>OU744296.1:20645357-21290714 GCA_916610205.1 Griposia aprilina
ATTTTATTACAGTGATCCCCACCACCTCATGTCGTTTTAATTTTATTACAGTGATGCCCACCACCTCATGTCGTTTTAATTTTATTACAGTGATCCCCACCACATGTCGTTTTAATTTTACTACAGTGATCCCCACCACCTCATGTCATTTTAATTTTATTACAGTGATCCCCATCACCTCATGTCGTCTTAATTTTATTACAGTGATCCCACCACCTCGTATTATTTTAATTTTATTAGAGTGATCCCCACCACCTCATGTCGTTTTAATTTTATTACAGTGATCCTCACCACCTCATGTCGTTTTAATTTTATTACAGTGATCCCCACCACGTCATATCATTTTAATTTTATTACAGTGATCCCCACCACCTCATATCATTTTCATTTTATTACAGTGATCCCCACCACCTCATGTCGTTTTAATTTTATTACAGTGATGCCCACCATCTCATGTCATTTTCATTTTACTACAGTCATCCCCACTTCCTTATATCATTTTAATTTTACTACAGTGATCCCCACCACCTTATATCATTTTCATTTTATTACAGTGATCCCCACCACCTCATTTCGTTTTAATTTTATTACAGTGATGCCCACCATCTCATGTCATTTTAATTTTACTACAGTCATCCCCACTTCCTCATATCATTTTAATTTTACTTCAGTGATCCCCACCACCTCATGTCGTCTTAATTTTATTACAGTGATCCCCACCACCTCATGTCGTTTTAATTTTATTACAGTGATCCCCACCACCTCATGTCGTTTTAATTTTATTACAGTGATGCCCACCACCCCATGTCGTTTTAATTTTATTACAGTGATCCCCACCATCTCATGTCGTTTTAATTTTATTACAGTGATGCCCACCACCTCATGTCGTTTTAATTGTATTACAGTGATCCCCACCACCTCATGTCGTTTTAATTTTATTACAGTGATCCCCACCACCTCATGTCGTTTTAATTTTATTACAGTGATGCCCACCACCTCATGTCGTTTTAATTTTATTACAGTGATCCCCACCACCTCATGTCGTTTTAATTTTATTACAGTGATCCTCACCACCTCATGTCGTTTTAATTTTATTACAGTGATCCCCACCACGTCATATCATTTTAATTTTATTACAGTGATCCCCACCACCTCATATCATTTTCATTTTATTACAGTGATCCCCACCACCTCATGTCGTTTTAATTTTATTACAGTGATCCCCACCACCTCATGTCGTTTTAATTTTATTACAGTGATGCCCACCACCTCATGTCGTTTTAATTGTATTACAGTGATCCCCACCACCTCATGTCGTTTTAATTTTATTACAGTGATCCCCACCACCTCATGTCGTTTTAATTTTATTACAGTGATGCCCACCACCTCATGTCGTTTTAATTTTATTACAGTGATCCCCACCACCTCATGTCGTTTTAATTTTATTACAGTGATCCTCACCACCTCATGTCGTTTTAATTTTATTACAGTGATCCCCACCACGTCATATCATTTTAATTTTATTACAGTGATCCCCACCACCTCATGTCGTTTTAATTTTATTACAGTGATCCCCACCACCTCATGTCGTTTTAATTTTATTACAGTGATCCCCACCACCTCATGTCGTTTTAATTTTATTACAGTGATCCCCACCACCTCATATCATTTTAATTTTATTACAGTGATCCCCACCACCTCATGTCGTTTTAATTTTATTACAGTGATGCCCACCACCTCATGTCGTTTTAATTTTATTACAGTGATCCCCACCACATGTCGTTTTAATTTTACTACAGTGATCCCCACCACCTCATGTCATTTTAATTTTATTACAGTGATCCCCATCACCTCATGTCGTCTTAATTTTATTACAGTGATCCCACCACCTCGTATTATTTTAATTTTATTAGAGTGATCCCCACCACCTCATGTCGTTTTAATTTTATTACAGTGATCCTCACCACCTCATGTCGTTTTAATTTTATTACAGTGATCCCCACCACGTCATATCATTTTAATTTTATTACAGTGATCCCCACCACCTCATATCATTTTCATTTTATTACAGTGATCCCCACCACCTCATGTCGTTTTAATTTTATTACAGTGATGCCCACCATCTCATGTCATTTTCATTTTACTACAGTCATCCCCACTTCCTTATATCATTTTAATTTTACTACAGTGATCCCCACCACCTTATATCATTTTCATTTTATTACAGTGATCCCCACCACCTCATTTCGTTTTAATTTTATTACAGTGATGCCCACCATCTCATGTCATTTTAATTTTACTACAGTCATCCCCACTTCCTCATATCATTTTAATTTTACTTCAGTGATCCCCACCACCTCATGTCGTCTTAATTTTATTACAGTGATCCCCACCACCTCATGTCGTTTTAATTTTATTACAGTGATCCCCACCACCTCATGTCGTTTTAATTTTATTACAGTGATCCTCACCATCTCATGTCATTTTAATTTTACTACAGTCATCCCCACCACCTCATGTCGTTTTAATTTTATTACAGTGATGCCCACCACCTCATGTCGTTTTAATTTTATTACAGTGATCCCCACCACCTCATGTCGTTTTAATTTTATTACAGTGATCCCCACCACGTCATATCATTTTAATTTTATTACAGTGATCCCCACCACCTCATATCATTTTCATTTTATTACAGTGATCCCCACCACCTCATGTCGTTTTAATTTTATTACAGTGATGCCCACCATCTCATGTCATTTTAATTTTACTACAGTCATCCCCACTTCCTCATATCATTTTAATTTTACTACAGTCATCCCCACTTCCTCATATCATTTTAATTTTACTACAGTGATCCCCACCACCTCATGTCGTCTTAATTTTATTACAGTGATCCCCACCACCTCATGTCGTTTTAATTTTATTACAGTGATCCCCACCACCTCATGTCGTTTTGATTTTATTACAGTGATCCCCACCACCTCATATCATTTTAATTTTATTACAGTGATCCCCACCACCTCATGTCGTTTTAATTTTATTACAGTGATCCTCACCATCTCATGTCATTTTAATTTTACTACAGTCATCCCCACCACCTCATATCATTTTAATTTTATTACAGTGATGCCCACCACCTCATGTCGTTTTAATTTTATTACAGTGATCCCCACCATCTCATGTCGTTTTAATTTTATTACAGTGATGCCCACCACCTCATGTCGTTTTAATTTTATTACAGTGATCCCCACCACCTCATGTCGTTTTAATTTTATTACAGTGATCCCCACCACCTCATGTCGTTTTAATTGTATTATAGTGATCCCCACCACCTGATGTCATTTTAATCACATCATGTAAGGAGGGTGATCGCCTCTTTGTTATTCCATAAGATAGTAATTAAAGGACCTAACTTTAAATACAAAAATTATTTATTGACATAAAACATGTTTTACAACAATGATAGAATGCTCTGACTCCTGCGCTAGTTATAACTGTGTTGCAGGAGCCAGTGTCCTCCCGTAATAAAAGACACAATTTTATGTTTTATGACAAGAAAAAAGAAAGAGAAAAAAAGAGACTTCGCTTTATTAGGCGCCTACTTCTAAACATGTGTAATAAGAACAAAAATTAAAATAAAATAAAACAAATAAACAATAATTACGGTTCTTCTTTTGCGCGAAAGTATGTTTTTTAGTGTATATGTGTGCGTGTGTAATTGTATTTGTGTGTGTGTGTATTTGTATGTGTGTTAATGCGTGAGTTTGCATGCACCAACTGTTTATTAGGAAGAGGAACCAACTCAGAGCAATGGCTTTAATTTCGACAGTTCAACAACATTCATCACGCTATTAACTTTGTCGAACAGACAAACCTTTAGAACATCATTATGAAGCAATGGATTTGCATTATCCTGAAAAATCACTCAAACTGTGACTGAAAGTTTGTTACGCAATTAGGGTTAGGGATCCCATAACAAAAACCGTGAAACTCCGCACCACCGACATAGGTAAGCCCAGAAACAACAATGAGTACTATCAATTCAAATCCCACCCCCATGTCAGCGGCACGAAGCTGCACTTTGGCAACAGTAAACAGGTAATTATGACTAACAAGCTGACCCGACAGACGTTGTCCTGTCTTAACTATGAATGTCATATGTCGTTTAGTTTTAGTTTTGATTGTTGACTAAAACTAAAACTATCGACGCATTTGTCAACCGATCCATCTGTGTTAAACGATATTTGCAGCGCGCATTCTGTCAATCGCTGACAGTTATTTCAAACAACTGACAGTTATGTAAAATTAATATTGGCGTTAAGTTTTCTTAAATTTTGTAACGTTCCGATCAACTTCCTTATTTTTTTATTTCATAAGATCCTTCTCCTGACAATAACGAACACAACAAAAAATATATTTGTGAAATCGGTCCAGCCGTTCACGCGTGATGGCGTGACCAAGGGAAGTAGGGATTTATTTTTATATATATAGATTATGTAATTTATTTAAGTCACCACTGTAAGTAGATTTTCTACAGCTTCGTAGTCAAGTGACTTTAGCCAGATGAAGATAACGTCCTTGAATTTATTATTGCTTAATTTCCGTACAGAATTAATTTTATTGCATTTTAAATGTAGGGGGCAGTGAAGTTAAAGTGCTTTTGTCCAAAGCTGTTTTTTGTCGAAGTACTGGACAAAGTTCAACTCGCCTGGTTGACACAGGTAGGGTTGGCACCCGGCTTGGTTAACGCCATGCTGCAGGATGAGAGGTCCTGGGCGGCAGTCGCCTCCTTCTGCGAACACGTCATATCCCAGAAGGAGGCGGCTGAGCGCGCGCGAGAGGATGATCCTCACGCGGCGTTGCTCCGAAGGCGGAGGAGGGGTCGAAGAAGACGTCAGTTTGACAGTCATCTCCGGCTCCTCCCAGGTGGAGACCAGCAGGCAACGGGTGCGGGGGCGCCCTTGCCTGTATTGCACAGGCCTCCAACAGTGTCGGACGGGAATGGCCAGGTGTTCCGGGCCATTCCCGTAGCCCCCCAGCTTGGGGGGCATGCGGGGCCCACTACCTAGGTGGGCACGCGCCGGGAGGGTTGTGGATGCAAAGGCTGAGCCGGATTCCCATGGCCCTCCCATCACGGCGATGTGGGAACACCGTTGAGTTTTAGTGGGTATACTGTCATTGCGACAGGAGTCCCACATATCCTGTCTCGTCCCCCCATGAGCGGGAATGCATAAAGCATATCTCAGCGACAAAAAAAAAAAAAAAAAAGGTAGGTTTGGCACATACTTTTTGTGGCATCTACGTAGAATTTCGTATACAAAAATTTTCCTTACCGTGAGTACACCAGCCTTTTCGTACACATCGAGTGTTGAATGCCTGAATGGCAAATACATTAGCACTTTTAACACCTCACGCTGTGCCCTTTTTGCTTCTATAAGAAATGTCTTGTTTGAAACGCCCCAAGCGCAAATACAGCATCTAACTATACATTCACATAAGGCTTGATACGTACGAAGTAAGAGCGTTTTTTCTGCATCATTGCGCAGCTTTTTGAATGTATGTATACATCGTTTTCCTGATCCTGGCTGCAGTAGCTACCACGTGCGCTTTCCATGTAAGTTGGTCGTCTATTGTGACACCATGATATTTTATAGAAGCTACTCTGGAAAGCGTTGAATAATCACAGTTGAGCTGATTTAAAGCTCGACTACAGGGTAGGAATATATCTTAAGATTATGCTTAGATGTAGGTTTGCTCACTCTCGTCTTACTAAAACAAATGTACTTGGTTTTGTTGGTGTGTAAGGATAGAAGGCTGTCCTCCAACCAGGTGGTAACCTTTGCTAGCCCATCTTCGGCCTTCTCAGAAGTTGCCGTCCAAGTGTTTCCATGAAAGACCAACACGGTGTCATCGGCAAACATGAGCAAGTCAAGGCTAGAGAGGGCAGCCACATTACCTAGTTCGTTGATGTAGATGAGAAATAATGCGGGACCAAGCGTACTACCTTGAGGAACGCCATAATTACAGCCAGACCTGACACTTTCACTCCCTGCCACTCTAACAGACTGTGATCTACCCGACAAATAATCCCTGGACCATTCCAGAGCTACACCTCTTATAAGTACCGACGCCCTCCAACCGAGTTAGACTTTGAAAGACACTGCAGGATAAAACTACCAAGTTAAAACTTATTTAAATATTATCATCTTCATTATTTCAGCCGAAAGACGTTTCATTGTTGATATGGTCACACAATTTCTAGTGATCGTTGTAGCCGGTAACTAGCAGAGCCTCTAACCGCTAACGATAGTTAACTGCAGAAGAATAATTAGGTTTTTCTGTTAGAGAGAACCTGATTTACTCGAACGAGCTGGGATTGAATGTGAGACGATAAATGGATAGAGAGTCGCTAGTAATCGTATTGGGGTGGTCACACAGTGACGGTATATTATATAGCGTGGCGCTATAATGGCGACATTAATTTAACAGATGGGTAGGGCTAGTGGCCAGTAACAATAAAAAAATAATCGTAAAACACAAAATACAAATAACAAAAAAAAAGTGTTAACAACAACAGTGTGCCTCACGGCTGCGCTAAAAAGGTTAATTTCAGCATTAATCAATTAAACCAAATAACAAATTAATTATTAAATTAATACAAAAAAAAACTTTTTTTTTTTTTTATTGTTACTGGCCACTAGCCCTACCCATGTGTTATATTAATGTCGCCATTGTAGCGCCACGCTGTATAAATTATCGTCTGTGGTAAGTGATAAGCTCTGAATGCGGTAAAGTGAAGGCGTGGGAATATCTATTGTCAGTCTACACTCAAAAAATAAACTAGATAGATGACAAAAAACAATGTAAAATTTTTATCGCGATATCCTATATTGTGGCTTTCATTCGCGAGTAGTATTGATAAATAATAAATAAGTAGGTGTTTTTACTATTAACTATTTTAAAAACTGCAAATTAGTATTTTTGAATGTGGAACGCTACAAACCTAATTTTCCGGGTGGTTTGCATCGCGGACAATATCGAAACTACTGTAAATTGCTGAAACGCAAAGGCAACAAGATTATTGTATCTTTTTGGAACCAAGTAATAAGTACGACTAATTCTACAAATAATTTTAGTTATTTTTGTTATTCTACACTAGGCAGACGCTGTGCATAAATGGAACAGATTTTCACCATACACGGCAGCAATTTCCCATATTTTTAATCAAACTCAGTCGATAAGCGATCGTTTTTTGTTTTAATTTTATGAGTGTGTTTAGTTTAGTTTGTGATAATCCTGTGCGAGTCCTAATAAATACTTTTTCATTCTTTGTTTATTTTTTATAAAATACAGAATACTCTTAGTAACAAGGTCTATTGAACAAACAATCCAAAATGTCCTCCAAAATAACATAAAATTAGATTGTCAATACGAACAATGTAATTTGATAACTGTTAACACGAACTGCAAGGTGAGTGTTACCTATTAAAATATTTCGGTCACGTCTCACAAGTCCGCGCAAACACACGTTTATGAAATGTCCAACCAAGGGATTCTGTAGATACTAGACATATGAACGTGAGTACACTTTAAAATAGCTTGCTCCTTTGCTCATGGGCGTGTCTTTAGTAAGATAGCTTTTTATAAGTCATCGTCAGCATTCTTCTGCCCAATTTATTTGAGGTTGTAGCGGCATCTATAACGCCACAAGCGAGCTACGCGTTACACTGACGTCACGCAAAATCCTGTATCGCGCAAGCAGAGTTTACCGCGCAACTAGCATATATACAACGTCCCGACATCAATCGTCGGGCAGTTGCCCACCAGAAACGACTCGTCTGGTCCGAGGATTCTTCCTTGTCTATGGAAATATATGACTGAACTTTACAGCTTATTCGTATGATTACTATTATAATTATTACTTCTGTAGGCTTCCTAGATTTACATAAACGTAGATCTCTTATGCACAAACAGACATGAAACTAACAAATGTCTAATAACTATAATCAACCAGTGACAGTAGCGAAAAACATACAAAAGAGCTGTTTTATTAGCTTAGCTTTTTTAGCTTTTGCCCGCGGCTTCAACCACGTGGGCGTCGAAATTTATCCCACGGTAAAGTTCCTGGATAAAAAGTACCTATTCTTTGTCCTAACTAGGGTTGATGAGGATTCCTCTTCCTCATCCTCATAAAGCGGAGGTTCCTCATTTTTTTCGCGATTCCTCATCCTCTTCCACATCCCCAAAATTAGGAATAAAATATTCGTCTTCCTCTTCCACTTCCTCGTTAATTAAGAGGAATTGATGAAGGTGTTGTTGACGTATTCTAAAATATTTTGAACTTTACGGAGCTGTGCTTAAGGTATCTTTCAGCCTCTCCATCAAGTGTCCCTAGTGAGCGCCTTTTCAGTGCGTTGGATTAGTTTACGACGAATTACGAAACTGTCTAACCGGAGAAAGAGCTTCAAAGTTAATGTTCATTATATTCAACCTCCCTATTGTGAATTTTGATTATTCAATTGTTTTTTTTCTTCTAAATACCTATTAAAGGGCCTGTTCGCAATCTTTCTTTTATTTAGAATTTCAATTTGAAATCACAGGTTATATCTTCCTTATCCGCATCCTCTTCCTCATCCTCGTATTCTCATCCTCAAAACGTATTTCTAATAGTTCCTCATCCGCATCCTCTTCCTCAGAACCACTTCCTCATCACCCCTAGTCCTAACCCAGGTCATGGTCTACCTATGCGCCCATAGAATTCGTTTAGACGTTTAGGCGTTAAATAGTAACAGACAGACAGACATACAAAGTTACTTTCGCATTTATAATGTTATTATGGATGTTAAGTATAGAATTATGGATTCAGATGGTACTGGGTAGTGCAATAAAACCTCACTATTTAGGTTAGAAAGTCCTCGGCGTAGTTGAAACTTTTGAAACTAGGTTACTTTAAATTTAATTTTAAACTGCGCTAGTAGCTTCAGTCCCTAGAACATCTAAATCTTTGAGAAGTGGATTCTTTAAGAATGTATCCCCAAGTGGATACTTGGGAAAGCAATGAAAACAGGAGGCATGTAATAATTTGAAGACTTTAATATTTAAGGTGATGTGAGCCATCAACTTTAGAGTTTCTGCCTGATCTTCTTCTATTCTTCTTCTCTACATATACTTAGTATAAAATGAAGTTGGTTTTCTTATCTATCTGTGTGACCGCTTATATCTTCTAAACTACACAATGGATTTTTCACCATCATTTAAAGCATTTATTCCGGAACGTTTGTGAATAAAACACGAATATTTAGCTTAGGTATACCTTTTCTTTTTTTTTTTGGGTGGGAAATCATCAATTGACCTCTCCCGCTCTGGGCGGAGCGGAAGGGCGTGTCAGACTCTTACTGACTAAAACCCACCCGTGCTCCTTCAGTTGCCTGTACGCCAGGGCCACGGTAACTCTTTCAAACAATCCGCGACCCCGGCAGGCATCGGCCCTATCGGACCCCGTCAATTATGCTGACATCTCTTTGAGGCGCGCGTGGAACACAACGCGCCTTCGACCCGGGCCTGGTCCTTACCGGACGGTGAGCTGCCCATTGGTCGCCGTCCGCAGGCCCGCGTCTACGGAGGCCGGGAGTCGGCTATCGACTCCCGACGCCCAGGGTGTCTCCTCCTGCGGCGACTAGGGGCGTGAGGGCGCAACGATTGCCTCTCCCTCACGCGCTCCGCCTCCTCCTTCGCGAGCATTACTGCTTCGCAGAAGGAGGTGACTGCTTCCCATTCCCTCTCGCTCCGTACCATGGCCTGAACCAGGGCCGGACGCGAGAGATCGCCGCCGCCGATCGCCGCCACAAGGACACGGCGGTGCTCCGCCCAAGCCGGGCAGACCTCCACCATATGCTCCACCGTGTCCTCCGGTCGATACACACAATGCCAACACCCGGGCGTTTCTTCCCGCTTTATCCGGAACAGGAACCTCCCGAAACAGCCATGTCCGGTCCTCACCGGACATGGCTGTTTCGGGAGGTTCCTGTTTGTTTGGTCCTCACCTTCCGCCTGATGCAGGTCCTCACCTGCATCAGGTGGAAGGTGAGGACGCCGTGGCGCCTCTCAAGCCACTCCTCAAAGAGGGGACTTACCGCCGCAATTGTGGCGTGCCCAAGCTTAGGTATACCTAGCACAGAAATTGCAATGTTTTGTCATGTTGTTACATCAGTACCTACATTATTGCACGCGTGTGAAGCAGGAGCGAGTCACTAGCACACGCAAATGGCTACGTTTGGATGCTCTTCATCTTTTTCCTTGAATTTTGGCTGTCGCTCTAATTCTCTCGACATTATCTGTTTTAATCATTACAAAATGTTACTTTAAAGGGTTAGCCTTTATAGTGACATTTTGGAATGATTAAAACAGATTTAGGCAGGTCGCACCGCATAGCAAAAATCCTCCTAAATTACTTTCGTACATTATGTCTGAACCATCGCACACAACAATCGGGGCGCACCGCGCTTTTTTGTATCGAAATGCGCTGCGGCCCGATACGGCTTTAATGTGCGCTTAGCTTAGTGGCAAGTTACCTCAAACACTGGCACCACATCCATATGCGAGTTGAGCAGCACACTCGGCAGAGTTGGCTCCAGGCCCTCCCAGGTCATGACGAGGACCGGCTTCTTTGGCAGAGGCTCGTAGACTCGCACCGACAGTCCCATTTCTGCAGCCTGACCGCGGAGGTACGTGAGGCATTCATCTGGAATTAAAAACACATTACATTAGACCTTTGTCCTAGGCTTGAGTTTCCTCTAAAAAATGTCGGTTGCATACAAGGCGTAGCGTCGTCTCGCCTAACCCGCGAAAAAAAGGTTGCCTTGCTATGGAAATGTGCCTAATTAGGTACTGGTTTGGCCTCCTTCTTATACCTAATTACTGTATATTTTTATTAATGTGTTTATAGAGGTAATGAGGAACAGGGTGTAAAGTTCACTCACACCTCCATAGAAAAGGGAGGATCCTCCGACCAGACGGGTGTTGTGTCCGGTGGGCAACTGCCCGACGGTTGATGTCGGGATGTTGTATATAATTATGCTAGTCGCGCGGTAAACTCTGCTTGCGCGATGCAGGATTTGCGTGACGTCAGTATGACGTGTAGCTCGCATGTGACGATGTTGATACCGCTAGATGTTAAAATACCGTTCTAATCATTCCTACGTAGAAACCTAACCTTTTAGTCCAACTAAGCGCCTAAATTAATGTAAGGAAATAACTTTGAGTCAGTGCCAAAGAAACAAACAACCAAATTAATTACGTAAGGCGTAGCTTGAGTAATCATACATTTTTTGCGTCGGTTAAAAAGTCTGGGCTGATGATGATGACGTCCCATTATCTTTGCCCCCCTCTATTGTTTACACTTTTACAGTTTTTAAATCAATGTTTTACTTAAATCTAAGGTTAGGGAATAATTTCTTATAGGTTAGCACCGCATGCTCCATAGAAATATAATATCTATGACTTGCCCCATGAAGGTGAATCCTCAGCTCTAGCCCGCCAAATTCAAATTGTCTTTGGTTTTTTGCAAATTTCAGCTCTGTTTTACGTCATATGTTGACCAAAATGCGATTCGCGACTGTAGGAATGATATATTTACTGAATAATAATATGCAAATACATAAGTGGAAAAAAATTCCAAAGTTTGACGATTGATATGAAATTGATGATTATTATTCAATAAATGTATCATTCTTACAGTCGCGAATTACATTTTGATCAACAAACGACGTTAAAAAGGGCTGCAATTTGCAAAACACCAAAGAAAATTTGAATATGGCAGGCTACAGCTATATATGTTCTGTGCTACAGCTGAAGCTTCACCATTGTGCCAAAAGTACTTTAGGTACTATAAAATTACTAAAAAGGATCGTGTATGTTATGTTGCTCCAAATAATTAAATAAAACCTGTATGATAATAAAACTAATCATCATCACATGATTTTGATTCGAGATTACTAAATAAGTTTCTAGTCTAACATTTTGTTAATTTAACCTTAACTTGATAACAACAAAACTATTTCCAATTTCAATTGTTGACTTCAACATTAGTGTTATCCTGAACTTTGATATAAATTAGTTTGAACATCTAATGGACCTAACCTATTTAGTTTATGCTTGGGTAAATAACTTTCGGTTATTCAAAATTGATTAGAAAAATAATATTTAAATATTTAGATTTTGCTTGCAAACCAAGTGACGAATTCGCATCTCAAAATTCATAAAATCTTCTGCAGATACTATCTTCCATACTTGCATTCTAAATACAAAAAGGAGAATACATAATTCATTACAACATCCACAATTCCCCATACGTCCAGACAAATTAAATTATCTTTTTTACTGCAATACACGGCCGGTACATGAATACATCCGCAGAGGTGCCGCACCGTGGTGCTCGAAAAACAGCTCTAAAGCGCTATTGTATACTCCGCTGTAATGCCGCCGCTCGCTGGCTGGTTTGTCCTCGCCCCTCTTAACGAGGCTTTACAACAGAATAACGGCCGAAAATACCTACAATATTTGCCTGATGGAAAAAATTAAATATAAGCGACTAGCTTATGCCCGCGGCTTCGCTCGCGTTAATTTAGACTTTGACAATAAATTCGGGTTATAATTTAATCATGATTCGAAAGACACGTGGCGCCATCTATTATCATAAGAACGTTATTGTGGTTTTCCTCGGGAACGGTACTTTGTTTCGGGATGAAAGGTACCCTATGCCCGTTTCTGTACACCTGACAACGTATATGCACAATTTCAGGATGATGGGTTCAGTGGTTTGGGCACGAAGAATTAAACAAACAAACAAACTAACTTAGTAAGATAGTAAACCCAACCTCATACTTTCCCAATATCCTAATCCTAATTAGGATATTCGGAAAGTATGAGATTGGCATTTAAAAGTAAAATCGATTACAGATTTGACAGAAAAGGCCTTTATTGAGAAATGCGGAAATCTATCCCATATACCTACTTAATGATTTACTTTAGTGATATTCTTTGAAGTATGTCGACTCATATAACATCACGCTTGCATTTCCCAATGGGTTAGGCTGAGGTATACCTACTTGCAGTATAGGTACCAACATTTCGCCATGTTAGAGGAGGCAATGTCGACTCGGTAATCAAATAACTTTACTAAACAGGGCAAACATATTATTATCAAAATGGCAGACAACAAATAATACTATTTGAACTATTAGGTTGCATGTTACATCTATACCAATTTAAATTATATGGGGATACTAAATTAAAGAGTAAAGAGACAGAAAACTGACCATTAATTACGGGTGTAATAGAACTGCTGCATTTGCCGCATAATGGAATTTCTAGGAAAGTTAAAACAAATTAAAACACTAACCGCAAATAGGTGAACATTTACAAGTTTATCTACTTATAGTACTAAAACACTGTTTTATATACCACATGAAACATAAAGGACAAACATTTAAAACTAGTGTGGGGACTACCTATTCATATATGTGGGTTTAATAGTTCCTGTAGAAATATAGGTACCTACTTATATACTTATCTAATATATTACTTAGGAGGATGCTTACGTCACAAAAGAAACCTGCCGTACAAATTAAGAATTTCTAGCCTAAGCCTAGCTTTTATATAGGCGCCCCGCGGTTTTACCCGCATAAGTCGTGATCCCGTGGGAATATCGGGATAAAAAGTATCCTATGTCCTAATCAAGGTCATGGTCTACCTATGTGCCAAATTTCATCCAAACCCGTTCAGCCTTTTTAGCGTGAAAGCGTAATAAAAAATCAAATCTATTCTTTTTATAATATTAATTTAGATATAGAGATTTAAATTACGTACCAAAGAAAACTGATTCAGTAGACGAATCTCAAAAACTATTTTCTGAATTTTGATTTATCTGTTACACGTCGTAAAAAAACTAAGAAGTTGTTAGCCCGGTCTTATAAAACGTGTCTTTAAGTAGTTCTAATAAGAAATACCTACATGGACCCTAAACGAAAAGAACCTAATATTATAAAGATGGCTGCCTAGACCACCACAAAAAATACGCAAGTTATATTTTTAAGTAAAATAAAAAAACAAAAAATTAAAAGAGTATGTTTACATGGTTTGGTCCTGTTGAGAGGATGAATAAAGGGCGACTAACAAAAGGTATTTACAAGGCAGATGTGAGTAGAAACGCCGGGAGGGGACGCCCTAGGAACACATATAGTGACCTTATTGGTGATGTTCTTCAGAAAGGTCAGGTGCGTAGTACTCGCAACCGGCGTGCGTGTATGACCAGATGTATGAACATAAACGAGGCAAAAGGAGTATGTAAGGATCGTAGCAGGTGGCGTACTGTAGTTTCTGCCTACCCCCATGGGAAGAAGGCGTGAGTTTATGTATGTATCTGTAGATATGCAAGCTTACACCCACGACATGTTCACCGTCACACGTAAAAGTGTTACCGGATCCGATTCCCATTCTACCACGGTTTTCAGCCACTAATACAATAAAGTACGTACCGTAATTAACATTGGGGTGGACGCTACGGATCCTCAGGTAATTCCGTAAATTGTTCACTGCCGGATCCGTTTCGTAATCAGTCGACATTTTCCGGAAAACGAACTATTCTTGTTTGAAATTGTAAATAGCCGAATTATTTTTCGGGGATATATGGCGGGTAATTGAATGCTACTGGAACTTTTATAGGCAATTTATCATAATGTATTGTACTTTGTACAACCGCAAATATTGTTATCTTTATGTGGGAAATGGGGAGGTTGGGGATCATAAGACACTATTATTTTATTTTAACACTATTTTTTTTTCTAAATAACTTTGCCCCACACTAGGAATTTCTCCTGTATTGTGGGCACTTTGCGAGACACTAAACGATCCCAGACATAATAACAATAAAATTTCTATTGTGTCTCATTCAGTGTCCTCTAACCGATTAAGGGCGACTTTCACCAAACTTTTATACCTACCTAGAATAAGGCTAATCCAGGGTTTTTTTTTATTTTTTCCATACTAGAACTGTCAGACGTCAATTTTTATTCCACTGTAAAAAGGTTTTGGTAAAATCAGCCATATAGGTAGTTACACAGACAGTTGCAGCCTAACAAAAACTACAATAATATTTATTATTATGCGTCAGTCAGTCAGCAACAAAAGTTTATGAGCAAAACCCTGCTTCAATCTGGTATGAATTGAAACATACCTAACCGTTTTCAATGTTTTATTATTACCTAGTTGGTTTTATTTACTCGTACTACTACTCTGCCAGTAACCCCGCTTCGCACGGTTTTTACGACTTGACAATACATCAAGTTTTCTTTATTATTATGTAAGTTTAAGCTCTAAGTAACAAAAAATATATCTACATAAACCCCCCGGAAAAATTATCTCTATGATGTTACAAATTGTATCAAAATACGTTTCGAAGTTTAAAAGAACAACGCGGTGACACAGACAAACGCAAAAAGCGACTTTTATTTAGAATATGAATAAATTTAACTGGCACTGCACAGAACGGTTCAAATAGACGTAATCTATTTTGATAAAATGTTTATTGAATAGTTTTCCTATTAACTACCTATTAAATAATGACATGTGATATTTGAAACAGATAAAGTAAGTCAGGATGGCCGAGCGGTCTAAGGCGCTGCGTTCAGGTCGCAGTCCACTTCTGTGGGCGTGGGTTCGAATCCCACTTCTGACAAAATAGCTTTTTACACATATGTATCAACTGTTTAGTAAACTGAGATAAAAAATATGAGATAATGTTAGTGTTATTTTATTTGACATTTTTTTTTTTCGTGAATTACAAAAGACACTTCACTTTTAGAGCACTTATAGTTTTTTACTGTTATCTTTAATTTTTCGCCACTATCACGATTCATCAAAATAATGTTATAATTAATTGTAAAAATGTATGTTTATTATTTTAATTACTTTTTTATCTACTTAAGTCAGTATGTGTACGCTTGACTAAGCTTTGTAAAAGGCCTTTTTGTATTCGTCTCGTGCACCGAACTCATGCAAAGAAAATCTAAATCCTATTAATAATGGGGGCCAAATTGGTCGCACCTCCCCAAACAAACAATACAATATCTAGCACCCACAACCGCATCATGAACTACATTATCTATTAAGACAGGAAACTAATAGGTACCACCATACTGATAGTAATTACTAACCTAAGTACGTACCTCTGAAGCATAACAATAATAGTAGCGTATGGTTGATAAATATGACACCCACCTACATACGAATATGTAAGGTATTATTGCATTAGAAAGTTTTAGAGATGGAAATTCAGATCAAAAAACGAAATATGAAAGGTACCAAGAGAAATATCGAAGCAAAACAGCTAGAAGCTCAACACATACAACAAGGACAGACAACATCACGTCCGTTACCTTGGGTCCTTACTGAGACCTACCTTTCCCGGAGAGGTAGGCAGAACTGTATAGATAGTGCACTCTCATTTCATCATCATTTTTTTATTTATTTATTTATTTATTTTTACTTTAACATAAAACGGCCAAAGGCCAATTACATTAGTTAAAGATACAACACATTTAAGTATAAAAAGAAAAAAAGAAAGCAAAAGTATACAGCTACTCGACAGTCATACGCTCATCTCACAATACTCCAGACATGTTGACAATATCTTTTTCCATTCATCCGCAAACACATCACAGTGAGGCATAGCGTCCAAGAGAGCGTTGAGCGCAGAGAGTGTGCGAGGGACAGGAGACTGGGCTCGAGCGACGGTTCGACTCCAAGGTACGGCGAACAATCTGTGCCTTCTGCCACGGTTATAGTTATCATCATCACCAGCCTACAGCAGTCCACTGCTGGGCATAGGCCTCTCCAATTGCACGCCATTTAGCTCGACTTTCGGCAACTCTCATCCAGCTGCTACCAGCCACCCTGCGACGGTCGTCACTCCAGCTAGCCTGAGGGCGTCCTACCTTACGTTTGCCGATTCGCGGTCTCCACTCAGAACACGCCTACCCCAACGGTCATCGGTCACTTCAGCTTGCTTATTCTGTGAGGTACGTCAACAACCTTGGTTCTCTGCCAGATCACCTCATTCCGGATTCTATCCCTCAGAGAGACTTCAAGCATAACTCGTTCCATAGCTCGCTGAGCGACCTTGAATTTATGGACCAGCCGAATTGTGAGGGTCCACGTTTCGGCAACCATTTCGCCAGTGTTTAATTCCTATGTAGTCCAATAAGAGGCGAGCCTGTTGCCATGCCTTGGACAGAAATCCAGATTCTGCGCTACTGAGAAATTCCAAAGTACCTACGGTTTGTGAATCTTACCCTTTATCCATATATCATCCCATTGCTGGACATAATTCTACCCTAACAGCGAGCATTCAATTAAACGTAAAATGAAATGCTACATCGCGTCGGACCAATTTATGAACCTTATCACTGCGTATGTAGGTACTCTCACAGTATAATGTGGTCACAAGCATTACATTTACGAAGGCAAGATTCAAAAACGATCAATCCTCCTAAAGTTTTGATAGGGTGTTGGACATAACATTTTCAAAACCATACTATTATGAAATAGTCTTTTCTCCACCAGAAAACGCTTATGAATTTTGCTTTTATAACAGCATAACCAGCCTATAATGTTCTCACTGCTGGGACACAACACTCTCTCTGAGAGGGAGTGGACCGTAATCCACCACGCGGGTCCAGTGCGGGCTGGTTTTTGCGTACCTATATATAATTTTGCGTATGTAGGTATGTGTAAGGTATTTATGCTCGGGACTGCATAGTAGGTATATCGTAAAACATCGTGTGTGGCAAGAGGTTATCTGTTATGTCTTATCTCTTGCTGCGTAGGAGCGGACAAGGGTGATACTGGCTCATAAAAAAATTTGATTCTTTTTGGAAAAGTAGTGCCAAGATTTTATACAGCGTGGCGCTTTAATGGCCACATTAATTTAACACACTTAAACGATTTCGCGTTTTCGTTTTATAAAGATATTTTTATTTCAATAAAAGCTATTATTTATTGATTTATTTACAACGTATACTTAAAGAACTGTAGCGCTGGGAGCGCAGAGGTCATTTGCCGGGGTCGCGGATTATAACATCGCATCAATGAAATTAAAATGAATAACGTGCATAGGGTAGGCGAATTGAAGGAAAGAGAGAGCCCTACGTAAGGCGCGAGCGGCGCAGGCGGTAGTTTTCAAATTACCTACGAATTATTTAATGATTACTGGCCAGTAGCCCTACCCGTGTCGCTATTGTAGCGGCACGTTGTATACAGGGTGTAAAAAGACCTGCATAGCCATTATCAACGCATTCTTTATATTGAACTAAGTACGAACATTGAGCAATATTTTTGCTCAATCGGTGCACCGATTAGAAAAAGAAGGACTCCGCGCAACGCGTATCGAAAGCGAAGCACTAGGTATAAGTATGCACAAACATGCCTCACGCACACATTTACATTATAAGGTGCCGACCGACCGCCATTGTAGGTACTGCTTACGTCAAGTAATAAAATAATGCCTTCTTGTGTTATAAAATGGTGTAAAAATAATACTACATCCCAGCAAAAGTGTCAAAGAATAACATATCACAAATATGACACTTATTTACACACGCACACACACACATAGATCGGTACGGTGCTTCACTTTCGATATGCGTGGCGCAGTCCTTCTTTTTTTCTAGTCCGTGGCTGGGAAACGACTTTTATTTTTGGTGTAAGAAATCGCTGGTTACGGCAGCGCTCAATGTAACGCACGCACAACACCGCTTATGGTCAGCTACGGTTAGTTAAGTGAAGTTCAATCAATCTCCTAACCTTTTCCAAACTATGTTACGGTCGCCTTACAGTCTAACCAGATGCAGCCGGATACCAGTATCTTACATAGAACGACTGCCTATCTGACCTCCACAACCCAGTTACTGGGTAACACGATACCCCTTGGCAAGACTGGTTGTCAGACTTTCGGGCTTCTGACTACCCGAAACGACTGTCAAAAATCTACGATAGACTGCCGAGATCAATTAGTTAACGTGCTTTCCGAGGCGCGGAGGCGTCTCTGTATGTTATGAATGGTCACCCATCCACAGACCTTCCTCGGCAAGCGTTACGTGATCTTCAAGATCGACCCGTGCGGCTGTTTTTATATAGCTACGAGCGATTTAAAGTGAAGTTATAACATTTAAAACTTGCTTTCGTGGAAAAACAGAAACTTAGTTGATTCTTTGACCTTCATTAACTCCATAACCAGAAGGTTCTCAGGTCTGGTTCAGTACAAAAAAGTGATCACAATGATGAGTAGAACAAATAACTCTCGGTTCGGTTAAGCGTCTTTTTACATCCGTTTTAGCTTAAGTGAACCATAAATTTTCTGCACGTAATAACTTAAAAATGAATGCTCGAAGTAATTGCTAGGTAGTACCAATGCACCGTTTAACTTCCATGCAATAACTATTATTCAACTTGCTAATACTTACGTCCATAACTTTGTGAAAATCAAGGATTTCGCCACAAAACGCCAGTTTAAAACAATGGAACCATAAAACCGTTATTTCCATTTGAATGTGTTCCAAATATGAATATTTCGTGACTACCCGCGGTTTGCAGCACGCGAGTTGAGCTGTTAAATAATCATAAAAGTTCGTGAGGTTTTGTTTGTTAACCAGATTGTTAACGTTATTTATTTTGTTAGGTTTGACTATTACAGTAATTTTGTAACTAGGAGCGTTGACCTTATGGAACATATCTTTCCTTGCAATCTGTTATAGAAATTTTGAAAAAGAGTGTAATGGATGCGACGGTCCATTAAAATAGTAGGTTTTCAGAAAAAAATACTTGTGCAGTCGGGGGACCCCCGTCAGGAACGAAGTTCCTTACGCGATACTTGCACGCACATACACTCGTGTATAGGGTGGCAGGGACATCAACGTGCATCCTGTTACCATGGATTTAGTACATTGATTCTGAAACCTCCTGCTTTGAAATTTTGCGTCGATTATTTAAAAAATAGTTCGCTGTTCCATTCTAGAATAATGTGCTGAATTCGTGGTTGCAGTTTGCGCGTTTATGTGCCTACCAACCTGTATAATAGAAAGAGACAGAGCGAAAGTACGAATTTAATACGCGTTTTTAATACAGAGCCATCTAGTAAAAGTATTTAGAAGCTCTCATAAAGTTGTCGCCATCTTGGATTTTCATTTTGACGTCGCTATCGGCTTTAGCACCCTCAAAAACCATGAAAACGACACCCATGATGAAAACTTTGTAAATTCTCGCAGCCACCATCTTAGATTTTCATTATGAACCACTATCGGCATGAGGACCCTCGAAAACCATGAAAACTATCTCTCTGTCTGTCTCCATCTCTTTTGTATAATAGAAAGAGACGGAGAGAGAGGGAGAGTCGCATATCGCTTTTTCGTTACATGGCGATTTCTACCAGTTTACTCCTTACGCAAGTCGTGTTAAAGAACTCGTCATTCTCCTGCCCTTATCCCAATTTATTTGGGGTCGGTGAAACATGTCTTTTTCTTCCATACTTCTCTATTAGTCGTCATCTCGGTAGTTTTCCCTTTCTAACCATATATCATCATTCACACAGTCCGTCCATAACTTCTTTGTCTTCCCCTACTCTTATAGCCATCGACATTCATACTCAAAACTTTCCTACCGCCATTTTCCTTCATCCTCCGTATCACGTGCCCATACCATGACAGCCGATTTCAACACAACTTTTCAGTCACCGTGGACACTTTCAGACTTCCTCTTATGTACTCATTTGTTATTCTATCCATTCGTGTAACACCACACATCCCTCTTAGCATTCTCATCTCATCTGCATGCAATTGCCTTTCATCCTTTCGTGGTCCAACATTCTGATCCATACAAGACAGCAGGTCAAACCACTGTTTTATATATCTTCCCCTTAAGTTAAAGGGGAATGCGGGAGTCATAGATTGTTCGAAGTGTAGCACGCCTCAACAAAATCGCAGGTGATACGACGATCGTGTGTCGCGGGCCAAAACGGACTTGCCGCTCTCGAACTCCAAGGATTCTATGCAGCTGGTAGAAGCAAACTAAAAGTTTGCATGCCTGGTAAATATTCCGGTATCCGGAAAAAGAGCCGGAAGCAGCCGTTTTTACTATACTATACTACTATACACTATAAATTTGATGAAAACAGCTACAAAATCAGCACTTTAAAATAATAATACCTTTATTTTTGGGTGGGAAATCATCAAATGACCTCTCCCGCTCTGGGCGGAGCGGAAGGGCGTGTCAGACTCTTACTGACTAAAACCCACCCGTGTTCCTTCAGTTGCCTGTGCGCCAAGGCCACGGTAACTCTTTTGAACAATCCGCGACCCCGGCAGGCATCGGCCCTATCGGACCCCATCAATTATGCTGACATCTCTTTGAGGCGCGCGTGGAACACAACGCGCCGTCGACCCGGGCGTGGTCCTTACCGGACGGCGAGTTGCCCATTTCTCGCCGTCCGCTGGCCCGCGCCTACGGTGGCCGGGAGTCGGCTATCGACTCCCGACGCCCAAGGTGCCTCCTCCTGCGGCGACTAGGGGCGTGGGGGTGCAATGATTGCCTCTCCCTCACGCACTCCGCCTCCTCCTTCGCAAGCATTACTGCTTCGCAGAAGGAGGTGACTGCTTCCCATTCCCTCTCGCTCCGTACCATGGCCTGAACCAGAGCCGGACGCGAGAGATCGCCGCCGCCGATCGCCGCCACGAGGACACTGCGGTGCTCCGCCCAAGCCGGGCAGACCTCCACCGTATGCTCCACCGTGTCCTCTGGTCGATCCACACTATGACAAGACCCGGGCGTTTCCTCCCGCCTTATCCGAAACAGGAACCTCCCGAAACAGCCATGTCCGGTGAGGACCTGCGTCAGGCGGAAGGTGAGGACGCCGTGGCGCCTCTCAAGCCACTCCTCAAAGAGGGGACTTACCGCCGCAATTGTGGCGTGCCCAGCGCTGGGTTGCGACAGTCGCACTCTCCATGCCGCCATGAGATCCCGCCGGAGCTCTGTCCGCTGTGCCGCGATTTCTCGCGGCAGCGGAGTTACGCCCCGGAAAATAATAATACCTGCATCTATAATTTAATATTATTATTTTAATAAACATGAACCAACTTTACAAAATAAATATACACTGTAAAGTAATAATTTCATAAACAACAAAAAATAACTTACCATCCCCTTCTAACCTAACCTGTCCGAGTCGGGGTGCCCCAGGTCCCGAGATCGCTTTGCTCGCTCTTATAGTGGAAACTATTATTTTTATAGTTAATTCAATTAACTTTAAAGCTAAGCATTTTAAAGTGTGATACATTATTTTTAAAGTGCGTTTATATATTCTTCGTTTTTAATTGGTTCTACACCAAATTCGAAGAATATTTTACACCATTTGCGCAGGACTCAACCATATAACTTGGTTGACTGCAGATAACAGAACATAATAACTTAAAACATGATTAGGAATTATGATAAAGTATAATCAATAAAATTTACTTGACTCAATTTAATATTAAGTGACGTAATTTTTTTTAAATCGACTGGTTTCAATTCATATTTCTCAGCAACTGAAGTTTTGTTCAATAACCAAATGAGAGCCTTGTTTACGACAAAATTTTAATAATTAATAATAAAAATTGTTGACCAGTCATATGAACAAGAAAAAATAACTTAATAGGTTAAAACCGCAGAGGTCACGCTGCAGTAAGTACCTAGGTCTGTGTATAAAAATAAAAACCAAACATTTTTATATAATTATTTTTCTCCTTGAACACGCCACCTACCGTTAGATTCCAACATCAGTATAAGCAACAAGTTGTCCGAAAAGTCGTGAAAAGCTTTGTGTTTCAGGGTCACTTTCAGTTGTATGTCGCCACCATTTTAGGATAGATGGCGCCACTACAACCTTGTTCAGACTAGGACGAGGTCAACGGATTTAAATTCCCTTCCAGTTAGTTACTGACTAGGTACTGAGATTGCCAAAAGATGGCGGTGATGGTTTCCTAAAGGGGTAAGCAGATTGGCCATAATATATTCAAAGCCCACACACACTTTGTTACAATTACAATCACTTATTGTAGATTGTCCAATAGTAGCATTATTATTAACTGCTGTCAGTAAGTTACCATCTACCAACTCGTAGATTAATATAAATAAGAAAGGCTTTTTTCAACATGAATGATTAATTTAATAGATATACAAGTTGTAATTCTATTTATTTTGTTTTGCATCCTACATATTCTAGTTTAAACTTAGAGGTCACACTTAAAAGAACTACTATGACTACTACTAATACTAGTATGTAAGTATGTTCTCATATTGTATGTTTGTATTTAAATTGGTATTTTTTTTTAGAATTTATGTATTTTGTTTTCCCTACTTTTACACACGTTGTCTGCATCTCTTTAATATACTCTCCCATCGCAGGTATGCTGGAAGAGATTTCATTAGAAATAAGCATCACCTTTGTACGTATTTTTCTGTTCCTTTCTTCTTGTCTGTTTATATTTATATGTGTGTACATAAATGGTTAATAAATAAATAATACTACGGATTGAAAATAACCCCGTCCACATCCACCATTTTAACCACTGACACCACGTAGCTACCATTATAAAGCTAATTAAATTTCTCATTAATTTAACAACTAACCAACCAATAACCTTCAATGATTCGATCGCCAATATTATCATAGCTTTAATACAAAGCGCAGTGGCCACTGTACGTGCCCAACGTTCAACTGGACTAGAAAATTGGCTCAGGCTCATTTGAATTAGCGCTAAATCATCGAAAATGTGCAGTCTGCCAGAACAAACTCCACACGTATCAAATGGTAATTAGATATTTAGATTTAGAATAGAATAGGATACTCTTTATTATGTACACCATAAAAAATACCGAATATATAAAAATATATCCTACTAATATTATAAATGTGAAAGTTTGTGAGGATCCATGGATGGATGGATGTTTGTTACTCTTTCACGCAAAAACTACTGAACGGATTTGGATGGAATTTGGCTCAAAGATAGACCATGACCTGGGTAAGAACAAAGGCTCCTTTTCCATCCTGGGTCACAGATGAAGTCGCGGGCAACAGCTAGGATATTATATACTAGCTTCTGCCCGCGACTTCGCCCGCCTGAATGCCGGAAATTATCCCACGAGAACGTGCTACCGGG
Organism: Griposia aprilina; assembly: GCA_916610205.1. Lineage (NCBI taxonomy): Eukaryota > Metazoa > Arthropoda > Insecta > Lepidoptera > Noctuidae > Griposia > Griposia aprilina. The sequence continues at coordinate 20,669,603 of OU744296.1, forward strand.
ACAAAAAATTGCCTATGTCCTTCCCCAGGATGCCATTTATCTCAATGCCATATTTTATAAGTAAGTAACATATAGACAGAGTTACTGTCGAATTTATAATATTAGTATGAATATATGTACCCCTTTATTTATAAACGCTCCTTAATGTTAAGTGATAATTAGCGACTGTTTAACCATACATTTTGACGTTTAAACGTTTCTTAACTTTAATCATCGTCTAATCGTCGTTTGTTTAATGTTTAGTACAGAAATGTGTGTGAGGTTTCATGCATAATCGTCCTGATTGAGCCTATAAAATAGTTTGGTAATCTGGAATACTACCTAGCACCCGGTATTTCAACCGCTAATCAAGATAAAACTTAATGTCTGTTCCAAACACATCTGATGAAAGTGTAAACAAACCATGTCCCGGTTAAATTCTTACGCAATTACTTAATAAACGGAGTCAGTATCTAACACATTCGTCACTAGGTAGAGTTCGTCCAGTTTAAAGTTGGACGCCCCTCCATTGCTTGTTGCATACACATTTCAAATGTTTGTATAGAAATTTTAGTGGAGGGGCGTGCAGTTTTAAATTAGACGATCTCTACTTGGCTACTTAGGCACTACAAATTGGCGCCCATCGGGTACCTTTTCTGATACATTTGTTTACATTTTAATCAGATACTTTTGGAACATACCATAGCTGCAAAATTGTCGAATTCATGTTAACAGCAGGCTGTGATTACCTGACTGAAATAATAATAGTCAATCAAATTACTTGACATAAGTTTGACAATTAGTTCCAAAAGTTCCGGGCAATATTATCAATAGAATATCATATTTACCGCCAATAGAATAATAATAATTAATAATTCAATAATTTTTCAGACAAGTCCAAAGTCCAACTCATTTCATTACAATAAATTAAATTAAAAATTGACATAAAAATCACATATAAACGTAAACAATAACATTCAAATCAAACTTTAAACCTAGGTAACTTAGTATGTAGTTATTCCTAGAAAACACTGCCTACACGCGCCGGTTGACTATCGACACTTCAATACTAGGAACTGTAGAGAACATTTAATATTCATCAACATTTGACGAATACCCAGATAGAAGGTCACCACTACTAGCGACCATTAGACCAATGAGGAAGTCACTGTCACACGTCACAGTCAGGTCTTAGGTTCGATTCCTAGGACAGATAATGTTATTACCTATTGGTTGTATCCCTGAGAAATTTCTCAGTAGCAGCTTGGAGTCTTTATATCCGGTTGATGGGATTATTTCATGGAATTTAAACTAACTGGTTTCGCTTAGAGCCCTAACGATTCGCACTTACGAACGATAGTGTAAAGCAGGTACTCTTGACAACACCTGTTCGCATCTTCTGAAGCATTTGTACAGAACTTAAAAGACGCCTTAATTGTTATCGCTTGTTGCTGCCATAAAAATCTCCGTTGTCATTGATACAGATCGAATATATCCATTAGATATTATGATTCTGTTTAAGATTTTCTTAACTGGTGCTTGTGCACAAACGAGCATTGAACACAATAGTCTGTTGGCACTTCATTCAAGCGAGGGGGCGCCTGAAGCGTCTTAGGGTCTTATCACACTGACGATTTGCGAGCGTGTTTCCAGCGAGGTGATTGTTTAAGGTGCTCGTTAAGCTACGTGCGCGTAGCGAGCACGCAAGGTGTGTGTGCGCAACGTTTTCAGCGCGTTTGATGTTTGATTAACGCGAGCCTACATTATTGTGAAATCACAGAGACACGTCGCGGAGAGCACGTTCACAAATTACTTGGCTGGAAAAGTGGAAACACGCGATGAAATCGTCACCGTCAGTGTGATACGCTCTTACACCGCGGCGCCAGCGTGGGCCGCAAGATCTGAAAGGTCATATGTAAATTATATTTCCTAGAAAAGGTTATCTGGATACGATACGGACTTTATTTAGCACCAAAATGTCGTTAACTTACTTTACTTTTTGGTACGGATCACATTGACTGTTAATTTACAATATGGCGTGGGAATAAAGCTGCTGGCTTAGGTATAGTTCATCGTTACTATTTAATTAGAGAACGCTAAATATAAACGAAATTCCAATAAAATGAACCTAGGAAGTGTCTAGTGCTAAAATAAATTTTATTGAAGAGGTATTGAGAATATTACTCTTGAATTTTGTGACGAGATAACACCTGTATCCTGAAACTTTAAGGAGGCATTATTGTCCGTGTCATGAGTCCGTACATATGATCGCTGAAATTCTTCTGGTACTGCTCTCTAATTACGTAACACACTATCTATCACAATCTGAATCATTTTGAAGCCTGTTGCTAATCCATTGCTTCATATGTTTGAAAAATGTGTCCGCTCCACAACGTAAATAACGCAATGAATGTTGTTGAACCGTCAAAATGAAACTCATTCCTACTGTTAGTGCGTTACGCTATTACTCCGGTGCTTGTTGAAAATTGTGCTGAAATATAGAAAAAAAGAAACACCTAACGGTTGACGTGAAAATAATACAGTTTATTTTTTAACTTACTTTGCAAACCCAATCTATTAACTTGATAAACTGGACTTCATATCTGCTTAGTAATTGATAGTATTAATTCAAAGCTGACATTTCTTGCAGATATCAGCAGTAGGCAATCCTCACAAAGGACAAGACATGTGCTAATACGTTTGAGAGACGAATCATTAGATTTTATTGGTCGCACATACTTAGCAACATTATATAAGCAGATGACGCGCATTACGTTCATGATAAGCCCCCCGCCGAAACCCTCCCCCGCACACTGTCGTCACGTAATGTCATGATATGTCACTAGGTATATCAACTACCGACACATCACGAAATTATAAAGATAACGTTAAGCATTCCTTATTCTTTGCACGAATGCTATTTAGTTAATGTTTTGTGCTGATTGAAATAGAAAATACCTACTTATAACTTTGGGCCTATGTCCGGCAGTGGATGTCTGTCGGCTGAAATTATGACTTACAATTAAGTACAGCAACCTCATTGCATAACATACTATCAATCACAATCTGAATCATTTTGAAGCCTCCATTGCTTCACATGTTCGAGAAATTTGTCTCCTCAACAAGGTAAATAACGCAATGGATCTTGTTGAACTGTCAAAATGAAAGCCTGTTAATTAATGTGTTATGAAATTACCCCGCAGGTAGTCGGTTTTTACAATACTAAAGCTGACTTTAAAAAACCTATCAGGTTAGAGTATAATATTTTTTAAAGGTTTCCGATAAAGGTTATAAAAACCCAAAGTTTCCCGAAATCTATCAAAAACACATTATACGTAAATAAATTATTTGACACGTTTCATGGTTACCCTATAAAACTTAATGCTTATTTTCCCAAGGTGTCAAAAGAGACCAAACACACACACACCAAACTTGTATTTACACCCAACAAAAGGGCGAGAGAGACAAATAAAAAACCTTTCTCTTAGCTGCAAAGGATTGGTCCTAAAACCACTGAATCTGGAAATTAGGACCAAATAAAGTTTGGTCCTTTGAGTATGAATGAGCCAAGCATTAGAGCATCTACTTAAATAAAGATTAGTATATCCATACAATAGCTATTTTTGTAGCAACTAAAGCCACCAGAATATTATACAAAATCATTATAAATGACCCACATATTCATTCTACTGCAACACATGAAAGTAATGGCTATAAGATTTTTTTAATCGTTTGATGTTACAAACTAAATTTTACATCAAAGATACCTGCTGTAATTCAAGATCAAAACCCGACACTTGCTTTAATATATTGACGCAAAAAATGTAGACCAGCTACTGAACCGTCTGTAACTAATCTTGGACTTGGATTTTCATGGAAGACATTGTTTTCCACACAAGCATCATCTGCCTAGCCTTCTTCTTCTTTTTTTTATGGGTTCCTTTTTTTCCGCACTTGGTCCTTCATATGGACCATCGTGCCTGAGCCATGGCGGCCGTCGGTGGTTATTCCAACCAGCCCACCTACCTCTAGAAGTTGATGGTGTCTCCTGGTCTGCTGAGAACATCTGTGTAGGATCTGGGTGCTCCGAAACTTTGTGTCCTAATCTGGGTGACGCCTGTGCATTCAAAGTGCACATGCGCAACGGTTTCCTCAGCCTCCATGCAAGCCCTGCACAGAGGACTGTCCGTTATGCCTATTGTGTGGAAGTGTTTGTTTAGCGAGCAGTGTCCCGTCATTGTCCCCGTCACCAGACGCAGGCCGTTCCTATCCAGACGTAATAAAAGTCTGGTTAGCTTGCTATCTAAGGATGGCATAGCTTCCCTGGACTGCGTATAGCCCGGTGTCGAGGTCCAATAGCTCTCCGCTTGTGTGTGGGTGAACTCCTGTAGCCACTTGCGTAGCTGGTGGAAGGGGATGGGCACGATGGGTTCGGGTCCACAGACTGACGCGCTAGATAGCGAGTTCGTCAGCTGCGTCGTTGCCCAGTGATCCATTGTGTCCTTTTATCCATTACAGTTTCACTGTGTTGTGGTTACATACCGCTACTCGTTCTAGAGCATTGTGACATTCTAGACTCGAGGTAATATATTCTAGACTCGAGGTAATATATTTCCTCTCTGCCTGCCTTTTCCCAACTGTGTTGGGGTCGGCTTCCAATCTAACCGGAAGTAACTGAATACCAGTATTTTATATGAAGCGACTGCCTATCTGACCATCACAACCCAGTTTCTGGATAATACGATACCCCTTGGTGCGACTGGTTACAGAGTTTCAGGCTTCTGAGTACCCGTAACGACTGTCAAAGATCTACAAATGGCAGCCGGAACCAACACTTAAAGGTATTGTCTGAGGCACGGAGGAATGTCGATAATAATGATAGTTAATGGTCACCCATCCTCGGACCGACATCGGCTACCGTAGCTCAACCATCGATCGACCCGTGTCGCCGGTATTACTTAGCCGCGAGCCCCTCCACAAGCATACAAGCAAGGCATTGTTTTATTCATACTTTTGTGTCTAGTCCTTTGTCCCACATCACATAATAGCAAAGGATTACTTTATTGTTCTTTAACAACAGCTGAATTAACTACTTACAGCTTTCACGTGAAGTTGTGACTGTTTTCCAAATGACGAGAACCACTGGTTTATGTGTTTATTGAAATGAGACGGTGCTATACGGAGTCTTTATGATGGGAAATATGAGTGTTTTATGAGTTACCTCGTTTCAAGTTGTTACGAATGCTTCTAAAACGCATAAAACATTTTACATTAAATATGAAAATATAGGTTTTATCGATGTCGTAATTGTTTTACCAGTTTTGACAAAAAATCCCAGTAATCTGAAACTTCATAAAGGTTGAAACTATCTAAGTATCACATAGAGAAATATACCTTGTCGATTTATGACGTGCAAGTGACATTAAACCTTAGGGTGATAAAACCATTACGAGGTAGACTAAACAACTATGACCTACCTGTCGGTAGCACGTTAATGTTACAAAATGCCTTTTACTATTTCTAAACCCAAAAATTATAACTGAAACCAATTTATATCTGCCCCGTTGTGTTTCATTAACAGCGGTTCGTTATTTTAATCATTACTTTCCCTGATCACGTTACCGGCCGCTAGTCATTATAATAATATTATATTATTATCATATTGATTTTAATTTAATTTTTGGGTTTGATTGGAATACTCAATAATTTGTTTTTGATTTTTATGCTATTAGCATATTTTTCTAAGTTTTTAATACTAATACAATATGGATGTTTTTTTTCCGAAATAAATAATTTGAATTGAATTGAATAATCTTGAAATCGACGTCAAAAGTAATGCAGAATTCCCATATCCTCTCCCCCGCCTCTCCCTTAGAAGTGTTGTAAAAAGTGATAAGTATTAGAATAAAAAGTAGATAGGTACTATTTAAGTATAACAGTCTATGCTTATACTAATTATTACAGAGCCTTAAGCAAGAACATATAATAACTTACTTAATTATATGTAAGTACTAATACAACCGTGAAAACATATTGATGTAACTGAAACAAAATAGTACGGACAAAAGGATTCGTTTTTTTTAAAGTATGTATGATATAAAGTATATGAAAAACAAAAGAACAATTATCACTAACGGTAGTTGAGTTCCCTTTGTTGTTTTAATAATAATAAAACATTTATTTCAGGCAAAATGGCCCATAGACATATACTTTACAAACTAACATATTTATAGTATAAAACAAAACAAAGCGTGTTAAAAAATAGCCTATAACTATGTTAGTAGCACTTCACTAGCTTGTCTTTGAGCTGCCTTGTGGTACTTGTCCGCGGAAGCGACGGAACACCACGGCCTGCGGCCAAAAGTCTTCTGCCATGACGACGGACAGGTAACAATTCGGTACTCGCACCACGAACGTCTTGAACTTGACGTTATGTTGCGACTCCAGTAACTGCACCATCGTGTACCTCGTCTCGTCTCGTCGTCGTCGTTTAACATTGTCAGTTTATAGTAGATTATGCACAAGGGTATAAAGTAGTGTTTTATGTTGTGGCACCGTTAATTAATTCTAAAATTGTAAAAAAAAAAATAACATTAACATTATTATTATTTGAATTGTTTTAATTGTCCATGTTTAAAAGGTAGTTGCCCATTCCAAAGCGTAGTTGGTACCTATGGAGAAGAATTGGCAAGAAACTCCACGGACACTTTTTTAAATCAAAATATTGTTACAAAAAATTGGTTACATCATTCATGTTGAAATTATACAATTTTGAAAGCGATGTAGAAAGACGTGAACGTTAAAAGCGTCGGTAATAAAAAAGATAAAATAAATTATAAAAAAAAACAATTAATAAAAAACCGTAAGAGCGCGTTCCCACTTATCCGATCAGTCTTTATTCTCGGTCAGTCTAAATAGACGGATGTGCCAGTGGCAGTACAATTTGTATGGAGCTGTTCACATTATGACTGATCCGAGAAAAAAGACTGATCCGAATTATTTGACGGACGTTTTGCCACTGCGACGATCATTCAAAACGCCCGGATCGGATGAGTTGTGAACGAACGTGTGTCTAAATCTTGTGTCTTGTAATTTTGTGTCCATTGAAATTCTTCCCAAGAGATCGTCGAAAGAGGAAAAAGACATTCGAAAGTAGTTAAAGAACTTCGCCTCATCATTCCTTAATTCACCCATTAATGTTTCAAATGTCCCTGTTGAAAATCGGTCTCGAAGTATAGGATTCACCCAATGTTGTCTTCGTTTTCTACTTCTTTTTCGTCTCATTCGTCTCAAATACCACCACAATATAAGAACATCATCGTCGCCGTCCATCGCGTACGAAATACAAACGTAAACTGGCGGCGAGTCGAACCACCGACCTTCCGGCAAAACAGACTGACCGGATATAACGTGAACACCCACGTCCGGCGTCCGGTTTCAGGGCAAAAAGACTGATCGGATAAGTGGGAACGGGCTCTAATAAAAAAAGATGACCAGTCCCAACTGACGGCGCCTGATCACGAACATAACGTATGGATCAGCACCATTCAGCTCAACCATTTTGAAGGGAATGTAATGATCCAACGCACGCCGCCACCAGCGAGACCTTTGAGTGAGCATGACATACTCTCAGCCGCCAGCGCACATTCAAGTTAATGAAAGACGAACCCAGCAAATGGTAGCTTTAAAGTAGGTACATTAGAAGGGCGTAGAGCTTGGTAATTTTCGACAATTCTTGCGTATTAACCATGGACTACGAATAACTGTTCTTTCTTTGGTTTTGTATCTGGCAAATTTACCAGCAACAAATCTGAATGATTTTCGATAGCTTCGATTTTAATGTTTAGGAGTTCATCTCCACGACAAGCGCCATTCACTCCAAAAATCAAAGCCACAAAAATAGGCAGGTAGGTTAATAGGAGGGAAGGTAATTTACGTACTTTAATATGTATTAATTCTTATGTATTAAAAGTTATACACTTTCCTAGATTTAATTGACACATATAATTGTTATAAATAGACACATAAACCTAACGAAGGTTTACAATAATATAATAACTTGGATAGAGCTTAGAAATTTCGACATTCTGGCTTGTCGAAACATTACGCAACGCTTCAGTAGATCGCACACAAGCGATCGATGCATGAGCGGGTCGCTAGTAAGTATAAGTAAGTATGTAGCTATTTTAGTTACTAAATATTTAATAATTAGGTAGGTACTTACTTTTGTGGCAAGAACGCTGTGGTCAGGGGGCTTCATTTAGAAACGTTTCCACATTTTAAGCTGTGAAAACTTTTAATTTCTTAGCGCGATTTCCTTACAATTTCCTTTTAAAAAATGCCACTAATTTGGTGTATGTATTAATTTGAATGTTATCTTTAATGCTTATTGTTGACCAGAGCACCGAATAAATGCACCAATGGCTACTTGACTTTCTTTGTACATGATAAATGCTGGAAGTAGACTAAAAGCACTGATACAGGTACAGACTTGACGCCTTTTATAGTATTCCATTTGTTAAAATACGATTTGGACTTTTCTGGAAGTAGATTGTTGGCAATGCCAATAGCTTCGGATTGAATGTACTTCGGCGTCAAATCACTATCGTCACTCGACATTTTTGTGAGAATTTATTTTTTAACAGCAAAGCAGCAAAGCGATGTGCAGTATTCGCGCCTTTTTTAATATATGTTCTATTTTTTTTGTGTTCTGCTCTCGGTGGGCCAATTCGATTTCAAAACAATTTTTTTTTTTTGTGTAGCGGTCAACGCACGGGTTAAATTATTGATAGAAGGGTAAATGCATGGGATTAGTATGTACTATGGAAAATGTTTGTATGTGATTTTTACTCGAGGCTCCAATGTTCCAAAATCAAATCACATTAATGACCAGCGGGTCATAATGAAATTCAGTACAATATTAATGCCCGGCTAGACCCCAGGGCTTCAATGACTTACTTTAGGTTCGGTTTGCATGACATAATTTGACATTGTCGAGCAGGTGGTGTGAAAAATAAATTAATGTTAGTAAATAAAATAACTCATTAATCTAGTGCCTGTCAACGAGTGCCCTAAGCCATGAGCACATTAATTAAATTTTGATTCACAGATAAGGCGGGAAAGTTTTTTTTGTTGTTAAATGTCATCCATCACACATACATATCACAGTAGGTTCACCTAATTAGGTAAATGCGTAGGTATGATAGATGACAAAAAATCTCAGAAATAAATAAATTGAATAAAAACAAACAAAAGGAAATCAGTCCCTTTTGTATACTCGTACTCCTGATACCTTTAACTATGCCAGGAGTCAAGCTGTAGAAAAACTCTTGCCTCTTCACAAACAGTAGGACCCATGGTATAATAATATACTTCGCCAGGTATAGCACTCCGGTCACGGGGGTGACACAAGCCTACGTCATCACCGTTGTGTTACCAGTCGTCTGTAATAATTCCCCAATCGCCTTTATTACCTGTGCGAAATTATTTATTATTTATTTATTTTTGATCGCCAACAGAGGCTACACAATAACATGCATGTTAACCAACACAGGGACAAATAACAGTGTGCGCTTCCAATTACAGGAGACCACATCAATCATCATCATCAATTCGATAAACAAAGACGTTTTAACTAACAATTACGTTGGTATATGTTTAAATTGAATTGTTTCGTTTGATAAGAAAAATTAAATGACAATTTAAATGGTTTGTATATATTTTTTAACAGAATGGTGACTGAAAGTGTTTCCATAATTCGTGTTTTGTTGCAATAAAGTGGCAACTGGATAGTGACGTAAGCATGTGTCACTCCCGGAATGCCAGACCTTGTTTTTTAAGACCATGGTAGGATCATATCCACTGCGGGATACTTCTCACTTCACTCCGACACTCGTTTACAATCTCGCACTACGTTTACACGATATAAACCAATTGTAAACTTGTGACACAACAGCTTTAGTCGTTTTATTTCTCTGTCTGCATATTCTAAGACATACAGTGCCCTCTGTAGGGGAGGCAATGAAGAAACCAAGAGTAAAGGGATTTCGAAAATGTCGCGGACGAGGAGTATGTACGTGCGCGCTAACTTGACAACATCGACGACTACTTGCTCGGCCTGCGGCCGGCTCGCGACGCGCGCCCGCGCTCCCCTGCCCCGCGCCCACCTTCAGTCCCCCGCACGCTAACAAGGCTCCTCGAACGTACATTGAAGTTTATTCGGAAACAAAGGGATACAAGTAATATATATATATTAAATTATGTAGACATAGGTTCGCACGGTTAACATCCCCCACCCCAGTGCGTCAGCACTCATCTTCCGTCGGGATTCGGGCGATGCGTGCAGCAGACCGACGCAACATACCACTCTTGGTTTTTATATCAAGGACTCTTATGCGTCCATCTCTGCCTGCCATTACTGCCTGCACGCGACCGCGCGGCCAGACATTGCGCGGAGAATCAGGATCGACGATTAACACAAGGTCACCCACTTTCAAGGGCGTTTGTTCCTGATGCCATTTGGTTCTTGGTCGCATATCTGGTAGTACCTCCCTCACCCAACGCTTCCAAAACAAATCTGCGAGTCTTTGGGAGATGCGCCATTGTTTTCGTAGGTATGCATCTGACTCATCGTATGTACCGATCGTAGGTAGGTTAGATGAAGAGCCAAGAAGAAAATGATTAGGCGTCAGTGACTCATCGGAATGCGGTTCGACGCTCACGTGGGTCAGCGGACGACTGTTCACCATGTGTTCGACCTCTGCCAGCAGAGTATTTAGAATCTCATCGCGTGGTGCTCGTTCCTTCAGAACGACCTTCATTGAATTTTTCACACAACGTATTAGGCGTTCCCACGCCCCACCCCAATGTGGGCTGGCAGGCGGAGAGAAAGTCCATGTAGTGCCGTAGTTAGCAGCTTCTCCTTTTAGCGTCTCTTCATCAAGTTCGCTTATCGACTTTCTTATTTCATTTAGACCCCCTCTCAGGTTAGTCCCGTTGTCCGAGTACATATGTTGTGGCCACCCTCTCCTCGCGGCCATGCGACGTAAAGCCATAATAAATGCGTCAGAGGTTAATTTCGATACTACTTCAATATGTATAGCTCTAACAGTCAGACAAGTGAATAGAACGCCATATCTTTTCTCTCGTCGCCTGTACTGTACTGTCACCTCCATGGGCCCGAAAAGATCCACTCCACAGAAAGTGAACGGGCGTTGATTATAAGCCATTCTGGCTTCAGGTAAGTTCCCCATTCTGGGTGGTTGGGGTTGTGCTTTTCTTATTCTACAAAACATGCATTTTGATGTCACATGTTTAATTGTAGGTCTCAAACGTATAATCCAATAATGTTGCTTCAGGTTATTGACGAGAACCTCCTGGTTTCCGTGGGCGGCCTTAACGTGGTGGTGCTTGACTATCAACTCAGCCACGTAATTCCGGCCGTCAAGTATTACTGGATATTTGGTTTCAGGTGGTATCCCAGGTGCCTGGTCAATGCGGCTTCCAACGCGTAAAACTCCGTACTCGTCAATCACAGGAGTTAAGGTGAGTAGCTTGCTTTTTCGATTTAATGGTTTTTTCTGTTTCAGGTGTTCCAGGTCTTCGGCGAATGTCTGCCTCTGGGAGTGCATGATCAACAGACGTTCTGCTTTTCTCATCATATCACCATCGATTTCACTGGTAAGTTTTTTGCATTTATCAATAAATAATAATACCATACAAGTACTTTTCAGGAGGCGTAGCCAAGATGAAAATCTCTCGGGTTCCGGCACAGCAGGTGAGTACTTCTCAGTGACGACGAGAGAAACCCGTTCCAGAACATCGGTGCTGACTTCCGGTTGTACATCCGCTGGCCATGTCTCTTTTCCTTTGTACAAAAACTCGGGTCCATATAACCATTCATTTTGTAGCATATCTAATTCACAGGTATCTCTCGTGGCGATGTCGGCTATATTCATTTTAGTAGGTATAAAGTGCCATTCCTTTATTTGTGTCAACTCGTCAATTTCGCCAAGCCGGTGCGCCACAAACGCTTTATAATCTCGCGCATTGTTCCTTATCCAGTATAGAACCGTTGACGAGTCGCACCAGAAATACCTTTCTTGTGGTAACATATTTCTGTGTTCTTTTGTTATAGTATCTGCAAGCCGAGCAGCAAGGAGCGCCGCTTGCAGTTCTAATCGTGGTACAGACGTATGTTTCAGCGGTGCTACTCTGCACTTACTCGAAATGAACGCTAATTTAGTTTTAGCGTCATTATCTTGCCAGCGCCAGAATGCCACGGCGGCCATAGCGTAAGTTGAGCTATCGCTGAATATATGTAGCTGTAGGTTTGTATAACTTAATCTCGTAGCGGAGGCAAGCGCGCGTGATTCATTAATTGTAGTAATGGGCTGCCGTTGCGCGTGCGCCGACGATCCACTATCCGGTGCATTCGGTGCAACTATCACCGTCTCGCTCTTACGTACGCTCGCATGATAGCAACGAGGTAATCGAATACGGCCTACGTTTTTTAGGAGTTTTAGCCAATTTAACCATTTGTCATTTACAGTGTCTGGTATTTCGTTATCCCAACATAAATTAATCTTCCACATTTGTTGTAATAGTATTTTAGCTTTGATCGTGAATGGTGACAGGAATCCATAGACGTCAAAAATAGACATTATCAATCGTAACATTTCCCTTTTCGTAGGACGTTTCAGGCCATTTATTATGTTTTCAGGAATTCGTTTAAATGAGGTATCGAATCCCAACGTATCTTCTTTCGGGTACCAGATTAATCCAAGAGTTCGTTCTCCAGCTTCTTGCTGGCCGACTTTAAAACGTACTGCTGTAGAACATAAGGTTTCTTTTGGTAAGTTTTCTAACACGGCCGCGCTGTTGCTATTCCAGTTTCTTATTTCAAACCCTCCACATTTATGGATGTATGCAATCTCTTTTGTTAATCGAACCGCTGTTGACTCGTCTTCTAAACTATCTATGTAGTCATCCATGTAGTGCTGATTACAGATTGCATTAACTGCTGCGGGGTGAGTTGTTTCGAATCTTTTAGCATTTTTATTCTTTATAAATTGTGAAATAAACGGCGATGAATTCGAACCAAAGATTAATGACGTCATCGCATATGTCTTTACAGGATCGTCTGGTGAATCTCTCCACAAGAAGCGTAGTGCGTTTTGGTCCTCACTTTGTATTTTAATTCTCAGGAACATATCGCGGATGTCACCGATCACAGCCACTCTGCTTTCGCGGAATCTCAACATGATTCCGTATAATGATGCAAGTAAGTCAGGTCCGGTTAGCATATAATCATTCAACGAGAAGTTATGACTCTTCGCTGCGGCGTCAAAAACTAACCGCAGTTTCTTTTTATTGGGGTTGTCCACGCCGAAGTGTGGAAGATACCAGGTCTTTGGCGTGTTTTGGACATCGGTCAATTCTCGTGCGTAGTCATTGCGTAGTAGATGGTATATTCTCTCTTTGTATCTCTCCGCGTAACTTTCACATTTCTTTAGTTTTCTTTCAACTCCTTTTAGTCTGTTCAAGGCAGTGGTATATGACTCTGGCATCTTGCAATTTTCATCTTTCCACGGTAGGCCGATGTACCAGTTGCCGTCCTTCAGGGTAGAAGTTCTTTCGAGGTGGGCTATTGCTCGTTCATCTTCTGAGTTTAGACGAGGTTTTCCTAATATGCCCATAGCTTCTATTGAAAACGAGCGGCGGACTTCCTCATGTAAGTCGTCCATTATGCATTTACTTTCTCTTTGAGATTCATCGGCTTCAGTTAAAAACAAAGTTGAATGCTTGCTTCGACAGTTCACATTCAAGGACGTGCGGCCATGTAAACACCAACCCAGCGGAGTTCGAGTTAGGTACGGTTCGGTAGGATTGCCTCGAATAACTTCCAGAGGCAATAACAAATAGTAATTGTCCTGTCCTATTAGTATTTCCGGTTTGCATTGTCCAAAACATAATTTGTGTTTTATATCATTAATTGCATCACTGCACTTTAGTTTGTCGAGCGATATAAATTGTATAGGTAAGTTAAGTCCTTTGGTGGTACGTGCTTGCAATGTAAACATCGTACCGTCACTGTTCGACACGCTTAAGTCCACTATTTCACTATCACATACAAGTTCGCTACCATCCCATGCGCTTCGTACTTTTAATGTTTGTTTACGTCCGCGTATACCTAACTTCGCCATCAGTTCGTCACTAGCTATCGTCACAGTGGAACCATCGTCCAGTAAAGCCACCGTGCTCAATGTTCCGTAAGGTCCGTGTATGTTTATAGGCACTGTCTTTAGTAACACTTGACTATAACTGTCATCGTTAATGTGGGCGACAGCCTCGCTCGGCAGCGCCCTCGCCGAGGCCGACGCCGATGACGCCGCAGGAGTTGCCGCAACGGACGGTTGACACTGCTCATTACCGCGCCCATCAGGGAAATGCAGAAGTTGATGGTGCGATTGTCCACAATTATCCCTGTCACACACGGGTGCTGAGCAAGCGTCACGGTTATGACGCGACACCAGACACTTATAGCATAAACCGTTACGTTTTATAAACTGCCATCTGTCCTTACGCAACGCTTTTTTAAACTTTTTACAGTCTATTATTTTGTGTTTATTTATTTTACAAAAACGGCACTTATCGTCATTAATGTTATTGTCCGAATAGTTTTGCACTAGCACCGTATGAGTTCTGTTTACGTTATCACTTTGTCTACGTTTGTATTCACTGGGATTGTATATTATATTCACTGATGTTTTCGATATTTTTATAGCTTCTTGGTTCAAAAACTCGGATAATAGCACAAGTTTGGGCTTATCCCCGCAGCTAATAATTGGATAACTGTAGTCTGCCCATTTTGAGATAAGCACTGTAGGTAATTTAGACAGGATAATAGATATAACGTTTGTTCCTTTTAGGTACTCATCTTGACCAATAGCGAGCACAGCAGCGACATAGTTTTTTACTTTCACAGAGAACGTTATTATTTCTTTGTGATATTCCTGGGCCATCGGTTGAAGCTTGTTGATTTCGTACATAATTTTAGCTATGATAATATCTGGATTTCCAAATTGTAGCTCCAGCGTAGACATCACAACATCCGGTGACGTAGCACTAATTAACAGCGCTGTTACAGCATTTTTAGCTGCTCCATGTAAACATTTCCGTAGTCTCCATAAGTTTTCCTGATTGCTGAAGTTACACACTTTTGTTGAGTCTTCGTATGCTTGCTTGAACTGCAGCCAATCCAACGGGTCACCTCCAAAACCAGGTAAGTCTTTAGGTGTACTTAATCGGCTCAGCATTTGAGCATGCGATCCGTTAGCTGTGGTAGCAGCGGCCAGATCCTTGAGAGCACTTGCCAACATGTGAACTGTTCCGTCAGTGCCACCTCGGGCAGCTGTTTGCTGCGCCAGCGGCAGTAGCGGAAGGTCGCCCAGTTTTGTATCCTGCGGCTGGGCAGCCTCTGCCTCCAGTTCGCGATGACTTCGTTCTAGCCACTTCTCTACTTCAACTTTATGATCTCCTTCTTCTCTTCCTTCCGATTGTGAACTGTATTCTTCGTTTTCTAGCTCGGCCAACTCGGCCGCCAACCTTTTATCGATTATTTCCATATGTATTTTTGCCTTAGCTTCTGCTGCTTCTAATTCCAGTCTTTTCCTTCTAGCTAACACTGATGACGATGCGGACTTTGACAGAGATTTCGACTTTGATATGTTTTCTGACTTCGAGGGTAGATCTATATTGGAACTCAGTTTTACTTTTTCACTTTGTTCGGCTAAAAATATAGGTTTTCCGACTTGTTTTGGGGCTTTCTTTTTCCCATCACGGTCACTTTTAGTGTTTGGTTGCCTGGAATCATCTTGAACAGCAGTTTCCAAGCCTTCAGCGCCCTTAGACATTTCGCCATAAAGGTCTTTGTTCTTCTTCGCTGTGCTCCGTGTATTCACCATAGCTCGCGATTTCGGTGGAGTATGAAACATCCAGCAGATTCGGCTCGAAGACCAGATTGTAGGGGAGGCAATGAAGAAACCAAGAGTAAAGGGATTTCGAAAATGTCGCGGACGAGGAGTATGTACGTGCGCGCTAACTTGACAACATCGACGACTACTTGCTCGGCCTGCGGCCGGCTCGCGACGCGCGCCCGCGCTCCCCTGCCCCGCGCCCACCTTCAGTCCCCCGCACGCTAACAAGGCTCCTCGAACGTACATTGAAGTTTATTCGGAAACAAAGGGATACAAGTAATATATATATATTAAATTATGTAGACATAGGTTCGCACGGTTAACACCCTCCAAACGTTAGTAGATATCTTTCCACTTCAACTGTAATGTCCAGTGATCGGAGTAGGTAGATTGAACTGGGGTCATTGATCCGAAACGTATATATTACTATGGACATTCCTCCGGAATTGGTGGATTATTAAAAAAAAACCGGAACTTATGTAGGAATTGTATTCTGCCAGAGTGGAAGGAGTCATTTGATGATTTGCCATCCTCAAAAAAAAGGTAGGAATTGTAATAAAATGAGCAATTTTATTCTTTATTATTCTTCCTATTTTTTTTTTGTCACGATTTGACAAAACCCAACGACCAATCAGAACAAAGGATCATGGGTGGTACAATAACCGGTTATCAGAACAATGCGTACGCCCGCCGGAAATACTAAATCCGGAAATACCGGAATTACTTTCCGGAAAAATGGCTTATCCATGTTATTCTTTCTGTGTGCATTTATGATACAAGTACTAAAAATCAATCTACCTACTCCGATCACTGGTAATGTCACATTATCATTTAAAATTCTAGTTTTAAATGTTTGAACTGTACATTATAACGTTTTTATTAACTACTTTACTATTTTTTATATCTGAATTTTAGCTGTCAAATACTTGAATTATTACAGCCGCCAAAAGTTAGTTATCGTTTATAATTTCTGATTTTACAATATTCACAGGATTGTAATGTTATTTGAATGACATTTTTAGTAAGATATCTGTAATTTTCAAAATAGATTTTATTTGCCAGGGCTAATGACTTTATTAAAAAAAAAACGGTTTCGAGGTGAAAATGAATCATAGAAGAAAGATCAAAGGTCATAAGGTGGACATGAAAAACGATTAAAAAAACAAAAGTTCTCTAAAAAAAAAGTTTTCAACCAGCCTTGAAGGGGTACGACAAATACTTAATAAAAAAGATTTTAGAACTCTTTCACTCACTCCTTTTTATTATTTTACGCAGATAGGAACCTCGGCCTGGGCGTCCTTAGTTACAACTTTTCTTGAACTTTTATCTGATCTTAGTATCCCGACGCAATATAAGACAGGCTATGATATAGAGTGGGCAAAAACGCGAGTAGTAAACGTAACGTAAATCCGAACGATTTTTAACTAGAAACATTCTTTTTCCACAATTGAGCCTTACGAATAAAAAAAAATGATTTAAATATTGATTGAATCTACGTTACGTTTACTTCACCCGTTCCATCCCCACAGATCCATTTGCGGTTTCCTTAACTACTGTGACGTAACACCCTTAATTTACAGTGAAATAAATCCATGTAGGTACGGTTATAGGCTCATTCTTCAGAAAACGCAAACATAGAGTAAACAACCATAGTGATCAATTTTGAATAAATAGTACCTACCGGACCCGAAAAGTACGCGTGAAAAACCGTTCGCAAAAGTGCTTTTCATTTTATAATAAAGGAGTTACTATAATTAATTCAAGTCTGAACCTGATACACTAACATAGACCTAATTATTTCTTAACACACGCCCTTAAAGTAACAAATGAAAACTAGGTTAGGTTACCTACGTTCACATAAAATTTATGAGAGAGAAAATTTAATGCACAGACTTCGATAAAAACATGCTTGCTTTTATAGGGTTTTTAACAAGAAGGCTGGTAAACAAATCTTGTATACCTAAGTGTAAGTTTTTTTTATTTACGGCCATATATACGATCAATTTATTTAAAGACTCTTGTTCACACATATTACCTTGGAAAAAGGTCTTATCTGAAACCTCCATTCGTGCTGAAACGTTCATGAAATATAACTAGCTGTACCCGCGGCTGAGGCTGTGAATATTTTTCTAGAAAAGCAAAATTTAAGTGACTAGTAACTACTTACTTGTTTACCGCGTCTTTGGTCGCATAAACTTATTCTCGCCCTTAGGGTGAATGATTATTTCATTAGTTTTTATTTGCTCAGTTTCAAGTTGGTATTTTTAATCATTTTGCGCCTGTATTCTAAAGTAAGAGAAACCTAGGAAAATATCAAGTTCCACCGTTTTATTGTGTACAAACAATCATGAAGTAACTGTATAGGAATGTTGCTTTATTTCAAAACAAAAGGTCTTAAGTACTTTAACATTATACGCCAGGTCGTCAAAATGTACCATTTTATAAAGCGGTCATTAGAAACCTATAAAAACATACAATTCACGAACACCTTTCAGCGAATGAGGTTACAATAACAGTAGGACCTACTTATATCGTTTGATCTCCAGACAAGCGTCTAGTCGAATTAATGGGAACATTATACTGCCCCCTACCCCCGAATTTCTATGAGCAAATAATGTAGTGTTGAATAACTATGTAGAAAATGTTAAGACCCTATTTTTTTCTAATTGCACGCATGTGTAAACTTATATTCTAGCGCCTACAGTGCGTGACCGTAAATATGGCACAGTTTTAGAAAATTTCGACTTTGTAGACAAGTTGACATATTACTTTATAAACGTCAAATTAATGTCAAGTAATTTGACTGGCTGTTGTTATTTCAGTCAGCCTATCGCATCAGTTTACAAGACTTTGACAATGTGTTAGCTTATTTTTGTGTCGGCTATTCTTTTAGAAGCCAGCACCCAATTGTGTAACACGCTTTCAATCGCAATCCGAAGTGTTTTAAGGGAAATTGCTAATACTTTGCTGTATATTTTTTATAAAATTCATCTGCTTAACAACGTAACTAACGCAATAAATGTTGTTCAACAGTCAAAATGGAAGGAATGTGGTACCCGTTTTCACCATAGGAATGAACGCCTAAAACACAGTGTTGAATTTTCATTTAGGTTTTCCCTAGTGTTACTGTAGATATAATTAAAACGTCGGAAGCCTCGGATCGGTTAGTTAAATGATTTGTTGGCTACGCCGCACCCACCTACGTTGAATCGTCTGCCAGATTCATTAATTGTTATTGTTTTGTTCTAGTGATATCTTTTTATAAACAAGTAGAAATAGTAGAATGTTTTGTACGCAGTTTTAAATAAATAGACAAGCTTGACAAGCGCGTATCGGCAAGCGTAGTGTGGGACGCCCCCCAGCTAGATGGACCGACGACCTCAAAAAAGTTGCTGGGACAGACTGGATGCGGAAGGCGGAGGACAGGGTGTTGTGGCGCAGCCTGGGAGAGGCCTATGTCCAGCAGTGGACTGCGATAGGCTGAGTTGATTGATTGAGACAAGCTTGTCATGAGAATAGAATAGAATAGAATACTCTACAAATTACAGATATAGATAGTAGCTAGCATAGTAGCTACGGATGTTTAAGATTTTGAGGCGGAATCATGATTTTTATTCGTCTGCTGGTTTGTTATGTTTCTGCTTAAAACCTGATTCACACGGTGCGATTTAATTGCCTGTGGCATACCTACTATAAGTTGAGGCAACATTATCAGTTGCATCGTCTAAACATGATAGGACGATGCAACTCATTAGATCTACTTTCAATAGAGTCAACTCCTCACCTATCTGTCAATGTCACAAATGAGTTCTTTGCCACTATTGGCGAAAGTTTAGCAAACGATGTCACCCTTCCAACAGGATTACATCACTTTACAAAGGTTATGCGTTGTCACTCGTCATTAACTGGCAATTCATTTGTTCTCCTTGACACTGACAAAGATGCAATTGAGAAATTAATCATTGGTCTGAAAAGTAATTGTGCTGCAGATGATGAAGAAATCTCATCTGACATCGTTAAACGGTTGAAAAATAATATAATAGCCCCGCTCGCGCATATATGTTTAATATGTGCCTAAAATGCCTGTAATTTTTCATGATTTACATAAACGGTCTATAGTAAGACATATTATATGTTCAAGGGTGGAGATAAAAACCATGTCACTAACTATCGACCTATTTCAATTCTGACCTCTCTATCTTTGAAAGGTTATTTTGTAGCGTTGTGAGGAGTCTCAACGGTAAATAGTCGAGTGATGCTAAATATTTCACAATTATTTGCTAAGCACATCACTAAAAAGATGGAACAACACTAATTTTACTACGAACACTCGTCCATTTTGATCTTGCGCTGGTTTAGTTAGCAGAGCAATTCCCTGACCCTCAGGATTTCTTGTGCCCCGACCTAGGGTGAGTTCCTCATTCATTTGATATTAATACCAGACCTCCTGTGCAGGACAACATACGTCAATATTATTATCACCTTTTTAGTATATGATTTCGCAGGTGTAATTGTCGGACCACGCGGCTGTAGGTTTTCCGGTGCTCAAGGATCTGAAATATGTATGTATTACTGTTGCATCCGAGCTGTGCAAGGCCTCACTGTGTATTCGCGATATAGCGAGCCATCTGCTAAAATATTTATTTTCTTTATATTTTATGCTCGCGTGTTACATACATAACATCATATTGCAGCTGTCATTGTGCCACGCTGTCTTTGAAAACTCTGCCTGTAAGCCGCTGCGTTGAGCTTCTGCCTATCCTTCTCCTTACACCGTTCATTAGTCGCTAAAAGGGGAATGAGGCTGGACACATCACACACGGCTTGCTGCTTTCGCACCACATCTGACATGCACTCCCTAACGCACCTTCCAGGGTTCTACATCCTGGCTGAGGACAGAGCAAATCAATATCGCACGCTGCTTCAAGCTGCATGCTGCTCCGAACGGCGCGCTTCCGCGTAGCCGATCTGCGTGCTACCGGCGTCCTACGGCGCAACGCACGCCAACTGCGGCCCTTCGAAGGCCTTGCCGGCCTCTTGCGGAGCCTATGCTAACAGGCCTTCCGGCTGCCCGTAAAACCAACGACGTTACCTTAATTAACTTTTAGTGCTTAAATCAGGTGAACAGCGACGTTACCCGCGACCTAGCCTACGACAACAGAACAATAAATCAATGAACATTTCATAATGTTTCTTTTATCTCCGATAACTACCTGCTAGGTAACTGCTTGTGGAGTCTACCTGCTAAGCCCTAGTCGTTAAAAATAATAAAAGACTTACAAATTATTGAGTAAAATATAACCAACTTTTGAAAAATCAATTTGGTTTCCGTACAGGCAAATCCACGGAAGATGCATTAAATGACTTTACTGAACACATTTTCAAAACGATAGATAACAAAAAGAAATGCCTCACTATATTTCTCGATCTGGCGAAGGCTTTTGACACGGTTTATATTCCCACACTAGTTAACAAGCTATATCGACTCGGTATCCGTGGAAATCAACTGAAATTACTGTCTGATTATTTATCTGAAAGAACACAAAGAGTGAAAATTGGCAATTATAGAAGCGATGGCTTACCTGTTACCCATGTAGTGTCACAAGGTAGTATCCTAGGTCCAACGTTGTTCCTAGTTTATATTAATGATTTTATACTAAGTAGTTAATATTGATGAAAACTGCAAAATAATTTCATATGCAGATGATAATACCCTGACTTTCCATGGTGATACTTGGAGTGAATTCTTTCAAAAAGCACAACATGGTTTAAATATAATTACAAAATGGCTTCCTCAAAATTACCTTTCGCTTAATACCGAAAAAACCAAATATATCTCATTCTCTATTCACAACACTGGCGAAGCGGTTTCAATCAACACATCGTATAATCTCCCACATCGGCCTTAACGAATCTATTAAATTGTTCTTGTCCCTCTCTATCTGCCGTTGAATATATGAAATATTTAGGAATCTTATTTGACAAAAATCTTAATTTAAAAAATAATTTAGTTAATCTCTCAAACAGAATTAGAAAACTCATATATCTATTACAAATATGACAATCAGCCAATACTAATATTATGAAAATGATTTATTATTCCTTGTGTCAAGCGGTTATAACCTAACCCTTTTTTTTTTTTTTTTTTTTTTCGCTGAGAAATGCTTTATGCATTCCCGCTCGTGGGGGGACGAGACGGGATATGTGGGACTCCTGTCGGAATGACAGTATACCCACTAAAACTC
The DNA here is from genome assembly GCA_916610205.1 of Griposia aprilina. Taxonomy (NCBI): domain Eukaryota; kingdom Metazoa; phylum Arthropoda; class Insecta; order Lepidoptera; family Noctuidae; genus Griposia; species Griposia aprilina. The sequence continues at coordinate 20,691,804 of OU744296.1, forward strand.
AGCGGTGTTCCCACATCGCCGTGATGGGAAGGCCATGGGAATCCGGCTCAGCCTTTGCATCCACAACCCTCCCGGCGCGTGCCCGCCTAGCTGGCGGGCCCCGCTTTCCCCCCAGCTTGGGGGGCTACGGGAATGGCCGGGAACACCTGGCCATTCCCGTCCGACACTGGTGGAGGCCTGTGCAATACAGGCAAGGGCGCCCCCGCACCCGCTGCCTGCTGGCCTCCACCTGGGAGGAGTCGGAGATGACTATCAAACTGACGTCTTCTTCGACCCCTCCTCCGCCTTCGGAGCGACGCCGCGTGAGGATCGTCCTCCCGCGCGCGCTCAGCCGCCTCCTTCTGGGACATGACGTGTTCGCAGAAAGAGGCGACTGCCGCCCAGGACCTCTCATCCTGCAGCATGGCATTAACCAAGCCGGGAAGTGAGAGGTCCGGTCCGATCACCGCGATGAGACTGCGGCGCGTCTCGGACCACGACGGGCACACCTCGAGGGTGTGCTGCGCCGTGTCGTCCGCCGCGCCACAGTCGTGGCACGACGGCGTCTCCTCCCGTCCTATCCGGTGCAGGTACGATCCGAAGCAACCGTGTCCGGACAGCACCTGCACCAGACGGAACGAGAGGAACCCATGCGACCGCTCGAGCCAGTCTCGCAACACTGGCCCAATCGCGTCTAGGGTTCGGCGGCCAAAAGCTGCGGTGGCGAGCTCCCCCGTCCAATGGAGGACGATGGCATCCCTCGCCTCCCGCCGGACGGCCTCCCGCTCTTCCGGGGCTGGGCGTTCTCCTCCCGCTCTCCGCCCCGCCGTCCATTCATATACTCTGGCGAGCACCCACGCCTCGAGTTCCCAAGGAGGGGTGCCGGCCAGAGCACATGCTGCCGCGAAGCCCACTGTGCGGTAGGCCCGCGCCGCCCGCTGGGCTATGGCCCTTTGGGGCGCCCGCAAGGCGGCGGCGTTCTCCCTCCTTTGGAGGGAGTCCTCCCAGATAGGAGCCCCGTAAAGGGCCATACTCCTCAAGATGCCCGCGTAAAGTTGCCGGCATCGCGCGCTGGGCCTCCCCAAGTTGGGTAGCAGCCACGAGAGCGCACCTGCGGCCTTCAGCAGGCGCGACGAGAGCCCGCTAAAATGCGGACCGAAGCGCCACCTGCTGTCGAGTACAAGGCCCAGATATTTCATCTGGGCCTTCACCTCAATTCTGATGCCCTCCACGAAAATGTGGGCATCAGGTGGGGGGCGCCGCCGAGGCCCGTGGAAGAACACGGCCTCGGTCTTGTGCAGCGCCACCGTTAAACCTAGGCGGCGGATCCTCCCCGCGACCAAGGATCCACCCGCCGAGGCCAAATTGGCCGCCTCCCTAAAACTCCCCCCCCGGGCGGTGAGGAGAGTGTCATCCGCATAGCAGATGACACTCGTGCCCCAACCTAACCTATTGTATGGTTTGTAGGGGCGCGGGCGGTGCCGCTAAAACGCATAATTTAATTGCTGAAAGAACTCAAAGAGCCTTATTGAAGGTAAGTTCTTTTAGGCCCAGGTTTTTTTCTATTACTGAGCTGTACAGGGAATGTGAGGTACTTACTGTACGTAAACTGTTTATACCAGCCTTAACTATGGGACAGCATTCCAGTGTTCAGGTACGTGCCCTGACTGACAAAGAAATAACAAGGAGAAGACGTTTCGATCTATTAAAATCTGTACCCTGTAGAACATCTTTTTCTATCCTAGGCCCAAGACTATTCAATATTGCAAATAAACAGTTGCAAATTTACTCCATGAAAAAAAGAGAGTGTGAGAAGAGAGAGTGGGCTTCAATCCCTAACCTATGATGAAACTAAAAATCTGTTTAGTGTACTTACATAATTTCTTTGTAGTATTACTAAAATCGTTTTTTTTTTTTTTTTTTTTTTTTAAACAAAAATCGTCATCATTCATCTTGTCATTTGTCAATAATAAATTAACGATAATACTTAATAAGTATTACCGTTGTAAGTAAGCATACATAATACACAGTACATTATTGTAATTAAATATTCTATAGCCTAAGTTTTCCTCTGACACACATACAATACACACACACGCACACACCCTCCCACACAATAACACTCAGTTATGCACACACTCACACCCACCCCTACACTCAGCAGCACATAGGTACCGTTCATCTATTTTTTCTTTCTTTGTTAATTTTAATTCTAGTTTTGCTCATAAATAGTCCCTAATTATTATTCTTAGTATAAGACAGTCTAAAATTCAACTTATTATAACTAATTAGAACTTAAACTCATCTAGATATTTCATTTCTTTTTTGTTTTTTAATTACTTATAATACATATTATAAGCCTTATTGACCATCGTCTATAATGATATCAGCGCCTAACAGAGAACTTTACTTACCTTAGGCGTATTTCTATTGTAAACCATATTTTTGACTTGAAGGTGCAAATAAACCATTTTTTTTTAAATTCCTGTTTTGCTTCATTTTTATTGTAAATATGCAGGAAATTTTCTTCGCGTAATCACAGCTTAAGTCTTCTTCTGTTTCTATACTGAATAGAAGCCAATGCGATTAGAAAATTGTTTCCATGTCTTCTTTACTGTCATAGTTTTTTTAAATAGTCTTTCATTCAACTGGTTCACATTAACCGATAAGTTTTTTAATCAACCAAAATAATAAATATCTAATTTTATTTATATTTTACAAGTTTCCACTGATAATAACAATCTAATTAGCAATCCACAAGTATTAATGTCAAGATATATTTCACACATAGGGGGGTAAGGTCATGACCCCAATAATGGCCTGAAAACGACAAATTGTGTCACCTTCCGTTGAGCATGAACTATTCATACGACGCTACAAACGTTACAAACGAGAATAACAAACATTTCTCGATGACTAATATTTGACACACTGAACAGGTACTGAAAAGAAGTACAAGGATCTTAAGGCGCGTGGCCAAAATCAGAACAGACAGCGCCATCTTGTTTTTAAGGTTTCGTACCCAAAGGGTGCCCACGACCCTATTACTGAGCCTCTGCTGTCTGCCCGTCCGTCTGTCTGTCAGCGGGCTGTATCTCATGAACCGTAAAAGCTCATTCAAACAGGCGCGACACGCGACTTGAATCGCACGGACATAAAGGCACCGCTCGAAGCACTACAGGCGGTGTCGTTGCGTCGCGTCGCGCCTGTTAATTGAAATTTTCACATAGTGTGTATTTCTATTGCCGCTGTAACAACAAATAATAAAAATAAAATAAAGTTAAAAATTAAAGGGGGATCCCTTACAAGAAACGTGTTTTATTTTAAAATATGTAGTGTTAAATATTGTACGGTGGTACGGAAACCTTCCCGTTTTTCAATTCAGTTCACATAACAATTCCACAAAAATGTTTACCAATACCAGCAGCCCCATTCTGCCAACGTCATTAAAGCGCCGAAAGATCATTGTAGCATTGTATCTATGTGCCTTATTTGCATGTTTTGATTGAATCAATCAATCATTTTATTGTACCTACAGTCCATTCACAGTTATTTTACCTCTGACAGCAACCCAATAGCAACCTTATTGCAATGGATATAAAGACCACTGTGATTTTGACAGTGATGCAAACTTAGAGGTAAAATAAATGTGAACGGACATTACCTACCGTACTAGAAGACTACTAGAGGCTCACCGCAGATTACCTACTGGACTACTTGGCATTACTATAAGAACTTTTCCAAGCACTAAGTATTTTTGGTAGTTTTAGTAGGTAAGCTTACTTGAAACTCCCCTTCAATAAATCGACGCAACTTTTAAAGCCCGCAAAACTCATAATTCAATATATAATAAAATATAGGAACTGCATGTAGGACAAACCCGACTGCTAATGTTTTATGACGTCTCCAGGAAACGGCTCGCTTGCGCTTTTAGCGTAAATATCGCTCTTTATAGCTTAAGCAAACAAGTTTAAAGCGCTATAAATCTGAAAACGCTTATGTTTTCGTCTCTCTATCAATCAAAAGTTTGGTAATAGAAAACTCGACTAAGTATTTAGATATGTAGTCTCAGCATCACCCAGAGGAAGTCAGCCTATGTACATTTCTGTGCTTGAAGTAATAAATAAATGTAGGTTTATTTTCGTCTGCAGTAAAAAGTTAGTGTCAAAAAGTTTGATACTTAGCTGTCATTGCACTTGATGCTAGGGAAGGGGTCGGCAACCTGCGGCTCGCGAGCCACATGCGGCTGTTTGGATGTGAAGCTGCGGCTCTTTAGTTCCATACGCAAATATTATTTATTTTATGAAAAGAAAACATTTAACAATCGTTCTGAATCGATTAACGAGGATTAGGCACCATTTTTATTAACCGACTTCACCAAAAAGGAGGAGGTTCTCAATTCGTCTGTATGTTTTTTTTTTTTTTTTTTTTTTTTTTTTTATGTGTGTTAGCTCATAACTTTTTTCTGGGTGAACCGATTTGGATGATTCTTTTTTTATTTGATAGGTGGTGCTTCACATGTGGTCCCATTTAAATTTGATCAAGGTCTGACCAGTAGTTTTTGAGTTATCTTTAATATTGCATATTTTTTCCACTTAGTTTATATGGATGATGTGTTAATAATTTCCTGTCACTGTTATTTACACACCAAGTAGTGGTATACGAGTTTGTGTGGGGTAGGTACCGCAACTAAAAAGTGAAAAATAAAAACTTTTTTACAAAAAAACAACCGACTTCCAAAAAAAACACTAAAAGACGTGAAAAATAACTTTAATTTCGGAAGTCGGTGACCAAAAACGAAAATACAAAACCAGACACCGACTTCCGAAATTAAAGTTATTTTTCACGTCTTTTAGTGTTTTTTTTGGAAGTCGGTTGTTTTTTTGTAAAAAAGTTTTCTCTCAGCCACTTGTACCATAAATATATTATCTAATTTGTTGTGAAAAAAACACTACTTATATATGAATAAAAATATATTTTTCTTAAGAATAAATAGATTAGTTTTTTTTATCAAAAATCTTTATTTATGCAAGTACCTACTATTTATTGTTGGCAAGAATAATAATTGTGTCTCTTTAAAAACTTAGAAATTTTGTAAATTGTAACTTTGACTCTTCCGACTCAAAAGCTTGCCGTCCCCTGTGCTAGGGATTGACACTATTGACAGCTGACTTCGCCTAAGTTTTCACGGTGACATTTTTATGGAATAGATCGGCAGATCCAGAGCTTATTTTATAATAAGGGTTATATACTGGGTTCTCCTTTTTCTACTCTCGATGAATTAAATAGGAATAGCTTAGGCTGTGGTAGAATACGAGTATAAGCCAGCAAGATGGTAGCGGCTAATAGTAGGGTTGACAGTTGACCATTGTCCTCTCATGCCTATTAATTATAGTCCTCCAGACCGAATTTCGGCCATGGCGCTCAATCTCAGCGGAGACCAGCCTTCGGCGCATGAGATATTATAGTGCACAAGTATGTGCGCAGACACAGGTGCACTCTCTTCCCTCACTCTCATAGTTCGATGGGACGGCAATCCGACACGACCGGAGAGAGATCAGACGCAGGACCAACGGCTTAACGTGCTTTCCAAGGCACAGGGGTATCACATCGCCAACTTCCAAAGCCCGGGCCTACCTACTAACAGTGTTATTTGAAAACATTGTAAAACCCAATTATTTTTAAAAGTCCGTAGAGTTTCTTGCCGGCTCTTATCCATAGGAAGGAAGCGACCGATTGGTATCGTGCACCTAGCTTCTGAGGTTTCATAAGTGCCCATGAAGGTTTATGTGAAATAAAATATTTTGAATTTGAATTTAAAGAAAGATAGAAAGAAAATGTATTTATTGGGACTCGGAATTTAACCGTCCAGGGTAGACCTATCGCTCTTGGTTTTGAAAAGTATTTCAGTAGGTATAATGCAAATAAAGCCCAAGGTCAATTGCGATTTTATGCCAATGTGAATTTTAGTAGTGCAATGCCCATCACCCATGTATGGTCGATCAAATCAATTTAGAATATTACAAGGTAACTTCAATAACAATCGCTTTCCCCGTCTACTGTCCCTTGTAATTGAATTGAATATTAATCCGTCGCTGAGAAGAGTAATAAATTAATAATAACGTTATTTAACAATTAAATCACGACGAAGGGCTTATTGTGACAGAACAGCTTAGTCCTCCCAAGAATATGAATTTCATTGCATTATCTGACTGTGTGCAATAATTTAATATTTTAACGAGATAATAAACCAGTGCGACCAGAATCTAGGTGTCGTTAAATGTTTGAGACTATCATAAAATAGAATAATGACCAGTTGTATGAAACCAGTTCATCTTCATTACGGTGCCAAGTAATAAATGTGGCAGCTTACACCATTTATAATATAAATACTTGATAAAAGCATGAATACGCACAGAAATAGCTTTTCAAACTATTTAAATGCACACTTCAAAGTTTGCAATATTTTAATTGCTTCACGGTCGGTCGCTTTGTTTTAAATGTCATGTTTTCTTAAACAGGGTTTGATTAAATAAATAAAGCAAGTGCATAGTGGGACTATAAGTCTTAAAAAATATTTTTATATAGTCACGTTTAGAGGCAATATAACACCTTCAAAAGAAAACTTATTTTTTTCATAGGAAAACTAAACTTGCGTCAAAGCTGTCGACTTGAAGTCACAGTTTCGCTTCATCACCGGTTGAAGTCGAACCCTGACCCCATTGTACCGAACGTTATCAAGATTCAAATCATCGATAATACGCTAGTGACCAAGGAGTAAAATATTCGTCGGGCGCGCGGCAAAATCCTCAGTCGGCATAACGACCGCGAACCGTAAGCACCATCGCGTATCACATAAAAAAAAACACGATACTGTCCGAACATTAAAATGAAATAAACACTGCTTGTTGAAAAAACAAAAAAATTGTCAGTGACGTATTGTGTTCTAATTTTGATTTTACGCGCCGAGCGCGATGCGGCCAGAAAATCACGCGGCAAAGACTTGCATGATAGTTTGTTGACAGTTACTTCATAAAAATAATATGAGTGTTAAAATAAGTGTTCATTACTAGTGCATAATTAGTGTTGCTTAGTGTGTAGTTAAGTTATATTAAGTGATTAATCGTGTAAATAATATGGTAAGGTAAAAAATGCGAGGTGAATGAGAGAAGTTTGATAAAAAATCAAAAAAAGAATCAAGAACGTCTTTTGATCTAGGGTTTCTAATTTGCGTTTTTAGGTATAATTTCAGTGAATAGGCAAAGGAAAGAAGCCAAACAAACAAGATCCAAATCAAATAGCTATTAAAGTGGTGGTATCGATTATTTTAATTGGCACGTTCAATGTCACTTTTACTACTGACATGTAAATCAAGTGTTATTTATGAAGACACTAATTTCCAAGAAAGTGATACACGATATAATTTAACTACCACTATCGTCTTTTAATGTCAAATAAACTAAAATGAATCAATTCAATATCTACACTTAGGTAATTGAATTCTATTATGTTTATGGTCAGCCTGTAACTATAAAAGGTTTATTTTAATTTACAGCTATTTGAAAAAGAGTTAGGTAAAGTTTTCTTATATCATTTTGAAGAAGGAGTATCAAAACACCGCATTTTTTTTAAACAAATACATTTTTTTATTATAACTTTTCTAGGAAAATACCAAAAGGACCATAGATTACCTACTTACCTAATCATTTTGATTTTTTATGTTCTACTTTAAATGTATAAATAGACCAATAACTACCAAGCAGATAAAATATGCCAAAAAGGCGATCATAGATTAGGGAAAAAGTTTTACATGAATAAAAAATCATTAGGTACCTATGACTACCTACTCTCAATATCAAATTAAATTCAGGTGACGTCTACGAATAATAAAATAAAAATGCCAAAACAAAAACCACACCACTAAAAATCTTTCTTAAATGCTTTTCAACGCTCAAAATATAAATTGAGAGAATATATTTCTAACACCTGTAATTGGGTAGGTACGTGGTTTCACACACGTTCTCATATCTTGCCGAAGTATTTTCTTGATTTCAACCAACTGGGGTCTATTCCTGTAGTAACACCGCGAATAAATTCGCAGAAAAACTTATACTGACAACCGTTTGGCGGCCATACTGTTTGATTAACACGTTATAAATCCACGGGCAAAAGGGGATGAAATGTTCTGTTTGAATCAATTCGATGTACCTCCAACTGGGTATATGATGAATATCACGGGTGCATGAAGACGCTTAACGAAGCCGAGGGTCACTTGTTTTTCTCGTCATTGTGATATTTTTTTGATACTGGAATGGGAACCTTGGTTACGCAGATATCCAATTCCAATTCAAATTCCAATGGGTCCAATTAAATTTCGGTTTTTAACGAAAATAAGTCTTGTATAAATGTTATAAATTATCATTAAATACTCCCACGACCCCTGCGCCGTTGCATGAACCCTTAAGCACAATGTTTTGCGTGCGTTACATTGTGTGCTACCGTAACAAGCGATTTTTCACACCAAAAATAAAAGTAGTTTCCGAGCAGTTATTTTTGTACAGAATGCGTAGATGACGTTTTTGTGACGGGTCTTAATACGACGTGTAGGTACTTAATTTACATTCATAGGGCTAGACGTCTTCTTGAGGGGACCGCCAATCGGCAAGCAAAAAGTAGGACGCGCTTAGGTTAGTCACGGGGTTGGTACCACAGAAAATACCAACATTTGCCTTTTTTTAGTTCTCAAAAATGAACAAACGGTAAAATTGGAGTCACTGAGTAATGGCAGGTCCACGAATATATTCTTAATAGAGTCATGTTTAATAAATCGATAAATACTAGGAACACTTTGACTGCCATTCGATAGTTACGAAAGCTTCCAATTTGAATGAATGAAAAAGAATTCAGTGTAGGGTACCTACACTGAATAAACTAACCTGTTTAATCTATGAATGAAAAAATGTGCCCAATCTGAAAGTGACTAGGTACTTATCTATTTTGGAAGTTTATAAAAAAAATTAAAGAATACGTAAACTTGAACTCCATAAAACCTTCACGTCGAAAGGCCAGCTAAGCTTATTAAAAACGAATAATGTCATCAAATATTTTCATATAATAACCAACAAAACTGAAAACCTTTGTAACTTACTCAGAGATTTCAATCGGGGCTCTTGGACCCCCCTAAATGACATCAACGCGGTCACAATAGCAAACAATGAAGCCCTTTGTTGCTTAAACATATAAAAATACAGTTTCTCGATCAAATATTCAAGATACGTAGGTAGAGTGTAACAAAGGGTGAAACTTTTCGTTCCACCTTTCTTTCTTTTCCTAGACAAAGTAAGGACAAACAGACATATTGTCTGTTCCGGTGTGCTACACTCAAAATAAAAGCTTCGTTGAAACTGCCACGGTCCCGACTTGAGAGTTGTACGTCGTGAGATCGAACCCAGGCGGGAACTTTACTCATCACCACTGCTCTAAAACGGTGAAAGAAAACATCGTGAGGAACGGGCATTTCCTAGAACCACAAAATTCAAAGATATGTGACATCTGCTCACCCGCACTGGGCCCGCGTCGTGGATTATGGCCTCCTCCCTCTCTGTGAGAGGAGGCCTGTGTCCCAGCAGGCAGTGGGGACATTATAGGCTGATTATGAGTGTGAAATTCGTGTTTCCGACTTTTCAGAAGTACCTTCTGATATTAATTATACCTATCTTGAATCACGCAGTAGATAGTAGGGCTATAGGGTGGGTGGTTAATTTCTTCGAAACCATAATCTCGCACGGCAACCTTGAAAACACGCGCCGTGTGGACCGGGGCGTTGTCGTGAAGAAGCAACACACCGGTGGTTAGTTTACCCCGTTTTTTTTTATAATTGCTTCCCGTAACTTTCGTAAAGCGAATGCATAGGATACTGCGTTTATGGTTTCATCTTTTTTTGTTTATTCAATCAGCAAATTTCCCTTTGTGTCCCAAAACAATGCGGGCAAACATACCTACGCTACTGGATAGTCTGCAAAACGAATGAATGTTTCTCCCTTTTTGACTCTCTCTCCTATATTCACCTCACCATGTTAAACGTAGGTCCGTTTAATACGATGAGTAGAATTTATAAGCAAAATAAATTTAAAGTGTACTAAGATATAGACTTTTAATTTAAGCAGTCAATCTGCCTGCCTTTTCCTAACTATATTGGGTTCGGCTTCAAGTCTAACCGGATACCAGTATCTTACATAGAGCCCTGATATCTGACCCCTGCAATCCAGTTACTAGGTAATACGATACCCCTTGGTAAGACTGGTGGTCAGACTTTCGGGCTTCAGACGACCCGTAACGACTGTCAAAGATCCACAAATGACAGCCGGGACCAACGGGTTAACGTGCTTGCCGAGCCACGGAGGGGTCTTGGTATGTAGAGATGGTCACCCTTCCACGGGACAACCGCTTAACCTGATCGATCAACCCGTGCGGCTGTTATAACTTAGCCACAAGACCCTTTTAATTTAAGGAGTATATTCCATATAATCCAAACGTAAGTAGGTAGGTATATGTAGAAATCCATGTAACAAAAGCCCAATTAATGAAAGTATAAGGTGGCAGGAACATCAACGCGCAAACTGTACCCATGATTTCAGCACATGATTTTAGACCCCCTAGTGTATACATTTTTAGTTGTTTATCAGAAATAAAAATCTCTTGTTTCATAGAAAAGTGCAATAGCTCCGCAGTCTAAATGTAGCGGTATCAACATCGCCACATGCGAGCTACACGTCATACTGACGTCACGCAAATCCTGCATCGCGCAAGCAGAGTTTACCGCGCGACTAGCATATATATATACAACGTCCCGACATCAACCGTCGGGCAGTTGCCCACCAGACACAACACCCGTCTGGTCGGAGGATCCTCCCTTTTCCATAGAGTATGAGTGAGCTTTACACCCTGTTCCTCATACCTCTATAGTATCGAACAGCTATTTTTTTTTAATAACCTACGACGATTTTCAACGCAGGGGTGCTGAAAATCAAGTACTAAATTCGTGGTAACAGGTTGCGCATCGAATTCCCTGCCTCCCTGTATATTTATCAATCACTACAGAATGCCAGGAATTAATTGCATGACCATCTGGTCAGAAACTTTAGGAACTTTAAAAGTTTTCCGCCGAATAATGCGTAGGTAGGGTACACAAAAAGGGTAACCCTGTCCGCGCCGCATGTTGATGAAACCTCTGTTGATCAGACCTTCAATGAAGCAAACACAAAACTTCGCTTCAGCAAAAGGATTCCAACTCAAACTTGTTGCGAAATAAATGTATTTTGTTTGGCAAAAAAATAGCTACAGAAACATTTTCTCTGTGAAAAGAATGCTTTATACCTTGAAGGTGAATGGGCGTAAAGGAAAATAGTATAAATTATATTCCTTACGTTCTTGAACCCTCGCGTATAGTTTATCCTGCAAGGTCAAAATTACCACATCTCGTAATTGACTAGATTCTAATGGTTGTTGTAAAAGTGGTCCTTTTACTCACTAGAAGGACCATATTCCGAAAGAACTTCTTTAATAAACTAAGTGAAGATGATTAGGTATACTCTGAAAGGAAGCACATTGGGAAATAACCTTAGACTAACATTAATACCTACCTATATTGTTACAGCCATTGATTGTTGGCATCAAATTTTTTGTAAATACTTTCACAATTTAAGTAGCTAAATTTCCTTTGCAAGGTATCAACATTATCTACACTACGGGATCGTAAAAAGCTAGTAGATGCTTCCAACAGGATGTTGGTCATTAAGACGGTTGATAAATTAATGGAAGCCCAACCGTATAGCGAAAACAAGCGTGTGGCATGCGAAGCTACGGCGGCGGCGCCGGCGCCGATTAGATCTCACAGTTGTAAATAAGTAAGGTAGATAAAGAAATGGTTATCCTGGAGAAGGCAGCTACTTACTTTATGCCTTCAGGTGAAAGTAATTCGTGACATCAGACGATTTTCTTCACATAGTGGGTATTCGGTACAGTATGTTTTTTTACTTGTCTTATTTGACGACAACATTGACGTGGATTTTGATTATCAATTTACGGCAGTTGTAGATTTCCTACCTACCTAATTCATAACCCATTTTCTTACAAATAAATTTTTCATTCATTCGTAATTTTCGTTCAGTTTGTGTTTACTAAATTAATAAGACACAGAAAAAACACACAACGTATGAAAATTAAAAAAGAAGGTTACCTTTAGGTGACATTGTATCATCTAGTCGTGAACTGGTGACATCGGGTGACATTAAATTATTAAATTATAAGTAAAGGCACTTGATTTTCTCTTTAATATTTAATAAACTATGTTATCAAATATTTATAAAATTGAGTCTGAAAGTAAATTTTTAATTACTTACTTAACACTTTGATTACTCAGAGGCAGAGCAATTAAAAATCTTTTATGGACTTGAAGTTGAAGTTATTTTCATAAGCGCGTTTAACTACTAATTACAAAAAAATAATATAAATAGTGTTGTAGTTGGATAATATAAGTACTTAGGTAAACACTTTAATTACATTATTTAGTCAAATTATTTAGTCTAGATGCGTTTATTTATTAACATTATTTAGTCTAATTATTTAGTCTAGATGCGTTTGCGAAAATCAAAGTAATATGCTTGGTACTTGTTCATTTATATTCAGCAATTTATGATGACAAGTGCTGATAGCATACTTAGTTACAAAACCCTTTGTTGTCAAAATATAAATGAATAAAAAACAGCAGCGAAAGTGCTGAAAGATATTTCAAGATTTATGCATTTTGCAGATCTAATTTCAGATACAATGTATAATGCCCTTTCAAAGGTACTTCCAAATTGTGATCATAAATCATCGTAACCTTTACAAAGTACATAATATGCACTCTTTCTTAGTTAGCAGTAAGTAATTAATGACTAAGTAGGCAGCCCACGAACTCTTAGTAGCAAAACCACATTCCCTTTATGCCTAAATAATATAATATTTTAAGTATGTAATGTACTTAGTGAATTAGTGATCCCTAAAGTGCTTTAGCGACCAATCCTATTAAATATAATTATGGACGCTCTTCCTTTATCAAAGTACCAAGCAGTATGTTTCTCATAACAAAAATTTAATTTAGTAGAAAATAATTTCGTTTCATCACCAATAAAATCATCCTCATTTTCTTATCTTACCTTAATTTTAATTTATTTGGGGTCCGCCCAACATCACTTAAAGTTCCGTTTTATTTTAACATTCATTGTAATATTCGACTCAATCTATCTATATAAACTTACATAAAATTTATATCAGAACTTACAGAAACTAATTTAGATTCAAAACTTAGATTCTCATCGGACCGCACACATTTCTATTCCCACCAAACGTTGCCCATTGAAATTCAAAAATTCGAAATTGGAACCTCGGATATTTCAAGAACCTTTACATATCCGTCATGATTACAGGTGTATCTCTAATGACGATAGTGGTTAGACATCGATTGATTCGGCGAACTTGCTAATTGGCTGTGGGTTGTTCGTCATGTCATTCAAACCCACCAAACAATTGAATCTTTGACGTCTGTCAAATTTAGGCAATTTCGGAGATATAGCTGCGTAACTTGTCAATTCATGTTTGACAGTTTATTGTTGATAGTTTTGGTGCTAATAACACTGATACAAATCGGTGTTTCGTCTTTTATTCTTTGTCTTTCAGTACCTGTCTCAAAACATCCAAACTAACTTATAAGTCACTATGATCATACTTCTATTGTTGCCACAGAAAGAGACTGCTGCTTCAAACCTTTGCATATTTCTTAGGTCGACCGTTACGGTACCTCTAAGAATAGATTACGAACGACCCAAATTGTCACCAATAGCTTGACTTTTATAAGAAAAACAATATGATCTATTACCAAAACTTGCGAGAACAGAGCGAACGTAGGAGTTATACCTACCTAAGGTATAACTCCTACCTTCGCTCTTTCCTTCGCTAGCTTAGCACGAGCACCGTTTTGTCGACGGAAGAATAGACAAAAATGACGTTCCGTGAAGACAGTACGACGGCAGCAAAGTAGAAAGAGTCAACTGCACTTAAACGAAACGAAACGAAAACAAAACGGAACGAAAACGAAATTCAGTAGTTTATTCACGTTTTTCTTTTATTTTGCTTATATCTCGAAAATGTTGTGTCCTATCGCAAAAATAATGAACATTTCGTCCCCTTTAGGAAGTCCTTAAACCCCTAAAACTCAACATGTAGGTAATCATTTTTCACTATATCCATACAAAAAGTGGAAAATTCCATTTTTTCGTTCCATTTTTATACTTTGTGGCCGCCGAGTTAAAAGTTTTCTACTGTCTTTAGCATGACGATTACAATATCAAATTGTCTTCACTACCGTAGACAACTGTCAGATGTCAGTGTGATTTTGACAGTTTGGGATAGAAAACTTTCTTCTAAAATAGTCTACACAAAAAAGGACCTAGACAACGATCGGTAGAAACGAAAAACAAAATGACAGATTGTAGAAGGATTTTTACGGTGCGATGTCAAAAATGGAGAAACGAAATGTCACTTTGTATAGAAGTAGCTATAGAATAGAAAACTTTTATTTCAGACAGGGAGTACATAGTGTTAGTAACAATTTTACTTAAATTCTAGTGTTAGTAGGTTACAGACACAAAAAACATTCTACAGTAAAAAATCAGCGTGGAGCTGCATCCACCTCCGCAACATCGGGGAATCCCACCAATATGTGTATTCTTCCGAGAGATAGAAAGCGTCATGCTAAGCCTGCAGGCTGGTATAATTATTTATATAATACCACGATTAAGTACAAATGCAATAGGCCCGGCAAGTGCTGTTATTACGTCCGTCATTGTCCTTCATTCAGTGCCGCCATCCATTGTTGTCGTGTACGGGAAAGAGAAAAGACCCATGTTCAGTTGACGACGCAACAAAAGCTGAAGCTACTCGCATACCTATTCGTTTAATGTTTCTTTGACTGTAGTTTACTGGGACACCACACGCTAGGAACATTTTCAATCACCAATATCGATTTACTTCATCAGGCTTCCAGAATTTATTTTATATTATATATTTTTTGACAGAGTGTCTGCTTGACTAATTCAAAATATTTCCTCGTTTTTAGCATAATGTTTTTTTTTTTTTTTTTTTAATTATGTATGTAACATTAAAAGTGTGATGATAATCTCAGAATGTTGCGGACATTGCAGCGCTGCAATTTCTTTATGCAGGAATTGGGATCAAAAACTTTTTGTCCACTCTTTTTTTACTATAACTTTAATATCATGCAACATAAGCAGATCATCTCAACGAGGTCAGCTGCTTTATTCATCACAATTTCCATAAAATTAGCTCCTAGGTCACGCAAAACTATGTAATAAGAATTATTGTTGTCCCAAATAAAAAAGTTTGTTTTGCTCAGAACAAGGACGATTTAAGTTATTCAAGTGAACATTGTCTACTAGTGCTCTCATTTCGAGAAACGTCCTTATTGTTATTGGCAATGTATAACGGCGTATCAGCGAAACGGTCATTATGTATACTGACTAGCTAATGTGTAGAGTAACCATCTCGTTTGTACAATACCCGAGAGTTTTAAATAGGACATAAGACACGCAATATAACTATATTGCGTGTCCTATGTCCTCACGCGCTTTAGAATGACAATGGCACAGGTATTAGTGACTGTGTGTCTCTCTACGATCTTCTAAGTCATTTTTTTAATAAAAAATTAAAAATAAAAATTTACACTACCTGTGCCCCGCGGTTCCATCCGCATAAATCGTGATCCCGTTTGAATATCGGGACAAAAAGTATTCTATGTCCTAATCCAGGTCATGGTCTATCCATTCGTCAGATTTCATCGAATTCCGTTCAGCCGTTTTAACATGAAAGCGTAACAAACAAACATACAAAATATCCAATCTTTTCTCTTTATTATAATACCTACTAGCTTAGGCCCGCGGCTTCGCTCGCGTGGATGTCGAATATCAGGATAAAAAGAGTCCTATGTGTTAATCCAGGTTATAAACTGTCGGTGTGCCAAATTTCATCCAAATCCGTTCAGCCATTTTTGCGTGAAAGAGTAACAAACATCCATCCAGTAGGAAGAATAGGGTAGGATTAGTTTAGACAAACCCACATGGGCACTTAGGAAACATCAGATGCTAAGTGCACGGTTCCGATTGGTGGTTTCCTATAGAGAAGAGCCGGCAAGAAGCTCCACGGTTACTCTTCTAAAAATAATTACACTCTTAATAGGTGTGAGAGGCCTGTCAACTAGTACTACTTAACAAAATAGAAAACGGTCAACGAAAAATGGTGGAAAACTCGAAGTGCCATGTCAACCAATGGCCTGTTAAAGTAGATGTTTTCATAAAATGTGTATGATTATCCGATCATTTTATACGAAATTATCTGCCTAATAAATTATGTCGAGTAAAACATGATTACATTTTAATACATCGTGTGAGAGATAGATTTATACTCATTACCCACTTAGATTTATATCGTTTGACAGATGACAAGCATTTTCTTTTAACGTTGCTCCATTTCGCTTGATCCTGTGTCGTGGGTGCGTACCGACGTACTACATACCTATATACTTACACACATTTTAGGCGCCCAAACAGTCAGATTTAGGAAAAAACAAACACTACGTGTGAAGAAAATTACTTTTTGTGAGGCATAACAAAAATTAATTTTCTTAGTGCGGAATGTCTGCAATCAAGGTTGAATTAGTTTTATTTTATTTAAATAGGAGTACCTATTTCTACTTCCATATAATTCTGTTTATACTTCTCTTCTTTTAATAATATGAACATAAAAAGATGTATTGCTGATTCTAATGATTATAATTCTATAAAGCCATATTTGATACGGTCGCGAATCGTATTTAGATCACCATACAACCTGATACTGACCTGCAAATTGCAAAAAACGTATGAAAATTTGAATTTCGCGGGCTACCTTGGCGCATGCCGCTTAAGCAAATTGAGTGCCAACTTAAATTGTCCGGAAGCTTATTCAAATCTGAACTTAATTCTTTGACAGTTGTATGAAGTGGTTATAACGCGGCAAATTGATGTAGGGTGTCAATTTGCGTAACAATAAATTTCCTTGTATACATTATTTTACAAAACTATTCGGGTGGCAGCGACATCGATGCTCAAACTGTAAACATGAATTCAGCACATAATTGTAGACCTCCTAGCGAAGATTATTAGATTTATATAGATAGATATTTCGTCGGATATCAAAAAAAAAAACTGCTGTTTCATAGAAAAGTGCAATACCTAGGCGGTCAAAATGAATGGAACAGCATTTTTTTTTTAAGGCGGTACCCCGGCCAAAACCTTGCCATAGTGCGTTATTCAAAGGCTATTAACTCTTTCGCTATGGGTAATAAACTACATCTACAAGGACATTATAAATGTTCGATACCTTATCATCATATTGACCGTTTTTATTTGTTTTTATGTGTTTAAATACATTTAAAATCTCCTTGTAAACAAGTGACTTAAATTATTGATTGCATGCATCTTTTGCTAAAGGTGACGTTCTATTAATTTGAGGATTACACTAATGGATAGATAATTTAAAAATCTAAATAATTCACGTTTTATTTTATTTCAAAACATCGCTTGTCTTTTTTTATTAAAATAAATACAATTTTTTCGTGAATTCTATGATAAATGAGCGTGCACAGGGAGCGAGACAGAGCGAGACTCAGCGACAGGACAGAGAAGGACCAAACGCTCAAGGTCGTTTGGTCGGTGAAGCGCCTTAATAACCGATGAAGAATTTCAATGCAAGGGGGTTCAGAATCATGTTCTGAATCCATGGTAACAGATTGCGTGTTGATGTCCCTCTTCCACGCTGTATACAAATCCACGCAATACTGTACTTTAGCAATACTGCACCTTTCATCAGAACTGAAAGCAATTTAAAGGTCGATTTAAAGTCTACCATCAGAACGCAAAGACCGACGGAGTCTCCACAAAGCACTGACACGTGACTGTCGTGATGGGAAAACTGACCCGCTTTAACGTCCGACCCCCCGACTGTTACCGAAAATATTTTCCGGCCTAACGTCCAACCCCTCAACTGTGACTTATTCGGTTTGCTGCGTTCAAATCGATTTAAATACCACTGGCACACTGTACTGTTGCAAAAAAATTACACCAGGTGGCTCCTTATTAGTTTCCGCGTACAATAGTATGCTATAATCTGTGGCGACCATAAATATTTTTTGCAAAATAAAAGTTTTAAGTCAGCGCTCCGCCATTTTGGATGACGAACGATGCGCGCTCCGTACATATTATGTGTTGATGGCGTAGTTAATAACCCAATGTATTAGTGTTATATATCATAAAAATCCTCATTAATCAAGGTTTACGAATATCTATATGTGTCATAGGTTTTGAATCAGTTTTATTGTGTTAAACTCGTTGTGAAAAATTGAGGCCGTAGCGACACGCTACGCGCCGGCATTTTCGTGTTAAATTACGTGTGTTTTACTAAATAATTTACTAAAGTAATGCTTGTAATATGGACATAAGTTAATTATTAGTATTTTAAAATGCTCAGAACGTTTTAATACTATGAAGATAGTTCAAGATCACGAATAATCTAATTCGTTCCGCAGTACAATTTGTAATCAGCAACAGTTGAGGCGTGGACGTTCACGAATTTAACAGATAAGGGTTCAGACGAATGTTTAACCGCGCATACGCTTCGTTGTTTTTCCAATTCTTTTGGTATGCCGGTACTGAATTGTTGTAAAGTATATATAATTATTGCATACAAATGATTGCCTATCATTTCAAATATAATTACACAAAAATCATGTAAAATAAATTAAATCCTATTTATAAACACACGTTTCGCAGAACCCTTATCTGGACCTCGCAGTGGGCATAAAATTGTTGCGGGAATGGGGTCTTTGTTTTGGTGTATTGTGCTACTCTGAGCAAACCAAGTACGGACATATGGGTATCAAAAAAAAGCTTAGATAGTCTAGTTTAATGATAAATAGGTTTTATTGACACAAACTACAAATTAATGTACAAAAATTCAGTAAGAACAAATATTTTACGGAAATTCAACACATATTTTTAGTTTAACATTTTTTTACAGTTCTTTCGACTATGAAGTCGTAATGTAGTTTTAACACTTGTTGATTCTGTATGGTTTCAGCTACACACACGATTTTTTATTAAGGTATAAGTTCGGTAGTTTTCAAGTTATTACACTTTATGTTAGAAATGACCGGTGCGCGGTGCCGGTACCCGGGCGACTATAGTCGCCGTGACGTATGACAGGCCTGCAGGCGTTTGACGTGGACGTTATAGCGGGCCACACACAAGTGACTTTTAGTCGCATCGGAATTATTGCTCCGGACTTTAAATTAGCAAAAAAGGTTTTTTTTTTGTCTGTGACAATGTCAATTTACTAAAGTTTTACAAGACCAGTTTATTATTGAGTAGGTACCTATACCTTTTTTTTCGTGGGGAATCCTCATGGATGTCCTCCACCTTGGGGCGGGTGGAGGGGCCTGTCAGACTCTTACTGACTAAAACCATACGGTGTTTTACTGCTACCTTTAGCCGGGTGCTGGAGTGCTTGCGCATTTCGTCACGCTCCCCCGGCCAGGTGTGGGCCCGCATGAATTCATGCGGACCCCGTCAGCCTCAGCAGCCGCATACGGCCGCAATTCCTCTAAAGAGAGGTGCGGAACACGGCGCGCCACCGTCTCGGGCCTTTCACTGTTCAGGCAACCAACTCCCCAAGTCTGTTGCCTGCGGGCCTCACCCTAAGGCGGCCAGAGATCGTTCCGGTTCGACCTATACCTACCGCACGTCGAATAACCTCGCTTGTATAGAGACGTGAGATAAGTACGACCTGCTCTAAAAATAAAGAATATTCTAGATGTTGGATTAATAACCTGTGTGACGCCGTGTGTACATCTAAAACTTTTAGGAATCACAATTAGATTTACCTTACCTTTTTACCTGCCCTTATACCAAATTAGTTTGTATATTATCCTTTTACATTTTGCCCTGTCATCTGCCACGACTTTTACTCACTTTTCATTCATATCTGCCATTGGATTCTGTTTTATTGTTTAGGCACATTTTCAATAAATTTATTCTCACGATTCATCCATATTTTCGTTGGTCAACATCTCCCCCTCATCAAATCAGGAAAATATCTTCTTAAAAAAAACTACCTGCGTTTTCTAAAAAGTCGCTGCTCTACGCACGCTGTGCAATACGTAATAGGTAGGTACCTACTTCGTACAATACGACAGCGTTCGGATATCCTGATTGCGTACTTTAGCTACAGTATCGGCACGTATCGCGCGGTGTACGAGCAAGGGAAACTGTACGACACATAAATACGATACGAAAATACGATAAGTGTTTTATTAGTATTACCAGAGCTGTTTTACACATATATGCTTAGAAGTGTAGCTTCGACTTAACATTCGTTCTTGTGTATAAAAGTTTTCAGTAATTCGTTTAGTCGTTCTTAAGCTGTGTTTGTCGTACGCTTAAGAACATAATGATATAGTATAAAACAGTATGTGTATTTACAGCACTATTTTCAATATAATTATGACTGTAATAATTTCGTATATTTAACTGTCGATTTGTTAACATTTTCCATTTTGTTAAATACCTCATACTTGTCGACAGGCCTACACTATCATCCCATACATATTAACACTGTTATTTGAAAACAGTGTAAAAGCCAATTATTTTAAAAAGAGTAACCGTGGAGATTCTTGACGGCACTTTTGCATAGGAAACCACCAATTGGAATCTGCACCTAGCTTCTAACGTTTCACAAGTGCCCATGTAGAGTCATGCAAGTTTATGTGAAATAAAATATATTTTAAAGATATTTCTTTTCAAAAAAGCTTACCTTTTTAGAGCATTTGAC
The DNA here is from genome assembly GCA_916610205.1 of Griposia aprilina. Classification (NCBI taxonomy): domain Eukaryota; kingdom Metazoa; phylum Arthropoda; class Insecta; order Lepidoptera; family Noctuidae; genus Griposia; species Griposia aprilina. The sequence continues at coordinate 20,712,762 of OU744296.1, forward strand.
GTATGGTCAACCTTTTTTAAGAGGATAAATAAATATAAAAACGTTCACGACGGCGGTCACCGATATGAGTTGGTTATGATTGATGTAGATGACTCCTGAATGGTCCTGAAAGATTACCTACCTTGCAATTAGGAGCAGATTAGGACCCATGCTTCACTGCGTTTGACATAACTTAGAAAAACTTTTTCATATAAGTCGTCAAAGATTTGTATCTGAGTACCTACTATAGACGTTGGAAATGAGATGCTAAAGGAATGTTTTATTTTAATTATTTAGGTAGGTATCTATCTACTTATCTTTAGGTTATGATTTCCCTAGAGGCATTTCTTTTCATATCCCGACAGTCCTTTGTTTTAGAACTTATAATTAGGGTGAGGCCGAGGTTTTTGAAACTTGAAACAGCGATGTCCCTTCCACCGTATGTTTTACATTGCATGCCGGCTGCATGAAATGTAAAACACACGGTATTCAAGTAAACACACGTAATGTAAACAACATCAAAGAGTAGTATCTTTTAGTAGCTTTCACCGCAGCCTCGGGAGCAGTGGTGGCCTAGTGGTATCGACCCCTACTTACGATTTGTAGGTCGTGGGTTCGATCCCAGAAATGTGCTTTACTTTGAGTAAATAATTTCATCATCACAGCTTTCAAAACGGTGAAGGAAAACATCGTGAGGAAACCGGCATGTCCTAGAACCAAAAATTGGAAGACATGTGACATCTACCAACCCGCACTGCGCCCGCCCGCTCCCTCTCGAAGAAAGGAGGCCTGTGTCCCAGCAGTGGGAACATTATCGGCTGATTATGCACCGCAGCCCCTGCAGTTATCTGCTTCCATGTCTTAGTTTCCATATTCTGAGGAATCGCAAAGGATCATTGCAACTTCTTTTCAACAAATGTTTGAGATCATGCGAATGGCTTTGCTGATAAATGAAGAAGATACCTAGATGAAAAAGATAAATGCTGAAGACCAAAACCAAACAATGTTAATTTTTGCAGGCAAGATAAGTATAAAGAAATAAAGAAAAAATACATTTATTTGCAACATGACGCAGAGAAAAACACATAACAGAGACCAAGTAGGCTGTAGGCTTTTTTGTAGGGCATAAGTTAACTTGCTTACTATATTTGCAAAAACTGAATTCCTGTGTACCCATGTGTAGTTATATACTTCAGCCTATAAACATCCACTGATCGCAATTCATTATCAAAAACCACATTTTGCTTTTTCCAGGCAAGTTGAAAATTACATTATTTTTAACCGACTTCACAAAAAGGAGGAGGTTCTCAATTCGTCTGTGTTTTTTTTTTTTTTTTTATTTGTGTTAGCTCATAACTTTTTTCTGCGTGAACCGATGTTGATGATTCTTTTTTTATTTGATAGGTGGTGCTTCACATGTGGTCCCATTAAAATTTGATCAAGGTCTGACCAGTCGTTTTTGCATTATCCTTAATACTGCATATTTTTTCCACTTAGTTTATATGGATGATTTGTTAATAATTTCCTGTCACTGTTATTTACACACCAAGTAGTGGTATACGAATTTGTGTGGAGTAGGTACCGCAACTAAAAAGTGATAAATAAAAACTTTTTTACAAAAAAAACAACCGACTTCCAAAAACAACACTAAAAGACGTGAAAAATAACTTTAATTTCGGAAGTCGGTGGCATAAAACGAAAATACAAAACCAAAACCACCGACTTCCGAAATTAAAGTTATTTTTCACGTCTTTTAGTGTTTTTTTTGGAAGTCGGTTGTTTTTTTGTAAAAAAGTTTTGTTATTACCTCATTCGACATGTTATATACCTAGGTATTACTTACATAATGTGATAGTTGTGGACACAATCTGGGTTAAGCAGTTACAACCGTAGCCAAATCACTGCTGAAACTACATTTGGCATAAGATGTTACACGAGAACTAGATAAAATTGCACTTTGTAGTGACAGATTACCAGCCACATTATTGCTTGTCCACAATAGGTATACCAATAACTTTTAGCCTTGGATGAAATGTCCAGTCAAGCATTTAATGTATTGAGGTACCTACTTATGGAATCGCTAAAAGTTTATAGTCAACTGAGCAACTTGAAGCCTAAATGCATTCTCGTAAGCACATAATATTCATACATCGTAAATCGAATTTTAAACTCCTTTTATGTTTTCTTTTCTTTGTAATATAGCTTATGCTATAGTGCAATGTTTAGCCAGCCAGTAAAGCATTTAAAATGGCTAAGTTGTCTTCACTTGCAGAGACTTCTGTCATATGTTTTTTTTACAAGCTTTTATTTAGTTTTTTTTTAACTTCCATCTACGATTCCATAAGTTTGTACCAGAGATGTTATGGTTATGATATTTCGGATCTGGATACGGATATGGATATAGGAATAAAATTATATCGGTTTCGGATACGGTTACGGATATGTAATTAATTCGGATTATCCGTTAGTTTCGGATAGTTTCGGTTACGGATATTAGATTGAAGTAAAATATAAACACAAATAGTACGTAATAATTTGGTTTTATTTATAAGTTTTATCTAGTCTAGGTTATCATTTGGTATTATAATCGGTCACGTAAGTAATTATTTAGAGATGTTATAATAATTAGTTAAACTCCGCCCTTATACGAAATTATCCGAAACGTGTGAAACGGATACGGTTACGGTTACGGATATATTTTTATTTCGGATATCCGATAGTTTCGGTTACGGTTACGGAGCTCCATAACATCCCTGGTTTGTACCACCCAAACAGAACACTGTGGTGTGGTTCGTCAAAAGCCTCCAATGCGTTCTTAATACATAAATCAATTGTGCGGCATAAAATGCAGAACCGCTTTGATGAAAAAGAGTTTTTTTTTGTTTGGCTTCGAAAATTTATACTAAAATACCCGATAGTATAAAAAATATGCGCCTATCAAAGTTTTAGAACGCTCTCTTCCCTTGCTATTAATTGAAAAATGTTACTATACTCTTCCAGATTTTATAAATGTTTTTTTTTAAATATTTTTTTAGAGTTTTTTTGTTTTATTGTTTTCTTAATTAGTTTTTAAGTATTTTAGTTATAGGTATTATAATTTATTATATTTTATTATTTATTTGAACGCCTGGAAATCGGCTTGCCCGGACTCGGTTCAGCCCGAGAACCTGTCTTCCCAGAGACAGTGGGATGAGCCGCTCTGCAGGTTGGAATAAACTTATTAATACGTCCACCAATACTGCCGAGCGTGCCCGCCTGCTGGCTGTGGGGGAATGGGAGTCGGGCCTCTGGCTTCAGGCGCTACCGTTACCCAACATAGGCACTATGCTGGGTGATACCACATTCCAGCTCGCTACATGTTTACGTCTAGGCGCTCCTTGCGGGGCTCCACATCGCTGTCAATGCGGTGAAGCAGGCGACCGCCTCGCACACTATGGCCTATACTGCAGCAAGAGCGCTGGTCGGATGGCACGTCACGTCAGCATTAATGAAATCATCCGTCGAGGTCTTGTTAGCGCCGGGGTGCCAGCTGTTTTAGAACCCTAAGGCTTGGCACGTGACGATGGGAAGAGGCCAAATGGACTGACCATAATGCCTTGGAAGTTGGGTCGACCATTGGTGTGGGATGCAACTTGTGTCGACACCCTCGCGCCATCCCATCTTCCTAGCACGGCGGGCTGTGCTGGGGCGGCTGCTGTAGGAGCAGAAAACCTTAAACGGCGCAAGTATAACAACCTTATTGGAAGCTATATGTTTGAGCCGTTTGGGGTTGAAATACTAGGGCCTTGGGGTCACAGTGCTCATCAAATATTTCGGGACATCACCAAGCTGCTGGTCGACTCTTTACACGACTAGAGAGCTGGCCTATTTTTAGCCCAAAGAATCAACATTGCCATCCAACATGGCAATGCCACCAGCCTTTTGGGCACTTATCCCATTGACAGCGATGCGAACGAATTTTTTGATACCATAAGAGCTCTTCCCTTACATTGTACACTTGTAAATAGTAGGTCCTATATATATTTTAATTTTAACTTGTATATTATAACCAGTGATCGGAGTAGGTAGATTGAACTGGGGTCATTGATCCGAAACGTATATATTACTATGGACATTCCTCCGGAATTGGTGGATTATTAAAAAAAAACCGGAACTTATGTAGGAATTGTATTCTGCCAGAGTGGAAGGAGTCATTTGATGATTTGCCATCCTCAAAAAAAAGGTAGGAATTGTAATAAAATAAAAAATAAATATTAAAGCTTCGATCGGAATTCGATTGTTTTTATTATTCAACAGATAAATAATGAATTAATTTAGTTTTGATACCTTCCTTTAAATTTTGAATTGAGTAGTAATAATATCACTACCAACATTAACAATATTTAATTGAATCCGGAAATACCGGAATTACTTTCCGGAAAAATGGCTTATCCATGTTATTCTTTCTGTGTGCATTTATGATACAAGTACTAAAAATCAATCTACCTACTCCGATCACTGATTATAACCTATGTTTAATTATTGATATATTTCATCTAACTAATTTTAGTTTTTAATTTCATTTTACTTAATATTTGTACACCTTCACGGCAAAACATAGCGCCCAAATATGTTAACCTTTAAGTAAATACCTATGTTTTACAAATAAATATTCAGATTCTGATTCTGGTTTGAATCAAACCAAACATTGTTTGTAAAATACACCATCAATTTTAAGTAATCATAGACTTCTAAGTTTACGTTTCAAAACGTCAGTTTCTGAAGTAGTAATAGGATTGTTATTGTAAACACGCCGAAGGACGGGGTCGAGCTATCTGTTACAAATGGTGCCTCTCTTAGGAAAACAACCAGATTATATCCTTTGTAACTAAACTAAACTATGTACCTTTGTAATGAATTCCTTAACTATTACACAATATTAAGCATCAATTCCCTGAAGGGTAGACAGAGGTGTTGTTTTCTTAGAAGTCGGTTTAAGATGGTACTTAGTAGGCGTGTTAGGTGATTAGGTTCCACTTTGAAGTAAATAGAAGAAAAGTGTTTATATGCTATATATTCTTCTTCTTCGTCTTATATATAAAAATCAATTGCCATTCGTTAGTCTCGCAAAAACTCCAAAATGGCTCGACCGATTGCGATTAAACTTTGGTAAGTTGTTGTGTGCGCGCCGGAGGGACTGGTCATCTCTTAGCTGCCACGGCTTATTTTAATTTCTGTTTTTTTTTTTTCTTTTTTTTCCTATCATTTTGATTACGGACGCTTTTAACGTGCACGTCTTTCTACATCGTTCTCACATGTATAATTTCAACATGAATGATGTAACCAATTTTTTTTAACAATATTTTGATTTAGAAGTGTTTCCATGGAGTTTCTTGCCCGTTCTTCTCCTTAGGAACCTACTACGCTTTGGAATAGGCTACTAGCTTCAGCTTTCTGACTGACCGACCCGATGTAATTGGTTTATTTGAAATAAATGCTTTGAGTTTGAGTTTTTATTTTGAAAAGATTTTAAAAGGCATTGCAACGCTGCAGTAGCTAGTGTATAATAAAAAATAAATGCTGTTCGTTAGTAAGAATAGAATAGAATACTCACAAGTGCGCAAGTGCTTTTGGCAAATTTTTGTATTAAAATGTTCGTAACAGACCGAGTCAGGTTCTTAAGGAAACAAAAAAAATTAAAGTTGCCGGAAAGATTGGAAAATTCGGGAAAACTAAAAGTGCATTTTCTATGGGATTTTTTATGATTTATTGAAATTTGGACGGTATAATGTCGGGTCAGCTAGTTAATAATAAAATTATGTAGGCACCCCCCACCTTTTTCTTTTCTTACTGGAGTTAGTTAAGGCGCTTCCCCGACCAAACGACCTTGAGCGTTCGCCTTCTCTGTCCCGTCGCTGAGTCTCGCTCTGTCTCGCTTCCTGCGCAAACTCATTAATCATAAAGTTCACAAAAAAAATTGAAACTATTGTAATAAAAAAAGACAAGCGATGTTTTGAAGTAAAATAAAACGTGAATTATTTAGATTATTAAATTATCTATCCATTAGTGTAATCCTCAAATTAATAGAACGTCACCTTTAGCAAAAGATGCATGCAATCAATAATTTTAGTCACTTTTTTACAAGGAGATTTTAAATGTATTTATAACACATAAAAACGTGCAATGTGATGATAGGATATCGAACATTAATAATGTGCTTTTAGATGTAGTTTATTACCCTTAGTGAATGAGTTAATAGCCTCTGAATAACGCACTATGGCAAGGTTTTGGTCGGGGTACCGCCTTAACGCCTCCATAATGAGTACCTAAGACTAAGTATGCATAAAACTAATTATTCACTGCTATTTATTAAAAAAGGTAAGTCTTCCTATACCATACACAGGACGCGTCTGTCGCTCGCTACAAAAGTAACCGCTAGCGGCTGCGGTCCCCCGCGTCAACGAAATTAGGTCTGACAGAAAACTAGATAGTTATTAGGTTCTCGTCAAGATTACTTTGTGTGAGCTTGTACGGGTGATTACGGTCACCATGGCGACGCACCGGGACTATGAGAAGGTGATTTATGGCGATACAGATTGTGAGTAGCGCTTTCGGGACTTTTCTTGAGAAAAGGGTAGTGTCAAGTATCTAATGGAAGTATCAACAGTATACAGTCGGTTTTTGTGAATATATCTACTTTTTAGGGCTTTCAACTTTGTTAAAAGAGGAAAAATAATCAATTTTCAAATGTGGTTTCTGTGAAGTGAAATACCACATTAACGAAATACCGGAGGCTAATAATTAGCCTCGTCAGGTCTGTCACAAAAAAATGCGTAAAGGTTAATTCATTGTGACTTACAATTATTGAAGTCACAATGTAATTAAATTTTAACCTTTACGCATTTTTTTTCTGGAATATTTGGTGTGTAGTAAGATATCAAAGCCGCTATTTGGAAAGACATACAACACGACTCAAGAACTTTTCTCGGCCTTAAAGACCATTACTGTTAAATAGAAAGGACGAAACCAAAAAAAAGAATTAGAAATAATTAATTATTAATCTCGCCGCGCGCCGCGCCGTCTCTACATGAAACAAGACAAACAACACGACAAAATAAACAAAAACCTCATCAACGAACGACAGTTCTCATATTTACAGACCAGTCTACAAGGTTGAACGTACGGTGACCGTAACCGTGGTATTTGGCGGCAGATCAAAGGGAACCTTGACAAATAGCGGCAACCTTTCCGTCGTGTAGGGGAACGCGAAATGGTTAAGTATTAAAACCGCACCTTTCCTTTGCTTGCATTAAGTTGCCAAGCCTTTGTTTTTCATGTATTAGGGAAATTATATCATGTTTCAGTGTTGAGATTCAAAAGAGCAGATTTTAAATGTCTATTTTGGTTGACAAGGGGAATCAGAAATCTATAAAAGAGTGCCGGCTGGGGTTAACCAAAGACTCTTATAGAGGGTCAATATTGGACGATGTTTGAAGTGATGCGAAGGGTCATGTAGGTGCCAATAGTTAACTGTCAGCTTGACCAGCATCCTAATTGCGTGACACACTATAAATCACAATCTGTAATTTTGAAGGATATAGCTAATCCATTGCTTCATATGTTCGAAAAAATTGTCTACTCAACAATGTAAATATCGCAATGAATGTTGTTGAACTGTCAAAATGAAAGCCATTCCTGCTGTTAGTGTAACGCAATTACCCCGCTGACCTGCCATGCAAATGTGGTTAGGGTATTTTCTCTCTGCAGACGAAAATATATCTGGAAAGCATTCCGAAAAACCCGATACATTTAGGTATTTTCGATGAAAATCAGAACTCAAAATTCTTGAGTGACGCTCATGATATTCCAATTCAAACTGATAGAGAAAACGTTCAAGTCACGTGACGTTACATAAAATACCGTTCACTTCTCTACGATTTTTAAACGATTTTACGATTAAGTATTTTTCTGCTTGTTATTGTCAAGTCTCCGAACGATTCCGTTTTCTAAATAAGGAAAAAATTGAATCCAAAAAGTCGATTACCAACTTCTAAGGCTGCTTCTGAATTTAATTTGTGTTCGAATCTTTAATAAAAATATTGATTTATTTTATGTCTATCTACACTTACTAGAAAAAAAAGAAGGACTCCGCGCCACGCGTATCGAAAGTGAAGCACTATGAGTATACGTTTGTACAAACATGTCTCACGCACACATTTACATCATAAGGTGCCGACCGGCCGCCATTATGCGCCACTACGGAGTCATTATAGGTACTGTTTACGTCAAGTAATAAAATAAAATAATGCCTTCTTGTGTTGTGAATTGGTGTAAAAATTATTATACATCCCAGAAAAAGCGTCAAGGAATAACATCACAACTAAGACACTTATTTACCCACACACATAGATCGGTACAGTGCCGGTGCTTCACTTTCGATATGCGTGGCGCGGTGTCCTTTTTTTTCTAGTCCGTGTCTATTTATAAGTTTTTAGACAAATACGTTATCGCAGTAATAAGTTGCTAAGCTTAACTTAGTTAGTAGCTTCAAAACTTTCAGAATAATGCTCTAGGTACTTCGTTTCGTAGATGAGAACTATAATATGTCTCTCCAAGAAAATGTCGACAGTACAAACAGTCACTATTTATTACACCTGCAGTTGCTGAGTAATATTTATAAATAGCTTCCATTCTCTGCGGTCCACTAAGTATGATTGAAAATTATTTTGAAGTGGCTCCAGACATTTCCAGTATTCATATCTATATCTATAGATACATATTATTAATTCAAGTTGCTCTTCGTGTCTGGCTGTGCAACCGCGCTTTTTTTTTTTTGGGTGGGAAATCATCAAATAACTTCTCCCGCTCTGGGCGGAGCGGGAGAGCGTGTCAGACTGTAACTGACTAAAACCCACCCGTGTTCCTTCAGTTGTCTGTGCGCCAGGGCCACGGTAACTCTTTCAAACAATCCGCGACCCGGCAGGCGCTATTCTTCTAACCTACGCCACGGATTTCATTTCGAGAATGTATTCCCAAAGTTTATTTGTATAAAACGTTAGAATAGAATATCTACTCTTTATTATGTAGACCATAAAATTTACAGATATAAATGTATAGATTATATAGGGTGACACAATGGGCGGTCTTATCGCTAAAAGCGATCTTTTACACACAACCTTTAGATTGACTAAAGGGGGAAGGAGAGACAATATTGCAGGTAGTCATTGGTGTAGATATTAAACTAAAATATAATAAAGATATATCGATGTTTTGTCAAGTCATAAAAAACGTGCGAAGCAGGGGCGAATCGCTAGTTTATTTATATTCTGTGAGCGTTTTCTTTGACCGAGACTTTGAGAAAAGATATGTTGATTGTTGCCGACATGACGATCAATCAACTTCAATAAAAGTATGAACACATTGTAGTAAGGTAGGTTAAATGTATGGGATTTTTTATTATATTTGACGTCTTTATTGCGTTTGTTTATCCAAAAAAACTTTTTTGCGCTGGATAAACTTCTTAAGGCTGCTACAAACAGGCGCAACACGCGACTCAAAAGCACCGCCGCTGTCGCGTCGCGCCTGTCTGCGGGAGCCTTTATACTTAATTAACTAACAGACTATTAAAATAAAAATGTAATGACCTAACCTAACTAAAACTATTAACAAACTAAAATATGGCGTCGAAATATTTCTCCGTATCGCTGTCGACTGGTAATGTACCCAAGAGACTGGCGGCATTGCCACGTTGTATGGCAATGCTTAGCCTCTGGCCAAGGTAAAAGCCAGCCCTTGGGTCACGGGAAGTGTCAATCAGCCGTTTGGAGATTTCGTTTAACAAACCATGAGCACTCGGACCCCACGGGCCACGGCCCTCGGGTTTCAAGGTTTGTTTATTATTTCCATAGGGTTTTAAAGGTGTTCTATGTCGACGGTTTGTTTTAAAGAGAGTTAGTCGAGTTAGTTCCTTTATTCGAGAGAAAAATAATGATAATAATCAGTATAAATACTAGGGCTGCACTAAAAGTATCGGGAATGGAATATTTCCACTGTTCCTGTCTTACTAAAACCTTTTTAATTGAAAACTTTTGGTTTTAAAATTCGAATACCATTTATTTATTTAAAAAAAGATTCTCGGTCTTGTCACAAGGTTTTGTCAAACTTGTTTAGTCGTTGAGAAAATGGAATTGACTCGAGAAAATTCAAGAGCGATGATTTATTATGACTTTCGAAGTGGTTTAACACAAAAACAGTGTGTTGACCGGATGATTTCTGCATTTGGTGATGAAGCCCCATCTAAAACCACAATTTATCGCTGGTTTGCTGAATTTCAACGTGGACGTGTCAAGCTCAGTGATGACCCCCGTCAGGGTCGTTCAAAAACTGCAGTCACCCAAGAAAACGTTGATGCTGTGCGTAAGCTGATTGAGGAAGATCGACATGTGACATACCGCGAAATTCAGGCAACTTTAGACATTGGCATGACTCAAATACAAATAATCTTGCATGAACAATTAGGTGTAAAAAAGTTGTTTTCCCGATGGATACTGCATTCGCTCTGTGAAGAGCAAAAAGCGGCTCGCGTTACTTGGTGCGTCAGAACTCTCGAAAGATTCCACGCAGGATACTCAAATGCTGTATACAACATCGTATCAGGTGACGAATCCTGGATATACGCGTACGAACCCGAAACAAAAAACCAGTCACGAGTTTGGGTGTTCGAAAATGAGTTAAAGCCAACAAAAATTCTTCGTTCACGGAGTGTTGCAAAAAAAATGGTGGCCACGTTTGTCTCCAAAACCGGCCATGTTACGACTATTCCTCTTGAGGGACAAAGAACGGTTAATGCAGAATGGTATGCTAGCATTTGTTTGCCACAGGTCGTTTCTGAACTCCGTAAAGAGAACTGCAACCGCCGCATCATCCTCCATCACGACAATGCGAGTTCTCACACCGCGCGCAGAACAAAAGAGTTTTTAGAGCAAGAAAACATAGAATTATTAGACCATCCGCCGTACAGCCCCGACCTAAGCCCTAATGATTTCTATACTTTCCCTAAAATAAAGAATAAATTGCGTGGACAGAGATTTTCATCACCAAGCCAAGCTGGAAGCTGTGGACGCCTACAAAACGGCCATTTTGGAGACCCCAACTTCCGAATGGAATGGTTGCTTCAATGATTGTTTCCATCGTATGGAAAAATGTGTCAAATTTCGCGGAGAATACTTCGAAAAGCAATAAATACATTTTTAAATAGTAATGTTGTGTCACTTCCTTGATTCCCGAAATTTTCAGTGCCGCCCTCGTATGATTTCTTGACATCGGATGACATCATTGTGTTGTTTCTAGATTCATATTTATATTTCGAATCTCTCTTGTTCTTGACGTTACAAGAGAAATCTAAAAGTATTACCTTTTATAAGTAGACACAGTAATATCAAATACGTATTTGATTACTTTTCATTCTAATGAATAACTGTAAACGTAAATCTTACGGCTTACGTTTGACCAAGAATCATTATTTCCAAGCCGTATTTTAAAATGTTTTGACAGGTAACCTTAAACATTAAAAGAAATATTGTATTTTCACGAAATCTTTATACATTTCACAGTTGGTCAATTGAGAATTGACGTCACGAAAACTGGCGATTCGTGTGGAAACGAAAATAACAATGTCAAATGCTAAAATAACAATATTAAGGCGGCAGCAGGGTTATAAGCGGAGCTGAAATCCGTTCTGCAGTATTTTATTGTCATGAAATGAGCTCAGAATACGTTTTATAAATTCATCGGTGATGTTTATTTGCATGCTGTATTTCTTAAAATTTAAATGGGTCAGGGATGATTGATCTGTGCTTGACTCATTAAGTATGTTTATTTGTGTGACTTATGTTTGAAGATAATAATAGAATATAACAACGTTTATTGTCCCCAATATTACAGCCAGTAGTACTAAGTACATACATAAAAAAAAAATCATTTACTTTTCAATATTTGTAAATATGTGAGCACCATGTATCTATCTTATAATTAATTTACCTGTCATGCGTTATATTTAATTATTTTTACCTATTGTGGTATAGTAATTTTATTCTAGGTGCATCGTCTTCACATATAATTAATGGATACATAATATTGTAAAACATTTTTAAAAGAGTAACGGTGGATTTTCTTTCCCATTCTTCTTCATACGAAAATACCTTTTGGAAGGGGCAACTAGAATCAATTCTATTTTTTTGTAAATTTTGACGTTCAAAAGTGCCTTTTAAGTGCCTAATTGATATAAATGACTTGACTTTGACACAAAACTATAATACCGGAAGCAAAAGGTTTAAGCGACAGCATTATGCTTAGGACCCCTTCCACTGCCCTAGCGGGTTGGTAAGTGCTGGTTTTTAGTTTAAACCCTTGACTCCTATTTAAAAAAAAAACAGATACACGGATTAATATACTAAGTGATAATTATATGGTAATCTTACATTAATATTATTGAATTAGAAAAAAATAGTTATTGAACAGTTTGTGGACACGACTGGCTATTTTATCAATACAAAACGAAAAAAAGAAGGAATATATAGATAGAACCGCCTACTGAACGACGACGGTCTTTTTTTAGTAATTAGGCGCTATTTTTTTGATAGTCAACGTCTAATATTTTACCTACATTTTTGTTTGAAATTGGTTGTTTTATAATAAGCATAATTTAAAAATACCAGCTTGCAACAGTCCCCCTGCAGAGCAGATGTCTTTGCACGCTTGCTCTCTGCGCAAAACTTTTTTTTTTTGTAACGGTAATAATTTGATCCATCATCATTTGACAAGTCCAGATTTTCTTACATAATTTTAATTGGAAAGCAAACATGAATTTGAAAACTCATAGTTACCTGATAGGTTTGAACTTACAATCTCTTCATACCTCTTGCTTGAAGTGCGGGTCGCATAACTCTCGAGATATCAAGACCTTTAAAAAAAGTTACAAATATAAAGAGAAGCCAATACTTACATTGTCGAAGCCAACAAGAAAATCTTTTCATAAATCCATTTATAATAGTACTAGCTTTAGCTCGCGGCTTCGCCCGCGTGCAGTTCGGAAATTATCCCATGGGAACATACTACCGGGACAAAAAGTATCCTACATGTTAATCCAGGGTATAAACTATCTGTGTTCCAAATTCCATCCAAATTCGTTCAGTAGTTTTTGCGGGAAAGAGTGACAAACATCCATCAATCTATCTATCCTCACAAACTTTCACGTTTATAATATTAATAGGACTTATGAAATCCTTGAAGTTATTACGGGCTAAGTTATAAGTATTACACCGACTAAACAGTTATCTTTCGTTGCGTGAAATTGATATCACCCGCGGTTTCATTTTCTGCCAGTTATGCGAGCAGTGGCCCATTGTCCGACGTGGGCAATAAACGCGGATTAACGAGGCGATGCGATGCGATAATGTTAATGGAACATTTCCCGGTTGGATAATGTTGATGGTTAGTTTTTTTATCTACACACAGTTTCCAGGACAGTAAAGCTCTTTATGAAATGTAATTATTTCCCCGAACTATTAGTGAATAAGTATCTTGACAATTCAAAAGTGCCTGTAATTGGTTTATTTGAAATAAATGCTTTGAGTTTGAGTTTCAGTTTGAATAAGTTTGTCAACTTTCCCAAACTCGTGAGTATTTTTTTTCCCCCCGAAATAGTGAATATGTCAATTTTTCCGTTCTCGTTACTCTGTAAATTTTTCAGTGGAACAGATTTTTGTAGCTTTATACAATCAGTTCATATTCAGCTGATAATGAACATTTCCGTATTGATAACATTTTATTCTCGATAACAGTAACGAGAACATATTAAATGAGCTATTGAAAATACAATTCTCAACAGCTTTGGCATCACACTTCCCCACGTAAAACAATATTAAAAGCAGTGACCCAAACGTTCCAAGTAGTATAATTTCACGGACTTACAAAAGCCGAATTACGATAGTTACGCATGCTTGAAACGAATAAAGTCATGTCGGTGGCCCCGACCATGACCCCTGGCTAATGGCCTTGCTATGCTCGACATGGCCTAAAGTGGGCCCTACGGTAATGGCCATAGCCTATGGGAATCACTGAAAGGGAGATCTACTTACTTAAAAGCCGGAAAGAATTTATTCTTTTGTGCGTTTGAAGTGACTGTTTGATAGATTTACGGCCACTATTAAGATAATCTTCCACATGGCTAAACTTTTTACCCGGTCAATGATATTAAAGAAAAGAAAAAGAAAGAAAGAAAAATTGGTTTATTTGTCACAGAAACACGTGCATACAAAAGATAATTAGCTCTGGTAATAATGAAAAAATAAAAACAAACAAAATAGATCTATAATCACGAGCACAAAGCAGAAACAGTCGACAGCTGCACGTCATGATGTGTTTTTATTGAGATTCAAATTCCAACTCAAAGAATTTATTTCAAATAAACCAATTACAGCACTTTTGAATTGTCAAGACTCGGTCAGTCAGAAAGATAAAGCTAGTTGCACATTCCAAAGCGTAGTAGGCATCTATGGAGAGGAACGGGCAAGAAACTCCATGGACACTCTTATAAATCAAAATATTGTTACAAAGAATTGGTTACATCATTCGTGTTGAAATTATACACGTGAGACCGATGTAGTAAGACGTTACGATTTGATCACCGACATTTAATCAACCGCTTACATTTACTATACCTACCTAAGCTGAAGAGTAAAACAACAGTAATTATTAAAACAGCTAGTTGATAGGTATGATGGTTGATTATACATAGCTCAAAAATATTTTTCTCGAAATTAGAAAAGTTTTTAGTCCTCTACACAATCTTATACAATATCTCGGGAAGCTTCTAGAATTTATGGAGTGATACTATTGGTGAGAATCATTTTATGATATATTTAATGTGAATATCGTAGCTATTTGCGGCGGAAAGCGATGGTCATTTACCTCGATATGCATCCTGTTTGTATCGAACTCATCCGTGAACAGTAAATAACTGAGTTTTCAAGGAAACTATTGTTACCTTGCTTTTATTTGAATACAAAGAAACAACATCAGAAAGAAAAAAAAAATGAATAAGTACTTACCTACCTAGAGAATTTGAAAAGTTTTGAAGTGTAGATATTAACTTTTTTACATTTGGTACACATACATACCGTAGCGAAATAAAAAAAAGGCAATCCGCCATATTGAACACGTAAAAATTATTATTAATAAAAATCAAATCCAAAATTAAGTTAAAAAAATTAAAATTAAGAATTATAAATACTTAATTGCGGAATAGGTAAAGTGATCTAATATGTTAAAAAACAATACGAGAAAACTTGAGGTATATAATATCATGTGGTAATTTATTTTTACGCTATGGTTTACGAACTTGGGAATAGATTGATTGCAATCGCTTTTTAGCCTAGTGGCCACTAAAATACGTAAACGTTTAAAAGAAAGTTATCTCATAAAGATTACCTAAGTTATCACGATAAAAACAGTCACGGCTAATGGCAGACTATCATTTAAATATAAAAGGTAACGTAATAGATAAAACTGGTAGTTTCCTGGACGCTGGCGGACCACTGGCCTCCGTGGCACGGCACAATGGATAAAGGTGATCGTTTCCTGGATCCCGGCGGAAAGCAGCCTCGAAGAACAGCTGACCTCGATGTACAGCAGATGGTACGACAATCAGGTGTCGTGGATCAAAGAAGGCTTGCCGGTCTCGCACTTCAGGGATTCTATACGGCTGGCAAAAGCGACACCATAGAACCGCAGGCCTGGTAAATAGTCTGGTACCCGGAAAAAGGGCTGGAACCAGCCCTTTTCAACTGGTTCTACACCAACGTGAAATGAAATAGGGTATTACACCAGAGAAAAGGCTAAGACTTCCGCTGAGAAAGCAGATGAGGAACCGTACATACCAGGTTCAAAGAATTGTCGTGAACTATTAGTGTGGCGACTTGGTTGCCTGTAAGACTTTTCATTATTTTGGCTCCATCAGGATTGAAAAAAACGGAAAAAATATGGAAATCGACTGCTTATTAGAATTTTCTACATCCATCAAATGTTTTTAATGTCAACGTCAAAGTTTGAAAATTCTCATTAAAGAGGTTGATGACCAGACATATTGAATAGAAAAGTAGGTTGTAACTGCAGAGACCACGCTGCAATACCTACGCATAAACTCACGCTTTTTTCCATAAGGGTAGGCAGAAACTACAGAACGCTACTTGTCACGATCCTTACGTACTCCTTTGCTTCGTTTTTTACGATATGAGAGTAGATAAAAGTTTTTATCTTATTTAATTATATCTTCTTTTATGTTATAAGGAAAGACCTTTTTAGATTAATCACCTTATAATTTCTTTATGCTCATAAAAATGAACTGTGAACGTCGAACTATTTGAAGTGTGAAACTCTTACTCAAAACTTTGAAGACTACGTCAAAACTAAGCAAAAAGGAAAATATTAACTATTTCTTACTATAAGTTTACGTAAACGAGTAGTAAAAGGATTAAACAATAGGGGGCCTATCTCCCTATTTTGTTTTCGTAATAAAATCTTACAGAAGTTGTGAGCCAATTCTCTAACATAGGCATAAACAGCTTAGCTTAGACAGACTGTCGCCAGAGCATAGATTTTTTTCTTTCAAATATTACAAGGAAACGCCAAGGCTTCTGAAGTATAACGCGAAGAACATGGATTGCAGTTACCAGTCACTAATATTCCTTAAAAAAAACTACAATTTTGGTTGGTTATGAATCTGGCTCCTGTCTTGTCGAAATTATGTGCTTGTTTTCCACGAAAGCACCTACATTTTTTTTAAGTTAGTATAGTTTAGAAACGATATTTAGGTAGGTATTCATTGTACACACTAATTCCAATCACTTGCCGCATTTTTGTCGGCATCATAAAACATTTCTAATAGGTACTACCAAATAATATATGAAACCTTGAAAATCAATACCAACATAGTGTTTTCAAAGTTCCAAACGATACTATAAATGGTAATCCACTCGTCGGCACTGAGATAACAGACTAGACTTCAAGGTGCGTTTCCACCGAAGCAGAGACGAGCGGAGCGGAGACGAGCAAGAATCGACCAATCCGAGACAAGACCAGAGAGGCGCTGTCAATTTTATCCAATGGGATTACCCGATTCCTGCTCGTCTCGTTTCTCTCTGAGGGAACACAACCTTAGGCTATAAAGACTACCAGACGTCTTCGCGTCCTCTATGTCTTATAAAACATTCGTCCTTGACGCAAAGTAGGCACAATATCTTAACTCTAGTTTATAGGCTCCTATCTGCGACAGATTGGTCTTTGTCTAATGATGACGTATGTATTTGGCTTTCGTTTTGATTTACGTTTTACTCATGTCATATCAATATTTTGTTGTAATATTTCCTTGTAACGTTATTGGTTTAAAGATTTATGTGTTGTAACATGACACGTCCGATTTAAAAGGTAAATATGAATGACTACTAACTGTATTGCTATTTCTAATCAATCATTCACATATCTTCATAATCTTGTTTGTTATATCAATCAACCAAAGTGACAGATAGTCCAGTTTATTTTGACATTAATTCAATGTAATCATCATTTACGAGTTTACGAGTTTTATCGCTCAAACTTTATGTTGATCCAAAACTCAATCAACATACTCGGCTATTGTTAGATCTAGCTAATAGATCCAATAAAAATACTACTACTACTACTCTACACTACTAGGCTACCAAGACTAGGCTAGGCTGTCTACTCGGCTAAACTTGTGTTAAAATCTTGTATATATTGTGATTCATTGCCAGCCGGTTGATAGACGTGGGTAGGTAAAAAAAAAATTTTTTTTTTTATAATGCTAGCACGGTAATTCATTTCAGTTCCTTTTTAACGTTTAATGAATGTTTGGCTGGGTATTTAAATTTAGTATCTTTAAATATAATACAGGCCTACACTGTCCTCTCATATCTATCAACACTGTAATTTGAAACACTGTAAATCCACTTATGTAGATAAAAGTAACCGTGGTGTTTCTTGCCGGCTCTTCTCTTCTCAACCTCTTGGAACCGTGCACCTAGCTTCTGACATTTCATAAGTGCTAATGTTGGTTTATGTGAAATAAAATATTTTGATTTGATTTGATTTGAATATAGTTGAATACACTTGTAAGTACAAGTGATTTTTAAATGTGTTTAATCGTTTACCATTAGAACATTATAGCAAAATGCTGTTACTTTTTGTGTACCATTTTTATACACACGTGGTAATCTTAATAAGTATTTCCATTTCATCCTTCTCCTTACGAAACTACCTTTAGGAATAGGTACCTAGAATCCATTCAATTTTCTTTTAAATGTTGACATTCAAAAGTGCTTTTTTAGGCCTACCTGAAATAAATGTTTTGACTTTGACTTTGATTTTGGTAGGTACTGCAAACAAGGCAACTTTATTCGTTCCTTAACATTGGTCAGTTTCCATTTCATACACCTCTAAAAATATCCCAGGTAAAGCTTTGCCCGTTCTTAATTCAACCATTTTACAAATTAACCAGCGGCAGCCTTCATAAAGGACGTATCACTTTTTACCTTGCTCCCCAATCTCTCGCTGGCATTCGTCCAGCGAAACCAGTGAACAATTACTATATAAACTTCGTATCATTCCCTCCTTTTCACTTCCGTATTGTTAGACAGAGAGGGAATACTGTACTCGAATTCGCGGGAATGTAATAAATGTACACATATGTCCACAACGCGTCTAAATTGATGAAAGCAGTCCAGATGGCTAATGTTTGCGACTGTATGAGATGCCTCTGAAATAACAGCATTTAACTTTATGAAATGAAACTGAAAAGCAACTGATTCATTTATTCAGGAAGATTTTTATTTTCAATTCTTTTATGGATTATCTTTCGGCCCAGGAACTGGACAGGAATAACAAATGCTGATTTTTCAATTTGTTGCTGTGACTTAAGGAAATTGAAAAAAAAAATTGGTTTAATGAAAAATGGGTTTAGTTAACCGTGTATTTTTACCTTACACTGACATAACCCGTTCTGGGTTATGATTTTAGTTTTGGAACAATTTTGTTTAATGCTAAATCCGCAATAAAAATCCGCCAAATAACAATTTAAACGAGATTTCTATCGCTTATAGCTACGTGGCAAGTGCTGAAACAATCTCGACATTCCCAAATTATAAACAATAATTAAAATAAAATTAAACACAATTTAATTGTGCTCCACTGTAAATAAAAATATAATTAAAAGCACGTGTCGTCCATACAATCGGTGACACGGCAAAGATCGCGTGACAGCTGCGATGGCCAGCTATTCATTGAATGGCGCCCAACGTGGGACTGCGTAGGGATGCCGTAAATACGCCCAAGGTTAACGCTACCGCGTGAAAATATAGGTATTAGTAATTATTGATATTTACTACCAACGGACTGGACGGATGAAACGCTTGTGACTTAATGTGTTATGGATATAAATGTTGGTGGATGGAAAACAAAAGAAAGATGCGATGGATTATGAAACTAATTATGCGAATGATAACGTGACAGTTGACACGGGGAATGAAAGAGGAAAACATTATACATATACCTTAAGTAATATGGGACAAGGGCAGGAAAAAGAAGACTTACTGTCCCCGAAACTACATGTCAAGTTTACCTCTAACGTCAAAATGACCTGGATGCTAAATAGCAGCAGATATAAATCAAATAGTTTATGGCTCTCC
Organism: Griposia aprilina; assembly: GCA_916610205.1. Lineage (NCBI taxonomy): Eukaryota > Metazoa > Arthropoda > Insecta > Lepidoptera > Noctuidae > Griposia > Griposia aprilina. The sequence continues at coordinate 20,732,477 of OU744296.1, forward strand.
TGGAATTAAGTTCCGTTACTCCCAAAAATTATTCATATAAGTACATTTAGTAGTTTCGCAAACATAGTTTCACATTTATAATTTTAGCGTAGAGAAGCCATACATGTTCTAGCAATATTAGGCTTTGCAAAACTAGGGTGGAGTAGTTTATTACTCGACTAATTAAGCCCATCATAACCATTCCCTGGTTATTCATTATGTGCCTTTTTGTGTTCTAATAATGGTCCTAATGTAGCCCTTATTTCCTATTTCCTAGTTTATTTTTAACCTTGAACCTACACACAAAGTAGTAACTAGTAACTTCTTATACTTCCTTAACATCTTTGTCTGTTTGCTACGTTCTTATTTCCTGCTGTTTTAAAATTTCACTTTTGTGCGATGGTTTACGCATAGTATATCTATTGTCTACATATTACGCTTAGTATGTGACTGAAACAGTCGTGGCCCAGTGTTATCGGCCCCGACTTACGAGTTGTAGGTCGGGGCCGATAACTTTACTTTACCTTCTGTAAATAATTTCATCACCACTGCTTTCAAAACGGTAAAGGAAACCTAAAACCAGAAATTCGAAGACATGTGACATTACCATCCTGCACTAGGCCAGCGTGGTAGATTACAGCCCACCCAGCCTGTATCTTAGCAGCGGGAACATTATAAGCTGGTTATTATGCTATGTGACCAGATCCTCTCATTTTGATAGACCAAAACATATTGGGTTTTAATCATCATCATTTCAGCCGGACGACAACCATTGCTGGAAAGGATATGATTTCTAATTTTTACACAATTATTTATGTATTTTGAGATTAATAATTTTATTTACGTTTTCAACGGGAGGATTAATTTCTGAAATAGCCCAACCCTATTCAAAAAGCCACATGTCTATAAGATATTATTTTTCACCGGTAACTGTAGATAATCGCAACAAATGTCGCATGTCCTGTTAAAATATTTAATGAATCGATTCACGCAACTGTTAATCGTTTCCATCGATGGTGTTATTTACTGAGAATGACATTGATTTATTATTAATGGTAGGAACGGTGTAGATCTGAAAATATTGTTACAGAAACAAAAGTTGAAGCTCTTAAAGTAGGTATTGCTATAGTTCAGACAAGAGTTTCAATGAAGAAAGCACTCAGACCTCAATATATCAAAGAAACGAACTTCTCCAAAAATAAATTTATAACTTAAAAACACTAATAATTTTAACATTATCAATATTTTCATCTTGGTCCAGGTAGTTCCGAATGAGGTTAATGTTCTGGCAAGACTTTAGCCAAAAACAGAAGATTCAAACTCTCATATTCAGTTAAAATATCAGGTAGAAGTATTTGGCAAGGTGAAGTAAATACTGTAACTGATATTACTAAACGACAGGTCGATATAAACGCGTCAGTGGGCAGTAACGAGGCGTCAGTTTGTGGAACGTTGGATGGCATCCAAGCTAGACTCGTAAACCAAGAGAGACAATTCGAAGGTAGGGAATTTGCATATTGAAAACAACGAAATGTATAAAATATTAGATTGAGAAACGCGTTGGTAGATTGGTAAAACAACTGAACCAATTTTGAGTAAATATCTAATGGTACAAGGATGTATAAACTAATGTTATTGTACCTTAAAATAAAGATATTACTAGAATCAGTACCTACAATATTAAAGAAAGAGTCATTATTATTCAATTCACATAGATTTCTGCTAAAGTATTATGAATCCCTTTTAAACTTGACGCAAGACGTGAGCAAAATCGAAAGTAGAAATCAATTTGTTGTGGGTCTTATGAAATTGAAGCTGTGTTAATTTATAGAACAACATTATTTTATAGAGATATTTGGATACAAAATAAATTATAGGGAAGATATAAATAAATCCTTACATCAATATAGACAGAGAAGTAGGTACTTCAATAGCAATCAGAAAAATAATATGACCCAAACACAAATTACAAAAGAATAAGGTACAATAACCACTTGAGTCAACAGCAAAGCCTGTAGACAAAAATAGAATTCGCAAAGACGGTTTCCGAAATCTGAATGAAATAACGAGAATGATTCATAAAACAGATTTCAATGATAAAGAGCTTAAGATTCCAACAGATTCAGAATCCACTTTCCACAATCATACCACTAATGATAAAGTGGTATCACAGAGTAGTAGATACAGAAGGTCGGCTCCATACAATGAGCGAAGACACGCGCACGAATACATAGACGGGTACGCAAACAAATGCCAGTCGCTGTACTCGAAGCGTGTCTATGTGTGCGTGCGTGTTCGCCGAAGCCGACCTTTTGACCTATTCTGTGGTAATATCTTTAACAGGCTTTGAATAAAACGATTTCTAAATGTCTTTGTGGCCAAATCACTTGGTAAGCAATCATCGTTACAATGAATATGACGGATCGCGAAGGTTGGACGGTTGTTTGAACAGTACAGCCTCGTTTATGGACAGAAACTACAATGAGTTGGCTCGCGAAATAGATTCCGGATTATCTAGTAGCTAAAGAAAATCTAGGCTAGGTTAGAAAACCTAGCCTAGATTTTCTTTTGACAGCTGTATATTTGATGAGGAATAATTTATTTGTAACATTACTCTAGTCTAGCCTAATCTTGTTGGGTGTGAAAGTAAATAATAGTATACAGGGTAAAAATAAATTAGCTAGCAAAACCTCACAGACGTGATGGGGTATACCCCAATTACGGGGATTGGGGATTGGGTGGGACGTGGTTGGTTTATCTAACAAAGATAACCCAACAAAAAAACAGATTTTTAAACTCATTATATTACCACTACCTGCAGTCGGTGACACTTGAAATGTGAGTTAAGTTTAGAAAATCAGTCAATCAAATAGAAAGAAAGAAAACTTGTTTATTCTGCACAAACAAAGCACTGGCCAAGTTTGAGTCGGACTCGCACACGAAGGGTTCCGTAGCACAAGGCAAACAACGCCGAAAGATACACGTTTCTTGTATGGAGACCCCCTAATTTTTATTTTATTTTTTTATTATTATTTATTGTTATAGCGGCAATAAAAATAAACACTCTGTTCAATTCTGTACGTGTTACGGTTCATGAGATACAACCCATTGACAGACAGACGGACGGACTGCGAACGCTTGGTAATAGGGTTCCGTTGGCACTCTTTGGATACGGAACTCTAAAAATAACATAAAATACACACATACTAAGTAGCCAAAAGCCTCGTATTCCAGCAGTAAAAGTTTTCCAATTTTATCCATTGCTTGATATCAGGGCCAGGGACCAAAGAAAATACACATTGCGTAATTACAATTACTCTGTGTTGTAATTTTTTTTTGTTGTTTTATCGTATTTCATATCGATATTATCACGTCGTGAAAATTCGCTAGCTTATTTAATTTGACCCTGTATAGTGTTGATCACATTTGAATGTTATATCTGATTTTATCCGTCTCCCAGCGGAGATTTACCTACCGCTTTCTGTAGTCAACTCTTGACCCAACTACCAAATGAGCGCCTCTTCAGGTGTCGGTCGAGATTCTTTGACTGCATTAAGGGTGATTTAAAAAAACATGGCGTCACCTGCGTCCATATTCTTTACTTCCTTAGAAGGTCCATATTCTTACTTGCCAACTTCTTCTATCGATCCCCTAAATTAAATTCTAAATACCTAATTTTTTTGCCAGTAACTTACGATTTCATTATAAGTTTCAAAGATTACGGCGAACTTTGCTTTTTACTTTGTTACGGTGGGTGTTAGAGAATTGAACTCGAGTAATAGAGTTCTTGTCTTTGATAGATTATATCTACTTAAAATAACTTTAAAGAAGGCTATATTTAGCAAAACTTCTAAAGTTTGTGAGATTATTTTAGCAGGATTAACAAAATTGCATGTGTGTCGAAAACGGTGACCGACAGAAATATATAAATAATAAAATAACCATAATAGCTGATGACTGATGTTAATAAAAGCAATACCTCGAAATCACGTTAATTAAATCACGTTATACAAACGCAAAGAATGTCAACAGCAAAAAAAACGTAAACTTTGAATAGTGAGTGATTAGACGGAGTGGTCGAGGGCTCGAAAACCCCTGAATTATTTATACTACACAACCATCCCGAGACTATTATCGGAATAAAATGAAAAAAATATTTAACGACCTATTTTTTCTTTCTTTTATTAAAAAACGAGGCTATTTCTGTCCTTATCTAAATATCAATGTTTTTCAAAACATGTTTTATTTATCAGTTCTATGAGTTTCCACATAATTTGCCACGATTTTCAGGATTTTAGAGGGGTGATAATCGACTTGACCATTTCATCATAACGGATCAATCAGAGGAAAACTAAATAATATATTTATTATATTGGCGAAAATAACAACATACAACATAACATTTGGTTTACCTATTGTATCTACGCGAAAATAATAAAAGCGAAAAGTCTATCTATAGACAAGATTTGAAAAAGGAACGGTGATTTTTTTGGCGGAAAAACAACCATGTTATTTAGAATATTTATTATGACAACATTGCCCATAGATGCTGATTAGTGGGACTGTTTTTCTTCCAACCTGACCATGAACGGATATTATCTTTGTTTCTAAGAGATTTACGCCCAGCAATAGATAGTGATTGGTTAAAGGCGAAATATTGGGTTCTCGCATTTACGACTTCAAAAGAAATGGAAATCATAACAACCATATGACAACGGACATCTTGGTTACTCCTTTTTTTTTTTGTTTGGCAAATCATCTTGGTTTCTCCTAATATGTGTCCCCAATTAATAAACCTGTAGGCACCTGCCATCCTAGCTAGCGACCTAGGACGTCAGTTGGTGATGTGATTGCAATCAGAGAGTTATAATTGAAATGACTTAACGTTTACAGGCTCGTGAGTCCGCAATTCACAAAACTACTGGGTCATTGCTCTCTTTATTAATTTTTTAGGGACTGAAAATCTCGAACAAATTTTGTCGAACAAAATGTTTCCCTTTGAGCTATGTTTTCTGCTAAACTATAAATAATCGCTGGACATACATGGGGGTATTGCGAAAAGCCCTTGTAGAGAGGATTTAAAACAATGGTTTTGAACCACTCTGTAAACAGGACACCTGTATAATAATATACTTGAAATCAAAAATAGTTAACATTGTATATTATTAAACGCGCAATACACCGGTGTTAAGCATTAACTTCGACCCCCGAGGGGCTTCCCTACCGGACATCCGACATAGCAACTCAGTGTACGTCCACACAGATAGCCTATAGCAGTTCGAGGCCTAGTAGCATAGCGGCCAGCGATTGCCAGTTATAAACGGTTCTATAAGCTAATTGTGGCTAAGCTGACAGGCCTATTGTCTGTCCCAAAAGCATCTGAAGAAAGTGTAAACAAATGGAGCAGAAAAGATACATGTGGATACCACTTACAAATTGAGAAAAAAAAAAAAACAGAAATTCAATTTTTAAATCATCTTAATGTTGTTTTACTTTTGACAATTGAGGTTAAATTTAGAAACCTCAATTTTTGTCGAGGGTTTTCCAATTACAATTTAATAATGTTGTTCAAACACGAATTATTGGAAAAAGTGGTGAGACATAAAGTTTAAACCTTCTAAATATAGATGAATGTGTTACTAATTCGGTTTAGTGAGTGATTGCGTAGGAATTTAACTTGAACAGGGTTTGTTTACTCTTTCATCAAATACTTTTGGAACAGACGTTAGCGCCCGCTGCCGCGACCGCCACCGTCTTTGGCACCGCACGTTCTCATAAACATATACTGCACGATCGCGTGACGTAAACGTAATATAACTTCGAACGATTTTTAATCGTAAATACACATACATACATAAACTCACGCCTTCATCCCATGGTGGTAGGTAGAAACTACAGATCGCCACCTGCTTCGATTCTTTCACACTCCTTTGCCTCGTTTACGTTCATACATCTGGTCATACACGCACGCCGGTGCGAGTACTACGCACCTGACCTTTCTGAAGAACATCACCAATAAGGTCACTATATGTCCTCCTAGGGCGACCCCTCCCAGCGCGCAGCGTTTCCACTCACATCTGCCTTGTAAATACATTTTGTTAGTCGCCTTTCATTCATCCTCTCAACATGACCAAATCATCCAAGCATACTCTTTTCAATTTTTGTCACTACATCTTATAAACTGTACCGTTGCCTTATCATATCATTCCTCAATCTATCATTGTTGCATGATAGGGCAAAATGGGGAAAATGTAGGTATACCTATTAGTATACCTATATTTTGTTTTAAATTACAAATACACTTAATATCACCCATAGACATGAACAAAGTAAATACCTATTACCGAACTAAGTAAATATTCTTTGCGAAACAAGTATTGTCAATTTTAAAATAGTTCGAGTTTAAATTACGTTTAATCTGCGTGGTATTCTTAAATGACTTTTTAATCTGATGAGGTAAGTATTAAATATATAATTAAATAAAAGGTTTCCTTTCGCAACTTACAAAATAATTTATAAAGAATTTCTCAATCCGGAGAGGAAATCTATTTAATATTCTTGCTTGAAATTACTTTGCTGTTATTTCAAGAATTATTCATTTAAATGCTACTTATTTACATTGTAAATGTTAACTGTGTACTTTACTTGATAAAAAGAAAAAATTCTAAGATTCCGGAGGTAGGTAATTGAATTTTTTTTTTTTACAAAAATAACAACGCTGAGTTGGAAATACACAGGCGCAATTCCTGGATTTTTTATCTCTGTCTCAATTTTACTTCGTGGTCTCTATCTGTCAAAAATACCTCGAATTTATATAAAAAATATTTACTTCGTGTCTTACGTTGTCTTCAGAGAACATCAAATCCTAAACAGACACAATAACGACATCCTACCTCCATACTTTAATCCTTATGTATGAAAGATACCAAATCCCCATAGAAACAAGGTTTCCGAAATCCGGTCAACTATTTTTAGAAACATATGGTCAACTTCGCAAGGTTGTACCACTCACAATTTTACGGTTAATAGGACTTGTACCAAGGTCGACCCCTCCCTTTAGGGCTACCCCAATTCTACACACTTTAGACTACTTGGCATGTCAACCTCTTACTTAAATCCCAACCTTATTAAAAACACCCACAGTTCAAATTGCAATCCCAAAAATCTGGACTACTTTCTCAAGACACCTGGGTGATGAAATTTTGAGCTTTGAAGCAAAGGTTTAAGGTTGAAAATGGAGTGTTGAAGAGCGTGAGGTTGATTACAATCAATCAAAAAGATGACGTAACAAATATAAAGTGTGTTGATGTTTTGTTTACAGGTGTACATTTGCATTTCTATGATATAAGTGACGGTATTTACAATGTTATGATTTAATTTATACCTTCAACAAAAGAGTTTTAAGACGGTAATTAAGCCATAGTAAGAATGACATCATCTTTTGAGTCAAATAAATGATATTTAAAAATGTAGCATACACAGATAGATGAATAAAAAACAATTAATTGTGTCCATTAATCATGAAGAAATTATTTTAGGCAATATTATAACTATTTGGATTCAGAACAAAATATCACATGACCCCGGTACCAACAAAAAGTTCCGTAGACGTGTTACGATCCGTAGAAGGCTCTACGGCTACGCGCCTACGACGTAGCGAAACTCGTAGCGTAGCTACAATATGGTTAATATCTGTGCCTTCACTAAAATTTCGCAGCACCGCCGTCATAAAATACGTTAACTGTAATGATTTTTAACTACCCTAAATACAGTGCTATAAAAGTGAGCTAACTACAGTGCGTATTCATACTTGTACAACTAAACATTGTATTGTAATTAATGGTTGTTACACATGCGACTTGAATATTAACATATCACGGAGCACAAATGTGACCACGCCCGAATACAGCAGTATTTTCAATTGTAATAATTATATTTTTAGAAAGCTCATGTTTTTTATGTCATTTATGAAGCGTAGACCTTGAATTAGGTACTTGAGGTACTAGGTACATGAGTTGAATAAAATATAGTTATTTAATTTACATAAATTTTACAACCACATAATTATTTATGGTTTGTTTTCCCTGTATTATATGTTGTTTTGATTTTTTTCGATTTACAAAGTTATGTGTTATGTGATCATGTAGTTAAAATGTTACCTACTTTTTTTGTAATTCTTTCATTCTGAAATTAAACCATGTTTTTCTAAATTCGTGTATTGGTGCAAAGTTTATATTTTGTGTTAGAATTCATCGTTGGTTTAGTGGTTGCAAATGCTACCGCAGAGCATGAGGTCCTGGGCTCGATACCCAGATCGGGCAATGTTATTAGTTTTTTCATTAGGAATTTTTCAGTAGCAGCCCGTAGTCTGGATTTGTGCCCAGTTGATGGCAATAGGCTCGCGCCCCCATTGCATAAATAATATCTGGCGAAATTTGGGTATATCTATAATAGATAGTTACCTAAACCTTTGCCTAACTCTTTCTGGTATTACAGTCATGAAGTTATGTTATATTTTGTATTGACTTCTTCTATTTCATTAGCCAGTTCATTCCTAGTCTTCGCCCGGTCGAAACCACATGCCCAACTAGTACAAAATACTTAAGTCTCGTGCACACAGGCGTAACGCGACAGCCAGACACAAAGGCGCCGCCCATCGCGCTGCACGCGGTGCCTTTGTGTACGCAGTCGCGTCGCGCCAGTGTGCACGAGCCTTTACGGTACAGCGGAATGTTTGTCACATTGCGTATATTAGCGGCATGCGTGTTTGGCCGCGCGCCAGTCGCACTAACAATACACTTTGTGACGACGATTAACTGAATTGCTGTGGTTCTTGGTTTGATGAGAGGACTGGTATGATGTACCTAGTGGAACTTTGAAGATACAACATCATGGCTGTCTTTGCCAAAGCGATGGGCACATGTATTGTTCACCCACATTTCCCCAGTAAAGGTTGATCCTCAAATATCTAAGTGACATTGTGTAGCCGCAAAAACATGTATTCATTGGTCCACTCAATCTGTGTGGTTCTTTCCTCAAAAGACCATTTCAGATACCAATCTACATGGTCTTCACATGATCTGACCAAGATTATGTCTGGACTTTAAAAGAGACTGTGACCTCTGAGTTTGTTTCGGCTTTTCTTCTCAGAGTAGTCAGATAGGAAACGCCGACCTCGTCTAGTTTAAAAAATATGATCGACGTGTAAAAGTGTTTCTACAAACCTACTTACAGAAATAAAATCATTTATCATTTACAAACTGTGCAAAAAATCAAATTAATTCTTGTCAATATTGTAATAACGTGTAGCAATAATTAAATGTATTCTAATTGATTTAATACATCTTTTTTGAGCTGACTGTATGTATGACATGAGCACAATGTCTTTTTATGTATCACATAACTATAATCTTTTATTTTTCATATTGGGAAATGGCCCTGGGAGATTTGGGACAGCACATACGACGCCCGGAAACAGAATTCACATCAAAATTTTATTTTGCAAGTTTCATCGTTATATAGGTACCTAAAATACATTGAATTCCTGCCGTATGCGAAGCTGTACTTCATAATCATGACAGAACGACGTGAGTTTATGTATGTGTGTATTTAATTACTTATTCTATTGACTATAAAAGCAAAATCTGGGACACGTGCTGGATGCAATGGAAACACAAATGATCTAAAGTTTTTTACTGTGGATCCGTTTCTCTTGTTTTGTGGACGATTGTTATGAAATCCGTCTTAAAAACCGTAATGATATTCAAATCAAATCAAATCATTTATTTGCATAGCACAGGTTCAGAGGATGTTACAAAAGGTTCATAAGGTACTCTGTATTATAACTATGTGAGGCGTGCAAATATATTAGGAGCATTATGTTACAATTAAAGCTCGTGCACACTGACGCGACGCGACAGCGTACACAAAGGCACCGCGTGCCGCGCGACGAGCGGCGCCTTTGTGTCGTGCTGTCGCGTCGCGCCAGTGTGTACGTGCCTTTATTCTTAATCAGTTTTCTTATTAAATTACATTGTCATTGAAAATATAAATACCTAGATAGTAAATTTCGTTACACATTAAATTAAATCTGAACTAATAAATTATAACAGTAATGTCAAGCAAATTAATAATATCATAGTAATTCTAATTATTATCATTTGAATTGAATTAATGTACAAATATTTGCTTTAATTAAAATACAATATCTTTGTCTTTAGTCTTTTACATTATAATAACACTTTTTAATTAGGAATTGGTTATTAATATGTTGTAGTTATTGTCATATTATCAAGAGAATAAGACATGGGACTTAAAGATAACGGCGCAATTTTCGGTGTAATATGTACCTAACAGCTCTGCCGTTCCCTTCGGGGAAAACGGGCGTGAGATTTTGCTGTTATGTTAAGACTCGTAGGTAGGTAAACTCAGGAAATTGATTTTAAAGCAAGTTTCTTTCCAACTTAAAATTTGAATTCCGAACTAAGTACTTTATTGTTGTTTTAATCAAAACAAAACAACAATAAAGTACCTACTTAGTTCTGAATTCAAATTATTATACACGATAAATCTAATAATTGATGGACATGGAATTTAACATTCGTTTGTATTCGGAAATGCGATGATTCCCAAGGCATTAAGAAAATAGTTGCACCTACTGTACTTTTCTAAGCCTTTAATTGAATATTCCCCTTAAGTATTTATTCATGTTTGCGGAGTCAATAGGGACAGAGAACGCACAAAATGGAGAGGTCTGGAAGGGAAAAGGGGACACAGAAGCCCAGCAGTGGGACACAATGTAGGCTAAAAAGTATGTTAATAATAATATCTTTAACTTCGATTCGAACGCTGAACTCTTCGCTCATAAATCCGAGACGTTATCTGCTGGGCTATTGTCACCAAATTGGCATACAGCCAGCACTTGTCGACACTGATATGCGTTCTGGTGTAACGTTAATTATTACTACGACAAGTTATACTGTGTCATATCACTGTTGTGTCTGTAAAGTTTGACGACAAGCTGTAAACTCGACTTTTGTGGTTCATTATTGTTGTGGCAAATTGATACACGGCTTCTGGTTTGAAACTATGGATGATCGTTTAGCAGCAATATTATCTTAGTGTTACCGCTATACTTTATATGAGACATAGTTTTGATAAGAGCAGTGGTGGCCCAGTGTTAACGGCCCCGACTTACGAGTTGTAGGTCGTGGGTTCGAACCCAGGCAGGCGCTTTACTTTGTGGAAATAATTTCATCACCACTGCTGTCAAAACAGTGAAGGAAAACATCGTGAGGAAACCGGCATGTCCTAGAACCAAAAATTCGAAGACATGTGACATCTACCAACCCGCACTGGGCTCGCGTGGTGGTTTACAGCCCATTCCCTCTCAAAGAGAGGAGGCCTGTGTCCCAGTAGTGGGAACACTATAGGCTGATTATGATTATGATAGTTTTGACATCTTAGTACTGAAAAAACTTATTTACAAAAACAACCGACTTCCAAAAAAAACACTACAAAGTGAAAAATAACTTTCGAAATCGATCCACAATTGCCGGAGCAGGTAACGCGTATCAAACACAAAAAAAACATATAGACGAATTGAGACCGCCTCCTTTTTGAAATCGTTTAAAAAGAGCCATAATTACGTACGTTAATAGTCAATAATTAGTGGTATTGTAGGTATATCGGGCTGGCGTCCGAAACTCCACTTCCAAGGCGAGTATTTAGCGTATTAGCCAGTAATTAACATTACTTTGAAATAAGACTGTCTTTCAATTGTGAAGGGTAAAGTAATTAAGATTTAGTTTCACCAGAGTTGAAATTAAATTATAAAATATAGGTATTTACTAAAACTATTTAAAACGTATTAAAACCAGCGTCATTACCTCTTTGGAAGTTGTATTATGGAATTGCAAGCAAAAGTTTGCCTCATTAATATCAATCTTGAAATAGTTGTGGCGCTAAATGAGGTCGTCTAATTTCTGCAGAACGACGCGGCGAATTGCTGCAAAGTTCGCGCTTATTGATGCAAACTTCTACTTTGAACCGGTGGGCAATGTACTTAACTAACACATCTACTTAAAGTAGCGTTCCTGCGATTTTCTTTTCTAAATGTAAGAATAAATGGGGAAGTACCAATGTGACTTTTTCAATTCATATGTACAATCAGCAAAAGAGATAAGTATTCAATACCAATCAGTCTGTAATGATAAGTGAATGGTAATTATGCTATTTTGTTCCTATTATTGTCCCCTGCACGGCAAAGGCCTCTTCTCATACAGAGAAGGCACGAGCTGATCACCAGGCTTGCTCAAGATGGGTTGGCGATTTCAAATTTATATTCAAACTATAAGTCCTTGTTGCCTCACGATGTTTTCCTCCATTGATGTCACTAATGTCTAAGATGAACTCAAAATGTACAGTCAGCAAAAGAGATAAGTATTCAGGGTCACCGGATATAGTTGAAGTTTAGTAAGAAACCGATGAATTGTTCCGATTGAAATTTAATTTGATAAATTACCAGTTTGTTTTCTATTCATTTTACTTTATTTTATTCGAACACATTCATCGGTTCCTTACTAAACTTCAACTATATCCGGCGACCCTGTATACTTATCTCTTTTACTGACTGTACATTCTGAGTTTATCTTGGACATTAGTGACATCCATGAAGGAAAACATTGTGAAGCAACAAGGACTTATAGTTTGAATATAAATCTGAAATCGCCAAAACGTCTTGAGCAAGCGTGGTGATTAATGCTCGTGCCTTCGCCTTAAGAGAAGAGGCCTTTGCCGTGCAGGGGGCAATAGGAATAAAATGGCATAACTACCATTCACTTATCATTGCAGACTGATTGGTATTGAAAGACTGTTGATCCCTATCTTCGTAATTCAAAATCCAAGTTTCTTATTCACTAGTTTTATGATGAGTGATGTGACAGAAAGCTGGTCATTAATTGTCTGAGAACGCACACCACATAACGCCTTTAGATGGCTCTAAAATAGTACAAAATAACATAATATGAGGCCTTCACGTAATCGCGGCACGGTTAGACAGAGATGCACCTATAGTAGACTAGCTTTTGCCCGCGGCTTCGTCGATGTTGGAAACTATCCCATGGGAACGTACTACCGGGATAAAAAGTATTCTACGTGTTAATCCAGATTATAAACTATCTGTGTTCCAAATTCCATCCAAATCCGTGCAGTAGTTTTTGCGTGAAAGAGTGACAAACATCCATCCATCCATCTATCCTCACAAACTTTCACATTTACAATATTAGTAGGATAAGTACACGCACTGTATATCGCCAGTTATGTTTAAGTTCCATGGAACAGGAGCGAGCCTTGTGCCATCAACCGGGCACTCTTCCAGACTCGGGCTGTCACTGTGAAATTTCAGGTGGATCATTCCAATAACTCTCTGCCCGATCCGGAAATCGAACCCAGTAGTTGACAAAACTCAAACTCAAAGCATTTATTTCAAATAAACTAATTAATTACAGGCACTTTTGAATTGTCAAAGGGTCAGTCAGTCAGAAAAATGAAGCTAGTTGCCCATTCCAAAGCATAATAGGTACCTATGGAGAAGAACGGGCAAGAAACTCCATGGACACTCTTTTAAATCAACATATAGTTACAAAAAAATATATTTATATCATTCATGTTGAAATTAAAAATGTGAGAACGATGTAGAAAGACGTGTACGTTTAAATAATCCGTAATAGAAAAGATAAAAACAATTCAATTTTTTTAATTTACATAAGCCGTGGCAGCGAAGAGTTGCCCAGTCCTAACTGACGGCGCCCGTTCACGAACATGACGTATAGATCACCATCATTCAGCTCTACCATTTTGAAGGGAACTTAATGAACCAACACACACGCCACCACCAGCGAGACATTTGAGTGAGCATGACATACTCCCAGCCGCCAGGGCACATTCAAGTCAATGAAAGACGAGCCTAGTAAATGGTGGCTTTATAGTAGGTACATAGTGCTCACACATGTGCTATGCAATTATACATTGATTAGACTAACGAAATATCGTATCTACACTCGAGAGCAATGAATCCGGGTCACTTAAAGAATCCTAAAAATCTCGGAAACTAAAAATGCTAGGTTAATGCAATAAATTGTATTTAATAGACAATGTAATACTCCTTAAATGAAGGTATTAAAACTTCTTAGTTATTGTAAAGTTATATCATAAAAAAATCAAATTTGAAAAAGGGCCACTTTCGAAGATGGAACTACGAAATTACAGCATTTGGTTTTGCTTTTGTTTGTAATCTGTCATTTATGTGGGTACATAAACCATGTTGATAGTGCTCTATATTCATTATTCAAGCTGAAATTATGTCGCTTACGCCTGAAGAATGCACCAGAATACTTACAATGCTGGAAACCGGCCGGAGTCAGCGCGATACAGCCAGGACTGTCGGTGTGTCGCTGTCAACAGTACAAAGAGTTCTCCGACGTTACGAAGAAACTGGTTCTAACCTACGCAGACCAGGAACGGGCAGAACCAGGTGTACCACAGCACGAGAAGACCGATACTTGGTGAACACCATGCTTCGAAATCGCTTTCTCACAGGAACTGAACTCACAAATCAGTTTCGACGCCTCGGAGGAAGTAACCCAAGTGCATGGACAGTAAGACGTCGGCTTGCTGAATCTAACTTAAAACCCCTTAGACCTGCAAACGGCCCTAAACTGGAGCGTGGGCATCGTATTTCAAGACTAAGATATGCCCAGAGCCACGTAAATTGGAGTATTGAAGATTGGTCAAAAGTTATGTTCTCCGACGAATCAAAATTTATGCTCTACAAGCACGATGGAAGACACAGAGTGTATCGAAGACCAGGGGAAAGATTCAAGCAAGCATGCATCGAAGAAAAAGTAGCCTACGGTGGTGGGTCTGTACTTGTGTGGGCCGGAATTTCTTCTGAAAGTCGCACAGAGCTGGTGATCATAGAAAACGGCTCTTTAACTAGCGTAAGATATGTGGAAGAAATCCTCAATGATCACGTTGGTCCATTTATGGTCAATTTAGGTGAGGATGCTATATTTATGCATGACAATGCCCGACCTCATACAGGTAGGGTTGTGAATGACTACCTTCAAGAGATGAACATTACTCGTATGGAGTGGCCAGCGCGCAGCCCGGATATCAACCCGATCGAGCATGCTTGGGACGAGCTAGGCAGATGCGTAAAACAACGAAACCCTCCCCCAATCACGCTTCGTGAGCTCAAAATTGCTCTCACAGAGGAATGGGAGAATATTCCCCAAAATCGTATAAGGAACTTGGTGTACAGCATGCCAAACCGCGTAAACGCAGTAATGGAAGCACGAGGAGGCAATACGAAGTATTAAAATTCAAGAAAATCGTAATAAAGTTCAAAAATTTCATGTTTCCTATTTTTGTTTTAAGGAGAGATCAGCAGTTTTTTTCTTTATGTAATTTTGTGTTAATAAAATGTATGGTGACTCATATTTTGTTTACTTTAATTTAAGGAGTATTACATTGTCTATTAAATACAATTTATTGCATTAACCTATCATTTTTAGTTTCCGAGATTTTTAACATTCTTTAAGTGACCCGGATTCATTGCTCTCGAGTGTAGTATAATAGAAATGAATAAGTGTAGGTACAAAAGCTTTTGAGCAATCTCAATTTGAGCAATCTCAATTTAATGCTTTCTAACATCAGTCCGCGTCCTTTGCAATACATGGAAGTTTTATTAATCGTACCAACACATGGTGCTCAGCGTAACATCAACGAATTATATTGTGGTCCCTTATATAAAAAAACTTTCACATTATCCTCGTATTTGTACAGACTACTATTTACATAATGTGTTTAGTTTCGTTCATTCTTTACATAATGTCAAACTTTGCTTGATAGCTAGAGTCGTTCTAATATCTATGTATTCATAAAAAAGTTGTTTTGATAAGTTAGATTCAAAAATATAGGTCAATTGTATGAGAAATGGGAACAAATATGAATTCAGGACAAAATTTAAATAACGGGAGGATAATAAATAAATACTTTCACTCATTTTGTGAGAATATAAATCTTCTTGTCGAATGAACAAAGTAAAGCACGAGATTTAAAGAAAAAAACTAGTTACAGTTTCATTCCTACTTTTGTTTTTTATCCATTAACGTTAAAATCATTTTATAAATGAAGGATTAAAATGCCTTCATTATGATTTGATTTAAACTTATAATTGAATCATTTGAGAACCATTTAACGCTTTAAGAGTTCTTATAAACTTAGCACTTACTTTTTTTAAACTTTATTGTTCGTATCCTTTAAAGTTTAGGTACCTACTAATTACTTAGATTTTGAAAATTTTCAATTTACATCGAGTACCTAAGTAATTAAAGTTAACATTATTTAAAGTCTATCGTAACTCTAGGTCTCATTTTTAGTCTTGGGTTAAAATATAATGGAATACTCTTTATTATGTACACCATAAAAATTACAGATATAAATGTAAAATTTTTACATAGTGTGACACAAAGGGTGGTCTTATCGCTAAAAGCGATCTTTTACAGACAAGCTTTGGATTGATTAAAGAGAGACAGTAGTGCAGGTAGTCAGAGGTGGTAGTGCTGGTGGTAATCAAATGGCAATAACATTGTTATCTTGCAAGTGTAGGTACATGACCGTTAACCGTAAAGAGGAATATAATTATGATTATTGATACCCGTATGAATACTCAATACTCAATACTCAATCATTTATTGCATTCCACAATGTGCTTAGGTGGTAATTTAACATTAGTGTACCAATCGTAAAATACTAAGTACCTATGCTTGTAGCCTTTTAGAGATTAAGTAGGCTAACATCTACCTATGTTCTTAACAACTAATGATTGTGACTTAATACTATTTGCGATTGACTAGTGCGTGGGAAAGGTACAGTTGTACAAAAATCTTTTGGCGCGTGGGCAAAACTGGAACTAACTCCGCCATCTTGTTTTTTCAATACAATTTTCGCAAAACAATTTTACAAATGTTTACCATCAGCGCCCCTCAGTCCATGTCATACAAGCGCAATAAGATAAAATCCATGTATGAACATATTGCATGGATTGAGTAATCCATTTTGCTGTCTATCTTTGTTAGACCTACGTACGATCGCTTATAGAATGCTTTCTGATGTAGATTAAGTCACGTACAAACTGGGTTACCTACTTTACAAATTGCTTTAATCAAGTTGTTATTTTGTCGCTTATTTTTTTCCATCACTCAAAGTGTTGGCAAAGGTGTTGAGAACCGATAAATCACTGACATCAGCTCAGTTATGTTGCATGTAATAGGGAGAGCCATATTGCCATTTACCGGGTGGAAATTATAAGTCTACGCTGTTAAGATAAAACTGCAAATTATAATTGCTAGCAACAAAGTTAGGACCTCAGATCGATTGCAATTTTTTCAAAATTAGTTACAACTCTGCAGCTGTGCAACATAACGGGTGTAAAAATACTCTTTTAACGAAGCCGAGACTTACTTGTTGTTCCCGTTATCATGATGTTTTTTTTTGTATCGGACCCTTCTGGTTACGGAGATATTGAAGGCCAAAGTTCCAACATTTTTTTAAAAGTTTTATGAACAGATATGAGTAGAAGGGTTATTTTGATAATATCCTAAAAAGCACCCCACGCTTTTTTTTACAATAAAATCATTTTTTTTACACAATTTTTTTGAAATCAAATTTATTAAAATTTATTTTCTATTTTTTTGTTGGATTTTTTATGAAAGCGTATTTTTTTAGTGTTTTTAAACTATTATTTTGTTTAGGAACTGATCATTAATCCATTGCTTCAAAGTATTGTTTAAATGTAACTACTTTAACTCACACACTAAATTATTACTTGTGAAATTTTGGAAAAATTATTTACTTTTCAATATTTGTAAATATGTGAGCACCATGTATCTATCTCATAATTAATTTACCTGTCATTGCATTATATTTAATTCTTTTTACCTATTGTGGTATAGTAATTTTATTCTAGGTGCATCGTCTTCACATATAATTATATAATTAATGTATACATAATATTGTAAAACATTTTTAAAAGAGTAACGGTGGAGTTTTTTTCCCATTCTTCTCCATACGAAACTACCTTTTGGAAGGGGCAACTAGAATCAATTCTATTTTTTTGTAAATTTTGACGTTCAAAAGTGCCTTTTATGTGCCTAATTGAAATAAATGATTTGACTTTGACTAAAGCAAACAGTTAATCGAAACCACTTGTAGGTAACAAATCTACTAGCAATTACTCTAAAACCAACAAATCAATGGTTATTACCGATACAGCCTCCCATTCACTGCCAAGTGTGATAAAACATCCCAACGTTTATGTACTGCTATCAATTTAGTGTTTATAGGCTAGTCTTACAAGCTACGAGTGGTTCGACGGGTCGTTTCTCGTTACTTCTACTAGTTTATGAGACTTGGTCGCTATAAGAACTCGTATCACGTTTTTATGGTGTTAGTGTGGAGTAAAATAGCCACTCTAGAACGTAGTAGGAACATAACCTCCTGCCTGTATCTCCCGTATCCCATATAATATCAATGACCCGTTGAGGCGGGCTATTAAGTTTGAACTAGACACAAATGCAGATGCTAGGCTGCTCCTGAAGCATTCCTTGTAGAATAACCAAATAATACTTCTCCCGGGATCGTGTCCAAAGACCCCAGTATTGCGTACAGCTCGGCAGTCGTGCTTGCCGCCATAAACCTTCATAGGTAGTTTGCCTCGTGGCAGTCATATAGAATAGCCACGAAAGTGAGCAAAAACAATAAAATGTCAAAGTCAAAGCGGTTACTTTAATCCATAGAGTATATAGTCTTTGCTTTAATCAAACCACTTACAGGTTTTCAATTGTTTGGAAGTAGTAAGTTACCGCGGACCAAGTTTAGATTCATGGACAATTACGAGCATAATATAGTTGTAAAAAAAACTTCATGCTCACTTTGTCATTATTTGTTAGTTATTCGAATGATCTTAATAAGTACAAACTTACCAATGACGGATATGAATATTTTACTCGCCCACCAAACTTTGTTTTTTACTTTACCCGCCATTACTCTCTGTAGTTAGCTTGCTACTAGGCCTACCCCACTAGTTACAATCGACCAATAGCGATTTATGTAAATATATTTCCGTCATACGTTTTGAAGATTTTCCCTTTTACTTGTTTTTGTTGCCAGGCAGCTTTTAGCAAAACTTATTACCTTCTAAAAGGTGACAGAACTTATCAGAGCATGTCAGCTGTTTAACGACCCACTTACAACGCTTTAAAGATAACTGTGGTACCTAATTAATGATGCTTGAAACTGCTAGTATCCGCTAAGGTCATTATTTTTAACCCCCGACGCAAAAAGAGGGGCGTTATAAGTTTGACCGATATGTGTGTGTGTCTGTGGCACCGTAGCTCTTAAACGGATGAACCGATTTAGATGCGGTTTTTTTTATTGAAAGCAGGTTTTCTAGAGGTGGTTTTTAGACATGTTTTATTAAAATCGGTTTAGCCGTTTCAAGGTAATCAGCTCTTGTTTGTGTCGGGGATTTTTATTTTTTATTGTCAATTTTCTTACATGACAGGGTAAAATTCAAATCACGTCGCGGTCACGGTTCGTCGAAATTATGTTCACGATTTACCAAACAATCCGTCATAAAAGCACAAAATTGCCGATTCCAAGTAAAATTGCTGCAACAATTTATTTAAAAACCAGGTCATACTTTTCGCCAACGCTTTTCTTTTGCGTCAAAAAGCAGTTAGTGCTCAATTTCATAGAAAATCTTCGGCAGCATGGACGATGCACTTAGCCTTATTGGCGCTCGCAAGCTGTTAAACGTCCGACACTCAGAAATCAATTAAGATAGAGCCATCTGTTTGGTTTCTTTGCAAATTTATGGCCAATGAAACTGGCACTAGTATATGTATATAGTTTTTAGTGGAGTCCTTTAATTTTTTAAGCTCAAAACTCTAATAGAATCAATATGCTAGGACTTAGAGGAAACCACAACGATACAGAGTATATTCAGTGAGTATATCCTTTAGGTATTTTGAGTGCCGAATGATGGATCACAGAACGGTTAAAGGAAACCCAAAATTATTGGATAGCGATCTGACGACGTGAACATGTCTTAGAGCGGCTTGCGTGTGTTTAGCGTTAAACATATTTGAAATATCATGACAGAAATAGAACGATGTTTTTAATCGTTTTAGCATTAAACCGCTCACTAAATAAACAAACTCCCCGTGCGTTGAAATTTTTCGTCGATTATTTACAAACAAAAACCGCGTAGGTATTGCACTTTTCTATGCAACAGCATTTTTTTTTTGATATGCGACGAAAAATGTAGCTAAGTATATAAATCTAATAACAAAATAAATAGTGTTAAGTGTAGCAATTTCTTTGCTAAATTATTGTAAGTTTTTCATTATTTTCCTGTTCTTTTCCTAAAGAGCCTATACCTTAAGTTCTCACTCGTTTGTTACTCTACAGGTCACAGCAATGACGAATAATACCCTACTGTAATACATTATCAACTAGTACGGAGGGTATTGTGACTGTTACTGACGGCCTTACCTATATATTGTAATGTCAACAGTATACTTAAGGTAAAAAATTGTGCACAATTAAATAAATAAATAAATAATCTACAGGGGTCTAGAATCATGAGCTAAATTCATGGTTTCAGTTTGCGCGTCGCTGACCCTGCCATCCTGTATAAGGACGAAGAATAGCTGAAGATACGCTATATAATATCCTATGTTCCATACTTTGATTTACGATTCACTATCTTGCTTTTCCTCCAAGAAATTCAGCACGTGTAATATGTATTTATGTTTGTGCCTAAATACATAAGCCAGATAAACACATGTAAATCAATTAACGACAAAAATAAAGCAGATACGAGAATCATAAAAGTGGCCTTTACGACATCCCGACCAAGCCCACCGTAATCTTTACTGGGCGCACCAAATTGACCCATAAACTTATAAACACTAAGAAGACTGGTCAGAAAACCAACTCTTTTCAATTTCAAGCATAAGTATCTACGAATAAGTACTTATGCTTTCCTGGTCTCTGCCAGTCTCATACAGCTCTTACCCTCTCTTACCTTACCTTTGTTGATCATCCACTCATCTGGCTGCTGGTCTGCCAACACTCCTAACTTCTCACAGCGACCATTCGGGCTCTACTCTACCTGCCCTGCCCATCTCCATTTCTGTGCTGCTACCCGTAGTCTCTTATCTAATTCCAGAAGTTACCATGCTAACCTCATTGCTTTTGGGTAGGCCTTATTTCAATATAGTCCTCCAGGCCATATTTCGGCCATGGCGGCCAATCTCAACAGAAACTAGCTTTCGGCGCGGGAGATGTTATAGTGCACAAGTGTGTGCGCAGACACAGGCGCACTCTCTTCCTTCACTTTCATAGTCCGATGGGACAGCAACCGGACACGACCGGAGAGAGATCAGGCGAGGTTCAACATATAGATAAACTGCGAAAAGCTAAATAGTGGCTACAACTAACTGACCTACCTTCTATTGTACATGTCAGCTTCATAAAACTTGTTACAAATGGTCCTTTTAGTCTTTCATATTAAATGTTACCTTATCCCCGTCACACATAAGTAACTTTCTTGCGGTAAAGGAGAACTTGTTACTGGGACCAAATATGGCGCGGGTAAATTATGTAAGTAACTTTGTTGGCGTCGGGAGAATACTAATATTATGTCGGGCGAGTATTGATTGACTATAGAAAAATGTTTAGGCGAAAATATTTCTAACTTACTAAAATATTCGTAGGACGCTATAATTGCTGGTTGTTTATTTAATTCATTTTTACGTGTATTTATAGGTATAATAAGTCTTCTATGGATTTTTTCAAGTTTTATAAAACGAATTGTATTTTGTTACATTTTGCTGCTATCTCAAGTACCTGTCTACCGGTCGTGTGGGATATTTTAATTAGTTATTTTCTGTAATAGTCGGTCAGCCCAAATCAGACATCCCAACAATTTTCCTGCAAACATAATTACTAAAACCTTTTTTCAACTCGATCAGTCTGTAACCATTCACTGCTGGCAACGATATATATTTCCGTAGGAATGGGCTTTAGTGTAGATACGAGTCCATTTCTAAGGAAATATTTCTACGATATAAACAGTACCCTAATTGCGTAAGCAGAATCTCAATCATTTTGAAGGCTATTGTTAATCTATTGCTTGGTATGTTCGAAAAATTTGTCTGCTCAACAACGTAATCATCGCAATGAATGTTGTTGAAATGTCAAAATGAAAGCCATTCCTACTGTGTTACGCAATCACCCGCTGAACAACGAACGTTGCGCACTCTTAATGCTGTCATGCAACTGTCCTGAAACTATAATTATCTACTTAGACTTTGCTTCTCCATCATAAGGCATAATCACTTGGTGAAGAGAGAGTGAGGCTGGACTCTCTTCTAGAACCATATTCATCCGTCACGTCCCGACCACCCTGTGCGTCATCGCACTATAATATGTTTACGATAATATAAATTGAGAGAACGTCTCGTCGCGCGTTTATTCGAATATCCATCAACGTTCCGCCATAAACTTCAATATTCTATACTTTTTGTTTACATAACGGGCTAAACATGCAGTAGATTTGGCACGATGACGATTGCGCAAATATTAGTGAGCGCAATATGTTTTGCAAACATTCTAACACTTTTGATCTTGGAGACAAAATGCAGGAATGCTTTTCACTCCAGCCAGATGGTATAACGATTCAAACTGATTGGGAATCTGTCTAGTGTCCAATATTTATCTAGGTGTTTTGTAATTATCTTAGATCAGTTATTCAGTCCAATAAAATCAGTGCTCAAAAGTTCACTACTACTAAACTACACTTCTGAATTTAGACCATCCCAAGGCTTAGGATCTCAGGATAATTGATTGGGATCCGATAGGGCCAATGCCTGCCGGGGTCGCGGATTGTTCGAAATATTTACCGTGACCCTGGCGCACAGGCAACTGAAGGAAAACGGGTGGGTTTTAGTCAGTAAGAGCCGGACACGGGAGAAGTCATTTGATGATATCCCACCCAAATAAATAAAAATAAGGCCATCCTAAGGGTTATGATAATAGGGTTATTGACATAGTTACGGTTCGCAAAAAAGATCGGTGATAGCAGTATTGTGTTATCACTTTCAGAGCAGAAAAGAAGCAAGCTACTGTCTCAAATCTTGATATGATCGGTGATCCCTAAAGCCCCATTTACACGGTGCAAGTTTATTGCCTGTGGCATAACATAAAATTGAAGCAACAATCGACTGGCACCGTATAAACAACACCAGGGGCGGATCCAGGATTTAATTTTGGGGGGGGCATTCTGACAAGGTTCTGATGTAAGGTTAAAATCACAAGTAGGTAAACAAAAAAAATAGATTTTATTAGCTTGAATTTTTACAAAATAAAGTTAACGCGCCTTGTGCCGCTTTTGGCAAACCTATCTATAATATTTTCGACATCAACTGGAACACCCCTGGGGATGTGTAGGAGTGCAAGTCCGCAGACCTGACCAGTCCGCAGACCAGTGACCTTTCGGCTGAATTGAATCGAAAAGTTGAGTCAAAAGTATGGAATTCCTGGGTCTTTTGAGGGGCCCCCCATAGCAACCCCCCCCCCCCCCTGCAACCGCCAATGAACAACACGTACAAAAAAAATGTATTTTTCTTTCCGTCTTTACAATTGTGACACGATACGGGCTAGTTAGTTGCAGTACAAAAATGATATAGGTGTAATCAGCACGTACATTAATATCGCATTCAATTCTGGCATGAAAATTTGCTACCATGTAAGTAAAAAAAAAATTGAGAAGACGTTCAATATAATAGAATCTAATATTTGGCAGCGCAAATACGGACAATACTTGAATCAATTGTACAAGGACGTGCAACTCTGTGTTTGGACGAGGCAAAACATGCATGCAATAATCGCCTTGCAATAATTGCCTTCGTGTAAACAGAAATCGCATGCAATTATTGAATGGCAAAACTTGCATTCAATAGTTGTATACCATTGTATGGAAATCGCACGCGTGTGCGTAATTGAACGTGCTTTATGGCATGCGATTATTGCTCTTGAAAGTTCCAGAAACTTGCACCGTGTAAATGGGGCTTTAATTGTCTTCAGCGAAACTCAGAGGTAGAGCAAGAATAACCAACACATTCTTGTTATATCTTACCGGAAAGAATGACGTTAGTACAAATTTCTCAAATATCTTCGAATATATTTACATTAAAACTTGATCGAATTTCTGAAGATCATAAAAATATTTATCCCTACGTGCCTCCTCTGTCATCGAGCAATTTTATTGGTTTACCTACTCCCGGAGATTGATAGGCCGTCGTTTGAATGTAGCTAAGGAATTCATCTTATAAAACTCATATCATCTAACATGGTATGAGTGAATATCTTACATATATACGATGCATAATGTCAGCAGAAACTTTTTACAATCAATCCAATCCTTTGAAAATAAATTGAATAATTTGTTTCAGAGACATTTTAAATGGGAATGTGTTATTCATTTGAACGGTTTCTTTGCAAACTTCTGCAATTTAATGACGAAAAACGATAAATAATTACTACATACAATGATAAATCTCATACAAACAAAGATTTATTAAAATCTCAAACAATAAAACGCTCAAACAAAAATACATAAACGAGATACATATTCATAATACCTTCGGATAAGCCGCTTGCCGTAATCGGCTTACCAGTCACAAAATAGAACACAATGATCAAATATAGCATAGTAAACAAAAAGGTACAATATGTCGACGAAAGGTTTAGTAAATCGATGATAAGCCTGAATATTTCATACAAACAGACCAACTAAACAAGTTTTTACCTCGATCATTGAGGATTACCGGGAAATTGTTATGACAAGTCTTCTGTCAACCACTGTTAATTATAGTAATACGATTCGTAGTAAATTGAAGTGACATTATCAAAGAAATGTCTATAAAGAGAGGTTAGCAATTTACTACACTTAAGGTTCAATTCATGATGATTGATTTGACCATGCTATATGATTAGAGCCGTGAGTGAAATCACATAAATCGAAAGTTGTTTCTATGAATCTGGATTATCTTATCGATTACCCGTGAAAACACGCTGTGTATGAAAGGTTATTTTTTTATGTGACGTATAAATGTATATATATTTCGCTAATACATAAGTGAAGAGTTTACAAACATTTACTGTTTGTTTTGAGAGTTCTTTTGATCTCAACAAATTGATCTGTTATTCATTCACTCCCAATCAAAAATAATATATCAACCTTCCAAATAGCATTTTAATGACTTTCAGTCCTTTGTGGAGGTATTCCTCGTAGCGCTCCCGTTTTGAAACGCTCCCATCTAAGCGCTCCCGTTTTGTTCCTCCAAGCGCTCCCAAAAGGAGCGCTTCGAGGAACGATTAAAAATATTAAAATTTATTTCCTCGAAGCGCTTCCACGTTTAAAAATAGGGAAAAGCATGAAGTAATGAATTATATCGATAATTTTTTAAAACTCATGTGTGCATCATCGACATCGAAGCTGCTTAACCAAATTACGAAATTGAGAGAATAATATCTTTTTGCTTTCGGCACTCTTATGTGTATACAAGGACCAATGTTATTGTGTAGGTATTCAAAGAGGATGTTATAAATAAAACGCATAGATATACTTGATATAAATTATATACGTATAATAATCACATTGCAGTAGACCTACATAATAATTACATTAGTACTTTGTGTGTACCACTGGCGACGGGGTGTGGACGAACGGGAATAACCCCTGGCGACTAGCTCCACGCCACGGTACTGTGACGTCATACGCATTAGCGAGTCTGCCAGCGCGACTGAATATTTTTCGAAACTTTAAATGCTAATAAAATAAAAACTACTGGGTATTTTTGAGAGAAACAAAAAGTTGTTAACTTGTATCCATACAGGCTATATTATGACAAACTTTCAGGCGATTTGGCAAAGTAACGTTATCCATTACAAATAGGATATAAAAATATATTCCAAGTTACAATCACATTAAAACAACATTAATACTAAGAGTAGTATAAGTATGTATATTATAAAAATCTTTAAAATTAAAAATCACAGATCGTTTCATAATCTTAATTATTACTGACTAATTAATAAGTGTTCATTGGAGTTGCACAATTTGATCCCGCCAAGTCCGTTCCATCA
Source organism: Griposia aprilina (assembly GCA_916610205.1). Classification (NCBI taxonomy): domain Eukaryota; kingdom Metazoa; phylum Arthropoda; class Insecta; order Lepidoptera; family Noctuidae; genus Griposia; species Griposia aprilina. The sequence goes on from OU744296.1 coordinate 20,758,736, forward strand.
TCGGACCACAAGACGTACGGCGTTGCGCCACCGTTACATGGTCGACATCCCATCCATACGTACAAAGCGTTTTGGGAACACATTCATTATGCGTACAGCTAAGGAGTGGAATTCCCTGCCGGAGTCTGTGTTTCCTGATAGCTACAACCTAGGAGTCTTCAAGTCTAGAGTGAATAGATTGCTTCTAGGCAAGCGTGCTCCATCGTAGGCCATATCATCGCTTAACATCAGGTGTGATTATGGTCAAACGCGAGCCTATCGCTAATTAAAAAAAAAACACAGATGGTTCCATGTTTAACAATTACAAATTACAAATAGGATATAAAATAATATTTCCAGTTACAATCACATTGAAACAATATTAATCTTACTAAGAGTAGTATAATAATATAAAAATCTTTAATATTAAAAATCACAGATCGTTTCATAATCTTAATTATTACTGATTAATTAATCATTACTAACAGGTGCAAAAATACTTATTAAAATCTTAACATCTCTAGGCAATGTCCTATAGAAATAGCGCCAGACACGTATTGATGTAATATATTTTCAATTACATTGTTTCGTTCTTGGGCATGTTTTTGATTTTCGGAAATGTTCATTTTTAATCTTATTTTAGCAAAATTGTTACAATAGTTTTGTAAGTACCTTAGCAGTTTGGCTAAATTTACACCTTGCTTTTGATTGATTTTTTTATTAATGTCTGAATAATGTGATTCCACGAAATTATTTGTTTTATTCTTTTCACCGTAACATGTAAATTTGTTTTTCCAAAATCGGTGTTCTAACCATTGGGAAACCATATAATCATTGAATTTTGTGATATTTTTGTCCTGTGGAGACTGACTCATTATATAAAGAAATGCATCATCAAAATCTGAGGCAGGTAAATGAGGTAATACAGTACACAAAGCAACATGCTTCCTAAAAATACTATTTTTGGATAGACCTAGGTCTCGAGATTTTCTTTTAAGCGCTTGTTTGTAGTGAAAAATACACCCACTTGCAACTGCATTTGGAAACTCTGCTAAAAAACCGCTGATTGCGGCTTCCTCAAAGTCGCTTTTAAAAAAATCAACCTGCATATTTGGTACTGTTGTTTTCAACAACAGAAATAATAATTTATATGTTGACTTCTTTTTATCACATAATAGAGCATATACTAGTGGCTTCACAACGCCATCGATTTCTCCATGGATGCTGTACAGCTGCTTAAATGGTTTTGGCACACTTTTGAAAGTCCCGTCGCAGTATAAATGACGACATCTTCCTAATTCCCCTCTACTCTTCTCGGTAGCAAACAAAAGGATCCTCCTTTTACCGTCATCATAATCCGCAAGGGTGAAGTTGTGAAATGATTTTGGCACCTAAAACAAGAAATTTATGGTCATTGGCAGTGATCGGTATTTACAAAAACGTTGACGAAAATAACGATTATGTTTAGATAAACAAAATTTATCTAAACATGATACCTACATAATTATAATATATATAAAACACATGTAACTTTTAAAGATTTTTTTTATTTTACCTTCATACTGACCTTTATATATCTAGATGTGTTGATAAAAAAAATAGTTAAAACATAATCACAGTTCTCAATAACATAAACACAAAAAGTTATGTTAAATTAATTTTATCGAAGACCAGCCCTGCGATTGCTGTGGGATCGCTCGGTGCGAAGCAATTACAACTGTACGCTTGAGTATTTAAGCACATTTAAGCATGCAGTGGTTGCTGACGCGACGGAGTAGGCTAATATAGCAGTAGGTTTTATAAATTTTCTATGGAGTGAAGTATCTGTACGTAATCTGTGCTAGAGCATAGATTAATGTGACTGTAAAGGGCAAGGCATCAAATAAAATATACATATTTTTATGTTAATTACTTACTTGCACATCTGTTAGACATTTCCCAAACAAACGCTTAACTCCAAAACTTTTATTTCTTTTATTATAAAGTCCAGTTTTAATATTTTCAAACTTTGGTATTTGATTTGTCAAATTAATTCCCTGGTCTAATAAACAATTAAGTTTTCTTTTATAAACCTCAGGGAGAGGGTCTAAGGTGGACACGGCTTCTTGGTGAATATCCTCCACTACTTCTCGCACAAATTGTGATGCCTCATTACGCCGACAAGAATGTTCGTTCTTTTTTAAAATATCTTCATATTTATTAAGAGTTAGGAAGGCACCACACGTCTTTATTGTACACCACCACACACTGTTCCCATTCTTATTAACTTTTATAGGTCTGTATATACATATAATTATCACATAACAACACTTTCTTTCCTTTTTTACTTTGGACGTATTTAATTACCACGTTTCCAGTACTTGGTCCAGCAATTGGTTCCATGCTCACACAATTATTTCACAAACTTTATTAGTAAACAAACTTGCTTCCGTGACACATTCGCGCAACTTGCGATAACAACAAAACGCAATTTTACGTAAACACAAGTTCGGGCAATGTTCGGCTGGGTTCGTGTGAATTCGTTAAACGCGACTCTCTAGGATACAATGGGATACAATGGGATGGGGAGGCGGGGTTACGGTTTGTATGTGTGTGTGCAGGACTCACACGCCGCGCGCGCCGCATCTTTAACTCTTAGTTAAGAAGTTAGTATCGCTATTTTTGGCAAAAATTAATTATAAAATTGTTTTAACCATTTTATCAATCGCATAGGTAGCATCACCGTTGAGCGCAATACGTTACTGGATCCTGGCTCAGAGCAGGTGATTTTAGTCAGTAGGTGGTTTTAGTCAGTAAGAGTCTGACACTCTCTCGCCCCGCCTAGGACAAGGAAAGTCATTTCTACCATTGACGTAAACGATAGACACCTCATTGCCTTATTTCTACGAAAAACTTCCGAAAAAAAACATTGAGGTGTGCGGGGAAGGGGGTAGTAATGGGAAACATAATGGAGAGAAATCATAAGCTTTCTAAACAATAAAAAAATATGAATAGGTACATATGTCGGTAGATTATATTCATCTATTTGGTGGACTAAAGGATTTACAATAAAACAAAAAAAAAAAAAATTACCAAACCCGTGCGAAGCCGGGACGGGGCGCTAGTTGTATATTATAACAATGTGTTCTACTTATTATCGATAATTTCAGTTAGTATAGTCCCATCTCTATCCGAAAGTTAATCATGGGAGCGCTTCGAGGAAATAAATTTTAATATTTTTAATCGTTCCTCGAAGCGCTCTTTTTGGGAGCGCTTGGAGGAACAAAACGGGAGCGCTTAGATGGGAGCGTTTCAAAACGGGAGCGCTACGAGGAATACCTCCTTTGTGATCTGAAAACAAAGAAATTGATTACCTATTCTTTTTAATAAGTTCTTTTGTAACTTATCGAGAGGAAAAGGACATTGTTTCTAAGCATTCAAACGTTACAGAAAACTAAATGGTGTTTGATATAATGTTTGGCCCAAATATTTTGTTACCGGTGTTACAGCGTCTCTAGTAATTATTGGACTAATTCCAACAGTAGTAATTAAACTGAAACTGAGGATAATAGTTAACTCTTCAACAATAAAGCTTTAGCATTTAACAATGTTTTGAACATAATGGGGTGGTTCACCTACTCCAGTAACTATTAAAAGGCTCTTCAAAGTTTTTCATACGGTTCTCCAGAACTCTATTCACCTCGCATTAGTTAATCCTACCATGCGACCGTTCATTTTAAAGCGGAAATAAAACAAACTAAAACAAGCCGAGCCAAACAGAAGACGTTTGAATATAGCCGGGTTTAATCTTGGCGTGGTACAGTGAACTAATTACTGTGAGAGACTCAGCGTGAGAGCGGTGTGCACGCATACGGTAACACATTAGTGTGACAGAGACGGAAGTGGGCAGTTTTCCAAGATGAATTTGATGTTTCGGAAGAACTTCAGCGGGGAGAAGACCCTCTCGTCGAGCGGGGGTGGGGGGAAGGCGCGGGGCGCGCTCGGTGCAGGGAGGAACGCGAAGCGCCGCGACCGCGAACGATACTCCTGCATGGAGGAACACCACTACAAGACCCACATATTCTTCTCCGCGGCACCTCGGGCCAGTGCGCAATACAACGACCTCACAGGTAAACGTATGTGATCAGTGACAGTGAAACAACCGGAAACTTTTTGTGTTTGTGTCTAAACTTTCTTTACAAACTTCTCAAGTTTAAGTGGCGATCTTTTCTAAAACGGGTCCTATAATATTGTGGAGCTTACAGTGACCTCGTTAGTTTCAGTTAAAAACACATGACATGAAACGCCGTCGCAACTATAAATACATTCTTTGACAGGTGACGCAGTGTTTAGATACGAGTTCATTACACATGCTTGCTATTACAAGCAGTTAACATCGTAACAAGTGTTTTTGATGTAAACAAGCTTTCCGAAGTTCGGAAAACTTTAGTGGTACAACTGTGTTTCTCCAGTTGGATGGAACTAGTGTAAGTCGGTTGAAACTGGTTCAGTTTTGGCGCTAAACACCAAACATCCCGAGGTTACTTCCCGCGTAAGTGTTATGACACGCATATTATACAATATTTATAATTGGCACGATTTAATCGACTATGTTTATTGCTAACCTTCTGAGGGATATATCATTTCAATATCTGTTCGAAGTTCATCAGTTTAATGTTCAAACGTAAAGGTACAAATTCTTGTTTTGTGTCTAACTAAATTTGTGTATAGACCTTGTAGTATTTCTTCCTAGGTGTTAGAAATAGATTGTCAATCGCAACTGTACATAATTCAAACTTCTCGTAGGTGAGTATTTCTTTGAAGGTGTATCTAATAGTTAAGTTTTACTGAACCAAAACTCAGGGAGATGCCTGGAACTCGTGTCTCTATTGTTGTAAATAACATATTTTTGTAAGTTGTAAGTTTAATAGGATGTGGTTGTGGGGGGTAGGGATGGAAAGATTGATGGAGATGTGGAAAGAAGAGTAAATGCGGGAAATAAAGTGAATGGTGCTACACATGCAATTGTAACCAACCAGTTGATGTCCAAAAAAGCACGACTGGCTGTTCACAATGGTGTGCTGGTGCCTACGCTTATGTATGGAAGTGAGTGTTGGGTGTGGCAAAAGAAGCATGAAAGTAGAATAAATGCTGTGGAAATGCGTTCCTTGCGAAGCATGTGTGGTGTGACTATAAATGATAGACTGAAGAATGATGTGATAAGGCAACGGTGCGGTTTAAAGGAAGATGTAGTGACAAAAATTGAAAAGAGTATGCTAAGATGGTTTGGTCATGTTGAGAGGATGAATGAAGGGCGATTAACAAAAGGTATTTACAAGGCAGATGTGAGTGGAAACGCCGGGAGGGGAAGCCCTAGGAAGACATATAGTGACCTTATTGGTGATGTTCTTCAGAAAGGTCAGGTGCGTAGTACTCACAACCGGCGTGCGTGTATGACCAGATGTATGAACGTAAACGACGCAAAAGGAGTATGTATGGATCGTAGCAGGTGGCGTTCTGTAGTTTCTGTCTACCCCCATGGGAAGAAGGCGTGAGTTTATGTATGTATGTGTTGTGAGTTTAACATTACAGTAAGCTTGCGAATTAAACCAACTGTGTTTTTTTTAAATGTTTTTACACCTCGTTTTAATAGGTAGCTTGCGCAAACAGGATGTGGTCTTGCATAATTAGAATTGCATTACGCGGTTTCAAAAATTTTGTATATATGCTAATTGGAACCAAGAACACAGTAATTAAAATTGCAACGAAGCCCGTTTACGCGAGCTGCAGTTATCAAAATCAAAACAAAAACAAAAATGTAGACCACTGAACCAAAACACAGTGGGTGTCTACCCTCATTTTTCCTGCGTTCTGGTCAGTTACTCAAAACTGAACCACTAGGTACCTACAAATTACTCGAGCACCCCGGCAAAAGGGAGAACACCGTGTCATTTTAGTCAGTAAAAGTCTGACAGACCCCTCCGCCCACCCTAGGTCGGAGGACATCCATGAGGATATCCACCAGCAAAAAGAAATAAAAAATATAAAGCCTACAAATGAAAGGAACGAAAAAGTTCTACCATGAGGCTACCAGACCAACCACCACGCCCGATCATAACAAACCATCTCGAACTCAAAGACTAACATAACCCCCTCACTCTCCTCAGAGCGATGCGGGCCTGTACTGGGCGGTGGCACAGGGCCGGAGCCCGAGCCACCGCAGCCGCTGGTGAACCGGGAGCCCTCGGTATCACTCCTGCGCTGGGACCGCGGCCCCGCGACCACCACACCGGTCCCCACTACGGACCACCGACGCCGCACCGAGCCTGTATCGCTCGCCACGCTACAGAAAGACTGCTTCGTTATTCCCGCGCACGCACTTGATCGGTTCCTGCCGGATGGAGTGCCGGTCAGTATCAGATCTTCGGATTCCTTTGACTGTTTTCGGCCTAGCACCTTTTTCACCGAACAACACCGCAGTCACGTCTAGCCAGGTTGCAGAAAACGGTACCCTCCAGCGTACCCCAGTTTGCCGTAAACTAAGCCTATGATCGGTTCCTGCCTGATGGAGTATCGGGTAGTATAAGCTCTTCGTCCATCTTAGATAGTATTCGGACCGGCACAGCATCATTATACCGACCTACCTCACCGTACAGTCCCATCTAGTATCTCTGCAGAAAGCCACGGCTGTGATCGGTTCTTGTCGGATAGAGTGCCGATCAGTACCAGCTGTTCGGCTATCTTCGACTAAACTCTAACGAAAAGCAATACACATATTTTCTTGCAACTATGAACAAAATTTCGTTCTGCTTTCGTTTTTAAAATATAGACTGGCATTATTTTGTTAGTCGAAAGTTGAAAATACATATTGAGGAAAATAACCTTGTATCCAAAAAACTGCTAACTTCTGCAACTATAACGCCTAAGACAGAATAATTTATCATAATTAACGCTGATACAGCGACCGCCATTTACATAGTTGATAGCTACGCTTAAGCGCCCAAGAATTAGAGGCGGCCTAGACGAGAAAATAATTCTTATGGACAGCGACAAATTGTGGTCAATTTTTTGTATTGTCTTGACGAAGTTAGGATTTTCTTGACGCAAGCCTAAAGGCTAATAATACGAATTATTTTTATAATTGTGTTTTTTTTTTCAAGTATTAAAGGTTACTTTTTTTTCTCAATTTCAGCTCCCAGTTCCGCCTCCAACGCCAGAAAAAGGAATGACAACAAAGACTGCACAAAACTCGCTTAGCATCCTTGAAATAGCCGACCCCAAACTTTGTATATTGGCCCACCTCATGAGTCCCTTGGAACCTATAGAGCCAATATTGGAATCCCCGCTTGCCAAACCTTTGATAAGACAGAAAGCTGCTGCAGCAGAGTTGTTGAATGAAGTAGCGACGGCCAATACTGCAGTTGGAGGGATGTTGTTGGCGAATATGGAGAAGAATGCAGAATTCCCTTTCATATCTTACTATGTGATAAATACGACGCAAACGGACCCTTTACTTTTCTACAATAATATGAGGGGTGCGTCTTTGAACAAGTTTGACCCGAAGACGATAAGGTACTCGGCGGCACATACCCTGGACCTCTACAGTGAGGTGGCCATGATCTGCAGACCTCCGTTCAATGATCTAGCTGGTGGACCGAAGAAGTCACACACGTCTACCACTGGATATATCATTAGTGTTTATAAGGTATCGTATGTTTGATGTATTTGACTATAAATTACTTATTTCCCAGTTTTCTTCCTCCTAAATAACAATCAATTTTAATATTTTGCCCTGTTCAGAAGGACCTAAGCGCCAGCGTTACCAGTTAATCAAATTAATCTATACTATTATAATAAAGGGGTTTTTATTTTTTTATGAACGCGTTAAAGTCTGGAATTACCATTTGCATTTGATAGCTCAATTTTTTGAGGAAGGCTATAGGTTATTTAACATCACGCTACGACCCCAAAGAGCCGAGCAAAACGAAAACAAGTTATAAAGTTATAAAGAACGCTAACCGAAAGCGAAGTCATACCGCGGGCAGGCGATGCGCAGCGACGCGGGGGGTTGGGCCGAAATTTCACGCAGTCGAAGTCGCTCAACAACGCTTTTTTTTTTACTGTTTTGTTTTAACTGTCTTTAGTTAAAAGTTACCTACTCAAAACACAAAACCACATCCGCAGGTATTCGAAGGCGACGACGGTGAACGCTTCGAAAGAAACTGGCTATACTGGACAGGAGCCCGAATGTTATACCGACACCTACCTCACACGGTGGGCATGAGGAAGATAGCCCTGCACAAGTCGGTGGCCTCCCACGGAGACAAGATGTACCTGCTAGTGTGCGAGTGCGCCAACCTGATGGATGACCTGTCGGGGGCTGCGATGCTTGTGACAGCTCTAAGAGCCCGCCTGTGCGGTTATACGGGTCTTTACAGGCCCATACAGACTTTCTAGTAGCGGGACGAAGGCCTAGACGGCCTTGAGTGTGTTGTACTTTAATTTTGCGGACATCGATAGGTTAGGATAAGTTAGTTTTGTCGGGTTATGAATTTGGGTAGACCAAGGAAAAACTTCGGCGTAATATCTTCTGGTATAGAGATGATTGAAAGATCTGTTGGTAGGTAAATTTCCCAAATTCATCACCCAACCTATGATTGGATCTCTAATAAGTCAATCTACAGATGTCTTGACAAAATTGGTCACAAACAGCACACGTTATGAACAAAAACGGACCAAAGTATTAATATTACATTTAAGGCTACCTTAAATGGTGTACAATGTTTGACTGGGTACAGGCGACTGGAGCCGAAGTGTTCTTGATTTAGATGTAAGAGATTTTAATATAAACGAGTGATTTTCTTCAGTAGACGCCATTTTTCTCAACCATTCACTATACTTTTGATATGATCTACTACGAGACAAATCGCCTCTCTCTGACAGTCGTCTAGATAAAAATCTCTGATAAATTATACCTACATGACTTGACAATATTTTGTTACATTTGGGTGAAGTCTTCCATATAAGGTACGTGCCCAAAAATTACATGTTCGATTGATACCGAGATTTAGCTCAGTAAAAACCCCTTTTCTATTTTTGCCTATAATCTTTGAAAGAAATAATTATTTTTCGATTTTCCAATTTTTCTGACATATCTCGACATACATATCATTATTCTCACAAGATGTTCAATCGACAATATTTATAAACATTGCCCACTCCAACTCACTGTTTCACAGTTCATACTAAATTAATAATAAAAGAATATTGTGATGCTCACAAAATATAAAATAGTTCGCCTTAAATAAATCTGTTGCTAAAATTTGAAACGCACAATAATATTATAATACTAAAATCTCATAATGGAATTAATAATACAGAGATGTATTCAGTAAAGTTTTTCTTTTTATTGTTTTAGCTTTTACTTTTTAATGGTCACACATGGCGAAAATATCACCTTATGGAAAATTTTATGGATATTATTTTAATTAAATTTTAGATTTGTAAACGTAGGTAGGTAACTATTCTCAACTAAATAGTTAAAAAATAGTCGACTTAAAAAAGATCTAAAGACGAGTGGCCAATTTCGCGTCGTAAAAAATATTGTAGTTTATTGTTCTAAAACTTTATTAAAATAATATTAGACATTTATTATTAATAACATTAGCTTGGTGCACTGATTAAGCTAGGTTTAGACCATGACACAATTTCATATATTAATATTAAGTTCGTGGTACCATACATAATATAAGCATAACACCACGCCCCTATTCCCCGAAGACGTACCGGCACAACTCTGGGTTGAAACTGAGAAAGCACGTGGTATTCAGTCTTTTTTGGAGTTCATGCCATCGTGTCATTGTATAAATCATGCTTAGTTTAACTTGTTATAGATATTCCCTGGTATACCTACTATGCATTACCTTCTACATTATTTTACAAAACAGAGCAAAACTTTCTCTATATCAAAATATATTTGTAATAACATAATTTATATGACCAAAAAGCCTACCTGATATTGTGATTCATTAAAATAATAAATTAAGAGTACATGCACAGAGTCTAAGCATAATTATTGGCTTGAGAAGCATCAATATGTATCATAAGATTTTAATAGAAAATAAATTTCTTGTAATTAATTTATGATTTTTAATATAGAATCATTTATATTAAGTTCTAATAAATATTGATTAGATACTAGAAACTGGTAGTAAATTTGATGAAACGATAACCAATTAATTTGGTCAGATAAACTGACCTCAGTCAAACAACAGATTATCTTAACATAAAGGCCGTTAAATAAGCGTAGTGTTTAGAAAAATATATTTTAATAATGTATTTGTTATATGAGTAAGTTATACAGATTTCTAGTGGAATAAAATAATACGAACGTTTACTGTGTAACTACTTACAAGTTATTTATTTCTTGACAATATCCAAATAAAAACTTGTCACTGGTTCAAGCAAATTGTAACGTACGACTGTTTCCTTTAATATAATTTCTAGTCAATAGTCTGATTATTTTGCTATGGTGCTAAATCTAGTCTATTTGTAGTTAGCAATAAAACAAAGCTTGCAAGTTTGATAATTGAATTATAAATAACACTTAAAAATAACCATTTTTTGCTTAAGAACCTAATTTATATTTAAATTTTAAACCATATACCTAACTATAGATTTTGCCAACTTAATAATTACGCAAATAAATATTTTTAAATAAAATGGTTAAACATTTCGATAACACCAATACATTAGAAGTATCCTAATTTAGCGTACTATAGTTAGAGTTTAATGCAATTTCATAAGGCTTAATAAAGTTACATTAATATGAATTAATAGAATTATCATAAGGAGTTGAAATGTTCGGGTTGTGTGGAACCAAAAATCTAACTTTTGCAATTAATAAATTGTTTTTAATAGAAAATGGTAGGCGAGACGATAAATATATTGAACCAAATACATCCCTGTTCAAAAAATACATATTTTTCATTATCTAAGATTATAATTTTTTGTAATTGTTTAGAAAATACTCAGTAGAAGCTTCTCAAATAATATCCCTTTACACGTAAAAAACAACATGACTATTATATCGTGTTTAGTTGATATACCTTCCTACTTAATGGGTGAATATTTCTAATTATAGAGCATACTCGTTTATAAAAATCGCATAAAATTCAATACTTAGTGTTATTTTTGTATAAGTACCGAAAAACTACCTTGTTATAAACGCCGAAAAATCTATTTATTACCTAGGTACAAATATTTTGGCTTATTAAAGGTGAATCAATCCAATATAAAAATTGGCATCACTATTTCTAAGAAATGTTCAAATTCAAATATGTTTAAAATGATTGTATTACCTACTATATAAAAGCAATTTAATATAATTACTGTTTGGCTTGAAAAGCTAGTTATGAGTGCAGGCTAAGCTCTGTAGAATGTATAGAGAATTTAATTAATATTTCAATTATTTTTATAATAAAAGTTCGAATTAAATGTTGTTTTTTTTTCTGCATGTGTAAATTCCTGGGGTGTTACGACTGGTCACTAAAATATTCCTATATACGAAGGTGACTCAAAAAATTCTTGGAATCAATATTAAAAAAATGCAAAGATTTAATCAAAAATATTTTCTTTTTCTACAGAATCTCCCTCCAACGCAATGCATTTAGCGCTTCTAACTTCCTTATTCCTTGTGAAAAAGATTGATTTTCTTGACTCTCGAAAAACTCCTCTACGGCAGCCATAACCGCGTCATTATCGTAAAATTTTGTTCCACGAATGTCCTCTTTTAATATTGGGAATAAGTGAAAATCACTTGGGGCTAAGTCCGGAGAATATGGTGGCTGGTCAAGGAGATTGAAGCCAGCACAGCGGATTGCGTTGAGCGCAACTTCCGATCGATGAGCAGGAGCGTTATCTTGAAGAAACAACACGCCCAACGATAGTTTTCCACGACGTTTTTCTTTAATCACTTCACGCACGTTCGGGATTGATTTTGCATAATAGGGTCCAGTAATCGTCTGGCGTTTTGGTATGTAATCAATAAAAAGAATTCCTTCACTATCCCAGAACACTGAGGCCATAACTTTGCCAGCGGTAGGAGCAACTCGAAATTTCTTAATGGATGGAGAGGATGGTCGTTTCCAAGACATGCTTTGTCTCTTAGTTTCAGGATCGAAATGGTGGACCCACGTTTCATCCATGGTGACAAGGCGACGGCAAAAACTATCCGAATCACGCTGGAACATTTCGAGATTACGCTTAGAAATTTCCAAACGTCGCTTTTTGTTTTCGTCGGGTAACATTCGTGGCACCCATCTTGCCGACACTTTTTTCAACCGCAGTGAATCAATTAAAATGGATTGAATGCTACCAAATGATATCTGTAGGATCTCAGCTATATGTTTTATAGTTATTCTTCTGTCTTCCAAAACCAGATTCTCAACCTTTTTGACATTTTCTTTCATAAACGGAGGTTGAAGGCCGCCCAGAACGCGAGTCATCTTTACAGCTTGATCTACCTCTTTTAAATTCAGCCACCCAGTACGCAACCGTAGAATAGGGTACAGCATCATCCCCTAATGTCTGCTGAATGTCCGAAAAAATTTCCTACGTAGACATTTTTTTCAAACTGAGATATTTTATCACCGCACGTAACTCACTTTTATCCATCATTTTGGGATTTCAGCAACTCGTTGCACAAAACAATTTATTATGTGCAAACGAACTGACACAAACAAGTGACAGTTTGCATAAATATTGTGTGATTGACACTCTTTAATTTGAATATCGAACTTCTCCCAAAAAGGTTTTATATATATGCAATTCCAAGAACTTTTTGATTCACCCTCGTACATACATAAACTTACGCCTTTTTCCCATGGGGTTAGGCAGAAACTACAAAAAAGCCACCTGGAATTTTCCTACTTTATCTATTTCCCGAAAATCCTTATCAAATATTTATCCAAAGAACCTACTACAATGTTAGGCCATGTCCTAACCAAAGTGACCGTCGCGTTCGTTTTGTTCGTTGAACTCGAACGTGCCGTCGTGCCGATAGACGGCGCCTTCCAGTTTTCCGAACAAATGAGTGACATGTGACATATAAACGCGACGATCGCGTATTCGCTGGACCGATCACTTTGGTTAGGACACGGGGTCAGGCTATGTCTAAGTTCCGTATTACAGAACCTCACTTAAGACTCAAACATTACTTAAAACTAGTTTCAACCAATCAAATGGCTCTAAACGAGTTTTAAATAAAGCTTGAGTCGTGAGTAAGGTTCTGTAATCCATATTACAGAACCTCACTCATGACAGTGGCGTAACTATAGGGTGACAGGGCTGGCAAAATGCCACGGGCCCACAGCCCGACGGGGCCCCCGGCCCGAGAGGGCGCGAGCTCAGAAGTAACCTAACTTTTTTTTTTTTTTGTAAAAATTACAATTTTTATATAGATAACTACCTAAAATCAATTAGAAAATCAATGGGGCAAGACAGGCTACGTAACTTAGCTATTCTGTCTATTGAAAATTATATGGCCCGATCTTTAAACTTGGATGATGTTACCTAATGGTACTTTTGCGGAACAGAAAGCTCGGAGAAAAGAATTTTATTAATAAATATATTGTTAAGATTAAATTGTTATTTTATTATAAATATGTAATACCTATGCTGTTGAAAATTTTAATTATTATTAATTTAACTAAAATGCACACAGTAATACTGTTGGGTAACTACTACAGTGATTTATTAAAATTAAATTTCAACCAGACGATTTTTACTGGGCCCCATCCAATGAATTCGCCACGGGCCTCAGATGGTATAGTTACGCCACTGCTCATGACTAAAGCATTATTTGAAAAAATAATATTACCAGCAGAAAATTGTGTGATATTGTAGTATTGTGATATTGTGTGTATGCTTAGGATACAATATCATACAATTTTACAATTCATACAATTTTTTTCTGGGATACTTTGACATTGCTTGACAGTCTAATAATCATTATTGTAGTTGTATAGGAAAAGTTTGCATTATTTGACAAATGAAAAGAATCACACGCAGCACAGGGCGATTCAGATTCTTGACAGAATGACGATGATGATCAATAGGTAAAATAGACAATAAGATCATAAAAACATCACAGTTAACAGTCAAGTTTTATTAAACAAATTATGTAGACTTTATACATTCAATAAAATTAAAACTACTTCTCTCTATATAATTAAAATGCTAATGTACATACATCAGTAACCCTTGTGACCACGAAACCTTCTTCTGTTGTCCAACTGGAAAGAAAAATAAGACACTATTAGCCAAAGAATAATGGTTAAATATGGGTAATGTATTTGTAACCATATTTTGATTTAAAAGAGTGTCCGTGGACTTTCTTGCCCATTCTTCTCCATAGCTACCCACTACGCTTTGGAATGGGCAACTAGCTTCATCTTTCTGACTGACCGATCCCTTGACAATTCAAAAGTGTCTGTAATTGGTTTATTTGAAATAAATGCTTTGAGTTTGAGTTTGTCCTGAGCAATAGGAGTCCTCAAGAAAGGCCAATTAATAAATATTGTAGATAAAAGTATATTATGACTGAGCACAAACATCAGATCCTGTCTCACCAAATCTGGATCACAAGCAAGACTACAGGAAGGTCCAGTTTTGTATACTAAACTTATTTCAGAGCTTGATTATGTTATTAACAGTTAAAAATAATGAGAGGAAAAGCCTAGAGACTGTATGCAACTAAAAGAATTAACTTTGGATAGAGTGTTGTGGATGGGGCTGCTATACCGACAAGTGCCTAGAACTTAAAGTTTAATTGTATGGATTTTAGAATTTCTCCCACATACATACATAAACTCACGCGTTCTTCCCATGGGGGTAGGCAGAAACTACAGAACGCCACCTGCGACGATCCTTACAAAATTCCTTTCCACCATTTCACCCAAATTTAACAAAATAATGACTAAGTTACTTACAAGTGATCTTTTACATTCAAAGAAGCTTTGCCTAAGTTGAACACACTCATCTGGGACCACTCCGTCTTTTAGACATTCTCTAGGCGTTTTCTTTTCCTGGAACAGAATTAAATATTTCATTGTAGACCTTTTTAAAGAAAACTACGGAATTGTTCATAGTTATTTATGGATACAGGAATAATAGGATGCTAGATGTCACACACAAGTTACAACAGATATCACCAATACATAAACTACTCAATTACAGTGGTGGTCCACTCGCATGAAGTATATGATAGAGTATTTAGCAGTACACCTTGGAATTTAACAGACTAAAATATAATAGAAGTAAGTATTATCTTAAAGAGTAGGTAATATTTATAACGTACTTCATGACGATTTTGGGGTTACAAAACTATAAAGACCATGTTAAGTAACAGCAAAATTTTACACTATAAACTCTTTATAATGACTACTAATAATAGCAAAATATCTAAATTGCACCGAAAAATAATGTTGTTTATAAACCATAGGAAAACTAACCTTTTTACAGCAGTCACTTGCAAGTAAACATAGTTTGAGATCAGCCCTGATACCGGAACATGGTGACTTGTCAGCTAAGCCAATTTCATCAGGAGCAAACGTAACCATTTTTATTTTAAATCGTGGATTATTTCACAGAAAAATAGTAAGATTGATCCTCAAGTTTATCAATATCAATACCTATCTTATTGACATAATTCGATCGAACTCTGAGTGAAGTGACAATGATAATCAAGTGACATTAGAAATGGTTTTTCCGTTGTAACTCTTTTTCCAGCTGGTGCACGAATATTTTTTAGATTTTGTTTAACTATTTTTTTATTTTATTTTTAATTGTACTCATAGACTCTATCTGAAATATCTAAATATTCCTAATAAAAAACAGTACAAAATATTCATACGAATCGAATTAAGAAGTTGTTGTTGTTGAAGTAAGGAACGGAGCGCCGTTTTTTTTTTCTCTTTGTTTCTGTCAGTTCATTGATATTGATATCATTATCAGCTGTTGTGTGATTGCGAGTTCAGTGGTTCTGTGGTTCAGTGGCAGTGCCCATCGCCCCCAGTGGTGTCCCTATTGCCATTGAACTTTAAAGTTCAATAAACATGAGGAAACTGTTTCCTATAATCTCAAGAGGCCATTCTCACGTGTGCAGTTTGAAACCGTACAAAGAGACGAGATGGTTGATGCCGAATGGCAATCCTACTGGTGCATACATATACAACTGTGTCGCAGATCAAAAAGTTCCGGTAATACTGAATGACCCTCACATCGCCACCTGGTATTCTTGCGGGCCGACAGTGTACGACTCCGCTCACGTAGGCCATGCGAGCTGCTACGTCAAGCTAGACATTATCCAACGAATTATAAAATCCTTTTTGAACATAAAACTCGTGACGGCTATGGGCATCACGGATATTGATGACAAAATCATTAGAAAAGGTATAGAAACTAACACCCACTTTCAAAATATCGCTAAACAATATGAACATGAGTTTTGGCTTGATATGTCTTCTTTGAATATTGAAAAACCTTTAATAATAACTAGAGTATCAGACCATATCCACTCCATTGAAAGCTTCGTACAGAAACTGATCGACACAGAAATGGCTTATGTTACAATAGATGGGTCAGTTTATTTTGACACCACCAAGTTTCCTTCTTATGGAAAGCTACAAAAGCCTCAAATTGAAGGTGAAGCAGCAAATGAAGAGAAAAGAAACAAAATAGATTTTGCTCTGTGGAAAGGTTTTAAGCCTGGTGAGCCTTCATGGGACGTGGCTTGGGGCAAAGGTAGGCCAGGGTGGCACATAGAATGCTCTGCCATGGTCAGTAAAGTGTTTGGATCTCAAATAGACTTCCATGCAGGAGGTATTGATCTTCAATTTCCCCACCATGAAAATGAGGAAGCTCAGTCATGTGCTTACCACAATACAAGACAGTGGGCTAACTATTGGATCCATGTTGGTCACCTGCATGTGAAAGGAGACACCAAGATGTCCAAATCTTTGAAGAACACCATATCAATACCAGACTTACTGAAACAACACAGTGCTGATGTGTTCAGAATGGCTTGCCTCACATCAAGTTACCGGTACCCAATGGAATACAGCCTTGAAGTAATGAAAACAGCCGAAGAGGTACTAAACAAATTCAAGTTCTTCCTCAAGGATGCATTTATCTATGTCAATAACAATGCAGTGAGTAATGGAGATTACAAAGATAAGATATTGGAAGATTTACAGAAAATAGAGGAGGCTAATATTGAGGCTTTGAAAAATGATTGCAACACTGCAGTTTGCATCAACAATCTCCTCAATTTAGTTAGTAATGCAAATAGACTTATTAGGTTGGACTCTTCGGAATACTATCCTGTACCCATTGTATTAATAGCAGAGTATATTACTGGAATGTTGACTACTTTTGGCCTGAAGCTGCAAGACTCTGCTCAAGACAGCATTCTATCAAACTCTTTGATAGACACGCTGGTAGAATTTAGACATACAGTGAGATTGAACGCCCTATCTAGGAAAGACAAGGAGATACTGCAAGCATGTGATGTTGTTAGGGATAAAATGAAGAAAATTAAAGTACAAATTAATGATAGCAATAAAACCTCTTCTTGGGTATCCACTCAATAGGTTCTATCTAATTATATGGAGTCAAATTAGATTAGCTCGTGAAACTCTGCAGATGTAATCGGTATCAATATCTAAACACAATAAAACAATAAGGATTTAGTGGTTTTTTATTTTTGTGGTGAACGACCAAGTGGTTGTTGACCACAAAAAAAACCACCAAATCCTCAAGTAACAACAATACCAGTGTATTGTTGTTACTTGAAATGTGAGTTGAGGTAATATTTATGTTTTGTCGTTTTTTATATTGATTGACTATGTGATGTTTACACAAAAACAATATGGTTTATTAAACAAATATTTCAAGTGAATAACACTATCTGCGGTTGATGACCCCACAAAAGCTATCATCATATTTATTTATTTTTGTTTTATCATGTTTAGAAATCGACACCCTGCGTAGTTTCGCTAGCTAAATTAATTTAACCCTGTATTATATGGCAATGACACTATTATTTGTAAAATGTGATACTAATAGAAATAGATTTACAGCAAAATCATTTTTTTTCTTAAAATTTGTCTTCACTCATACTACACCTATTCTATGCTAGGGCAGGGTGGATAAATAGTGTAATGTATCACCATTAATTTCTAAAGCTAATTATTTTGCAGACGACTTACAACTTAAAGGGCTACTAACTATTTGCTACTAGAAATCATAGGCGAGGTACTATAAATAATGAAGTGGTGACTAATATTAACAGTGGGATAGGATGCAAGAGCGAGCGAAGCGAGCTCGGGACTTGGGGCACTCTGACTCGGACTGGTTAGGTTAGAAGGGGATGGCGGGGTCTGAAAGACCCCGCCGTCCCCTTCGTGGTTATTTTTTTTTTAAACCGCCCAGAAGTAGGAGCCCCGCGAAGCGGGGCTCCGTCGGCTACGCCTTATTATTATTGCCATTCAGAAATAGGAGGCCTCGCCAAAACAGAAACTCGATGCCAGTTTAAATTAAAACAAAGCTAACAACTGATTATTAAGCTGCTACTTTCTACTTAAAATTATTCTTCACTGTAGCTGCCAACCTACTATTTTTGCTACCGGCTTTAATTATTTTTTAATCCCAATTTCAGATTAATTTGTCGCCGCGTTAAATACATGCCAATTTCTAATAGTTTTTTCTCACTATATTATCAGTTCCTTCCTTGAAAAGAAAGTTCTAAAACAATGAATGTATAGATATATCCCTTTCAAAAAACAATAATAAAATGTGTAGATAATGCACTTATCATTCAAGTGATTTTATGACAGACTTAACTTTATCACACAAACAAATCAACAACTTTGTATGATATGTGTATAGGTAAAAAAAAAAAACTAAAAGACACGCTTTTCTCACGTATTAAAAATGATAAAACAATTAAACTGACTTGTATTAGTTCTTCTTTTAAATAGAATTATTAAATAGAAAAGCGTGGAGCGCTTTGTCTAATTAAATAAATTAAAAGTACACAACTAAAAACCGCTCGACGCTTTTTGATTTAATCATTGGATATAAAAGAAGAACTAATACAAGTCAATTTAATTGTTTTATAATTTTTATTGCGTGATAAAAGCTTGGTAATAGTTTTTTTTTTAAACTACTTACTTATTTTTTACTTTATACTTTGATTATATTCTTCATATATCTTCATTGGACTCGTCAAAACAAATTATATGAGCCCAAACTCGAGGGGTTTACTAGTAGCCACTGAAGAGTTCCACTATCCACCTCCTGGCTCCATCATCAGACCGTCAACACAATGCAATTTATTGGACTCATCAAAACGAATCTTAAATATGACTGCAAACTCGAGGGGTTAATTAGTAGCCACTGAAGTTCCACTATCCACCTCCCTGTCTCCATCATCAGATCCTCGTTGCTTAAGCCCAATGTATTGGACTCGTCTAAGCGAATCATATGAGCCCAAACTCGAGGGTTTTACTTGTAGCCACTGAAGAGTACCACTTATCACCTCCTGGCTCCATCATCAGATCAGCTTCAAGATACCAAATTATTGTTTTGTCGTCCGAACTACATATACATACAAAGTTAAATTTTGATACGACAATTGGAAGTAGGTTAAAATTTACTTCTATGATTTGAATGTCGTCAAACGGGGTGAATAGGGATGCAGAGGTGAATCGAGACGAAACTTTAAATGAGATTTTAACATTGAAATAACATCGTTTGTTGCCAAAAAGAACTCTCAATGTGTTTACTGTATTATAATTAAAGATTAAGTGCCCTTGTTGGCAACAAACTATATTATTTCAATGTTAAAATCCCTTTTAAAGTTTCTCTCCGATTCACCCCTGCATCCCTATTCACCCCGTTTGACGGTACATAGTTAAAAGTTAAGCTAATAAAAGCGTGTTAAAATCTGTATAATATGTAAATAACACCTAAATGATTTGTTACTAAAATGTTCAAATAAAAATATATCACCACTGTTCATTCAAGTTTTTATTTTCATAATTTACTTACATTCAAGTCCATTGACTAGGCTATTATGAAATGAGATTTCTGGCGTATATAAAAACCGTAAGAATATAAACTAAAAATAAAACTTTCCTTTATGGCAAGTATGATATTATAATTGTTCAGGGTTAACATTTTGTGTCATATCTTGTTGTTTTAGAATAGATATTTTCGTCGTTTACACGATGCAAGTGACGTGTATATGCGCTAAGGGCTTGCATACACGTCAGAGGCACTGTTTACATTGTAACCGATCGTCCTACGTGAACGAAGATTAGTCATAATGCGATGCGAAGATACCTAGAGTAACTGATCCTAATATGATATGCAAAGCGAATCTAATATATGTATATGTCCATACATTTATCGCTCACTTAGGACACGGGTTAAAAGGTCTAAACATAGTATTGTAATGGCCTAGTAACCATCAGTCTTATGATAATTTTACATTCAATGCTATACCAGTGTTACTTTGTTCAAAAACAGAATCCTTATCATAATGAGCGCAGTTCTAAACAAAAATTAAGTACAATTGACAACAATGAGATATTCAACAAAATACAGCTTTAGTACAACAAGCTTCGTTATATTGAGTTCGGACGTAGTTTGTTATGGAATGTACATTATAGTTGAGTGACTTAAATCCGGTCCCTAATTAAAACTTAAAACGCATCGTTTTATTTACCAACCATTTGTTGTACAAATTTTTAACTTTTAACAGTACTCTGGAAGTGTTTTTATTTATCAACAGATTAAGCTAACGAATGGAAGACTCTTTTAGGAAATAATATTGGCCCAAACGCGGGTCAGGTTCCATAATAACAACTTCATATTACGTGTCATTAGGAATCCGGCAGTCACAAATTAGATGATAAGACATTTTAGCAAATCTACAGTCTAATTCTACTTTGGCTACTTAATTATTCTGTATCTAACACACCAAATAACGCTCACAATTTCTAGGATTTTAACTAAAAACAATAATTTCAACACATTTTTGTACTACAACGAACGCAAGACAACGAAGCTTATCACACCAACTTTTTGAAACAAATTTTGTGCGCGGGGTACGTTCACCTTAGGAGTTAAAGATCTATACTTAATTGGGAACAGGATGTAACGAGCCGTTTTTATCTTGTATCATATTTTCTGCTTTATAAACCTTCCAAGCGACTAGATAGTCGCGTACCATTTTGAATAATGTGTAGTAGTTTATGAACAGTAGTATAACTATCGCTAGGAAGTTGTGCCACTGTATCGAACTGAACAGTAGGCAAAGTTGGAGTACTATGAGGGAGAGTTGTAAGCACAGCATCCCGCATAGGAGGAGTGATGGGTTTGCGAACACCGTCTGTGGAAGGGAAAAAATAATTTTAATAAGCCATGCTTAGTTCGTTTTGAAAATACATTTATTTTGGTAAAACACCATCAGACCACGAGCATAATGTGACAGAAAATCTATCAAAACCAAAGTCACCGACTTCCGAAAGTAATATAATTTTTCATTTCTGAGTCGCTTTTTCAGGTAGATAGAGTATGGTACATAGATTTGCTGTCAGAGTATGCCTGTAAATATATCAGCTATCTAAGGTAGTTGGACACTTTCCAAAGAAATCGTACCATGACAGCCTCAGGCCTAAGTTGTTGGCTAACAACTGGAGCCACACAAAAAGTTTACACAGAAGAACGAGATAGAAAAATGATATTCTCGTTTACTCTTACTACTGGATCAAATAAGTGTTTCCTGCTCTCCTTAATATTATTTTTTATTATTATTTTCTCCTTATTTTTATTTGACTGCCTCGTTGGTCTAGTGGTCGCAAGTGCTACTGCTGAGCATGAGGTCTCGGGTTCGATTCCCGGCTCGGGCAAAGTGTTAATGGGTTTTTCCATCTGGGATTTCTCAGTAGCAGCCCGGAGTCTGGATTTGTGCCCGGTTGATGGCAATAGGCTCGCCCCCTATTTAAATTAAATATAACTGGCGAAATGTGGGTGTACTATAGGTACACCTCTGCCTAACCCTTCGGGAAATACAGGCGTGATGTTATGTTATGTTGTTATGCTTATTATTATTATGTCTTTTAACATTTCACGGGACCCTGAAACTTTGGACTCTCAACAACTCGCAGAGGCCAGTTAGATATTTTTAATGTAATGAAGCACCAACCGACGATTATCCTTGTAGCCGTACTATGACGTGTTAATACCATCATGGTTCCATTGCGAAAAAGGGATAGTGCTGTCGGTCATATATACCTCCGTCTCTCTTTCACGCTGGAACAATGGTGGCTTTAAGACGTCATAGTACGGCCGCTGTTCGGACTATATAAGTGCACCCAAAGACATCCACCGGTTGGTGTGGAACTATTGCAGGATATAGAAACAAAGATATAGAACTATGGATTTGGGTAGCTTAAGTGGAGTGGTTATCTAGAACTATGGAAAGACCCCTGCCTGAACAATGTTTTATATATAATACTATTATTTAGTGACTTGTTTACCTCCATGGAAAGAAGGCGTGAGTTTATGTATGGATGTATTGTCTATTGCTCATACTCTGTCTACACATATTCGTATGTCTTTTTTCGCTTCTTTATTTGGGGTGCAATGAAGAGTTTTCTATGTATGTATGGTTGTATACTCACATGGAACCTGCAGTGCACGACAGAGGCCGGGTCTGCGGCGACGGTCGGCGTGTTGGCGATGTACACGCGCGCGTTCAGCGTCACGCGGGCGCCGCGCGACCACATGCGGTTCGCACACCACGGTAGCACCTCGCTACCTTCTGTGAATTATACAGGGTTAATTAAATTAGTTAGTGAAACTTCACAAATTGTTGGTGAATCGGTTAAAACTTCAACGTGACGCAGGCGCGGATCTAGGTTTCGCTCAAAGGGGGGCAAATGTTTATTTCTAGGAGGATGGGGACCCGGGGGGAGGGGTGAACGTCTCAACCCATGAAACCCTTTAAAAAAAACCATTGGCACCTATTTTCTGTAAACTCAAGTATGTGCCCCCTTTTCGAGGATGATTACACCTTATAGTAATTTGCTGTATTCAAAGTAAAAATACAGGTTATAAAATTATGTTTATGTCCAATTTAGAGTTTTAGACTCAGTTTGGTCGAAGCCCAGGGGGGAGAAACTGTCCCGTTGATCCCCCCCCCCCCTGCATCCGCACCTGACGTGACGGGAACTGATTTCAAAATATAAACCAAAAATATGATTAAACCCAAATTTAAAGTAAAATGTACTAGTTGCTCATGGTCAACGTACGCCGAACTATGATAAATGGTAATGTTATTAATTCCATATTTAATCGACTGTGTGATGGGATGCCTGGATAATAGAGGAGAAAAACATCACGGTCAAGCCAATATTCACCAATGCACATTTACGTAAGGTATTTGAATTTAAATCTCAGATAATTATCAAGTTTTGTCAATGTCGTTAATGCCAAAGTTCAAATACTAAAAATAAATTAATACCTAAAGTAGATAGTTGAGTAAATGGCAATAGATGTAAATTATTCAAGTTTAGACTATGCTAATACCTGTACAAGAATTATTATCTGCGCGCCACCGGCCAAGATGCAGCGCGGCGCGATGCGGTACGTCGCAGTACGTAGCACTGACGAGCTGGCTGACGTACCGCGCGAACAGGCCCGCCCACACGAATGCTGTCTGCTGCGATGCTGCATATACCTCGTAGTACAAGTATGACTGGAAAGGATAGGAGTCAAAGTAAAATCATTTATAAACAAAGACACCTTTGAACATATAGAACATATAGAACTGATTATAAGTGCCTCTTCCAAAAGATAATTTCAACGATTACATTTCGTGGTGCGCGCTTAGCCTAACTTCTCCTCACCTGAGCAAAACAGCACGGTATAAAGCTGGAGTAGTAAGCTCCAACTACAGAGTTGAAGATAATCTTCTTCATCCGCACGTTAAAGTCTTGTCGTAACGCCTCCACCTCCGTGCGAATCTGTGCGGCGTCGTGCGTACAACAGTGTAGCGGCGGGTCACCGTTGTTGAGCTCGAGGAACGGGCTGGAGTGAAAGCCGAAGAGTAGGAAGTATATGACAGCGCTGGAAAAGAAAATTCAAAGGCCCATTTGAAGAGATAGATTTAAAATATATTTTTTTTAATTTGTTAAGCTGCTTCTTGTAAAAGTTTTATTCGTTTAGTTTACAAACTAGCAACGTAATTAAAACTATATAATTGATTAAGAAGATTAAAAAACATTTTGCTTGTAGAAAGAAACAAAACAATAAAATTTGTGGAAAAAAATATCAGGTTTTCTATTACCGCAGTAAGAAAGAAAAATCGATGTCCCTGCCGTCCTTTATATTTATGAGGAAGTAGGAAGTACTTACGGATAGCACAAGTAGAATATTTTCACCAGAGGATACTTGAGTACTATGAAATATGTGCACCAAGAGAGAGCACCAAGTACCACACCCAATATGAACATCCTGAAAAATAAATGTCCCAGTTCATTACTGAAATCTAGATAATCTTCTCTGTCAGTAGCAGAATTCCTTACTTCTTTATTAAATTAGACACAAAAACTTCAGCACTAAACTTGATATTTAAGCTACAAAAGTATGAACTTGATTTTTGTCTGCATTGCAGTGCTGCTGTGTTTCATGATTCACAATTGTTTCTTCCAATTACTTAAATATTCCTCCAAAATAATGGCATAAATTTGCTTCTTACCTCGCAGCAATAGTAGCATGAGGCATGAGTTTGGGCGCGAGTAACCCCCTGAGAACAGCCAGGCTGATACTGAGCAGTAGTTTACGGAATATTATCGTCACTATAAAAGCCACCAAGTGAGGGTCAATCAAATAGAAGTTCTGAAAACAAGTCAAACAAAAACAAACTTTAAAGCTCTGGCCACACTGAGGCGAAACCCGCGCGGGACGCGGGACGCGACAGCATGCGTTAAATGTTTTAATGATGAGGAAGTCATGCGACAATTCGCGCTCGTTGGAACGCCTTCATACAAGTTAGTCGACACAATCGGCCCCAGCTAATTTCGTCCCGCATCCTGCGCGATGCCCCATAGTTTGACCAGAGCTTAAGACTTGTTAGGACTTAAAGGTTTTTGAAAACTTCTATTTAAATATTAAAAAAAAACATAGTTGATAAAAGCCTGCAATGAGAGGATTTGGTTATCCTCTGCTGAAAATGATTAAACAGTGCACATTTGTCGCAAAATTTAAACCCTATGGTTTGACCTTGCGATTCTTACAAAAATACCTGAATAGAGCCTTAAATAAATAAGTTTAATTTATCATAATATGTAATCTATCAAAGTATCAATCAGTCACAAGGAATGATTCACAACTTCCTAAACATAGACATCAAGGAAGTTTACATATTTACAATATTTACAGACACATGCTGTAAAGCTCTGTAAACAAGATATAAGATCATAACAATAAACATGAGAATGACACAGGCCATCAATATGATTTGTCCAACATCTTTGCATGTCTTGGTAATTCTATCTTGAAATCATGACCAACAATCTGATTAACTCTTTCAAAATATCAGTTTATAACTGTATATATAATGTTACATTAACAAAACAAATCTCAAAGTCAAATCATTTATTACAAATAGGCACTTAAAAGGCACTTTTGAATGTCAAAATTTACAAGAAAATTGAATTTATTCTAGTTGCCCCTGTTGCTTTTGTTTTCTAAACACTGGTATTTACCAATTATCATTATACAAACCTAATTTGTATATCTAATACCCTTGTACTGTTAGTTGTGTAATATAAGGAATACCACCAAGGAGGAAAGTATACTATTATAATTAATTCACAAGATAAATTTGAACTTACCATAGCCTGGTTTGTGTAAGAATGTGGTAACCACCAGGCTGTCCTGTACAGATTCAAGAACTGTAACCCGGTAGCCACCAAAGTGAAAACAAATGTCATGGCTTCAAACAAAAGTGTTCCATCCTGTGGTATGTAGGGGAACGGTATGTGTTTAGGGGCCACAGGCCCATCTGCAAGCTTCATTTCTGTGAGACCAACACTTGAGAGAGTGGTGGGCGGGGTGCGTGCAGGACGACCCAACCGCTTCCCATTGCCATTAATTTCTTCATCTGGAACAGGGAATGTACCCTGAAAAAAAAAAGATGTTAGAAATACTAAGTACGGTACTATAAAATCATTTTGCTTTATTATTAAATACCTTGTAAGATTTATGAAATTCATGTTGCTAAATTACAAGGAAGTTTATTACAGCTTTCTTTCAAAAAAAGATTAAAGTTACAGACTAATAATATTAGTCATTAAAAATTATTGTTGCATTACACCACCAGATACCATTTTCAGTATGCAAACCTCTTGGTTTATTACAAGATTTTACAAATGTAATGAATTCTTCAGGACTTGTGCAGTGTGATGTGTGTGTATGCAGATGGAGACTTGAATGTTACCTTCTTATTTACACCAGAAGCCTTTTTAGATCCTGGTGGCATCATTTTACAGGCTAGAGGCGGCAGGGGCCGCTTAATAAGCGGGTCTTTAATGATTTTTCGCCGTCTAGAGACGGCTGTAGACGAAGTATTGCTAACTTGGGAGTTCGCCCAGCGTCTCGCCAGGAGTATGGTCAGGCAGCCAACGACCGCTGGTAAGAAGAACACGACAAAAGGGCCACTTTCATTTTCCGTACAACTCATCACTCACATGTTAAAATGTTTTGTAAATTGTCACAATATTGTTTTATTTCGAATAATTCCGATCAACAACACTCAGTACGATCGACGATTCCAACAGATGTCAATATTTTTTTTTTATAATATTTTCATGTCTCTGACCGAAGTCGTATTATCATTCAGCCAAATTTGTCCAAAATATTACCTACGGAAAGCTAAAGGCCGAGTACTCCGTGCCGAATTTTGCAAGAATTTGACATTATTATTATTTGGTTTATCTGTATTTTGACGCAATCGATTTGCCAATTTTCCAATTTCTCAATGTGAGTGAATGATGTGGTGCCGGCTTTTGCTTACATCCAAAATAATGTAAAATGATAAACAAAACATCCACAAGTTGCAGTAATGTCTTTTGCAATACTTTGCTCATTCGTCTTAACATTTTATGTCGTCATATGGTTCTTTGACTCTTTTTTCAAGGTATTATTTTTTAAGTTGATAGGAAATAATTATTTTATGATGTGTCTATTGAATGATCGACAATTTATTTATTTCAGAGTTGTATGCACTACCCGTATTATGCATTCTTGGAAGGGACCGGACTAAAGATAGGAATACTAAATTTCACATGGACAACAACTGCTTTCAACAGGTTTTTATACAGATGGAGTAAAAATTTGAGCCGTATTCTTCGGAAATGGTATACATGCGGCTACATATTTACGATTTGGATATTCTTACCGTTTGCACTATGGACTCTCCTTACGTTCATATTCGAACATTTTTATGAAACCATTCAAATTAGCAGCAATGTGCCTGAAGTCAAGGCCATGCTCCCTGGTGTAAACATTCCTGCGTCAGACTTCTGGGTATACTTCTTAGCAGTAGGGTTCAGTACTATTTTCCATGAATTGGGCCATGCACTGGCTGCGGCTCAAGAAGATGTTCAACTTATATCTGTAGGTGTATATGTGTTCACTATAATACCAATAGCATTTGTGCAGATGAATTCTGACCAATTAAATAGCTTAGCTATTACTAAGAGATTGAGAATATTCTGTGCAGGGATCTGGCACAATGTTGCCACTGCATTTGTTGCCTTACTATTATTCTTTTCAGCTCCTATTTTATTTAACATAGCATATGAAACTGGTATTGGTGTTAGAATAACAGATTTTACAGAGGACTCTCCCCTGAAAGATGTCAGAGGATTGGACAAAGGAGACATAGTTACAGCAATAACCAGTTGCGAAGTCAAAACTGCAAATGATTGGAATTACTGCCTCCATATGGCTCATGATCGGTTTGGAATTTGCACCAGTGCAGAATATGTTGCTCAAAATGATGAAATCATGATGGAAACTATAAAAGAGAATGATGTTGTGGAATGTTGCCGTAAAGATGACTTGTACAGTTTTTGCTTTGAATACATGGAGCCCAAAGTGGTAGCTGACTCAGTACTGCCAGGCCAATTCTCCTGTTTAAAGCCAAGAGATATGGTTAAAGACAAGTTTACAAAATGCACAGAACCTGATGGTTACTCTTGTCCGAGAGGAATGCACTGCTTGAAGCCTTCACTAAACAATCACACGCATTTGATAATTATTGAAAGAAAGGAGAAACATGCTGTTCTATATTTAGGTTTGCCATATGATTTACACAAGACAGTGTTCATTGACCAGTACTTCCCAAGACTGGGGCTGTTCTCATTCTTCTCACCCTCACAGTTTGAGAAACTGTTGAGATACATATTCATATTTTCAATGGGCATTGGATTTTTGAATGTGATACCTTGTTATGGTATGGATGGTCATCACATAACAAGAAGTTTGATTCAAATATTAGCAAAATACCTGAACAAAAATGGTGACTTTGTAACATTCTTTACAGTATTTACTTTAGTAGTTGGCACAGGGGTGACTGTGCCTATCCTGATTTATTTGTTCTACCAAGCTATCCATACAGGTGCATAAATGTGTTTTAAATAATGAGTGCTTTTACAGTGTAAAATCTGATATTCCCAGTGTATGTTTAAATACATAAGGGAAAATTAGTGCATCAAATATTGTTTACAACAAATTATAACATAATGTTATGGATGTGAGACTCAATAATAGAAGAAAAAACCAATTAGGCCTTACATGAGCGTAACATGCTAAACTTGTATGGCAAAAGATGTACTCCTAGCAGCCGTATCTGTAGTGACTATTGTTTCTAAGACATTTTAAACAGATAATAATTGGACATAGTTAAGCGAAAAGGATCCAACCCACAAATGGCCAAAAATGAATTGTTTAAACCAAAACACTTTTTTAGTTAAAACTGTAATATTACGAAAACAATCCAAGTAAAATTTATCACAACATGATGTTGCATTTAAATTGTACTTGGATTGTTTTCGTAATATTAAAGTTTTAACTAAAATTTAAGTTTGTTCGTTTATTATAGTTTAAGTTCATGTACACATGTTTTGGTATAGAACAATTCATTTTTGCCCATTAGTGGGTTAGACACTTTTCGTTTAACTATGTCCAATTATGACTGGACATAATTAAACAAATAATTATGTGCCTATTTAAGTATATATGTATAAGGTACAGTATTCAAAAAAACCTAGTTTTGTAAATAGATAAATTCAATTAAACTTTAATAGAATCATATCTCTTTATAATTTAGTTATGATTTGATCAAAATGTTTTAGTTGTAAACATGTAGTTATGTATTGAATAAATGTTTTGTATTTATGACAAACACCTTTTATTTTTCATAAAATTTTGTTGCCTTATTTACTTATAACAGGTAATGAAAGGATGTTTACAAATTATTACATTTACCTACTTTAAAATAGAGGTAATCATTATAATCACTTTTATTGTTGTACATAAATGACTTTGATAGTTTGTCTAATATAATATAATCTACACTAATGCTAGGTAATCACAAAACTGTTCAAACTTAACTATAGCTATACTGATTCTTATTTTTCTTCAACTTTTACTCAAAGACAATGACTTTCTTAAATCTCTCAAAGATTTCTGTCCATGATGAAGCATCGCTTTGATGGCGGTTTCATCAGTGTGGTGCATATTATTTCTGAAGTCTGCTCTAGCCCATTCTCTTAGATCAGCCTTTGTGGTTTCATCTTGGACTTGTTTCAGAGTCCGAAAGATCTCCCTGTATAGCTTTAGCACTTCTTGGCGTAAGAGGAACTGGAAATAGACAGTGTTAGGAGTTAGATTGAATATTAATCGTCAGCGGGATTAATAAGTACTTAGCGAAAAATAGTAATCGTAAAAAGGTGTGAATTCTTTGAAAGGGATAATAACGAGATCTTTGCATTAAGACAAGAATTCGGACATTTATTTAATCCAAAGGAAAACCAACAATACATGCCTGAAAGTAGGTAAATACACTGTAGTTAGTTAATGTTTCTCTACTTAATTTTAAAACATTACCTGCTTCAAACTCAAAGTAGCCTTCGGTAACTTGGAAGACATTATTCTTCTTTTAATTTAGAACATACTATAGTTTAAATAATTACTAAATCTTACATTATTTTAATTATTAGCTAATTTTTCGATCATAAGTTTTGCTCCTTCAACAAAATAACATAACCTAAAACTTGTCCGTCAGCTGTTTTTGACAGTAGGTAGCGTAATTTTGACAGCAATTTGACAATTTCTTGAAGATCCTGTTTGTGACGGTTTGTGAAGATCGTTGTAACCTGTATCTATTAAGTATTTACGTTGTGTTTTTTTTTAAATAACTAGTAAGCTCGCGCTTGACTACTGTCGCATCTTCCTGACGCGATGATGATGTGATCGACGATGGAGGACGGGATATCGGGAAACAGCAAGATTAGTCGTGAATGTAAGTATTCCAAAAACGTTTCGGCATTCGGGATAATTGGTGGCGTTGGGATGTCTATCCACCATGTAACGGTGGCGTATAGACAGATAGCCGTACATCTTGTCCGATGATGATTCGGGCTTGGCGGGATCAAATTGTGTCAATCTACATTCTCTGAAATGTAGGTAACTAATGGAGAGACTTGGTGACCGGTAGTACCTATAGGTTCTTATAGAAACCTACTTCAGGCACCAGTCTCTCTCTCTCACAAAGATAACTCCATACTTGTGAACTACTCTTATGCCTAGCCTTAGGTAACTTGTATGTAGAAAATAAACGTTTACGTAAAATAAGGGACTCCTGTATTCCCCGAAGGGTTAGCAGAGGTCTACATACCTATAGTACATCCACATTACGCCAGTTATGTTTGAATCCCATTCCATGAACGGGGCACTTAAGCATACAAACAAAAAAATCCAGGTGGAAAAACCGAATGACACTTTGCCCGACCTGGGAATAAAACCCAGGACCTCATGCTCAGAAATAGCGCTTGCGAATGCGATGACTACCTACAGGACACAACACGGCGATGGTGGTAAAAGCTCTGGAGCTTTGGCTCGTGTTTGAGCTTTCATCGACGCTGATGAGCCTCTTCGTCCATTCTCAATAGACTAGCGCAACTAGCTGGGAATTGGCAGATCCGCTCCGGAAATGAGAGCATAGGTACTCCATACACGAACTTGCGCTTCGTAAAGATTGAGCTGCTGTTCCGGTGTGCTGTACCTAACGTCAGTAACGCCTCACTTCTTTATTAGGTTTCTAAAATGTTTGACAGAAGTCGAGCCTGTCCTAGTAGTTTGACTCTACGTTCACAGTCAAACGTAGCGTCCAAAAGCTCAAGATGGTCGTTTATTATCGGCACGGGTACATCATGGAAAGATGGAACCGGTTGGAATTGATTCCATTTAGCCAAAATTATACTGAGCGTGTCCCCCCCGCCCGCCTCACCCGACTACGGCAAAGAAAGACAAATGTACGAGGTATATGAAAACGCCAATTTGTCAGTTTGACTACAGAGACAGAAATTAGCGTTACCTACTTTGTGGACATAATTGCAAAAAAGTTTAAGAATAGCACCCCGTATTCTCTAGGCCAAGATAAAACTAAAGAATCGTACAGATATCGTTAGACGCAGGCAGTTAATAGATATATCTACTGGTATTCTAAACAGTAAAAAAAGATAGGTACACATCGTTCCTGTTATTCCAACTGAGCTCTATTTATTTTTATTTATTTAACCGTTTCTGTACCCAATTAAAAACAGACAAGAAGAAAGGAACGGGAGAATACGTACAAAGGTGATGCTTATTTCTAAAGAAATCTTTTCCAGCATACCTAGGCACCTACCTGCGATACGGAGAGTAGAAAATAAGAGATGTAGACAACGTGTGTAAAAATAGAAGGGAAAACAAAATACATAAAATTAAAAACAATTCTCTAATTTAAATATTAGGTCGCGGAAAAAGTTCTTTCGTATTTTGTAATTATAGTGTGGCACCTAAATATCGAGTTTTTTTGTATACCTAGACTTTTTAAAACTGTTTAGTGGTCAACTCCTAACTCTTCAGCCACGTTTTAACTACTAACATCTTGTATCTTGCTCCATTTTTCAAAAATGGCATCGACTTTATCCGTAACAGGGCGACCAAGGCTGTATCTTTGACATCAAAATTCTCGGCCTGAAAACGCTTGAAACAACTTTGTGGTACTCTTACTGACACTTGTTTTCGGGGCTTGTGTTAAATTTTTCCCTTTTTTGACCAACTTAAAAAAGGAGGAAGTTCTCAATTCGTCTGTATTTTTTTTGTATGTTTGTAACGCGATTATATCTCTGGCAATTCTGGATCGATTATTCGAATATTCGGTTACACCATAAAAAGGTAATATTAGGTAGGTAGGTACCTTTTTATAGCGTAACCGAATATTCGGCTCCTCTTCCAGTGTTTCGCCCATAACCGAACTGCAACCATCAGATTTCTATCTCCAAAGAAAAAAATAACTTTTGCGTATTGCTTTTTAATATTGCGAAAAATCAGCCCTAACAGACAAGCTACTGTAAGTATCTGCGATTAACGATTTAGTGGTTTTTCAGAAGCTCAATACAGCGGCAATGCTCTAGCTCTCCGCAAAACAATTTATAACCGTTATATATAAAACACATTTTTTAAACCGCACTCACACGGAATGAGTCGCCACAAAACGCGATGGAGCGTCCCAATCCCAAGTACCTAATTGCTGAAACGTGTGGCTTTGTAATCACGACCGAACTCGAGAGTCGCTAAGATAGAGATACATCTGCTGTTCTGTTGCCCTTAGAGCTTGTATCTATCTTCCGGAAAGCGAATAAATCCCTACTCACTAATACTAAAAGCAGCATGTCTGATGAGAACGTAAATGATTTCAATTCAAGACCCAAAAAAAAAGTAAGTGTTTACTTAGGTAGGTATTTAAAACCTAAGTAAACACTTATTTTTTTTGGGGTTTTATACAAAAAGGGGGGAAACGGGTTCCCATTACTAAGTCCACGACGCCCGTCTGTCTATCTGTCAGTCGTACGTATTCTACCAAAACCAACTCGTTCGTATTCTACCAAAACCGACAGCTCACGAACGCCAGTTTCTATCCCTGTGGAATGCCAACTTCACCTAAGTTTTCACGGTGAGATTTTTACAGAATACTCAGGCGTTTTTTTTTTGGCCGAAACCGGACTAAACCGAAACCGAATTTTCGGTCGGAAACTACTTTTACTATAAAATCACTCAAAAGAAGTTAGTTAGACTAACTTATTACTAGAGAACGGATATTCGGATGCATATTCACCTAAAGTTAAGATGTTGGCTAATGTGGAATGCGCTTTTGTATCGAAAAAATCTTGCTAAAGTCAGATTTTTGTGATCAAACTGGACCAAATCATAGCGATCGAAACGTAGTGATTAACGTTGTTGTAGCCCAGGTGATATTTACGCCCAATCAGGATATAGTAGATAATTTAGTAAAAATAGTTTTTTTTTTTTTGTTTTTTTTTAACTAACACACACCATCCCTCCTCTTACACCCTAAATACGAGTACACGTATTTGCATCGGGGTTAGACATTAATTTTAAATAAGTATGCATCTGATTTTTTTACAAAAAATATATTTTTCTAGAAGCTGCTTCCGTACTTTCTCAGCAAAAATTAACTGTAAGTAAACATGCATCCGAATATCCGATCGCTACTTATTACAAGCAAATATGTAAAGAGTAGCAAACGAGCCGGATACTTTGCTTTTAATGTTCAATTTTATCCAAGTTAATGTTAATGCTTTAGTAAATTACAATGATTGGTTGAATGCTAAATTCTTTACTGTACCTAGTTACATAATATTTAAGTAAGTTTGCTACAAAATACATTC
Organism: Griposia aprilina; assembly: GCA_916610205.1. Lineage (NCBI taxonomy): Eukaryota > Metazoa > Arthropoda > Insecta > Lepidoptera > Noctuidae > Griposia > Griposia aprilina. The sequence goes on from OU744296.1 coordinate 20,792,788, forward strand.
AAATGCTGAAATTTACCGAAATTACACAATTTATTATCGCGTCATGAAAAGTTATGTTCAGTTTACACAAATAAATTTCTTACAAATTATCATTTCATTTATATTATCAAAAAACAGTATAATTTTATCAATCATCACTAAGGTGTAGGGTGGCCAGGCCAATCTTGTAATTTTTCAGGATAGTTCTCGTATTGTAGATATTTAAGGGGGCAGCACCAGGTTGCCTGCGAAATTCAAATTTTCTTACGTTTTTGCAATTTGCCGGTCAGTGTCAGTTTGTATGTTGAGCAATATATGATTCGCGACCGTAACAAGTAGGTATGTATTTACAGAATTGTGATCATTAAAATCATCAATACAACCCTCTAAGTTCATAGAATCCCATTGAACGTCAAGTTCATAAAATATCAATCAATACCTTGGATTAAATATGAACTTAGAGGGATGATCGATGTTTGACTTTTGATGAGTTTTGTTTTGATATTTTGTTCGACATACAACCTGACACTGACCTGCAAATTGCAAAAAAACGTAAGAAAATTTGAATTTCGCGTGTAACCAGGCGCTTCCCCTATATAAAACCTTTTAGTTAACTTTTAATAAAATGATCTAATATTAAGTTTGCCATAAGTTTATTTCCTGGGCCGATGCCTTTTTTGTTGTTGTTGTTGTTGTTGTTGAGACCAGCAAAATCAGTATTTACTCTTCGTGAAAATTGTTCATCAAAACCATGTTTATTGCGGAACATAACAATATCATTACCAAAAGGCGGGTTGCTTTACATGAAGCTTGAAAGTGGACGAAAGTTAACCGCCCATGCGCTACGTCCGGTCCGTAAGCTCCGCCCTAGGTCCGACAGTTCGCGCGAAAACGAGCTTTTTCACGGCGCTCAACAAAGCGACCAATCATGGCCGCCCCCAGTCGCGCTGCGATCGCCGCGCGGAGCGCACGTATTGTAACCCTGACGCTGCTGCGCGCATAATATAATGTTTACGCGAACGCTAAAGTTGAACAAGAAAAACTTTTAAAAAATTCTGCATATTTTTTTCACGTGTTATTATCATTACATATTAAGTATAGTGACTTTGTATATCTAAGATGGACAGTAAAACTCCCACCAATCCCTCATCACCACCTAGGGCTCAAGTAAAAAAAGAAAATGAAGATGAAATCAAGGTAAGGTTCAGTTACAAATATTTTCGCCGACATTGACGTGGGTTTCCGTTGGAAAACCATCATCGTGTTACGGTTTCGTCTTATTGGCAAGCGGCCTGTTTCAGCCGGTCTCGTAATAGGAGACGACCGAATCGTATTTTTAAATTTGATATTTATTCATCTTGATCTGCGAGGGGACCTCCACAAAGGTTTGAGACTCGGGGTTACGCCGAATAAATTATTCGGTGTTATATTTCGATATTAATTACATTTTGCGATACACAATAAAATGCGTGTAATATCACGTTTTCGAGGCCTTTTCCAGCCATTAAAGTGTGTAACGCGATATCCGAAGCGCGCTCGGATCGCTGTAACCAGAGTCGCTGGATGTTTTGATAATAGATATAGGCGGCGCTGCTGTGTTGGTGTGTACCGACTGGCAGCACGGTAGGTGTGTGCGTGCGGGGTAATTTTAGACGTTCCTTTGCTCAAAACGTAACTCGAGACCGTCCCAGGCCACAAGCCGACGCTTCAATTTATTGTTTTCATCTGTTTATCGTAATTGTGGACGTATGGTAGCGTCGCCTGTGCGCGTTATTGTCACCGATGGTCGCCCGCCCCCGTGGATTCGCGCGCTTTTATTTTGGCGCCACGGAAATAGTTTGACATGTCAATAACCCCATTGGCGGTGTCCACGCGTCGGTGACGTCACAGGACACACGCAGCGATTTGAAAGTAAAATTTGAGGTCGATTTAATTTATTGCATTAGTCGCCTCTCTGTCCTACTTACAAAGGTATCTTTTTTGTATTTTTAGTTTTTTTATTACACAGATCAAAATAGTGTGGGACTACATTTGCGCATTATTTTTATGTCGTCTAAGTAGCGTGATACAAAACTATAATTAATAGCGTTAAACACATTTACTGGTACTTTGTTGCGATATTACAAGAACATTCCCAACAGTCGTAAATTAGATGAACACCAAATGATAGGTCTTGCAACATAAAATCATTGAACGGTAGCAATAAATTGAATATAACGATCTGATAAGTTAAAAGTGCTCTCAACCCGTTATTATGGAGCCATAAATAGCAAAATGCATTTCACTTTTGAATATGAATCAAGGTACACATTGTTAGGTGTTCAAGTACCTGCCGTTTATCGGTATTAATGCACTAGATGAGAAGAAAAAATCCATATAAAAACCTTTGTTTTATCTTTTGAATCTATTTTGCAGATAATAGTAAAACTTTAAAAATGTTGGTAACTACGCTGTACGCACCATCTGCAGCAGTAGCAGAAATGTAATACAAAAAAAAAACTAGCCATTTCAATAAATAATTAAAGCTTTTATGACACGTTATGCCTAACATGTAGGTATGCTGATCGCTTCGATTCGACGTAGGATATTATAGGTAAATAATAAATAAGTATTGTTTACCTCGTTAACGATGTTTGGGGTGTTGCCCATTGGAATGTCATTTGTATCGCCAATGTTGTCCAAAAACCGCGCAACATCGCTGACAAGAAGAATGTAGACAAGGTTCTAGCAGGGTATATTCCGATTCCGATTCAATCTTTATGGCGCCTGTGAAGTGCGCTACTCGCTGCGCAATACCTCACCCCTCACCCCCGCTAACACGTGAATTGGTTACTGCGCAGCGACTCATCTCATGTTCCGAGCCGCCATAAAGTTTGAATCGGACTGTATCTGTGGTCATGGTCTGCAACCGTTTTTGATAACGAGACTGTATAATGCAGTTAACAAAACCATCAACATTTACAGCATAGCTAAACGAGAGGTTAAACATAAATTAAGTAGTTGGTTGCAATCTTTAGATTATGCTCAAACTGAGATGCTGCTAACTATAAAAAAATAAAACATGTAAATCAATTCGATGTGAAGGTATATTTTTCAATTTTTTATTTTTTTATTTTTTTTATTCTTATATTCTTATATTTTTTATTATTATTATTATAAGTTACAGGGCAAGGGCCTCCGTCCCCCTGGACTCTAGGCTTCCACACATTTCTGTCACTTTCCTGTGCTAATGTGGGTTTGTCCGTTAGGGTGCTTGCATAGGGATTCGAGTTCCCGGTAACGACAAGTTGGTACCGATCGGTGCGGGTGAAATAGTCCCATATTAACTTAAGGGGATACACATACAGAAACACACTAATACATTTAACCTATTCTTTCCGAAGATCATCTTGTTGCAATCTGTACCGACGGTCGGCCCCGAAAATCCGCTTCTGTATGCAAGTACCGTTTGGCAGGACGCAACTACTTCTCCAAAAGGAAAAAAGAGTGTTGCTCTAATCCAAAATAAAGTTATCGTCATAACAGGGTTTTATTTTTCATTGTTTTTCTAGAAAACCATTTCAGTCGGTATCATGTCATCCATATATCGTGATTTAAAACCTTTTATTCAAAACGCCACAGATATCGAATCCTGTTTTCTATCTAAATGCAAATGGCAAATGTAAAATGCATTGCTCTATTACATTATATCGTGCGTCGAACTGCAATCGACCGTGTCACGTCAGGGTGTAATGGATGCGATGGAAAATTGACGGAAATGCCTTTGGAAAAATGAAGGGAACACGCGATGAAGACGGGCTAACGTACAATAAGTATGAGTTTGTTTACTCAAACAAACAAACAGAAATAAATTCAAAGCCCTCTCTATACGAGTACAAATAAAATTGGAACTAATTTTAGAAACCTTTGAAAGCACGTGTTTTCTGGCATTCTGCACATTGGATTGGATAACGTAACATAAACGGTTTCAAAATTATTAAAAAAGTGTCTAAAATCCAGTGAAATCCAGTGAACGTGATCATCAAACCCACTTGTTGCAGGTAAAGACTGAAAGGAGTCGGACCGAGATCCCGACTTCCTAAGCCAAAAGTCCTTAGTACAAAGTTTATGATTATAGAGATATTCAGAGGACCACTGCATAGGTGGCTATGGCTGATTAAATTAGCAATTTTATATCAGACAAACTTTATTCTAGTTTTCTGTAATAAATCATTTGTACATACGTAATAAGTAAATTGTTAAAACGACTCTTGTGTCTATTTGGGGGCCTGCTAAATAATCTTGTTATACTGGCCTGCAACGGTGAAGATACTCCACTGTTGCTCACATAAGCACTTGTCTGAAATATTTTGTAGACAGCTCATCTCATTTGTCTCAGATTTGAATCATGTATCTTGAAACAACCCGATATAATTGAGACCTTAAATTAAAAACAATGTCTAAACGAAAATTAAACAAGTTAATCATTAAATCCGACACGCAGTCATGACACGATGCCCTAGAATCTTTTCCGCAAAGCGCTTACGAAACGTCAGATCATAAATATTGCACTTGCAACAAATGCGCGTACGCACATTATTGGGCCAAGGTCGCGTGCGCGACTTTTTATTTGACTCCTTATTTCCCTGGCTATAGGGTTTATAATTCAGTAATCTTTTTATGTTCTAACTAACATTGTCGGTGTCGCATCTTATTTATGTAGCGCATGTGCATTTAGTAACGTATCGTTTGATATAGTGGTAGGTAATTTAGTCTGAGAGGTCAGTTGCGGCACGGTCAAGGAAGTGTTTTTGATGATGCATTAACTCGATGTATAAAGACGTTGATTGTAGGCCACCTATAAACCTAGTTGAGGGTATTTAGATATTACATTACACTTATTAAATGCGTATAAAGTTGTTTTTACACGTGCTGTTCTTAACTCAATAACGCATTGGGGTTTAGGAAATGATTTGTTTTGCTTTTTGTGGTCTTCTTTACACGCGTTTTAGTATTAGATACTTATCTTACAATTGATTCATGATAGAACTTAAGGAATCGCACTAAGCAGTAGAGATGGGCCGACTAGCCGATTAGCCGACTAGTCGGCTTCAAAATGGCCGACGAGTCGGCCAAGCCAATCATTGCTTTCAGTTGAGTTCGGGTGACATCGGCAATGTTCGTGACTACTTATTGCCAATTATTTGCTATAGAGTTTCTTCTTTTTTCTTAGAAGTATTAGTTAATTTTATTTTATTTCTGGATCTAAGTCCAAATAATTATCCTATTCTTCCCATCCTATTCTAAATTGCACTGAAAGTAAACTGTAAAACTCATTCTATAATAAAAAATAATAACAGTAACGATTTCAATTTCATTTCAATCACCCTCTTTTAATTTTTAAGCATATTAATACGAGTAAAAAATGGGCCGACTAGTCGGCGGTCTTTGCCGACTAGTCGCTGACTACAAATAAGGCTGACTAGTTGGTACATCACTACTAAGTACCTAACCTACGCATATTAACTGTACTTAAATTAATTGCAGTTAATTTTAAATAATGGGGCACTGCGACATAAAAATCAGGCTCGCTCCCTATTAAATGGACTTAAATATTAGGTCTTTACCTATGAAATTGCCGTTCTGCAGTACTGGCCATTTCAAGTCAAAATAATTTTTGTTTGGCTAAGAATTCTAATTTCAAATTAATTTTATTTTAAAAACATGGATTTTTTTTTCTAAAAGTAGTCATTTCTTTATTGATTAGTGTTACATTTTCATCGCATTTCAATCTTTTTCGTCATCATGGATACGTTAAAAATTCGAGTAATTATGGAATATGAGTACCGTCGTGGCAGCAACGCGGCACAAGCGGCACGCAACATCAACGACGTTTACGGAGCTAACACTACAAACCAACGCACCACCTGTTATTGGTTTGCTCGCTTCCGTTCTGGAAATTTCGACCTGAAAAATGAACCTCGCGGTCGTCCGAAGACTTTGGTCGACAATGACGAATTAAAGGCGATTGTGGAAGCTGATGATACACAATCTACGGCTGAATTAGCAGCAGCTTTCGACGTTAGCGTCAAAACAATATTGGTCCATTTGCGTCAAATTGGCAAGGTAAAAAAGCTTGACAAATGGGTGCCCCACGAACTCAATGATCGCCAGCGCGAAGTACGCGTCGAGACGTGCCTTGCACTGCTCAACAGACACACAAATGAAGGAATTTTGAACCGCATTGTTACCTGCGATGAAAAATGGATTCTGTTTGATAACCGTAAGCGCTCAGCAAGTTGGTTGGATCCTGGTTCAGCACCTAAACAATGCCCTAAACGAAAACTTACCCCTAGAAAAGTGATGGTCACTGTTTGGTGGTCTAGCGCCGGTGTGATTCATCACAGCTTCTTACCAAACGGGGTGAGCATTACTGCAGATGTGTACTGTGAAGAACTGAACACAATGATGGAGAAGCTGGCGCATCTCCAACCAGCATTGGTCAATCGCTCGTCTCCGCTGTTCCTGCACGACAACGCGCGACCTCATACTGCACAGCAGACGGTCTCCAAGTTGCAAGAACTGGGGTTGGAAGCTCTCCGTCATCCGCCCTACTCACCAGACCTTGCGCCTACAGACTACTACTTTTTCCAGAATTTGGATAACTTCTTGGCGGGAAAAAAATTTAATACCCGAGAGGCAGTACAAAATGACTTTGAAGAATTTGTTGCCTCCCGTCCAGCTGATTTCTTTAAGAAGGGCATCAATAAACTGCCACTGCGATGGCAAAGATGCATTGATTGCATGGGTGATTACTTCGATTAATACAAATAAAAAATTCATGAAAAAAAATCGTTTAAATTTTTTCATACAAAACGGCAATTTCATAGGTAAAGACCTATTATATCTGGCAAAATGTGAGTGTACTCATAGGTGCACCTCTGCCTAACGCTTCGGGGAATGCAGGCGTGATATTATAATGTATGATTATGCAACATCAAGCTCAAAGCATTTATTTCAAATAAACCAATTACAGGCACTTTTGAATTGTCAAGGCGTCGGTCAGTCAGAAAGATGAAGCTAGTTACCCATTCCAAAGCGTAGTAGGTATCTATGGAGAAGAACGGGCAAGAAACTCCATGGACACTCTTTTAAATCAAAATATGGTTACAACATAAAATATCACTCAACAAATTGGACTGTCAGGTCAAAAACCAAAGCTTTGGCTACCCTTGGACTTAACGTTCATACATTTAAGGCGCTTCCCTGACCAAACGACCTTGAGCGTTCGGTCCTTCTCTGTCCCGTCGCTGAGTCTCGCTCTGTCTCGCTTCCTCCGCACGCTCATTTATCATAAAATTCACAAAAATAATGAAATTATTTGAATAAAAAAAGACAAGTGAAGTTTTAAAATAAAATAAAACGTGTATTATTTAGATTTTTAAATTATCTATCCATTAGTGTAATCCTCAAATGAATAGAACGTCACCTTTAGCAAAATATGCATGCAATCCATAATTTTAGTCACTATTTTACAAGGAGATTTTAGATGTATTTATAACACATAAAAACAAATAAGAACGCGCAATGTGATGATAGGATATCGAACATTAATAATGTGCTTTTAGATTTAGTTTATTATCCATAGTGAATGAGTTAATAGCCTCTGAATAACGGACTATGACAAGGTTTTGGTCGGGGTACCGCCTTAAGCAGATTTGACAAAATAAAACGCTTGCGGTCGGGGTACCCCCGCCCCCGTCAGGGACGAAGTTTCTTACGCTATACTTGCACGCGCACACACTCGTTTTGATTAGAAAGAGACAGATAGGGAGAGAAAGTCGCATGGGGGGGCTATAACGCTTATTCCTTACGTGACGATTTCTACCAGTCAACTCCTAAAGCAAGACCCGTTGTGAAACTTCGTTCCAAAAACGTAGGTATCTACTAATAAGCATTTTAATCTACCCCTTAATTTTTTTTAATTATTTAGAATCATCTTGGTAATTGTCAAGAATTCAGGCCCCGCAACTGGTCATTGAGTATTTCGTTAAAACTTTTACCCCTACTATTCTATTCTATGTTCTCATGCACAACCTACGAGTGTATGACGTAAAGCAAGATAATATAATAATTACAACAATATAAAGTAACGAACAAACATGGAAAGTCAACACGAGTGTGATGGGAGTGACACGCGATAGGCTGTTGTAATCGACACCGCGATGCGATGCCTCTGCATTGTACATCTTTCATAGAATAATGTGAGCCGCGCGCTGCAGAGGGTTATGTGCTGCTTGTGGGGCGTAGGAGCAGAACCTATTATGGACGAGATGCTAGGACCAATTTAGAACTCACTTAATTTGGTAAAAGCAAAAACATACTTTGAGATGATAAATATTTGCAAGTGCATTTCATTTTCAATGCCTTTTTTTCTCGTATCAGGCCAACTTAGAGTTGATGTGGTAATAATAATAGTTAGTCAGCAATATAGTAGCGGGCCAAGGGCTAAGCACTCAGTGTGCGGTGAGGTATATTAAAGCACCATGTTGGTAAGTACCAACCAAACGCCTTTTTGTGGCAAACCAACCTAATAAAAATAGCCCAATTGAGTATGTTCAAAATATGCAAATTCCTGCAGGTTGATGGTTGATTCACACACACTGATTCATTCACAATTTCGTATATCAATTTAAATGACCAAATCTATGCCGTATCTGCATCACATCCATAATCTTCGTGTAAAGGGGGGTGAATAAACACCACCTCGCGGGCACGGAAGGCGTGCGTGCGCGTATCAAGTGTTCGTCCACCATCAGCTCTGGATCTAACCCACACACCGAATAGACCTTAACACCAAGCAATAAAGATGAAAATCCTTCAAAACAAGGATATTTCACAACTTTGGAGGGGTAAAGTCCGATAAATCTAGCTCAGAGCTTGGATTTCTGAATGTTGGTCTTATCTGTTTTATCCTATGCGATGTATTCTGTGAACATAGTGTGCATGGTTTGAAATATTAAAAACTGAAAATAAAAACCACAAAGTCTACATTGTTTTTGAAATCTTTTTGCTTTTCTTTTTGCTGAGGGAAGTAAGCGGTCAGTTAATTCATACGATAATCTTGTCCTATATTAAAATATGGTCACAAGTATCCGACTATAAATAACACAAAAAAAAACTAATTAAATTATAATTAGTAACAATCCAAATCCTTTATCAAATACAATTTTTCAAATCATGAACAAAGTAGTTTATTAAGCCTTTTTGTTTTTGACATTTTAGGGTAACCATGATTTCTCAGTTTACGAGACGCAATTACAGTTTTTACTGACTTAAAGCTAATAAATCACGTTTTGTAGTATAAATAAAGAATGTAAAACGTTCTTATAGATGTCTACTTATCATCTGGTGACATAAAAACTGCGCCGTATTATGTTACTGAGATATTTGAGTCTCTTGGTATGGAATTCTCAAAACATTTAATATTTATTTGTTTACATGAAATAAAATTTAAGTACGACAATTATTTTAGGCACAGGACACAGGCCTCCTTTCACCGAGAGGAGGCCTGTGTCCCAGCACTGGGAACATTATAGTCTGAATATGCTAATTATTTTAAAAGGAATAAATTAATGAACATTAAAATTTAAAAGATAAAAGAGAAGATAAAGAGGTTTTAAATTTTTTTTTTTTTAGACTGCCTCTTTGGTCTAGTGGTCGCAAGTGCTACTGCTGAGCATGAGGTCCTGGGTTCGATTCCCGGGTCGGGCAAGGTGTTATCGGGTTTTTCCATCTGGAATTTCTCGGTAGCAGCCCGGAGTCTGGATTTGTGCCCGGTTGATGGCAATAGGCTCGCCCCCTATTACATGGGACTTAAACATAACTGGCGAAATGTGGGTGTGCTATAGGTACACCTCTGCCTAACCCTTCGGGGAATATAGGCGTGATGTTATGTATGTATGTGTATGTACATTAAGATTTCTCGGGATCAAATTATTGGCATCTGAGCTTTTTGGAAATACTTAATTGATAAGAGCATCTAATTATTTAAAGTTTTCGATGACCAGATGTTTTTGTTATATTTTTTTTATGGAATATTTTGCTACTTTTTATCATTACCAAATAACGATACCTTAAACACCCTTTAGATAGAAATATGTAACACAATATAGTTCAATGATGTGTCTACTAAATTTAGACGGGTCGCTTTTAGTAGAGTGTCATTTTACAACCGCTTCTCATATTACTACTTGACCGGACATTACTGTACCTACCAACATTAGTGACGTTACCACTGCACATTTTTTAAATACTCGTGTTTGGTTTGTTACAATAAAAATAACACAAAGAGACTTTCAAATTGCCACTAATTGGTAGTAGGTTTTGTAGTTAGTAGGGAAAAGTAAAAGAAAAGCACAAAGGAAGAAAATATCATTATTAGGTACTTATGTTTGTTTATTAGTGTTGTAAGTATTAATAAGTACATAAGGGGCTTACAAGAGCTAAACCGCGGTCACTGTCAGATTGCATAGAAAAGAAAGACACGCGCGATGACACAACGCTGGTAATTTATTGCAAAATATGAAGCAATTATGGATTTACAAAAAATCTATTCATTCGACTAAAAAATTAAAACACTATCACGTTAGTATTTTACTTGTAGAATAATCTGACAAAAAATCTGAATATTTGCATGTAAGTATATTAGTATGGTTTTTAATCGTTGAAAGAATTTTTTAGAGGTGTCTTCGTGATTTTTTTCTATCATATCAAGTTAATTGTTTTCAACACACTATCTAACTAGCATGTATCCTGAAGAATGTCATATATATTTTTCTAAGTTTGGTTACTGCAGTGGATCATATATTTTTAGGCATTATAAATTTGCGTTTAGGTCTAGTCCCCTTAAAAAATTTACACCTTTATTCTAAAAAAAGATCAAGCTCATTAAAGAGATATGTCTTTTTTTTCTATTCGTGGTGTACCTACGTATAGACTGGAGGACTAATTTGAAACGCGATAGGAAGCAAAAAGACGAAATAAAAACCCGTATTTCTCCAACACGCCATTAAAAACAGTACAAAAAATATTCTCTGAAAAGCAAAATAATTTTCTTTAGCAGAGGGTCGTAAACATTTTTCAATAACTATTAAGTTTCACAAAATTAAAACGAAATATTATTATGATATCGATGAGGTATAATTAAAATATTTTTAATTATATAATTTGAGACCATCGGCGTAGGTTTCAATCGCTCGTTTTAATTATTGTAAGTTCTCGTCTCGACACCCGACGCTCAGTATCGTCGTTAATTTTAGTGTAAAATGAGACGCTGTGTGCCTCCGCTGCCTTCGGCGCTCAGCTATGCGAAAAATACCAATAAAGGCTTTTTTTTATTTTGGGAAAATAAATTCATCACGTTTCATCTGAAGTAATTGATATAGCATTCGTTTATTTATAATTTATTTTAATAACATACATGAAGGATAAGGGAGCAGTGGTGGCCCAGTGGTATCGGCCCCGACTTACGAGTTGTAGGTCGTGGGTTCGAACCCAGGCAGGCGCTTTACTTTGTGTAAATAATTTCATCACCACTGCTTTCAAAACGGTGAAGGAAAACATCGTGAGGAAACCGGCATGACCTAGAACCAAAAATTCGAAGTCATGTGACATCTACCAACCCGCACTGGGCCCGCGTGGTAGATTACAGCCCATTCCCTCTCAAAGAGAGGAGGCCTGTGTCCCAGCAGTGGGAACATTATAGGCTGATTATGTATGAAGGATAATGCTTTTGTTTCCAATTTTTTCTTTTTTACATTATACTGAAAATATGAATCCTTTATTGGAAACTGATTCTCGTAATTGTTTTCTGATAGAATTCTTGTTCCGTGTAATGTAATTTTCACACCACCTGCTCGATAATATCAAATTATATGTCACGCAAACCTAACATAAAGTAAGTCATTAAAGCCCTGGGGTCTAGCCGGGCATTAATATTCTAATGAATTTCATTATGACCCGCTGATCATTAATGTGATTTGAATTTAGAACATGTTGCACCAGAAGTAAAAATCGTATACAAACATTTTCTATAGTACATACTAATACCATCCATTTACCATTGAAATCTGCATTAAAAAAAGTAAATTGTTCGGAAATCGAACCGGCCACCGAGAGTTGAATACAAAAAAAGAATACATAAAAAAGGCGCGAATACTGCAAATCGCTTTGCTGTTATACAACAAATTCTCACGAAAATGTCGAATGAGTACACGGGCTATTGTTTCAGGAGAACATCGGCTACTCTATTGACTGATTCAGGAGCAGACATGACCCAGATTAAAAGACACGGTGGATGGTAATCTGATGTAGTAGCGGAGGGCTACATTGAAAATTCTATACGGAATAAAGATAAAATAAGCTGCCACATTGGTGACAAGATCAAACTAAAAACACCGTCGATAACTGATCCTTGGACTCATTTGTCACCGCAACCATCCACATCAAAACACTATTCATCTAGCCCGCTGCCTCAAGCATCAGCTTCACCAACTTTCACGATCCAAAATGATCCTCAGCAGACCCTAGTTTCTGAAACTTTACTCAACAGCAATACTCAAATAAACTCTACCTCTACCTCAATAAATGTACTGAATGAAACATAACTTTGTCTTTCCACAACTGGTCTAATATATCGAACATTACCTTTAAGGGGGATGCCCCAAGGTAGCCCGCGAAATTCAAATTGTCTTACGTTTTTTGCAATTTGCAGGTCAGTATCAGGTTGTATGGTGATCTAAATATGATTCGCGACCGTATCAAATATGGCTTTACAGAATTATAATCATTAGAATCAGCAATACCATACCAGCATACAATTTCGCGGGCTACCCTGAAGATTCCGCCTTAACTTTTAATTGTTTTAAATAGGTCTACTAAATGTAATTGTAATTTTAATAAATACTTCGATTCTAGTTCTGCATTGCTTTTTATTGTCTCATAAATAGTGTGAAAATTAAAAGTATCCGCCTCTGGGATAAACGTGCCTTCGTCTTGGGTGAGCTTGAATCTCTCGCTCTACTCAGGATTCTTGTCATAACTCCCTTGCTTTGCTCGGGAATTACTGAAAAACTCCCTCATTCCGCTCGGGAATTAACACTAGGATCCTTCGTTCGCAACATATGACACTGCTTTATCGCTTTGCGGCCTTGGTGCATAATCTACTATTAAGGAATGAGTGTTTTACCTTATTGAAATATTTTTAGTTACTCATTCATTTCTTCAGGGTTCAGAATCGACCTAACCCGCAACGAATTCAATAAACACTCCATCAGTCACTCCACAACATTGAAAATCCAGTTAATCCTGTTTCGCGACACAAAACAGTGCGTGAGCGGAACCCTAAGCGCAGTTGTTGAACATGATCCCGTATAATTAATGCTCGTCTCAGCTAAACCGGCCCTGGCGTCATTTGACTCCATTTTACGTCACAAGCCCGGCCCGTCAGGCTGATGTTAATTTTCGTGAAACACGAACCGTCTGGCTTTACTACTTTTTACATCTATAATCTATGATGTGTGTATGGTGTTGGTGTATTGGTTGTCTGTTAGTGTCTAATATCGGCTAGCCTTGGAAGATGGTCTAGATGAAAGGGTTCATTTTGACAGCTCAATACAAAGGATAGCTCAGCTTACGTCATACCTAAATATTATAATGGGTACATGTATCTAAGATTATGATTCAGCTATAGAATATACATTTTAATAGTGTGATAGTCTGATGGTCAGCAGAAGAGCTATTAATTTTTGTAATTGGACGTAGTTAAACGAAAAGGATCCAATCCACAAATGGCCAAAAATGAATTGTGTACGTATACCAAAACACTCTTTGTAGTTAAAACTTTAATATTACAGAAACAACCCAAGTAAAATTTATCGCAACATGATATTGCGTTTAAATTTTACTTGGATTGTTTTCGTAAAAGTTCGTGTACAGTCAGCAAAAGAGATAAGTATCCAGGATCGCCGGATATACTTGAAGTTTAGTAAGAAACGGATGAATGGTTTCGAATAAAATAATATAAAACGAATAGCAAACAAAGTGGTCATTTATCAAATTAAAATAGCGGAAGAACTGTACTGATTTGGATCAGAGGCAATCTCAATGAACAGATTTACGTTGAAACGATTGTATCAGATGTTGTCATTTCTTTGCGGACCCAATTTAGTGCTTCATTTCTGCTTATGCATGATAGATAATGTACGTCCACACACAATCGAAAACATTCATCGGTTTCTTACTAAACTTCAACTATATCCGGCGACCCTGGATACTTATCTCGTTTGCTGACTGTACACGTGTTTTAGTATATACAATCATTTTTGGCCATTTGTGGGTTGGATCCTTTTCGTTTAGCTACGTCCAATTTAGGATAGGTGAGACGTAGATTTTAAAATGATATGTATAAAGTAATTCTAAAATCTACTTTTAAAAGGTTTATCGAAACAATAATTATAACTGCTATTGTGAAATCCCAACTTAACCCAAGTACTTACATCATATCTCGAATCCACACACAAAAAAAAACATTGGTCCGAAATCGTTTACATTTTTTTCGGCCACTTAATGGCGCAGTGTCGACGTACACACGGCTCCATATCAAGCTATACATTTCCAGTTTTAGCTGGCCTGATATTGTGCAGGCTTTTCGTACAATGAGAAGTCAGCTTATACTGGAAATGTATAGCTCAATAAGTAGTCGTGCGTACATGTTGTCATATCGTAAGATGAAACCGAACGCCGCGCCGCCACTTAATACCGTCGCATCGCAGTAATATCTTGTAATCAGACACCACCGACTGGCTGCTTTTTTTTCTCGCCTGTCAAGAATGTTTGTTGAAATCCTTTGCTAATTTTGAAAATAAACTTGGGAGTTACCCTTTACTTAAAATGCCTTCACATTATATCACATTGTAACTTTGTAAGTAGTATTTCGCTGTAGGGACGAAATCCATTTCCTTTGCGACCGTTAGTTTTAGGCTGTCTTATCCCTAAACTGGTATGCTATTTTTTTGCTGGGTTTTGTGGGTCGTCAAAAAACAGCTTTTGACAATCAACATCAGCTAGAGACTAAATTGAACTCTAACTACAGCAATGGTCTGCATTATCAGTAACTCAGTATAATTTCCATACCTGATACCACAGTGTAACATCATCGCAAACCCTAAACTCACCAAAAGCTCGCATATCACGACACGTATTATGCAGTGATTAATGCAGTCTGCCTCCGGACCCCTCGTTGTGAACGAACGATGAGGGAGGCATATTATGTTCAATAGTGGACGTTGTCTGGCTGACGGGGATGTATTACATTCTAATTAAGTTCGAAGCTATGTACTCACATAAGTACATACCAATATATGAGGCCCTTTGAAGTTTCATATCGGTGGAACGGAATAATTATAGGAGACATTGGGGTTGCAACATTAGAAGGCGTCTTTTAAAAACGGAAACCTGTGGCACAACAAGGGTTGCCAACATTTCTTAGGCGCAATATAGTATTTTTCAAAATAAGATATAAAAATATATAGTACACTTCAAAAAAAATATAGTATTTTATGGAAAAAGCAAAAAATAGACAAAAATATATTTTTTCTTATTTATTTAGAAAAAAACATATTTTTTTAACAATTCGTGCAAAAATATTGTCTAAAATAAAAGTGTCATATACATATATTATTACGCTTTATTACATTATTTTTTTAAACTAATGTATATCAAAAGCTCGTTTTCAATCAAAGCAAGTTCACTGGCTTGTTTCTTTTCATCACAAGTATTTGCAAGAAGAACAAAAACAGTCGTTATCGCTACCACTTTTTATAACAAATTTATTTAGGACTTCAACTTCTCAAAAGAAAGAAAGAAGAAGAAGAAACAACATCAAATTGATAACAATTGACAAAATTCCAAAACAAAAATAAAGCAAACCAAAAATTCGTTTAACGTTGTCAATTTGACATTATTGACAAGTTCGGAACGCATAATGACAGATGAGATCGGATACATGCTGAAGCATCAGTCAAAATTTAATGTAAAGGCGAGTTCATAATTTTTTTAAATGAAGGATGTGTTTTTTTTTTTTTTTTCGGTGTTGAAAATATAGTATTTTTTCTTACTACATATTTCTTTAAAAGTATATAGTACGCAGACCCGAAATATAATACAATACTATACATATATTATAGTAGGGTTGGCAACCCTAGGCACAACATCACAATAAATTAGACAAAATTAAAATAGGAATTGTATTTTTTTTTTTGTACTTACGATGTCTTAATTTTTCCTTTTCTTTACTTTCCCTAAGTTGCTGAAATAGCAACCTTTCGAATTATCGTGAAAATTAAACACTGCAGAAAGAAAACAAGTCCGTCCACGTTTATCCCGTTTTTGAAACTAATCATGGCTACCCTGGTTTTACAAGTGCAGTTTTTGTAAGCATTCGTAAATTAACTCTAGGCGCGCGTTCGAAAATTCGATTCATTGCTACTTATTGATCTCAATAAATAACTTAAGTTTCATCGTCTGCATTATTTCTCAGAAAAAACCACTAGATATGATTTTCGTAAAAAACAATTGGACAATAGGGTCGCCCCTTATTACTGGCGAAATGTGGGTGTACTTAGGTACACCTCTGTAAGTCTTAGAGGATTATGGGCGTGATATTATGTATGATATTCGTCAAATGTATCGGGTGGTACACCTTCATTATATAGGTAGGTAACTTAAATACGGCATTTCATTCCGCGTACCTACCATATTGTATGGCAAAGAAAATAGGTAATTATGCACTTGTGTTTGATACCCGTGTGAATTACTAAAGCTCATTTAGGGAATGGAATGTTTTAATGTACAGTCACCAGCACATCATGTTGCCACAAACTGTCAGATTTTCTCATTCGATTTTGAACTTGAACATCAACGCTTTAAGGTTTAAAATTGTTTGGAGAAATTTGACAGTTTCGTGTAGCTTGACCTGCTGGTGACTGTACAAGGTACAGATATATACAGGGTGTCCCGTAAATAATGGATCAAACGTAACGGGTAGGTAGCTCACCTGACTTCCAACAACTAAGTTGATTAGTTTATAAAAAACCGTTACAGTAACTAAGATAAATTATTTTCATCGTATTTTTTATGAATGGTTTGTTTTTCTAAGGCAAATAAATCGTTGTTTAAAAAAACTCTTATAACATTAGTAAGCTATTCAGAAATGTTAACAAAACTCACACCTTAAAATGTGATCATTTGCAGCGACAGCATTAAAAAAAAAACTGAATTCAGTTACAGAAAATGGTAAAATTCGAAAGAAAAACAATGTTGGTTACAGTAATTTGTTAAAATCAGGTAAGCTACCTACCCGTTACGTTTGATCCATTATTCCCGAGACACCCTGTAAGTATATGTAGTTAAAAAGACCTTGGTAGCTCTACTATAACCTAGATAATGAGATTTTTTTCAAAAACAATTCGTACAGTTCGTTCGTAAAGTAAACGTTCGTAAGTTCGGACACTCGTGAGTTTCATACAAACGAATACGTGTTTTGCGAATTTAATCTGTGCGCGCAAAATAAGTCTGCGCGCGGCCGAAATCAGAAATCATCGTTTGCCGCCATCTCGACGTTTATATCAGCGGTGCTATTCTCTAAGGATACAGCCTTACGCGCAGCGCTGCATCAGCGACGAAACAAGTCGTTTCGCCGCTGCGGTCGCGGCAGCGGTTCGCATTTTCGCAAGGCTGCATCCTTAGAGAATAGCACCGCAGGTATCAAGAGTGTGCTGTGTTCCGTGTTTTCCAAAGTGAATAATCGCCATGAATATGCCCAAAGTTATTAAAAGTGCTGGCGGAGTCTTGAAGGTCAAACACGCGCGCAGACTTATCTTGCGCGCACTTTTAATTAATAGAATTGTCGCACTGACAGGTGTCAGGAACCCATTCTCTCGATAAACTAATAATATATACTCTCGACCACTCTCGCAGGCCGGACTGTAGCAAAAAAAAAAAGGTACTACAAGTGGTATAAGGATCTTTTGGCGCGCGGCCAAAATCGGAACTAACACCGCCATCTTGTTTTTTTTCAATACAATTTCTGTGACAATTTAACAAATTACCAACAACGCCTCCCTGTCTATGTTATTTAACCTCCAAAAGATCCTTGTAGAACTCTACTTGAATTTTTTTTTTTTAACACAACAGTCATTTCTAACTTCGTGAAAGAGTACCTATTGAGGATTAGTGACGTTTCAGAAAACTAAATATACATAAGTATTTTCTTTTTTAACATCACTAACAGACAGACATTCAAAATAAACGGGCACACCTCGCCCTTGGGTAGCTTCGACTCGTACTCGTAATAATGAGTGAAATCATCGCAGATATTATAAACACGGTCTTACATTATTCCCGTTCTGTGAAGCTTGCTGCTGACGTCATGACTTTGTAAGCTTCTCGGGAAGGCACTCGTGATGAAAAGAAAATAAAGCGAACGCGCGTGTTTTAATTAATTTGTTCTAGATCGGTTTTAAGAGAGAAGATTCAGTGGTGTTGGCAACATTGCGTAATTCTGTTTTGGTTTTGCACGGCATCGGGCTTTTTCGCGGTACAGATTCTAAAAAGCAAATAGTTTATTTAGCTAATAGTGGGATATGGTAGCAATAATATTAAAATAACTGGAGTTTTAACAGAGCAAGCACAACAGAAGTCATGTCATTACTGTCATTAGGCTCGTATAATGTTACCAATGAGCACTAAGGTGCAATTTCACACCATTCTTGGCTATTAACATGGTTGCAAAAATATTATATTACCTAAGGCATGTAGAGCGAAATACACATGTGCCTAAATGGCAGATTACTAATCGCGCTTAGACTAATTACGGTGGATCCTCAGCTGTAGCCCGCGAAATTCAAATTTTCTTTGGTTTTTTTTTTCAAATTGCAGCTCTGTTTTACGTCGTATGTTGATCAAAATGCGATTCGCGATTCTAAGAATGATAATTATATTTACTGAATACACAACACATAACATAACATCACGCCTGTATTCCCAGAAAGGTTAGGCAGAGGTGTACCTATAGCACACCCACATTTCGCCAGTTATGTTTAAGTCCCATGTAATAGAGGGCGAGCCTATTGCCATCAACCGATTTACTGAATAATAATCATCAATTTCATATCAATCGTCACATTTTGGATTTTTATTCCACTTAAGAATTTTTCAGAATATTTCATATGAAAATTCTTAGGTGGAACCAATTCCCAAAGTTTGACGATTAATATTGCTTCAGAAGACATCTATATCTATTCTATTCTATCTATATATATAAAAATGAATCCCTATTTCCCTTGGTCACGCCATCACGCGTGAACGGCTGGACCGATTTCACTAAAAAAAAAATTGTTGTGTTCGTTATTGTCAGGAGAAGGATCTTATGAAATAAAAAAATAAGGTAGTTAATCGGAACGTTACAAAATTTAAGAAAACTTAACGCCAATATTAATTTTACATAATCGTCAGTTGTTTGAAATAACTGTCAGCGATTGACAGAATGCGCGCTGCAAATATCGTTTAACACAGATGGATCGTTTGATAAATGAGTCGATAGTTTTAGTATTAGTCAATAGTCAAAACTAAAACTAAACGACATATGACATTCATAGTTAAGACAGGACAATGTCTGTCGGGTCAGCTTGTAAAATTATAATACTCGTATGACTTAGATTATGATAAGCAATCACCATAGACTTACTTTAGGCCCATAGTTTCCAACTACATAGATGCTCATGAATGGATGTTGCCTGTATGCTATTGTAAATATGGTTGAATGGCTGACAGGAAGATTTGGGGGCCTATTCGCTAAATCCGGCAACGAAGATACGGGCCCGTCCGAAAGTAGTTTGAAACTTTGGAGCGAACTCTAGGTAAAAACACATCAGGAGTAGGGACACCTGTCCTATCGTGGTATTATTAATACTTATGTCGGGCCCCAAACTAGTCCGTAGGTGATACGGAGTAGGAAACGCCCGTAACGTCGGCCGAAACTACGGATTTCATGCTTACAGAGGTAGTCCCGGTATCTACTGTAGGCGCGCGCTCCGAAAGCACGTGCCAGAGTTTTTCATGGGACTTTGGCAGGCAGGTTCAAATCCGGGCAAGTACCAATGTGACTTTTTAGAGTTCCGTACCAAAAGGGTGCCAACGAGACTCAAATATTAAAGCCCCGCTATCCGTCTGCCCGTCCGTCCGTCCGTCACAGGGCTGTATCTTTTGAACCGTAATAGGTAGACACTTGAAACTTTTACAGTGTATACTACTATCAATGGCCGCTATAACAAAAAATAATAATAAAATAAAATTACAAATTAGAGAAGATCCTCATACAAGAGACGTGTTTAAAAAAAAAAAAGTATTTACTTTCTGAGTTTATCTTGGACATTATACTAACATCGATGAAGAAAATGCATCGTTAGAAATCTGGACTAGATTATACAATAAGTCTGAAATCGCCAACCCGTCCAAGCGTGGTGATCCATCCTGCAGTAGGAAAATAATGGGCTGGAATTATATCTATCTATACTAATCTGTACTAATAATAAAGCTGCTGAGTTTGTTTGTTTTTTTTTTGTTTGAACGCGCTTATCTCTGAAACTACCAGCATGCGTAGTATGGCCAGTTCTATCTCTACTATAAGAAGAGAAGACAAATCAGTTTCTAAACGAAAAGTCACTCTTTTCTTGAATTTTGACATCGCGCCGTAGAAATCTTTCTACAATCTGTCATTTTGTCTTCCGTTTGTATAGTAGCCATGCTACGCAGATTTAAGAAAATGTTTTTGCATTTGATAGCCCAATTCTTGAGGAAGGCTATAGGCTACTTAACATCAAGCTTGGAGACTCAGGAGCCGAGCAAAATGAAAAAAAAAGTCAGAAAGAATGCTAAGCGAAACCGACGCAATAGCGCGGGCAGGCGATGCGATGCGACGCGACGGGGTGGGTCGGGGGAACAAGAAATTTCACGTGGATGAACTCGCGGGCAGAAACTAGTATTATTATACGGCACCTACTTGGCTAGCAAACTTTCCGTCATACCTACTGCAAGATATCGATAGCTTTCATTATATGAAATGAAATACCAATGAGAAAAAATAGAGTTAAAGAAGAAAGATATTTCTATATTTATCGACATGTTTACAAGCCACAATGTTTTCTACATTGTAAACAAACAATATGTTTTGACTAAAAAAACTGTATCATGTGTCAATCTATGCATGCCTTTTAATCGGATACTTGTAAAGGTTCCTAATCTGGCTATAAATATCACTGACCACCTACTTCCCAGTTTCTTTTTTCTTCATCTATAGCTTTGTCCACATAAATTATGTTATTTTGTCCGTACCGTTCCTTCGTTCCGTATCCGCGTCGCGATCCAATCGAACGCAAGGGATCGGGGCGTACCTCGGTCCTCGATGCGTTCCGCGGGCCGCGCGCGTAACGTTCCCACCGGCACGGCGTACCTACGGACAAAAGAACATACTCATGTGGACGAAGCTTTAGGTACTTACTGTTTTTAATTGTTTTTATTTAATTCCTTTATTTAACAAGTTTTTTATTTTGTTTTAGTTGCCGAATAATAATAAGGTACGTTCATTTATTTCACTTTACCAACTACTACAAAGGGCTGAAATGAGCAGCCACATCGCAGGCATTAAGGCTACATGAAACGCTATTATTAATAAAAAACTATAAGTAAGTAAGAAACTCGTGAACTATTCCCAACAGTAATTAAACAAATTATGTCATGATTAAGTAGAACTCTGTATTCAGGAGCATTATTTTACAAAGGAGTGTTCAGAATGCGCGGCTCGCGAGTTACGCCCGGTGTTGCCAGCTAAAACGAGTTTTCCCCGAAAGTGTGGCGTTCCGTTCTCGCATGACCAAAACAGGCGGGTGCCATACTCTCGGGTTGCCAGAAGAGCATTGCACGGCAACCCGACACTCTCTTTGTTTCGTACCCAGACGTTATAATGAGAAACATGTGAAACATAATCGATCTAGGGATATTGGAGACGTAATATTACGCCGTTGCTTTTGTTCAGCGCGTTCGTGTTCGCGCTTTGTGTTTTCTATTGCGATGATAGGGTTTTATTTTGAGTCGCTGTGGGAAACTATTCGGTGCATGCGACTGACGATGTATCGAATGAAGGATTATAAATCGTGTAACGTAAGAACTTTCTATTCACAGCGAGAGTAATGAAATGACGTCGTGGCATCTTGGGCAATCATTCAGCGATGTATTATGAAATTGAAATTTATTTACGACTGATTTCATTGTTGTCGCGTAAGATTTAACGCGTGTTGTGGGCAAGTTTGGTTAGTCTGCGTATTATTACTAAAGAATACCAAGGGTCATTTTTTTTTTTTTTTGGTTGGGAAATCGTCAAATGGCCTCTCCCGCTCTGGGCGGAGCGGCAGGGCGTGTCAGACTGTTACTGACTAAAATCCATCAAGGGTCAAACCTGGGAATGTCTATGAGGATACTAACCAGACCAACTGGACGGATTGGTCTAGTTAAAATACGCATAGACAAGAGCAAAAAAAATTACCAGACTTAAATTTGTTTCTTACAAGCGTAACGTCTTTTAATACTCGGAACAAATTCCCACATCCTATAAATTACCTTAACAGCACTACTTGCAGTGCTTACGCATACTTAGATGACCAATTTTAGAATACGGGCGCGTTCTATTCCTGTTCAAAGTGGCAACAGTACCAACTGCGTGAAACCGTAGCGTGAGGTCTATCGCAACACTAGAACATGCGGATTTGGTTACGCGCCAATATGTAGCAGTGATCCTTACAAATTGTGTTTGTCGTACTGTTTTAATTCGAAGATCGAAGTGACACAAATGCAGTCGTTATTTCGAGTAGGTAGGTTACTAGCCAGATTAATAAGACTTGGAATCTGCTGGAGATTATGGTCTGACAGTTAACTAAGTAAAAAGCGCGGCTAAATGTCTTCGGTTCGAAATTCGAATCACAGGACATAGTGCAAGTTGAGGCACAGTTTTCCATATAAAACCGTAGTTTAGTGACACTTAAATGGGAAAGTAAGTATGTAGTAGACAATTAGATACCTATGTAGGTATAAATACTGGAGTAATAGGCCTCTTGGAATCCACTGCAGATAGATGCTGGGTATAGCAGGCTTTGGTTGGGCGGTGCAGTAAATAAGACAATTAAGACTATTAGGCTGAAAAACCTAATTTTTCTGGGTGGAACTCTATTGGTCAATACTTATCTAGCTGTTCTCTATACTCCAATCGACAAGCAGCAAGCCACAAATGTGGCGATACAATTGAGACACAACCTTGTCTTAAGCACAATCAGCCTTTCTCTCGGCTGGGCCACAGGCCTTTTCTCTGTGAGAGGGAGTGGGCCTTATCAGCAGTGCTTAAATGATGGAATGAATTCCCGTAACTTGAAACTTGTAACAAAGTTGTATTTATTAGAACTAGCCGAATAAAGGCTCCCGTAGACAAGCGTGACGCGACTCTTATACGAGTAGAACATTTTCCATGAAGTTTTCGTAGAAATTGTTCTACTAGAGTCGCGTCACGTTGACGCGTCGCGCCTGTTTGCGGGAGCCTTTATTCGGCTAGTTCTAATAATAAATACAACTTTGTTGCAAGTTATTTAGAAATATTTCATTATTGAATGACATTTTGTTTTTAATCAAGAAATTGAAGAATAAAAAGAATACCTACAGGGTTACTGGCCAGCCTTAGTTACGTACTGGTATTAAAAAGTCCTTTAGTAAGCTTTCGAGTATGTAGGTATAACATGTTAAAAAGATCTAAGTAAGTAAGACAAAAAGGTGTGAATAAAAATAATGGTGAGGAGATGAAACATGAATGCAATTTTTTTACCGAATTAAAAAAAAGGAGGAGGTTCTCTTTTCAACTGTATTTTTTTTAAATGTGTTTTTAGCTCAGAACTTTATTCTAGGTGAACCGATTTGGATGATTCTTTTTTTATTTGAAAGCTGGTGGTTCTCATGTGATCTCATATACATTTGATCAAGTTCTGACCAGTAGTTTTTGAGTTATCTTTAATACTGCGTATTTTTTCCACTTAGTTTTTATTGATGATGTTTTAATAATTTCCTGTCACTGTTATTTACATATCAAGTAGTGGTAAACGAATTTGTGTAGGGTAGGTAGGTAACACAACAAAAAAGTGAAAAATAAAAACTTTATTACAAAACAACAACCGACTTCCAAATAAACACAAAAAAGTGAAAAATAACTTTAATTTCGGAAGGCAAAAACCGAAAATACAAAACCATGGACACCGACTTCCGAAATTAAAGTTATCTTTTACATTTTTAGAGTTTTTTTTTTGGAAGTCGGTTGTTTTTTTGTTGAAAAGTTTTTTGTTGAATAATGATGACAGAATTGAGAATCGAATTTATTCGAACCTGACCCACTACCCCCTACGAATTACGATACTTCTAACAATATGAACAGAAATACCAAAATCTCCATTCCAATCTCTAATTAATTCCCACAAATGATCACAAACCTATTCTAAATGAATATGATAGTTGTTTTCCATGTGACGTCCATATTTGTTTCCACGTACATTAGCACTGCTATCGTTTTACACGGCATTAGGTAAATTATAAGCTCCACTAGTCGCTGCAACACGATATGTTTGCAGTCGGTGCCGTCTCGACTTCACCCTCGTCACAGAGCAGCCAATACAGTAGGACAACTTACGTAATTAATAGTAATTATAGGTAATTATATTGAGGTAGCTGTTGTTATTATTTTATTGTTGCGGGACTGTTTTGCATTATCTTGTGCGCGTACAGCCTTATCTGCTTAACGCACATACAACGAAAATCGATGAAAGTACTAACAATCCGAATATATTATTAATTTTATTGGATCATATCTTTTGAGTGCAATCGATATTTTTGGTAATCAATACACCATAAAAAATAAGATAAAGATATTAATGTCAAAACACAATTTTAAAATTAATGAGTGCTCAAGTTTCACGCATAATCAGCTACTGACTAACTGCTTGTTAACTGTCATTTACAGAAACATTAGTCATCTTTTTGATTTTATTAATTAATTACAGTGTATGTTTTTACGATCACATTTTTGACACTTTATAATTTATTCTCGAAATTATTCTCAAGTATGCTTTCATACTTTAGTAAAGGTACTGCTTATACCTTCTCTGCAATTCTGTTTTTTTTTATTTACTTGCCAAAAAGTATTGACTTTTTCATCTTCGTCTTCATATACAACAAAATTACGCTATTATTAAATTACGTTCGATAGACGAAAAAAAACACTTGTTTTTTCACATGAGATTAAAAACCAACCTAATTAAATAAGTGGACTGGATGGTCTGAAATAGCCAACAACAGGGCTGCGATGATTAAAAAAATCACTTTATTATTGAAGTGTTTTCTTTTTTTAATAATTTCATTTAAATCTGCAACAAAAACAGAAACCAGGCAAAAATGTCACTACAAAAAGATGTCTGCAAGAAAAAAGATACTGTACCTATGTGGATTTCAATGTGTGTAAACTTCTTATAAAAGAAATGGGCATAGTTCTGAGAATGAAATCCCATGCAGCCACATACAAGAATTAAATTAATAGTAGTTAATTAGTAGTTTAGTAATTTTATAAATAATTTTAAATTTAAAAAAAAAAAAAAAACGCGCACGGTGCTAAGTTTTTTGTTTAAAAGTGGTGTGAAAATCACTCAAAATCGTTGATTTTATGTTAAATAATAGTATATGACTAAAAACCATATTAAGAGTGTTTTCTCTTAAGCTTTATATCTCAAAACTGAATACCAAATTAAAAGAGTTTAAATTATTATTAAAATCAAAAAAATCTGATGTACATATATTATGTAAAAGAATTACGATTTAAATCAAATAAATCCGTTTTTTTTTTGTTTTGAAAATGTCATAATTTTTAATAGACCCTAGCCAACACACAGAGAGCAAACGTGATCATCGCTGATCGTTCCTTCGTTCTTGGTCATGGAGAAGGATAATTTAGGACTGATATACAGGGTAGCACATCGACGCACAAACTGGTACTTATAGTCATTTTATCCTAGGTGCATTGACTTCACGTATAATTATGTAATTAATGTACCTATACATAATATTGTAAAACATTTTAAAAGAGTAACGGTGGAGATTCTTGCCCATTCTTCTCCATACGAAACTACCTTTTGGAAGGGGCAACTAGACTCAACATTATTTTTTTGTAAATTTTGACGTTCAAAAGTGCCTTTTATGTGCTTATTTGAAATAAATGATTTGACTTTGACCTTGACAGACAACTTCTGACAACTTCTGAACATTTCCACATTTCCATTGAAATTTGTAGTCGGTTATTAAAAACAAATTTTGCTGTTTCATACATTTGACCGCATAGGTATTGCACTTTTTTATAAAACAGCAGTTTTTTTTTAAATCCGACGAAGATTCTCTATGCTGCGTCTAGAATCATGTGCTGATGGTAACAGTTTTTGCGTCGAAATTCCTGCCACCCTTTTTAATTAAATTAAAATAATATCAACCAACGAACGACTGTCTTATTAAGATATCCTCTCAACCTTGATATTAACGATATTATGTTATTTACGCAAACACTGGACATTGAAACTAATCCAAGTTCACTTTTCCATGTGTTGGACACGGGCAAACGACGCTGAATATTTATTTATGTCAGATTCAAGTTTCTTGGTGACTACACACATTGCTATTCGATTTCGTGTTTACGTTTTCTATTTTAATACGTTTTTGCTTCCCTTTCCAGCGAATAATTGCGTTTCAAATTGTATTTGAAGGAACAGATGATGACACAAAGTGAATCTTTGTTTTAAAACAAGAATAAAAGTTGTATCAAGATTCTTATATAATTTGTTGAGGTGAATTTCATAAAAATACAAAACTTCTCACAAACCTTTAGAGAACCTACACTGGTCGAATACCGTTTTTTATTTAATCAAATAAGTGTAGGTATGCTTAACTGTTCTTGTTTGATTTTATACGATATGCATCGAAACTTTATACCAATATTAAAAACGGCGCTTTCATTTTGATCATAAATATCGGATTTCTTAACATACCTATAAAGGTATTTTTATTTTTTTGTTTTGGATGTAAATGCAGTTTGAATAATGAATATAAAGAGATGTAATAACCGATATCCTTGCGATTTGCATCGGATCAAACAACATTTAGTTTTAAATAAATTCTCTGAAAACCACACAACACACACACACCAACCAAACAACAACAAAACAAAACAACACTGATAACAAAACTGGGCCGTAACATCGAGAGAACTCGTAAAAATATTATTGAATTAGGTATAAAATAAAAAATGTGTATCATGCATTTACAAAATTTATACGGCAAGATATGCTCCTTGGGACTGTCTAAGCATATCAAGTGAAATAGGTGTACCTACCAAACACCTCTGCCTCTGCCTATCGCTTCGGGGTGTACAGGTGTGATTTTACGTCATGTTAATGTCTTCAACAAAAACACTATAAAATATCACACAAGCGACGAATCTGTAAAAAAAAAATGACATTTGAGTACTGTATAATGTTACTCTGTGACGCCAGCTCGCTCCGCCTCGTAATGAATGACGTACAGAGGATGCCTCTACAATGCGTAGGTTTGATTAGTTCTTTTGTCACCTCGGTCACTGGGTCAAGGAATTAATGGCTTATTACAAAATTAACTTCCGATGTATTGTTCTTAGTTTAGGGTTGAACGTGATCGATGTGTGGGGAAAATAGATGCGGTGTCGAGTTTCTATTGTGAATCAGCATCAGAGGCGATGGCTGGCGGCCGCGCTTGTAATAAATTGGCATAATTGCTATAAGGTTTGTAATTCAGAGTAATAGGTACAAGCAAGTCTCTTCACATACTATTATGCTTGTGTATACAAGAATGCTAGAAGGGTTTATTCATGGCTGCAATGTCCAACTTCTATGTACCTACCAATTTATAAAACCACATTTTGCAAGAGCTGGTATTTCACGGCATTGTCTTTCCACTGGGCACTTGTCTAGCGTAGGCGAAGGTAGACGTATGCACAGCGAAAAGGCCACATAGACGTCGCGTAGAGGTAGAGGCCGCGTAGCGTGCATTAGCGTAGAGGCCGCGTAGCTTGCATTAGCGTAGAGGCCGCGTAGCGTGCAACCAAGGCTAGTGATTGTATTGACCTCATGACGTTTCATTATCTAGTCCTACCAAATTAGCCATTGGACTAATCCCGCTCGTAAGCTCTGTCGTTCAAACAGTGGATATCGTCTGCTTCCGCAGCTTTGCTAGAAGAAATGTGTTTACAAGAAGTCAATGTTTATAATTCTGTGATACAACACTAAGTACACACCCAATTTATTACTGTGAGATAAATTTATTACACTTCGTTTGGGTAAACTTTCATGCAACTAAACGAATTCTAGGTATCAAATGAGAACAGCTGGAGAAAACATGAGTGTGTAGGTACTCAACACTGGGTTTCCTTACGTTCCCAGAACTTTGAACGAATAAACGTACTGCATACCAACGCGTAAGTAGCTAAGTACCTATGAAGTGAGCTGGTGTTCCTTTCTTTCGATGCAGATATCTTTGTTGACATGCCATGTGTTGAATTTTTACGGGTAGGTATAATTACACCTACGTGAATTTATGTAAGCAGTGTATTCTTTTCTTATCTCTTTTCATTCATCAAATGTGGGTTTTAGTCAGTTGTTTATGTTGTCTATCACCAAATTCAGGTGCGCATGTGTTGTTAAAAGAGAGAGTAGGTACGGTCAGCCACAAAAGTCGATAAACACTGCTTTACACATCATCTAAATTCACACAAAATTATTCGTTATGTACTTTGTATTTCAGCAATTCATATAATAGCTAAGAGTTCATATTATTTTGATTTTACTTCTATTCCGATTAAGATTAACAAAACTGAAGAGTTAATCGAATTTAGTCGCTAACTGAACCTCATTCAACGCGAAATAAAAAGCTTGAAAAAATGATCAAAAATTTTGACTAGACCAACTTAGGTTTGATTAGGTACTTTTCTAAGTCAGAAATCTCAAAAAAAAAAAACACGTTTCGTAGGAAATGAGACTGTTAGGAGACAGAACACAATATTGTGTTCTCTCATCGTTCTAAGAAACTCGATCGACCAGAATGTTTTTTTTTTGTGAAAATTGCCCGTTTTCTTTCTGACTATTATTTTTTTAATCTCTGGGCAGAAAGCTAGTGCCCTATAAACGTTTAAATAGCAATTTTTCTGCAACAGGTACTTTAGCGTTCTCACTGTAAGAAAATAATGTTCTATCATCGTAAATGATATAGGTACTGTAGTTAAGGCTGGCACAACAAACTAAGGCCCACTTGCACCGCCAATGACTAAACACGTTTAGCGCTAAACGAGTTTCAAACATCATTCTGTCTCTGTCATCTTCAAACATTTGACAGAAACAGAATTATGTTATAAACTCGTTTAGCGCTAAATGTGTTTAGTGATTGGCGGTGCAAGAGGCCTTAGTATTGCGAAGGTAACTTTGTTTTGTAATGGTAACCTCTGTTACATAATACATTTATCAACATTACATTATTATCGATTCCATTACCTACATAAATAATAATCAATCATACTTATTATTATTTCGACATAAACATAAAGGTTTTCTCGGTAAGGTTACTGGGAAATGGGTGCAGTCAGGGAAATTCATTGTTAATCCGTTAATTTGCCGTTCTATAGTCATTTCATACAACTGTCCAAGAATAGCAACAGTGATTTCACTATAATACAGTCAATTTAAATTGGTAGTCAGTTTGCTTAAGAATTAATTTACTTACTACCTACGACTTTACATAAGTACCTCAACAAAGAACAGAAAAAAAATATGTCAGAAAAAAAAAAGACCTATTCATCAATCGAAGTCAGCTAGGACATGATCAAACACTACATCTTTGAAAAGTTGCATTCAGGATTTCGGTTACATAAATTGACTTATAAGGCTCCCGCAGACAGGCTCACCGCGATTCTAGTAGAACAATTTCGATGAAAACTTCATGGAACTTGTTCTATCAGAATCGCGTCGCAACTTCGATTCGCGCCTGTCTGTGGGAGCCTATATAATTAAGAAACAAGATACTCATGAAGTTCTACCGACTCCCATATAATAAAATCCTTCGATATTACCTACTAGGAAAAACGTGCTCTACTTTACACAATACTCTTCAAAAGCAATCTACGTGCACAAGTTCGAGTTTCAATCGCAATATACTACGCTCATGGACTGCAACAGTATAAACAGCGCGCGGCGTCAAGTTTTCTGCTCTAGCAACACCGTGCGTAGGTCGCCCGGTGTCGGGTTACGAACGCTCCTAAATTTACCTTAGCCAAGCTACTGCCATTAAAAGCATTTATGTTATATTGGATATCACAATATTATCGGGAGTTGAGTTACCACCGCGCTTTGACCGTTCATGGCTTTGTTACTCGCCTTTTGTGAGTTGTCTGGGTAAACCTGTGTTGTGACAGACTAGGTCGGAAATCTAGGTTGTCGCTACATGTGAGTAGGGTTTTGTGATTCTAGACGGGGAGATTCTAAGAAGTTTGTAATTTTATACCGACTGGTCGTATTGCTGTAACTAATTAGGTGGGTGCTTACTCAATTTATTTTACTGTGAAGTGAGAGGTGATCAGGTGAATCAATGCCGGAAAAACTTGCGATTTTCGACCAAAATTAACCCAAACTTAAGTTGATTTTGGACGAAAATCGCACGTTTTTCCTGAGATCGTGCTCCTTCACTTTTTCATGCTTTTCTGGTAGTTGTTGGTCTCAATTTGTCGGAAGAAATTTATTCCGAAAAGACTTCTGATTATTGTATTTTGTCTCGTACCACATAATATATGACCATGCAGCCATAGATTATAGATTTGCCAACTATAAGTGCAAGGCGGGCACAGATATTCCACTTCAACGATTAATCAAAATCAATCAAACTAGATCAACAATGAAAAAGATTGATATTCAATGACCTGAATAAACATTTAAATATAATTGAATTGATTCAGTCAACCGCACGCCACACATGAAACGTGAACTGTTAAAAAAGGGCGCTCGGTCACTAAGGACGTGCGGCTGATGGTACCTACTATATGTTGATGCTGCAAGGGACATTTGTAGATCCCGGCAAGTAAAGGTAACAACCTTTTCACTCTTTGTGTGGCTACTAAAAGACCTATTGTTTTTCACAAAACTGCGATCTGAAATCTGTTGACCAAGTGTGGTGGTTATGGCGATATTACCCGTAAAAGAAGCCTCCATAATGTTGATTTGAAGCCGAGATCTAAAGGTCGATAAAAATCATACATAATTATAAACTTACCCGAGGAAACGTGTTACAAAGTTGCAGTGTAACACAAATCATTTGTTTGAGTGTGAGTTTGTTTTGGCCTTTCTTCTCAGAGTAGTCAGATATGAAACGCCGACCTCATCTAGTTTTAAAAATATGATTGACGTGTAAAAGTGTTTGTACAAACCTACTTACAGAAATAAAATCATTTATCATTTATTTATCATTTACCGACCTACTTAATTACATTTGCTCACCTTCTTGCACAATAAAATTATATCTTTATATGCATTTGATAAATAACAGCAAGAAAACAACATCGAAATAAGTTAAAATCATAATTTTAACTCAACATTTTGCCCGAAACTCGTTAGTAGTTGCATTAAAATTACTTATTTTAATTAATCGAGCTATCATTAATATTTCGCAGCAAGATACGTTATGTTCGTAGTTTCGGTAACGTAAATGTTGAATGATGGCGGCCAGTTTTACTCGTTCCTTGTGCATGTTGGATGCGTTCAGGGTATCGTATTTTCACCGATGATAATTATTACGCAACGCAACACTGGCAACACTGACGTCGGCCGTAAATTGAAACGCGAAAGCTCACGTACGGGGAGTGTGGTTAGATCATTATTAGAAACAGAATTTATTGATTTAATTACGAAATTTATTCTGTTTAATTTTGTTTTATGTTTAGATTAATAACAAAGGATTTGGATTTTAGATCTAATAATGAACTGATTAGCAAATTTGTTTAGAGACCCCTCGGCTAAATTGGAAAACAATAAAATAAAATTTCCTATAGATAAGTACCTACTACAGTGGCTTAAAGAAACTGTAATATCACGTTAAGTACCTATCAGGCTATCACTCTTTCAAATCAAGAAACCTACTTCTTTCTCCTCCTTTTCGCCCTCTGACCGAAGTGCACATCACTCCTACCTACAATTTTCTATCGTGTCCTCTTGTTTCACCATAGAAACAGAAAGCATCCCAGCAATTACATGGGGTCATAACTTGCCAACGATTAGGTAAAGCGCGGCTATCTTGCAAGATCAGATGTAATCAGAACCCCATGGGAATCAGTTAAATAGTTTCATTACGCGAAGACTGCTGGAGTTACACAATCGTGCTTTAATGGTTGGATAGTAAATAATCTTTGGTTTCTATTGAGATGCAAACTGTATTTATATTTATTATACTTAACGATGTAATATATTCTTAAAAAAACAAACAAGATTAAGTAGGTAATAAAAACAGTCAATAGTAACAATTTTAACTATGATAACCCGCAAAAAGAAATTGCTCTACGCAGTGCTACGAAAGGCTACTATTTTTAATTTTATTGATTCCCCTTTGATGACATTTTTAAGTAGGTATTATGTACACCTACCTACTACACCAAGGTTCATTTAGTGTTTTTAAAATAGCTGCTACAACAAGCACACCCACACACCTACACTCACTACCTAGGTACATATGTCTGGCATTTATCACCCCGTACTTTCATGCAATCGAATTGCTAATAAAAGACAGTTTCTCGTTAAAAAAATTGGTATTTACCAATTAATTAGTGTTGCAATAGGCTTTGTCAATGTCAATACAAAAACATTTACAAGGTTTACGAAGTACCTACT
The DNA here is from genome assembly GCA_916610205.1 of Griposia aprilina. Lineage (NCBI taxonomy): Eukaryota > Metazoa > Arthropoda > Insecta > Lepidoptera > Noctuidae > Griposia > Griposia aprilina. The sequence continues at coordinate 20,825,880 of OU744296.1, forward strand.
ACGACCTGCACCCTAATTGTATAACACACTATCAATCACAATCTCAATCATTTTGAAGTCTATTGCTAATCCATTTTTCTTGTTCGAAAAAATTGTCTGCTCAACATCGTAAACAACGCAATGAATGTTGTTGAACTGTCAAAATGAAAGCCATTGCTACTGTTAGTGTGTTACGCAATTAGGTAGGTACCTGCTACTAAAATCATGAGCTAATTTCCTTCCAATGATAGGTATTACCTGGAAACTGACGTTTTGTTCAAAAGGATCAGTTCAATTATAATTCCTAGAGGAATTATTAATGTTTGGAGGCCTAAGTACATACAGTGACTAGTCAAACATTTACGAAAATGTGCATAATTCTGTCTTCTAAGGTTTTTCTAACCTATCTAAGAACGGCTGTCATTATTCTCGTTAACTAGTGACAGTGTCAACACTGAAATTATCAACGTAAACATTTCCATCCATCCTAGATTTCTTTCTGTAACTAGAACCCAATTATCTTGGCTGGCGACTGGTCATCTTCTCCTCTGAAATATTAGCCGTCTGCGCAGGACGCGGGATTTTGTCACTAAGGTTTGCGCTCAGATTAATTAAAAGCAGGTTATTTTGATACTCGTGTGTCAAAGGGATATGGTTTCAGCGTAATGAAGGCATCTTCGTAAGAGCTTTGAATGTTGCCGATATGTTGTGGCTAACGAGGTTTAGTGGGATATCATTTGCAGGGTCTGTGGATAGTAGGTACTTACTTAGTGGTGCTTTGAATAACGATGTTGCATCGATATTCGATAGGAAACTAGTTGGTATTTTCATGATTGGGGAATATAATTTTCAGCTTTTAGGCTGTAATTTAATTAGGATTAGGTTTTTTCCCACAAATAAACTAGAAGTCTAAATATAAGTTATTGTAGTGTTTAAAGTTTGATATTTTTATGACTTCAGAGAAAGAGGTTTGTCATTTACGAAAACTTGAAAACGAATAATATAAAATGTAAAATTCTCGCTCCGCTCGTATTAAATTCGTAGCAAAAACGCTCTACGAGTTCAACTACGAGTCTGTTACAAATTCATGAAATGTGTTCATGGTCATCTAGAGGTTTTAAAACTTTTAAAGTGCCAATTAACATTGTTTGTAGGTAACTAATTCGTAACTGTACTGACTATAATATTCTTTCATAAAAATTTCAATTTACGAATCATATTATTGCTTCCTTTGTATGTACTTATGTAGGTACTTCGTTCCTGAACAAAGCCCTTAGCATTCCTTCAGCGTCCGTTTCTAATAAAAACACAGCTACAACAGTTATCGCTGCCAAATTACTACTTACAAACGAAAGTTGATGAACGACGAACATCTTTTAAGTTTCTTTGTTTTATGATACCATTATTACCTATATAGTAGCGAATCTTGCAAAATATAAGTTAGTGAGCACACACTGCACACAGAGTTGAAACGGTCGTGTCTGTCCAGTAAACAACATATTTTTTCAATTTTGTTTAGATGGTGATTATTGACTACTATGACTATGAAATTAACTGTCTTGTGTTGTCAAATGTGGGTGCCATTTTACCTTCATAATCTTCAGTGCGATAGTCTGTCTAAAGCTTAGGTCTAAAGACAGTCTTGACTCGGTCTGTGTACAGCCTAAATGAGTAATGCTGGCTTAAAACAATATGAAACCACGATGTTTTTTTTTTATTTAAAAAAAATGTGACACAGATACCTCTTGAATTACGTGTTGTTGTTAAAAGTGGACGTTTTGTATATCCATAAGAATTTATGAACGCGATAGCTGGCAGTAATGTTGACTGTAAGGAGGTCATCAACGACAGCATTTATTTTATATAAATTGTGCTTTTTTTTTACATCTTTGATATTAAAAATAGCCGTTGTATTTGTGGACGATACGTGGGCTATCATTATGCTCCAAAAATTACATCAGATGTTGGTATTAAATTAAACGCTTTGCTCCCGATTCAGACGAATTAATGTAGCGTTTTATTCGTTGATAGTAGGCGGCGGCAACTTTAATATTCCATCTTAATTAGACAGTCAAATCAATTTAAACCTCATAATTTGTAAGTAATTTTGTTCACAAATCACGGTTAGATAACTATATACTTATATAAAACTCCGTCTCAATCCATGACATTATTTTTCCAGGATTTCGCAGAGACAGCGATGAATGAGCTGCTAGGCTGGTACGGGTACGAAAGGCTGGAGCTGCGGAGATGGGCGGCATCCCGAGCCCGCGACGCTTCCAGTCCAGAGCAGACCAGCGAACAGAAAAATAAAGGTATGTAGGTACATCTCATGAGATTAAGACATTGAACATCCACACTACTGAACTTCGGCAATTAATGTAACAATGAAGTTCTTTCTTCTTTTTTTCTTGACTTCAACATAACTGGTGAAATGTGAGTGCACCTCTGCCTAGGCTACTACTTCGGGGAAATACCAGGCCTTAAGTTTAAATGTTATGAACTGGGCAGCGGATTGATTACTGTAGTTTATTAATAGGTAGGTATTAGAAGATAAGCAGAACTGACTAGTTTCTTTTTTATACTTTTTATTGATTATCCTCCTGTCTACTCGATAAATGTAGGGAACTTGTGGAGGATGGTTCGTAACAAAACTCCTGCTAGGTACATAAACTTCAAGGGCGCTTAATTTCTCCCTGAAATCAGAGTAATAGACTGAGCTGCAGTTCCCCCGTTTCTATTACGTTTTAATACCGTCCAATAAAAACATATTACATTTCTTAGAACAGGAACCCTCTTCCCGTAGCAGCTGTAGTTCTACGAATAGATGTGTTCCCGAACGCAACCCTCCCGCGCTTTCACTATAAAAATGGCGGCCAAAATACGCGGCAAAACGAAACACTGCGTGATGCCACAGATATTAATCTAATTCCTACATTATTTGAGGTTTAATAAACTCATTTTCTCGGAATTACTTTTTTATGAGGTGTGATATGAATATTATTATATCGATAAGTTTTAACAGTTATGCTACCACGAAATACGATAAAGATCGCTGAGCAAGAAATAGACGGAATACTGAAAGCTTTGTACGTATTATAGCCAGCACATAGGTACATCGATGTTAGCAAACGAACATTATTTACAAATTTGATACCGCAAAGCCGGTTTACTATTCCTAATGAACGCCCGCGAATACGTAGTATAAACAGGTACCTATGTTATGTAGGTGTGCCGCAAGTGAAAATGTAGAACTTTGTGGTTAAATTGTGATGATTAGGAATGTATAACGTTACGATATAGAGTTACATAGACTGCTAAACACACGCAGCAATTTAGAACGAAATAGTGATCCCGCTGAGATATTTCAAGGAATTTAGTCTTTATTCATGGGGAGTTTAATTAGTAAGTTCTAATATATTTAATATAATATCATTGGTAAGTTCTAACTGTTCTAAGAATTCATTATCAATTATGGATAGATCAGTAGCTACCTATTTATGTTGGTAGGACTCTAGGATGGCTCTGTAGAATATTTTTTAGGTATTTATTTAGTTGATTGAATTCCCTTTATTATCATTAATTAAGTACCTACTTAAAATATTATGATAGTTTACGCTCAACATTTTTTGAATTAAGTTATGAATTTTTTTTGAGCTCTGATTTACGATATTTTTATCGTTTTATGTAGTACTATTTTATTTCTATGAAATATTTTTGAATAATTCTTTTCTTTAAACATTTGACAACACACTCAATTCTTTATGGCTTGTAATATTTACCTATGCTTAACTGTGCGACGAAGAACTGAGCGTTTTACGGTGTCCTACGATGCAGCGTTTTAAGGCGACAATAAGTGCCAGCGACCTTGAGCGAGTGGGAGGATCATGCGAAACTTTTAAGCGAATAAAATTGCATAGAGCGTTAGCGTCTACCCGGACGTCAGCGATGCACTGCCGCCCGTCGCCCGCAAGAGCCCCTGCTTCAACGCGCATCAAGTTTATTCGCAAAAACAACTCTCCTTGATTTATCAAACATAATACTGTAGCGGTATCAACATCGCCACATGCGAGCTACACGTCATACTGACGTCACGCAAATCCTGCATCGCGCAATCAGAGTTTACCGCGCGACTAGCATATATACAACGTCCCGACATCAACCGTCGGGCAGTTGCCCACCAGACACAACACCCGTCTGGTCGGAGGATCCTCCCTTTTCCATAGAGTATGAGTGAACTTTACACCCTGTTCCTCATACCTCTATAATACAAATAAAAGCCGTATACAAAAATTTGGGTACTTAAATTGTCTTTTAGATGGTGCAGATTTCATGAAAATACACCCTATAGTTTTTTGCGTGATTACCGTTTTTGTGTTCGCGTTAGACATTACTTTACAAATTAATTACATTATGTTATAAAAATATAATTTCAAATATTCACATATCAAATAACGAACAAAATAGTCTAGTTTATCATAATTTTTTTTCAAACAAATATGACTATTCGTTTAGACGTGATGTTCAATTTGAAATCATTAAAAGTCGTATATCTGCGCCTTAACATCTAGGGTTTGTGTAAAACCACATCTTATGTATTGTAAAACATTTTGAAGGCACTGCTTGATAAGTGATTGATAACTGATAATTACATATCTATAATAAATTCGATCAATAGAATTATACCTGGGTCGGCACCCTACTTGATATTGCTAATCCACTGCTTCTTATGTTCGAAAAACTTATCTGTTCAACAGCGTAAATCAAATAACGCAATAAATGTTATTGAAATGTCAAAATGAAAGCTATTCCTACTGTTAGTGTGTTACGCAATCACCTCATCCTTAAGTCCTGTCTTCCTAAGTTGAGCTGCACGATTACTGACAAATGCGTCCACTGACTGGACAGGTCCACTCAATCTGTGTGGTTCTTTCCTCAAAAGACCATTTCAGATACCAATCTACATGGTCTTCACATGATCTGACCAAGATTATGTCTGGACTTTAAAAGAGACTGTGACCTCTGAGTTTGTTTCGGCCTTTCTTCTCAAGAGTAGTCAGATAGGAAACGCCGACCTCATTTAGTTTAAAGATATGATTGACGTGTAAAAGTGTTTGTACAAACCTACTTACAGAAATAAAATCATTTATCATTTATCACCTCGCGGTTCTTAGAGGAATCCAACTGAACATTGTCCATAATGAGTTTGTATTTCACGGAAATCAAAGTAAAACCATTAGTTTACCGTTTCATAATCAATCTAAGGTTTGGAAAAACGGAAATGAATAAGGTCTATAAAGTATAACGAGCTATCATTTACTCGTCCTGTATAATGTTATAAACGAATCGCAGTAATGAGAAAGCCAGTGTACAGTTTCGCGCGTTTTTTTTTTCTCTATTCAATATCATTCGCAAATTAATTGGAGATGGATACCGGAGTCGCGCTTACTGTTTCCAGAAATTAATATTCCAACAACATGATACTCACTGTTGCAACTTTTATTACAATTAGCTAGTTTTTCCGGTGTTTTTTTGTTGGATAAAATGGATGCCTGAAAGCAGTTTTATTTATTTGTCGACGAATGTGTATTTTGATTTCCGTGTAGTTAATTGTGCATACTTTAATAAAAAATATCTTTAATATTAAAAATGGTTGTTTTTAAAATTAATGTTGCAATTCTTTTCTGATATTTTTTTGCGCTGAGCGCCTGTTACATTTGTTCTGCAACATTTCACTTTTTAACCGACTTCACAAAAAGGAGGAGGTTCTCAATTCGTCTGTATGTTTTTTTTTTTTTTTTTTTTTTTTTTTTTTTTTTATGTGTGTTAGCTCATAACTTTTTTCTGGGTAAACCGATTTGGGTGATTCTTTTTTTATTTGATAGGTGGTGCTTCACATGTGGTCCCATTTATATTTGATCAAGGTCTGACCAGTACTTTTTGAGTTATCCTTAATACTGCAGATTTTTTCCACTTAGTTTATATGGATGATGTGTTAATAATTTCCTGTCACTGTTATTTACACACCAAGTAGTGGTATACGAATTTGTGTGGGGTAGGTACCGCAACTAAAAAGTGAAAAATAAAAACTTTTTTACAAAAAAACAACCGACTTCCAAAAAAAACACTAAAAGACGTGAAAAATAACTTTAATTTCGGAAGTCGGTGGCCAAACACGAAAATACAAAACCAAAGGCACCGACTTCCGAAATTAAAGTTATTTTTCACGTCTTTTAGTGTTTTTTTTGGAAGTCGGTTGTTTTTTTACAATAGGTATGATTGATGGTACCTATTATACCCGACGGAAAACAATGCCATTGACCTGTATATAGGTAGGTATTTTTAATGGTAATAACACATTATTATTAGTATTATTTATCACCAAACTACAATACTTACATAATATACTGATTAGGGAATGCAATCCCCGCAAGATAATTTCAATCTTGGTATTTACGGGACTGAGCTTTCTTAATCCCGCGGCATCCAGGTAGTTGCGGGATCCCGCAGGGTGGACGTAGACTTCTCAAATTAATCATAATAAAGGGGTTTTTACTTAAATTAAACAAGCTTTTTGGTATTTTTGACAATAAGACATACTTAGTAACTTACATCCCAAGAAAACACAAGAAAATTAAATATTATTTTGTAGGTAGCCAGCAGCAAAAAGGCTCGTTCTGCTTCTACGCCAGTAGAAACATTAATACGTGAATTGAAGGTACTTGTGTGCCTTCTAATCCACCCGACTCAAAATAATTCATCTTCTTCTTTATCAAAACCTCAAGATTGCTATTGTCCGAACTAGGTTGGGGTATTGTTCCTGATCCAGAACTTTTCATACTGGTCAAGGTCAGTTCAAGTTCGTCTTGAAGCACTGATTAACACGATAAATTTCGTTTCTCCGTAATCCCGCCAGTCCCGCGGGATCCCACTCAATTTTCGATCGGGATCAGTCCCGCATAGTCCGTGCGAGATCCCGGTATCCCGGTACTCCATTCCCTAATACTGATTAACACTGTATGATTATTAGTCTATTAGGAACTTTTTCCTACATAGGGGACATTTTAGTTATCCTGCTTAGAGTCTAAGTTCCTCTGTTAATTTTTTAGATAAGACAAGAATTTGTTGGTTGATTAGAATAACATTAGGTACTTATTTACATACACCGCGTTAAAATAATGATTCACAATCTCTTAAAACCAAATTCCTCACGATGAGGGTTACCAATTTCCATTATTTTAGTTTCAATATTTTGAAAAAGTCCCGACCAAGTCCGGACTATACTTAGTGGTCAAAAAGCCGGACTTGTCCCTGTCCATACAAATCCGGACGGATATCAACCCTACGTACTTGCTTACACTACCTACTCACAACCGTTTATGTAAATGTTAGTCTTTTTTTATCAGTGTATGTTACCGTTTTCTATAGTCTTCTAGTATTCTAATCAAATACTCGTAAGATAACAGTAACCACTCTATTTTGCATTGAAGAGATCGATAAACAAATTTAAAAGTGGAAATTACTAGGCTAGAGAAAAAGGGGGTCAATATTTTTATTGGAGAAATACAGACTAGCTTTTGCCCGCGACTTCGCCCGCGTAAACATCGGAAATTATCCCCCGGGAACGTACTATCGGGATGAAAAGTATCCTATGTCCTAACCCAGCACCCTAATTACGTAACACACTATCTATCACAATCTGAATCATTTTGAAGCCTATTGCTAATCCATTGCTTCATATGTTCGAAACATTTGTCTGTTCAACAACGTATATAACGCAATGAATGTTGTTGAACTGTCAAAATAAAACCCATTCCTACTGTTAGTGTGTTACGTAACTACCCCGCTGGTCATGGTCTACCCATGTGCCAAATTTCGTTCAAATCCGTTCAGACGTTTTAGCATGAAACCCAGGCAGGCACTTTGTGCAAATTATTTCATCGCCACTGCTCTCAATATGGTGAAAGATAAAATCGTGAGGGGGAACCAGCATGTCCTAGAACGAATAAATCGAAGACATGTGACATCCATCAACCCACACTGGGCCCGGGCCCGCGTGGTTGATTACAGCCCACTCCCTCTCACAGACGCGAGGCTTGTGTCCCAGCAGTGGGATCGTTATAGGCGAAATATGCTTATGCCGTCTTGTAAATTGTTCTCATAAACCCTTTTCTTCTATTCCAGCCGATGAATGTTCTTGGTGCAACAAGAGCCTCCCGAGCGAGGGTTCAGCACTCCAGCATGCAGGTGCCACATTCTGCTCAGAACTCTGCTTCAGTCAGTCTCGGCGGGCTAACTTCAAACGTGCCAAGACATGTGACTGGTGCCGGCACGTCAGACATACCGTCGCATATGTGGACTTTCAGGTGAGCATCACTGGGTTTTTATGATGGATAGGTCATTGTTAGATGCTAAAGTTAAATTTTTACGGATGGTGGAGTACTATTGTTCGGTCCATTCAAAATTCGTAGTGTTTAGTGTGGTCGATTATCTGATTATGTCAATTAAATTATACTTCCTACTTGCAATCACTACGTACCTATTCCTCTAAATTGAGCACTTAGGAATTCATATTAACTTGTAGGTACTGGTACTCGTAAGCTAAACTTCCAATCACTCATCAAATCATACAAAATCTTATAAATGAATCTCTCAAATTCCAGGACGGTGCCACACAGCTACAGTTCTGCTCAGACAAATGTCTCAACCAATACAAGATGCACATCTTCTGCCGAGAGACGCAAGCACACCTCGATCTCAACCCGCATTTAGTCAATGCGGCATCGTCATCCAACCTCATCACTCCGGAACTCTGGCTCAAAAACTGCAAAAGCAGATCTGCTTCACCAAATTCCGAACGATCAGGTTCACCTACTCCAGAAAATGTGCCCACCAAACCGTCAAACACAGAAAAGATAGACGCTCAAAAGACGCAAAACAGATCTCCGCTTCCCCTGATAACGATCGCTCCAACAGCAAAGCTGATGAAGCAAAAACGACCTTCAGATGAATCAATACCAATGCAGAAGTCACCCGATACAAAAAAAGATATTAGGAATACTAAAATGAATTTACGGAAACGAAGAACGTCGAAGTGTTCGGCCACGGTCACGTCCCAAACTGTACGGCAGCGGACTTCGACCCCGAAAGCGCAGGATCTTCGGATGTGCAGTCCGTCTGATGGATCGTCGCCGGCGTCAAATGTTGGAAATGCTCTTCATTCACCGCCTCATACGATAAACACGCACCAGCCACCACCACCGTTTCCTCCTAATCCGATGTTCAGTATGCCTCCACCAATGTTTTTGGACAATCATGATCTGAGGCACCCGCATAATATGTTTCCACCACGACTGAACTTCATGCCTCGACCAGGATTCCCAATGGAGCGACCCCGACTCCCCGGACTTCCGCCACCGCTGAACTTCCCCACACCTATAGGACAGGCCCCACCGGTCACAGTATTAGTTCCTTACCCAGTAATCATACCGATACCACTCCCCATTCCAATTCCTATACCTTTCTCAGCATTCGTCCAGGCTCACTGTGCGAATAAAGTGAAAACTGAAAGCAAACCCGACGCAGCAGATATAGAAGGACCTTTAGATTTTACAATGAATAGTGATAAAAACAAAAGAGATGAGGAAATCATGGGATGTAGTAGCGAGCAGAGTTGTGAGACTGCGTTAGATAAGAATCCAGTTTGTGAACAAAACAACGAGCGAGTCGAGGATGATAAAATGGAAACAGAAATTAATGAGACTGGAAATCCGGAGCAGACTTTGCCCAAATTCAAGATAACCAGACTAGGCAATAAAATGGCGAAAATAGTAACTAAGAGTAGAGAGCCATCAGAATCCACAAGACCACTGAGGAAACGGCGGAGACTAGTAGAGGTGTCTAATGACGACGAAGCGCTCATTCCAAAGACGAGAAAAATTGTTGAAGTCTAAACATAGAATCCAAATAATCTCATTATTCTCTGATACATATCACAAACGCATGATAATCCGAACAGAGTTCATTATTCTTTCAGGTTGCTAGTCTTTAGTTTTAAGATGCTATTAAATTTGTATGTCTTAGGTTTTAGGGCGCACTGTAAATGTGATATTAGTAACTTATTACTTCAATGTATGTGAAATAAAAAAATATTACTACTCTACCACATAGTTTTATTGGCCTGTGATAAATGATAAGTAATCCCTGCATTGAAATTATTCAATAACATTGTGTTATCGTGCTTGTGTTGTATCACATGTTTGAAATTGATCGACGAGCCTTTCATCATTTAGATATAGATGAATAACAACAAACATTGGAAATCATAGATCAGACATTGTACCAAGCTGCTGTTTTGTTTACTTAGGCACATCAAAAACAAGGTAAGACGGAATAGCCAACGTCCTAACGTTTTGAGGAAAGGAGGACAGCAAACAAATGATCTCGACTCATATTTCAGCAAGTTGGTGTCATCTTCAAGTCAGCATATCGCAAATCACCGTTGGAAATAGGTCTTAACAACAATCGGGTCTTTGAATTCCGCATCCAGCCTGTCTCCGCCGAATTTTAAAAGTAGAACACCTTATAAACTTGAGCAGTCCGTTGGCTCTTCTAAAACACAGCAGCTAGTGCTATTTGCTGCGGATCTGTAAGAGATCTTAGGATCTTATGTGTGATGTAAAATTCACTTAGGTACATTATTCTTAGCCTATTTCGTAGATACCAATAAGTAAGTATGTAGGTACCTATGTTATAAGGTATTTTCGATTATGTCGTCATTCTAGACAATCTGAAACACAGATGTTTCACTGAAAAACAATGAATCATTCATGAATGTAGATTCAGGTGTGAATCACCATGATGAAATCCATAATGTGTGGCGCAATGGAAATAAAAGAAATCGTAAAATTTCATAGGCTTTTAATGTCTTGACTTAAAAATCATCGCTAAAACCCAATCATGGAAAATATTGTTTGCTATACTTTAACAACATGTTCTTACTAACTAACAGCTAGGCCACACAAGGTGCACTGGCGCCTCTACTTTCAGAAGTTTGTACATTTTTGAGATCCAATTATTATTTATATTAAACATCATTATCATTATTGAATTCTATAAAATTATATGTTCAAATAATTAAAGCGTCATCGGGTGATCCACATTAAATGCGTTATAACAATTAAAGGCAATACTGGCACTATTTCATTGATAGTTCTTGAGTGTGGCATGGAATATTTAGAACTTTAGCGATTTTGTCAATAGGGAAACTATATCGCCGCGCTCGACCTAACCTGCCGCATCCAGGGCGCATATGAGTAGACCTTATCTAAATAAGCAAAGTAGATTTAGATAATCTGTACACATTTGACTACATTTAAGCCTATTTATAATAGTGTACTCATGTGAAACCAGCAAGACTTACAGGCCAGATGCAGTAACATCCCGAAAAAGTACTTTGGCCAATACATTCTAAGTCTGACTAGAATGCTTTCGTAAGTATACATATTTCCGACTTTACCGCTATCTGAGCTTGGTAATATTCTAAAATCTACTACAAAAAGTTAATTATGCCTTACTGTTGTTTGTGATTATACAAATCCCAGAGTGTAATAGCACCATCAAGTCCACCGGCCGCCATTATGTTTGCATTCCAAAACGATACCTTCTCAGAGGAATAAACCACATCTTGAATGGCTTGCTTGTGCTCTGTCAGCACTACCAGAGGTCGGAGAGAGTACCAAGAAAAGATGCGGATATGGCTGTCCCAACCCCCAGAAACGAATACCTTACCATCTGACCGGGACTGAACTTTATTTATACCTGGGTTTTTAATTGTTATATCCATCTTGTGGGCCAAGCTTAAGTCTTTTCTCCCTATACTAAAGATCTGTATCACATTTGAGGCATTTCCAATCATGCCCCTTTGCTGCTCAAGGTGGAAATCAACGGACATCGGACACTCTGCGGTCTTCAGTTTGCTGATACATTGACTAGTGTTGAGATCCCACAGCAGGAGCCATCCTGCTTCATAGCCAGCCAGCAGGTAGGGCTGGTCACAAGGAAATTCAACAAATTTCAAGCACATCGGCTCTCCAAGCTTAAGAGATGTGTCCGGCTCCAGACATCCTACTTTCTCTCCGGAAAAGTTGTAAATGTGAATTTTTGAATCCTTGTCAGGTACATAGAGTGTTTCGAGTTTTGTGTTGGCGTCAAAACGGCAGAAACCAGGGTAATCAATGTTGATGAGTGCGTCTTCCTCATAGCCGCGGTTTGTTAAACTAAATACTTTGAACTTGCCGCCCTTCTCCTGAGTGATGAGGTGATTGTTGGTGTGGGTGAGGTGGAGAATGGGAGCTTGACCAACTTGAATCTTCTGTTGCACACGATTTGTCTGGAATTATTAAAAAAAAACTTATTTATAACAATACAACTGCATGAACAAAGAACTGGCTGATCTTATCAGAAGTGTAAAGGTAGATTGTTTAGTTTCAGCACACCTCTCAAGAAAAATAACGATACGTTATAAAACATGGCCAGTGACAAGTAATATGACTCCAAATATTACATATTTTAATAAACAAGTGGAAAAATACAGCATATTATAGAGCCACGTGAAAAGACATTCAGTGACCCAATAAAATAACACAAATGCGTATTTATTATGATTTGGCAGTCGATCCGCTCTATTCTAGGTCGCGAAACGAGGGTAGTAAACAAAAATGTCGCGCATTTAATGGAAGCCATAGGACACGTCATTAATGCCTTCTACGCAGTTGCGATGCTCAATGATATGTTTGGAATATAGACGTGATCTTACCTGAAGGTTGTATGCATAAACATAGCCGTTTTTTGAGCCGGCTAGTAACCTCTCGAGACCACCAGGCAAAAAGCTAAATGCCAACGAATAAACAGGAACATTATCCACATTCCTGATCGTATAAACGGGGTCTGGAGGTAACAGGGCCATCTCTGGTCAAGCTCGGAACGAAATTATTTGTCGGAATTGGTAAAATAAAATAATAACAAAATTAATCAAGCCATTAGAAACTCAACCACAACTACGCACAACACAAAACTGACAGAAAAACAAAAAAGTTCACATCGTAACAATCGGTTGCGTTCGAAACTAAGATTTAGTAAAATTGGCACAATAATGTTGCAGTAAACATTCTATAAAAAACCATTTTCAATTATAAATGGGTAATAAATTATTATTGGCCGTTTAATAAGATCAAAACTACGTATGTTTATTTTCGGTTAACGTTCGTTTCATTGATTAATGTGTACTTTAATTCTCACGGCTTTCAAGTATTTGAACGCATACGATTTCACAAAACTTTATGTCACTGTTTATAATCTGTGGTCATATTAAGAGACGGATTCGTAGTGATGTTCGCGTTTCGATTAACAATTTAGAACAAATCGATTAAAAGATGGGATTTGGGTCAAGTATATTCTAAGAGAAGTCACTCATTTATGCACAGAGTTATGTATATTCCTTGGGTTAATAATATGGCACATCGAGATTTAAAAAGAGACTGTCACATACACGTATCAGAAGCAAAAACGTTGCTCTACCAACTTGAACAATCTTCTTTCTAAAACTAAATGACCTATTTTCTGGATGGATGGTTATTTGCGCAACTTCAGTAAATTGGAAATCCTTTTCAAATGTGCAGTAGGTTCTTAAAATCAACAATGGACAAAATGCTTTAAAATTCAAAATTCAGTAGGTACAGTTCGCGCAAAACTTTATGACCCCTTTGAACTTAGGCCCGAGTACGAAATCACGCATGGTATAATTGAGTGCACAATCATTAATGTAAGATGTGAAACATTGTTTTTATAGTACCTATATGCCTACCCACAGCATTGATTTGTTCATCACAAAAATTATTAGCTTAGGTAATTTTTACGTGCAGTACAAGTTAATAGACCAAACAGGTATTTCCTTATGGAAGCCGAACTACAGCGAGTTATGACAGGGACATAAATAGAAAAGTATGTAGGCGAGAACGAGCTAAAATTAATGGTTGTGTTTGTATTTTTTTTTTTGCGAACATGTTTACCGCAAATAAATGCATTTTCTTTCTCTTTAGTAATGTTTGATTTCGTACATTTGTTGTGTTGATTTCTTGACAAATAAATTCACGTGTAATAAATTTGTTTTCACCTGTTCTTTTGGATTTTATTCGATAGAACAGATCAGTCGCAGAATATTTTTATAGTAGAATGTTTTTCAGAAATAAAACTATAGGTAATCAGTAATAGTGTCGTTTTATTTCTGTAAAACATTGATAATTCTGTCTGTGTAGTGATAGTGTCGCTTTGGTTATAAGATACTTGACCATAGATGGCGTTAAATTAAGAAAAGTAAATAAATAACTTAAATTTTTGAGTTAATTAATTTTGATGTTATCTAGCGTTTATGAGAACTAAACCATTTTTTCTTCGGCTTCCCTTTAACAATAATTCTAGCTGCGACACTGGTCACTTTTATTTATTCTTCTTCTATACCTCTAACTTTAATACATAGTGCGCTCCATTCCGGCTCACCCATCGCATTCACCTTTGCTTCAACTAATTTCATAATATTGTTTATGTTCCACGTTACATTTTTCTGTGCTACGTATCCTTTAATTGCCGTCCAAGCCATTTCGATCGGGTTTAGGTCAGGGTGATAGGGTGGAACCCGTAATACAGTATGATTGTGGGCGCTTAAATGTTGGTAATGACATACTTTTTGTGGTTTTCTTTATTTCTACAAATTAATAAATATAGCTCAGGTTTTAGCATTGAGGGGCTAAATGGTACGTTTTTATCTCGCAGCCAAGCTTCTATTTCTGGCTTCTGAGAACTGAATGTCGGTGCTGCATCATCAAGTTCATTATGGTAGGACGCATTGTCGACTACCACAACTGAATTTTCGAGGAGATTGGGTATCTATTTAGTATGAACCCACTTTAAATAACTGTCAAAATTCATATTGTTATGATAGTCGCCCGTTTTAGTGCCTGCTATATATAATAAAAGAGCATTGGGCACAAAATCGGTTTATATCGGCGCGGCGCGGCGCGCTGCGTGTACAATAACTTGGCGTTGGCCTCCAGATATATTTCTTTTCAGACCCTGTGTGGTAACGTCACTCCAGGCTTTTGGTTTCGTGTATGAAGAATCGACATATTATGATTCGTCTGTATGTATGATAGGTCTTCCTTCTTCACGATATTTTGAAAGTTTTCTCAATATTCAATTATGCTCTCTATTAAAAGTTTTCTGTTACTTTCTTTCCTTTTCCATTTAAAACCAAGTTCTTTTAAAATGCTTTTTACAATTGAGGTGGAGCCCTTGAAATTGATTTCCTGACTTAGTTTATTTAAAAGTAGTTTTATCGCTGGCAATTCTTTCTCCGTTTTATGAAAATTGTGTACACACCTTTTTATAACACTTATCAAAGCTATCGATCGCGGTGATTTACTTTTGCCCTGATCTTTTCTTGCCTGAGGTACGAAAAACTGGTGCCATACCGAAACTTGGCATATTTGGGTCTCTTGCGGCCGCTAAAGTTCTCTTTATCGTACTTATGGAGATACCTGTAGCTGCCGCAGTTCACTTTTGCACCATTTTCAGGTCATACTGTAGACCTTCTTCAGCTTCCTTTTTCTTAAATTGTAAACATCAACCACCATTTTACGTGTTTGGCGACGTAGCACATTAAAGCTACCGCGCGGCATGTTTACCGAAACTAATAAGTTCGGTAACAATACGAAACCACAGTAATAGAACTAACAAATAACAAAACAAAATTATTAACAAATTGACAACAACAATGAAAATGACCTGTTGCACTCGACTGTACTTTTGCTGACAATATGCGCAGGTGTACGAACGTAGCACTCACACTAACTCGCGCTACGAGACGCGAGCGGTTGTATGGCCACGACGGCAGCGCAGCGCGCGGGTCCGGTACCCTCCCCGACGCTCTGTCCCGTCCCTCAAACACCTATAGTATGCTTACTGCGCAGACACTCGCATGTAACTTCCGAGAGCTCATAAAGTTTTGCGCAAACTGTACTTTACGTCAATCGTGATTACTTTTTACAATCTGGATGAAATTGCCGTGAAAAGTATCCAAAAATCTGTGATCTATTTTTGTCTTTAAAAAATAAACTTTCACTTTCATAAATACTCGTACGGAGTGGTTCACCAATTTTATTTTAAATAGTGATAATTACTATTATTTTAGACAGTGTTCGTAAATATATTAAATAAATCATTTCATTGCTTTTCATAATTCCGAATTGTTATTAATTATTGGTTTAATATTTCTTGAAGTCGATTAGTCTTAATCGATTTGATGCCCAACACTAGTACTCTTCTAGCACCCAGCCTGTCAATCACTTCACTGCGTCAGTTTCTCTTCGCAAGCAGTATTATCGTGTTTTATACTTTGATGGATTTTTGAATGAGAATTAATTGATCTTACTTAATAATGGGTGCCATACATAAATTAAGGAGATTAATTTAATCCTCGAAATTACAAATGGCTGCGGAGTCGCTTCTGAAAACGGGCAAGCATTCGAAGTATACATCGTATAGGAAAATCTTGTATCATAGGTTCTTCGTAGGCCTACTTTTGTTTATAGTGGTATCTTTAGTGTTTACTGTGGTGTTTAACGCGTTTTCCGGTAGTTCGCCGCGGATAGATGTGTATCAAGCTGTGAATTTGGATTCAACAAGAGTTGAAGTGGTGAAACTGAGTAGAAGTGCACTGGAGGCGCATCCTCGTGTGTCCAACTGCACTTACTGGGACTGCGTCGATGTGTACAGATGCGGGAAAAGCGGACACAACAAGATAACAATATACATTTATCCATTAAAAGACTATCAGACTGAAAATGGGAATTCTATATCACAATTTTCTAAAGAATTTTATATGATATTAGATACTATAAAACGTAGTAAATATTACACGCCTAACCCGGAGGAGGCTTGCGTGTTGGTACCTAGCATAGATACTCTGAATCAACAGAGTTTCTCAAGTAAACATGTCTCACAAGTACTGCAGTCCCTGCCATAGTAAGTAACAATAGATAAGCTTGTCTATTTGTGTACAAACAGGCTCTTGTTTAGCTCTATTTATAGACAATGAGGGTTAAAAGGCAACATTTATGATGTATCTATCTTATAAATTATTTGCACATTCATTACAACTGTGCACATAACTTTAAAGTACTGTAGAAGTGTATAAACATTTTTTTTTTTTAGAAAAATAAAATTGTTCTCAATAAGACACCAATAAACTTGTAAAACACTGCCGTTTCCTCATTTAAATGGAGCTAAACCCAGTTGTGGTAAGGTAATAGTCTCCTAACCAACCAGAGGAAAACATAAAAGGCTATAATTAAACTGAAAATAAATAGAGTAACAATAGAAATGTTACTGTGTGTGTGGAAACTGATTTATTGTTTAAAATAGTTACTGGTGTCTATAATTGTAACTGTTAAATTTATAAAAAGTGAAAAAAAGATAAACATTACTGGTTTGAATTTTCACTTAAACTACTTCTGAAATATGAAAACCTAAGCCATAAGTACATGAACCTAACCATAAACTGAATGTTGCTAACAAACATGTTTTGTTCAACAGTTGGAACCATGGTGAAAACCACCTCATATTCAACATGCTGCCCGGCTCCGCACCCAACCACAATTCCGTTGTGGACCTCAATACCAGCAGAGCCATTATAGCAGGAGCCGGCTTCAACACATGGACGTTCAGATACAATTTTGACGTATCGATACCGGTATACAGTCCAGTTGCCGAAAAAATCGACAGCACACAACCAGAACAAAAGAAGTACCTTATTATATCAACGCAGCTCAATATACCACACAATTATTTAGAAGAATTACAAAATATTGCGTCTTCGTCCAATGATCTGTTGTTATTGGACAGGTGTAGGACTGACAAAACAGATTATAGTAAAAGATGTGAATACACAACGGGTAGAGAGTTTGATTACCCAAATGTGTTAAAGGACGGAATGTTCTGTTTAGTTGTAAGAAGTGCGAGATTAACGCAAGCTATCCTGATGGATATTTTAGCTTCTCAGTGTATACCAATAGTGATTGCGGACTCCGTAGTGATGCCGTTTAGTTCCCACGTTGATTGGAATAAACTTGCTCTGTTCATATCAGAGGATAATATAAGGAATTTGGTTAAAATAGTGCATTCAGTGAGTAAAGAGCGACGTGGAGAGTTGTTCTGGCAGCTGAGATGGGCATTTGAAAGATATTTTGCTAGTATAGAGAAGATAACATTGACTACTTTAGAGATAATTAATGAGAAAGTGTTTGCGTTGGCTGCCAGGACGTATGAAGAGTGGAATATGCCTGAACATTTGGTAAGAATAGTTTTTATTATGTTTTAAACTTCCTCTATTCGAAACTCCATAATGTTAATTGTTTACTTGTAGTTCTGGGGAGAAAACTGTTTGAGTATGAGTCAAAGAATGAGTGTACAACTTTAGTAGGGAATATCAATGCCCTTTGCGGCTAGCTGTCCAAGTGTTACAACTTGGATTCATTAAATCAGTATGTCAATTAATTTGTAGAAGTTAAAAGAAAGTTAACTTGGGTTTGTTATGGGTTAATATGAATTCCATTGGAGTAACCTGACGAAAGGACCAACCAAGTCACCTCGACGCGTCGTCGATTTGGTCCTTCTGTAGCTACGCGGTTTTAACGCACGCTCACCCGCATGCGGTTGTGAGCCCCGCAACTCCAGTTAATTAAGCCGTAGGATAGGCATATGAAATATATGAAGCGGTTTGCTTTAAGCATCTTCGATTCCACCCTGTCAGCCACACTCACGCATTGCAAGCAAACATAAAACTCAATAGCTACTTTGGACCCTCGGTAGCTGTCTATTTCAACCTGCACCAGTTACAATCATCCCCCACCAACTTTGTGGGCGCTCAACCAACCACACAAACCCTGCGGCCTTGTGGCTTTTCAAATAAAACCACCCAACCGCGGTTGCATGCGGGCACGCAAAATTATCGCATCGTGAAAACTACGCTCAAAAACATGTGGTACCTAATACTGCGGTACCTTATAGTCAGGGGAAAACTTTCGAATTTAAAATAGAAAAGTTAATGTTAAAAGCCATTACCGAATATTAAAAAACTACAGGGCCTAAGCTGAGAGATGACTGCGCAAAAAGTTTCGTTCCAATCGGTTCAGCGAACGACGACGCATTGAAAAAAATACCGTCGAGTCAGCACTATTCTAGTCTGTTACCTTTCTCAGATAGCACAATGTGTATTCAATAACTTTCAGTGATGAATTTCGACAATGCTATTCTTCCATTTTTATTTTTAAAACTAAGCGCCAGATTTCTTTTAGTTTTCTATTCGTCTCCATAAAGTTTTTTAGTGAATGTAGAATATAATGGACCGGTTTTCAGACGTTAATGTCGCATTTCTACCAGAGTTAAATAAAGAACAAAATTACTTTCTACATAATCTTGTTTTAAATTAAACATTTTTTTCAAATAGTCGCTAAAAATCTTTTCATCAACGACGTTCTGTATACGAGTTGCCTTTCAACTTCAACATTACGTAAAAATAGCTTTACAATATGCATTGCACGTGGTATGTGACGTCATATGCAAATGCATTCAAGTCTCTAAGGGAGGAATGCAATCATCGCGATCTTCGTATTAAAGTAAAGTTTCGATCAAAGAGCGCAACTTCTCTTGCATAAAGAGCGATGTCTTCGTCTCTGACGCTGATTGGATTTACAAGATTTTGTCTGACATAAATGATACGCTACGATATGTTCCTTCCAGTTCTACTAGAAGCGTTAGCTAGAATACCTACCAGTATTTTTTGAAAAACATTCTAAATGCGCAACACATTACCTATCACAATTTGAATCAATTTGAAGCCTATTGGTAATGCATTGCTTCATATGTTCGAAAAATTTGTCTGCTCAACAACGTAAAATAACCCAATGAATGTTGTTGAACTGTCAAAATGAAAGCTATTCCTACTGTTACTGTGTTACGAAATTACCCTGCTGGTCGAAATTCAAAATTCTAGCATAGCAATTAAGATCTTTGTAACGGTCACGTTATCTATCTAGCTAGCAACGTGGCAACACACATAAAAGAGGGCAATACTGGCGTGAAGCCGAAGCAAAATCTAGTCACACATGAATATTCAATATTTGCTTTTACGGCGTAGGTACCTTTTATTCGTACTTTTAAATCCTTGGAAAAGGTCAAGCGTCAACTAATTTGCATAGTGTGTGCTACGGACAGCTTTAATCTCACATCAATTAAAATTTCTTTCAACTTATTCGGCGCTTGAAATAAAGCCTTTAATTTTTCGCGAAAATAGAGCAAATCGTGTTTGAAATATGCCACTCTACGTGATGTGAAACGTTTAGAAAAATAAACTCTGGTAATATTAAAAAAAATAAAAAAAAATAATGATCATTTTACAATATTGTACGAGTTGAATATACATTAAAATAAGTTGGTATATTCTGTAGTAGGTACTAGCTATCTACTTAGTGGTGTTCCAGTCTTTTGCTAGAATTCGCATCGATCAAAGAAACTGCAGGTAGGTATACTATTGATGTTTCCGATTGACCAACAACGTCAATTAAATCAAAGGAATGACGTTTATGGGTCACATTCCGAAGCTTATGTCAATTTGGTATGTTCCATTGACGTTTCATACGTAGATTGTCATCTTGTCTACGGGCTGGTTGCTCGTTAGCATTTGCACGATCACACATCAGTACTTTGCTCCCAATTCTTCTATTCCTCACAAGTTTTATGGAATCTAGTGTTGATGCTCTGTCTAAACTTTCGGCGCTATCCGAATCTTTTTGTTACGTTACTGGTCCTTTTCTAGTCCTTGCATAGAGAAAGATCGTGTGTTTTAACTATATAATATATAGTTTTGTAACTTTATTTGTATGCATAATTGCATATCTTATCGTCAGTATAATATGCATTCTCTCGTAAGATTCATCTCCGTGTTGCAATTGCAACTTTTGAGACATGTTTAAAATCTGGTTTATGTGACCTTATTAATCTCATCATCTGATAAATAAAGAGACCCGACAAGTAAATATGAAAGAAACAAACTTTGATGTTGAATCGTCCGAGTTCTAAAGAAAGCAGTCTCGAAAAACTGCAACTGTAATTTCTAATGGCTTTCGTGATAACTTTATTTTTCCATGCCCTACTTCATAAATAACCATCGATCTTCATCATAGACCGGAAGACACTGGTACAGAACTTTTCCCTTTAAGAACTGCTAACGAAATAACGTTCGGACTTTCGGAGACGCCTGCAATAGTTGGGAAAATATTGGGTAACAGTATTGTATCACAGTATTGTATCACAGTATTGTATCACAGTATTGTATCACAGTATTGTATCACAGTATTGTATCACAGTATGGTATCACAGTATTGTATCACAGTATTGTATCACAGTATTGTATCACAGTATTGTATCACAGTATTGTATCACAGTATTGTATCGATTGGTACTTCTGTACCAATTTACTCTTGGTCCGCGATCTCTATGAAGGTTAAATGCAAGCATCAGTTGAGACCCCGTTAAAACCTGTTCCTAATGAGAATGATTGGAATATTAATAAACAGGTCAATGCTTGTTGAGTGAGGTCTACCCCGAGGACGGACGGAGTTGGTCCTTCGTGTTTCTACCTTTTTATTGTAGTTAGTAATTTAGGAGTTATAAAATTATAAGTAATTATTAATAATGCGACACGACTTAGGGCTGCCAGATTTGGATCTGGTTTTTGGGGTTATGCTTTAGTAATGAGCTTTTACAAATCAACAATGGGTCGTTTTTAGAAAATATTAAATTTTGAAATAAGACATTTTGGAGTTTTGCAAGAGCATAAAGAAAGTTTAGATCCTATGCAAAGAAGCATTACCTACAATATGAAAATCCTACATAGTATTTTTTTATCTGAATTCGAAAGGATACATTCAATGAAATACGACAACGCCGGAAATTGTGACTATGTCTGGAAAACCGGATAAGGACGAATCACAGACCGAGCATTGGTCAAAAGTTCGAAAGCCAGCCAGGCATGAGTTGCCGGTGGTGCCAACCCTAGACTGCGCGAATAAATTTTTAGTGGATTGTTAACTTTTAGCGAGAAAAGTTGTTTAATTG
The DNA here is from genome assembly GCA_916610205.1 of Griposia aprilina. Classification (NCBI taxonomy): domain Eukaryota; kingdom Metazoa; phylum Arthropoda; class Insecta; order Lepidoptera; family Noctuidae; genus Griposia; species Griposia aprilina. The sequence goes on from OU744296.1 coordinate 20,848,089, forward strand.
CTTTTAACATTAACGTATACTAGAAACAATTGTATAATTATGTTATATTCGTCGCTGGAAAATGTGTTATTTAACATTTTCAAACTTCGAATTAAGGCTAATTATTTCAGAAGTAATGTAATTATGGTGTTTCCATTTATTCTGTTTTTAGCCGCAAAAATGAGGAAGTTAGGGGAATTAGGTTGCCTTTGTTTCGCCATTCTGTTTAAATGGCCGAATAAAAAGTACTAGAGCTTTTTGACTTTGGAAATGGTATTTCTTGTCGAAGTCTAGCTGAAATTTCCTGGTGTTTGGCGTTTGTTGAACGATCTCTTGTTGTCTAGCGCTTCTAACTTCAAGCTGCACATACAGTTTCTGACCTACATTTCATATCAGTCTAGTATGAAACTTAATTAAATACTACGCGATCGAAACAGCTCGTAAAAGCTGGTTTAAGTAGCATTCCATATCTAAACAAGGAATGCAATAATCACAAGTGGTATCGAACCTCTGTTATTAGGCATGAGTCACTAGGAATGAACTTTAAATGCCTCTATATAATCGACTCACGCCCTGTTGTTAACTGAAGATTTCCTTTTTCCTTCCGGTACAGTTCTTTATGATTTGCCCCAAAATCTCCCATTTAAATGCAGAAACCATGACTTGACGACGAACCGGTGATTTTAGGTGGTCAAAATCACAAGAGAGACAACGTCGCAACCAATATTTGCTTGGCCAACATACATTTGTTTCGAGTCTCTGTGTGTGCTTAGCGGTCCACGAAAAAGGCAAGTGGATTTGATTCTGAATAAGAATGAGCTTCCCTATCCGCAGCTTTATTTGCCTTCAAACCTACGAGAATGAAAAAAGTAATGTAAAATGTATAATTTCAAGCAGAAAATGGAGCAATAAGTAATATCATGTTCGGTCTCACATGTTGCAGTGTTTTATTAAAACGTAGACTATCTACGTCTGCACTGTAGCCTGTAGTGTTGCCAGATGTGTCCACTTCCGCGGGATGTCACGATTTTCTATGATTCAACACCATTGAATGTTTTATCAAAGGATTTCTTTTGCATAATATTCCCATCGGACCAAATGGGCGTCATGTTGTGTAAAAGAGGTTTTCTCTAACATATTTCCGAAGTTTTTGGCCATGTGTTTTTATTAGCATAAGAAATGTCCCCAATGAATTGGGTCAAAAGGTACGACATACCCTTGACGCCCTTCTTGTCCTCCTCGAGTCTACGTCACGTATCGGAAATCAGTCAAAGAGCCGACATACGACGGTGTGCCTAAATATATGCCCACCTTTATCACAAGAGAGTCTTCAGGAAAAAACTGTTCTTTTATATTTTCCAAATTGCTTTTTGCTTGTTTTAAAAACTGCGACTCGTTTCCTGAATAATATCAACGCAGCTCTGAGTGGAGACGCCGAGATTCTGGCTCTTATCGCAATGACTAACACTCGAATAGGGAAAAATCCTTAACGAGACTGAGTTTATTTTGCAAAGGAATATAATAAGCTTTGCGATGCCTATTGTCTTCTCGATTGTTAGCTATATAAATATCCAGAAGCATGGCAGGAGTGGCAAAGATTTCGCTCAGGTATAAAAATACCTCGTATGCATTAAAAAATTGCCTGCAGCTATAATAAATTTAGCCGAGTTCTAATGGACAGTTTCAAATAGATCTAGTAGTTTTGACACAATCATGCCTATTCCTGTCTGTAAATATTTAGTTTATCCTGGGTGTGGATAGATGAACAAACTTTACGAGCCACGGAGTGATCTTAATGTGTGTAAAGAACTACATATCACATGTTTAAGACTTTATTACGACAACGATCGATCTTCGCTCGAGCCATTAAGTCCCGAGAGCCTCTAGATAAACATCATAATAATATAAACAAACTCGCAATCCTCTTTACAATATTGGCAATAGATACCATGAGACATCCAGCGAGTTAGTTCAGGGACATTCTCGTTTGTATGTCGTGTACTAAGCTCCTTTATCCTCCACGATTCTGTATTGACTCGGCCTCACATTCACGTTATACGAACCTATCTGTAGCTGTATACTCTCAGGGCCTCACGGAATAGCAGACATTATTAGCCATCACTAGCCCTATCATCTGCTGTGAACGACAGCGCAATTTCCTCGTTTTATTCAGTCAGGCTCGTGTACCGGTTTCATTTCGTACGCAGTTCCTTGCTTTCAATTATTCATTTCGACGTAGGCTGCTATTAAAAATCGCTATGAAATTCCAATTTTCATGTGAGCACTGAAGTGCCAGAAGTGGAATACCCCGTTTGGAAGCTGAATTTGGAATTGAGTTAAATGGCAAACGAGAACTTTTAGCAACTTCTTATTACGGATTGGACGTGTATGATAGTACCGCAATGTACTCCTATAGATCTCGTCATAATGGTTCTTTGTTATAAATAAATAATTGTATTAGTGAGCCCTTGGATAATCGATCCTGTTTTGGGACCCAACCAGATGGTACAGGGTGATCGAGTGCGAAATTAGGAGTTGGTATAGCGATATTAATGTATGAGTAATTTCTATGTTCGTCGATCCTCCTGCAAGTTTTATCCTTTGTGAAGAGTTCCTTACCTATACAAGCTTTCTTAAACACCACTTTTTAGATCCGTATGCCTTAATTCTTCTTTTCTCTTGGTGCAGTATGGTCCAGTGAATCCGCTCTTCTTGCCGGTGACCGCATCTAAAGCTGCCGGCTTCACCGCGGTCATACTGACGTACGACCGGGTCGACAGCCTGTTCGCGCTGGTGACCAAACTGGTGCGGACGCCCAGCCTGGCCAAGATACTAGTCGTTTGGAACAACCAGAAAAAGGCGCCGCCTCCTTGTGAGTATATCTTTGGTAACTAGTCCACCTTCCTTAAATATTAACTTTAGATTCAAAGGTCACCTGCCTGCCTTTTACCGACCATGTCGGGGTCAGCTTCTAGTCTAACCGGATGCAGCTGAATACCAGTATTTTACATCGATCGACTGCCTATCTGACCTCCACGGCCCACTTACTTGGTAATACGATACGCCTTGGTAAGACTGGTTGTCAGATTTTCGGACTTCAGACGTCCCGTAACGACTCAACGATCCACGATTGACAGCCGGGACCAACGGCTTAACGTGCTTTCCGAGGCACGGAGAGGTCTTGGTATGCAAAGATGGTCACCCATGCATGGACCAACAGCGGCAAGCCTAGCTTGACCTGATCGATCGACCCGTGTGGCTGTTAATACGTAGCCACGAGCTTAGCACTTAACTTTATATTAAAACAACCAGATAAAATGGAAGCCATCAACTCAACAATTCCCAGGTCGATGAGAGCTTACTCCGACTCGGTTTAATGTCAAGATTTTATTAATATTATAAGTCTAGAAGGGGAAGTTTCAGTAGCTTCTTCATCAAAATTAAATGGCCTATTATTAATCCGCTTTCGTTTAAGGGGAAGCGCCAGGTTGCCCGCGAAATTCAAATTTTCTTACATTTTTCGCAATTTGTAGGTATGTGTCAGGTTTTATGTTGAACAAAATATAATTCGCGACCGTAACCGTTCTCGCCAGTCGCAATGTTGGCAAGATTGGACCAAATGTCACTCTGAAAATGCTGGTCGTTCCTTTTAGTGATCATTTTGAGCTCAGCCCAGATTAAGTATTTGACGTAGACGATCCTAATTTGTGAACACTAAACTAGTCTCACGGATAAAACATTTCGTTTGTCATTGTTTCATTCAGTCGGAGCGTGATTTACTTCATTTAGCTCCGTTTTAACTTTACGACTATTGTCTACGGTGCCATTCAAAGTTTTTAGGTGTTATTCGTAACAAAGTAATATTATGTTTTATTTCTGTTGTTCGTAATGATATTTGGAAGTTTCACGCGATGTGAACTGGAATCAGACTTAGTCCTTGTTTCTAATTTTATTACATTTTATTTGGTAAATGATTCATTGATTGTTGATATTTTTGTCACAACAGCACCCCAATAGCGTAACACATTTTCGATCACAATCTAAAGGATTTTGTAGGAAATTGCCAATTCATCAAGAGTGTCTATTTTTAGATTGCCTTATTGAAATTAAATAAAAATATCTATTTAGAATTTTGATTGATTAAATAAAATGTTTTCGTATGTGTAGATCGACGAAGTGCTCTCTGCTTTTGCATTAATAAAGACTTATCGAATTTTTGCTTACGCTGGTTTTAAATTAAAAAAAAATAAGGGTTTTTATTGCGTAAAATAAACAATTAGTATTCTGTATATGCGCAGTTAACGCGTATAACACAATCGCAGCAATTCGGCATACTCAATATGAGTTCATCCAAATCACGTTGCGGAATGGCCGCCCACGTCCATTGTAACAGGCGAAAAAGATTTTCTGATGTGTGGACGGCATCCATATTTGGCAGAGCTCTTCTTTGAAACATATTCCAGGCGGTCGATTGGCGGCAATTGAAATTGGCGAGGCAATGGGATTCAAGTCTGGCGATTGAGCTGGCCATGGTAGGACGTTGATATTAGCTGCGGCAAGTGTGTTTGCAACGACTCTGGCAGTGTGTGGACGTGCATTATCATGCATAAGAAGAAATGAAGAACTAAATTGGGTCCGCAAAGGAATGACAACATCTGATACAATCGTTTCAGCGTAAATCTGTGCAATCTCATTGCCTCTGATCCAAATCAGTTCGGTTCTTCCGCCGATCCAAATACCCGCCCATATCATGATTGTTCCACCACTGTATGCATGGACTTACTGGCATGATTTTCAACGTTCTTGGCGTCCAGGAGTCCTCCAATACCGTATATGTCTAGTATCTGGCCTCATACCAAAGCGAGATTTGTCAGAAAAACACACAGAACGCCACTCTTCTTCTGCCCTATGTTCACGAGCCCATTGTAAACGGGCCCTGCGATTGCGCGGCTCAATAGGTGGTACACGTAGCTGCCTTCGGGAACGGAGATTGACTTCACGCAAGCGATTTTTTATGGTTTGTTCGCTTATTAACATCCTTGAAGCCTCGTAACCAACATCATCGCGGTCATTGTACGATTTTGTCGAGCAGTAATATTTTGTATGTTACGATCTTATCTGCGTGTGGTGATACGAGCTCGTCCTCCATGTCGCTCTGCCATGCTGCCAGTGATGCGATTACGTGTCCAAAGTTGACTTATAACACTCTGCGTAGTGCTCAGAGCGATTGCCACAGCAGGTTGCCGAGAACCAGCTTCCAACATTCCCACGGCTTTGATCATTTCTTCTCGGCTCAAATGACGTCTTCTCTCCATTATAACGTTCTTTCCACTCAGAACTATGGCAGAAATTTGACTGATTTGGCCTGAAACCCGTTGCAGGATTATATAGGAATATGACTTTACAGAAGATTTCATCTTTTGACCGAAATTCAAAACATATTCCCTTTTCAAATGACGAAATTTACTAAAAAGTGTCCATAGGAGTTACAAAAAATACAATTTTAAAACCAGATTTTTAGTAGTTAGCAAAAACGTGCTTTTGATATGTGTATTTGAAAAATTCGCCTGCTCAACAACATAAAAGACGTAATGAATGTTGATGAGTTGTCAAAGTGAAAGGCCTTGCCATTGTAAGTGTGTTATGCCCCCGCAGCTCAGGTTTTTGTGATCCTTGCCTTGTTGAGCCACCAGAAACTCTGGCTTGATACTATCACCGACCCAACAAGTGTGCAGCAGTACATATTTTTTACCCATTTTTGCTTTTAAGCCATTATGGTCAGTCTACGTTCCTTATTACAACTCGTCTTGCTGGTCTCATTAGGAAGTGCACTAACAGTACTTTGCCTTGAAGCCGTGATGAAGCTAGCTTTTCCTTTAAATGATTTATTTAGAAACATTGAGAAACTTTTATGTATCCTTTTTCGGATTCCCCTCCCTAATCAGAAATTATTGCGATAAGTCTCATTATCATTGTTGCCCTGTTTTTTTAATCTTTGACCTTTTTGGCCAGATAATCTAATTTTATCATAAAAGTTGTCGGAATGAATTGTCAATACATTCAATAGAATGGGTTTTCAGAATTTGGGAGTTAAATAGCCTGTCACCAATAATTAATGTTTCAATCATGTTCTACTCTGAGCAAAATGTTTTCTTTAATATTAGTTTTTATTATATAACTGCTTTGCCAGTTAGATCTGAAGTCGACTTATTTATTAAAACGCTATTGTTGTATACGACCATACATTTTCCGGGTATAAATAATAACGCGAAGTGTTCTTGAAAAACTAAGAAAGCATTATACATTAATTGTTTTACTTCACGATAATTGTTCAGGATTTTAACTGGTATTTAATTGTTCTACAATTTAGCTTTTTATTTTTGCTTGTTCGCAAATCTAGGACGAACCTACGTTATAATAAGTACTATTTTCGAATGTGTATATTTTGTACTCTACCAGTATACAATTTAGAGGCTTCAATTTCTGAAAAGCTTTTCCATTTAAGACCACATTGACCAAGTACTAATCCCTAATAGCTCGGTCAATGGGCCTCTTAGAACTTCTTAATTATCTTTATAGCTGATAGGAACTGTAATGTGTGAGGTCTTAAGTTCGATCTACCAGGCGGGATGGATCCCGTGGGATTTTTTGGGAGTCGATAAAATAATAGTATAATACACGAACTGTGAATATACGATAGGGTTAGTGTAGTGGTTACTTCGTGGAAGTGTGCATTTGGAGTTAGATAATCCCTTAACAGCAACCTCTTGGGTAAAAGGGAGGAAAACGCTTATAAAGTCTCAGCCTTTATTAAGTTTTTTATATTCACCTTTCTAGGGACTTGGCGAGAAATATAAAAGCAACAATTCCCTTCAGGATTCACCTTTACCTACTAGGTGTTCAGATTAAATTAATAGAAATACATCAACCGTTGAATAAGTTATACAGTACAGACACTAATAAAAACTCATTGAATATGCACACGTGCAAATCAGTAGATAAACCAGATATCAATACGCATGCAGTGAAACAAAGCATTGAGAGTAAAAAATATCACACAATCCATTCCCAACCATAAAAATTGCTAAATAAAGTTCATTTTAATCGGTCTTGTTCTAAGAGAATCTTTAGCATTTCATGTGCAATCGACTATGAACTCATTGTAACGAGGAAAAGGTTATTTTTAAACTGTGATAGTAGTTAGATCTGCATTATTTAATGTATGGCTGCCAATACGTGGTCTGATTTTTCTCAATTAAGGCAATTTTATTTTCAGTCCCTTTTACGATTCAAAAGGTTAAACACGGAAGTTCTGATTTCTTATTTTGTGTAAGTTCCTACTTTATTATGAGCTGTTTAAGTTCTATTTTCAGTAAAAACCTAAATTAAAAAAGTCTTTTACTTTTTTTCTACCTTCGGGCGTCTTAAATGAGTTTTTCACAAAAACCATTCGTTTGAACAAGTGGCTGAATCTAAGAAATAAAACGCGACCGATTTATATCTGAGTTGGAAAGGTTCGTATGTTGCTGTCATCTAGAACAACAAGACTTATGGCTTCTGTACATGACCAGTGTTGGCGACAAATCAACGTCCTAGCCGGATCACGTATTACTATGATAGATGTCTGGTATAAAAAGTATGGATGGACGACAAACTGGCAAAGGCACATGAGTAGACATTCACTACGCTTCATAAAATCTGCACTAGCTTGCATTTTCATGTCTGCGTGGAGTTGACAACAGTGTCTACTCGCTGTGTAGTCTCCTCTGTTGGATATCTTCCTCATTTGCTACTTAATTAATAAAGTTTCGCAATGAATCATAAATAGTTATGTTGGCACTTAGCCTTTAGCAGCTATTTGGTCTTCTGCCAGTCCACTGGTAGAGTCCAGAACCTGGTAGACGGCAGGATGGCGGTGGACACCGTTCTTGGCAAAATACAGTGTATGGCTAAATTAAAAAGTCCCATATGGCAGATGTAACGTAGTTTGATACGAGCTTATGCTAACGCAAAAGTCCATCCTCTTGATGTAATGCCCTAATCATCTTGTAATTGGAACTAAGGTTGGAGCGGTTAGGCCTATTGGCTTTTATTTAAAGGAAATATTTGATGGTTGTAAATTAAAAACTAATTTTTGTTGCAGCATCCGAATGGCCAGTGATAAACAAGCCGCTGAAAGTGATACGAACCAAAGAGAACAAATTGTCAAATAGATTCTTCCCGTACGACGAGATTGAGACTGAATGTCAATTGACCATTGACGACGATATCGTTATGCTGACGCCTGATGAGTTGGAGTTTGGGTGAGTAGTTAGATTCTCTTAAATAATAGGACGTTTTGATTTAAACTTATACAGTATTATTACAAAACACAATCGCTCGAAGCTTTAGGCTCGAACTATAGCCCGAGCCTAAAGCTTCGAGCCAGTTTTTGTATTTCGAATTTTTTGCCGACTATCATAAGCTTCTTAATACAAAATTGACAATCTTTTTTTTTTTTTGGTAGAAAGTCATCAAATGACTTCTCCCGCTCTGGGTCGAGCGGGAGGGCGTGTCAGATTCTTACTGACTAAAATCCGCTCGTGTTCCTTAAGTTGCCTGTTCGCCAGGGCCACGGTAACTCTTTCGAACAATCTGCTACCGCGGCAGGTATCGGCCCTATCGGACCCCGTCAATGGTGCTGACATCTCTTTGAGGCGCGCGTGAAACACGACGGCGAGCTGCTCGCCGTCCGCAAGCCCGCGCCTACGGTGGCCGGGAACCGGCTATCGATTCCCGACGCCCTAGGCGTCTCCTCCTGCGGTGACTAGGGGCGTGAGGGCGCAACGATTGCCTCTCCCTCACGCGCTTCGCCTCCTCCTTCGCGAGTATTACAGCTTCGCAGAAGGAGGTGACGGCTTCCCATTCCCTCTCGCTCCGTACCATTGCCTGGACCAGGACCGGATGCGAGATATTGTCGCCGCTGATCGCCCCCGCGAGGACACGGCGATGTTCCGCCCAAGCCGGGCAGACCTCCCTCGTATGGTCCACCGTGTCCTCCGCTCGATCCACACAATGATAACACCCGGGCGTTTCCTCCAACCATGTCCGGTGAGGACCTGCGTCAGGCGGAAGCGCCTCAAAGAGGGGACTTACCGCCGCAATTGTAGCGTGCTCAGCACTGGGTTGCGACAGTCGCTCTCTCCATGCCGCCATGAGATCCCGCCGGAGCTCAGTCCGCTGTGCCGCGATTTCTCGCGGCAGCGGAGTTACGCCCCGGCGTTTCGTCTCCTCGCGCCACTCCCAAATGTGTACGAGGACTTTTGCCGCCATATCCCATGGCGGCAATCCGGCAAGGACCATAAAAACACATGGCCTCGGACTTGTGCAAGGCCACCTCGAGTCACAATTGTCGGATCCTCTCAACGACTGTCGCAACCCCGCGTGTCATTAATTCGGCCGCCGCCTGGTGCGACCTCCCCTGCGCCAGGACCAGTGTGTCGTCAGCGTAACAAACGCGGAAACCAAACTGGCTCTCCGCCAGATCCGGCTCCATGAGCACCTGCCGCCCGACGAGGCGGTCTGCAATGACTCTTTCAAAGAGTTTGCCCATCTCGTCAAGTAGCATGATGGGCCGGTAAGCGGACGGAGAGTCCGCAGGGCGCTCCGGCTTCTTAATGAGGACCAGTTTCCCCGTCTTCGAACGAAGTGGGAACTGGCCCTCCTCTAAGCATGCGCTTAGGAGCCCTCTTACTCGAGGCCCGAGAGCCTTCAAGGCCACGACCCAAGAGCTCCCGGTCTAGCTGCTTCAGCGCCCACCGCAGACCACTCAGGGTCTGTTGAACCAGCGCGCTCGAGGTTTGGACGGAGACGTCAAACCTGATGTACCGGTGGTCGGAATACGTCTCCACCCCCTCCATGACACGCCAGTCAGTGACACGCGGCGACAGAGCGGGGCTGGCGAACGAGATGTCCACCACTGACTCATCCCGCATCCGCACACACGTGGGGACAGAACCCCGGTTTACAATGACCAGGCCTGTCTCCAGAGCCCAGTCCTCCCCCGCGTGTCAAGCCGTGTTCTTGGCATTGAAGTCCCCGAGTACGAGCACAGGGAGGGAATGGTAAACGGGGTGGACCGGAATAAGTAAAGGAACTGTGTTTCGATTTCTGTTAGGTTCTTATTGCAAAAACAGGCTCGCTGGTTTAAATCATGTCTATAGAAAAAGTTTGTTTTGTAATAAGATCGTAACTGTCCACGAAGCACACACACATATAGTCAAACAATCGTGTATATAAGCATGTATTGTGTGCACTAAAATAGTGTTAACTGACCTTGCTCCTACTTAATTATTCTTGTGTGAAGGTATATTTCCTACGAGATTGATCGCAGATTTTTACTGGTCCTTTTGAGATTTTGGTCTTCGGCGCCATATTAAGATAAGTGTCAACTGCTGGGCGTCCCTTGCAGCATTGTGTAGAAATAACTTCAACTATTTTTGAATATAACACGCACCAAAGTTCGGAAAACAAAGACTGAGGTTAACTCTCGTGCTTTTTGGTTAGAGTTAATTCGAGGTACACTGAAGGCAGTTTCAAAGGAGATAATTATCAGCTTGTAGCATAAACAGTACCTATGGAACACCCTCCTGAAATTTGAACAGAGGTCTCCTACAATGTACGTGTACGCCGTGAGGCGAGAAGTTGAAACGCTCGTTTTGTTAATTACTAGGTACATGAAGAAGGAACTGCAAAATAATGTTCAGCACGCTTCGCCCAAAATGTTCAAGCAATTTTTTACTTTTTTCTATAAGCATTTATGGCAATTTCGGTCCACAGAATTTCTTTACGCCGCTTGTTGAATGTCTTTTTGTACAAATAAACATATTCCATGCGTAGGACAAGACAAGAGGCTTATTTGTTTTCTGTGTATACCCCAAATACATTTCTTGTAAGAGGCTTGCAAAAATTAAATTTGCTTCAGGCTACACAACTTCAAAAGCCAGAAAATAATAAATAGATCTTGACTGTTCATATTTGTCGCTAAGCCCACATGCGTAGCGGTCGTGTGCACAGGATTCCATCCGGACTTTGTTCTTTTAAGGAAAGATACAAGACGTCTGATGTTTTCGTTCGAACCTACAGGTTCAGTTGACGATATATTAAGGACGGTCATTTGGTAATCTATTGACACTTTAGGTCCACAGTATACATATCGATAGTTAAAGCTGGTCTTCGAGATTTCGACTGCTCGGAACGACAGTTGACATAAAAACGGTTATCAGCTCTAGTCATGAAGGTCTATTAATATGGGTGTATGGAGACTCATCCCAGATTATTCTTCTATACCATCGATAGTCCGTCTTGTCGAATGATTTGGGCCCAGTAGTTGGCTACGTAAATCGTCTATCCCAGATACAAACGCAGCAAGCAAATCTTTGATTCGCTGATGATACTCAGTACAAAAGCTATTTAACCCCAAGTACGTATCTGTTCCACATAATTTAATCTGTGCCACCACTTAACTACGTTACGCCAGAACATTTTATTTCGCTTTGAACTCACAATATTTTTGAGTCGGCCTTTAAAGAACAAAACAAATTCAAACTAGAATTAGGGCGGCGGTGTTTGAGGAAGGCCTGTATTGTTTAGGAAATACTCACAGCACTGAATATTTGCCCGCATTGGAGAATTTAGAATTCGTCAAGCGTGTGAATTCGGTTGAGGTTTCTAGTGTTGTTATTAAATTGGATTTACATGGAATCGCTGGCTATTAAGTGGTGTGCAGACGGAATTTTATTTATTTATTAAAACTTTATGCACAAGTAAAAATAAATACTGTACAAAGGCGGACTTAATGCCTGAGGCATTTTCTACCAGTCAACCTTAGCGTGATGCAGAGACAAACATGGCAGGTGCAATATACGGGATAGATAGCTCGGAAATAACTATAAAATACAAAAATAAATATTAATACTGACTGACTACTGATACTGGCTGGTTGACTGGTAGAAAATGCCTCAGGCATTAAGTCCGCCTTTGTACAGTATTTTTTTTTACTTGTGCATAAAGTTTTAATAAATAAATAAATAATACATAAATACTAATACATACATACATATAAACAAAATAAACTCTGTCGACAAATAACGATCGGTAGAGGAGAAAACGAATCCAACAAATCAACGCTGAGATGTTTCAGTCAACTTCTGACGGATATGCTCACGTGCCTTCACTTTAAAAGATAACCGACTGGTTGGTTGAAGTCTCAGAAATATGCTGTGATAGTAGTAGCCAGTCGTAAAGTGCGGTTCCCGAGAATATTGGGGTCATTGGGATTATTCTAGAATATTGGGAATACGTAATATTAATGGCTTACTAGCTTTTGCCCGCGGTTTCGCCCGCTTGGATGTCGGAAATTATCCCACGGGAGCGTACTACCGGGATTAAAAGTATCCTACTTGTTATCCAGATTATAAACCATCTGTGTTCCAAATTCCATCCAAATCCGTTCAGTAGTTTTTGCGTAAAAGAGGAACAAACATCCATCCATCCTCACAAAGTTTCACATTTATAATATTAGTAGGATAGTAGGAAGGAGGATGATACTGGCCCGGGTGGAAGGAAAACGAGCTCATGGCAGAGCACCAGCAAGATGGTCAGACGCGATCATGAAGGCTGGTCGAGGCGGCATGTACCGATTGGTCCACATTGCAGAAGACCGCATAACTTGGAGACGCGTCGTACGTGTTTGTGATCCTCAGCATAGAGGAAACGATGAAGAAAAAGTAGCAGAATATCGGAACGGCTCATCAATTCATGAATTATATGAATATGAATCTCCGCTAACAATAAATTGAATAATTATCGTAGTAGTTAATATATGGTAATGTAAATTAATTATCATAATCATAATGTGCTATTACACTTAAAATTAGCATCATAGTTTTTTCTCATTCCACGACCGAGCGGCGCCTTTAGTATACTTCCGCTTGCATGCAATAATTGTTGTAGTGTAACTGTTGGCATAAACAATATCTATTTCTGTTGGTAAATAGATATTGTATGATAGAAAGAAATATAGGTTTATTTGTTACTGAAACACGTACACATACATACATACATAAACTCACGCGCTCTTCCCATGGGGGTAGGCCGAAACTACAGAACGCCACCTGCTACGATCCTAACATACTCCTTTTGCCTCGTTTACGTTCATAAATCTGGTCATACACGCACGCCGGTTGTGAGTACTACGCACCTGACCTTTCTGAAGACCATCACCAATAAGGTCACTATTTATGTCTTCCTAGGGCGTCCCCTCCCGGCGTGAAACACGCCAGAAACACGTGCATATAAAAATATAAGAAAGATAATAATTGGAATAAAAAATTTAATAGATCTATAGCCACACAACATACTTTTGAGTAATACTTAAATAGGTGCGTCGAGCTGTATTTTCTCTGTATTCATTTTCTCATTTTTGCTGAACTGGACCTATTTAGTGCAGCCGCGAGGCACACTTTCCTGCTAATTTCTCACTACGCACTTTACACTTTTTAATTGTTTTATTTTTCTTTCTTTTTTACTTGTATATGTTATGGTATATGGTTTATGGTATATATTATATTTTATGGTATATGTTGTGTTGTGTGCTTTGTAGTTTGTGCTAAATAAATTTATTTTCTTTCTTTTTTTTACTATAAACGTATCGAGTCGTGAGTCAGAAAAGTTTTCTAAGTCAACATAATAAACTAGAATTTAAAGAGATTTTGTTTATCTAATTCTAATTAGTTTACCTAGCTTAGATTTGAAATAGTCTGCAGCTGCACGTCGTGTTCGTTACTGCGACAAGAAGGCTTCCACTCAGCATGATTAATGTATTTCATTATTATTTAATCATTAAAACCATACCTACGAAACGGCTAGTTTTTAAAAACTGCTGAACATAGTACCTACTTACCTAATTGTATTCTTAAATTTTTACTAACAAGATACTTTCCGCGGTTTTTTTGTTGCTGAAATGAAGTCCCAATATTTAAACGCTTTTACGGGCTCCATATTACTTCAGTCAGCCCTGTATTAAGTATTTTCCCGTCTCGTTTCATTATCATGAAAGTAACGAGGACATAAAAGTTTTTAAGTATGAGCGCCTCACCGGTCATTATGGCGAAGATTGGGGAACCTTTGTCTTGCATTGGAAGACTGATAAAATCTAAATAAATTATTTGCGTTAATAAGGTACAGAAAGTTCTTAAATATAGCATAGATACCTACCCACTTAACCAACTAATTAACTAATTATTATGTTAAGAAATTAATGTAATTAGAATAATGCATGCAGTTAGTAGGTAAATTATATTAAATTCAATCTTTGGTAACAACAATAACTTACAGTTTCACGACTTAGGTACAACTTATAATCTAGGAACTCATGTATAGTCACCAAAAGAGATAAGTAACCGGGGTCGTCCATATAGTTGAAGTTTATTAAGAAACCGATGGACGTTTTCAAATGAAATTCAATTTGATAAACGAACTGTTTGTTTTCTATTAATTAAGTTAAATTTTATTCGAAAATATCCCTCGGTTTCTTACTAAACTTCAACTATATCCGACGACCCTGGTGTCTTATCTCTTTTGGTGGTGGTTTAACTTACTTTTTTTTTTAAGAGTTTGTTTAGTTTAGTTTGTGATAAATACTTTTTCTTTCTTTATTTTTCAAACTAGATGCTACCAAATATTAGCACCTTTCAATCACACAGATCGATGTTTTATAACTTACTTAGCTGAAAAGTTTTGACCTAAACAAGTTTCACCGACTACAATGTGAATTTCGCATTGGTATCCATTTCAACACGAGTTTCGATGAAATGATAACATTTACGATGCTAATGGAAATGAAACAAAACTCAAAATGATAATTGCTCAGTTTTCAGTATACGTACGTAGCGAACATTTGAGAAAATACAGATGAAATAATTTCAATAGGACCTGATGGGTATACTGGTGGAATTGTATTTTTACAAACAACAATGATTCTGAACCGTCTATTGCCGTTTGATGGAGTGTCTCGGTTTCAATCAAAATTTATGTGCAGTAAAATACTAGTGTACCATCCAAAACGTTATCTATCACGTTAAAAAAGAGTAGTTACGATTTGCTAACTGTTGAAAGCAAATGAATTATATTATGCTGTCACGGCATATCATGCGTGTTCTCGGGGATGCCTGAGAATGTCTCTTTATAATATTATAAATAAACTAGCTTGTGCCCGTGACTTCGTCCGCGTGTTTATTGTTTCTCCGATTCACCCCGTCGCATAGCATAGCCCGCCCGCGTTTCGTTTAGCGCTCTTTCTGCCTTGTTTCCGTTTGCTCGTCTCCTAAGGGTTGTAGCGTGATGTTAAATAGCCTATAACCTGTCTCGAGAATTGGGCTATCAAATGCAAAAAGAATATTTCAAATGTGACTGGTAGTTCCATAGATTAGCGCGTTCAATAGCTTTATTAAATTATTACACAGGGTGGCAAACTGTAACCATGAATTTAGCACATGATTGTAGACTCCGTAGATATTTTTCATCGTCTAAAAAAAAAAAATACAGCTGTTTCATAGAAAAGTGCAATCAAAAAGTATGGAATTACATTTTTTTTATTTATTTATTTTATTATTTATGTACACACAGTAAAATAGATACAGATACGGCATATTAGTATTGAGTACAAAGGAACTGCTTATTTCTTAAGAAATTTCTTCCAGCAGACCTGCGAAAGGAGAAATGAAAAAGAAATGTAGACAATAGTGTGTGAGAACAAGAAGAGAAGAATTTGATTAGTGACGTCTTAAACTAGAATATTAAATATACTTACATATAATACAAAAATAAATAACAATAACATAAATACTTAATGCTAAAATAAATAAACGTATCTATAAATATATAAATTCTCATAGTTCTCTCTTTTACTCGGTATTTGAAATGAGAAATAGATTTTAAATCTCGAATGTTAAGCGGGAGTGCGTTCCACAATCTTACAGCATGAACAGAGAAGGAATAAGAATAGTAGCTTGTTTTATGAGGATGGTGAATAACCGACGAAAATTTTCAACGCAGGGGCGGTCGTTTCTATGGTAACAGGTTG
Source organism: Griposia aprilina (assembly GCA_916610205.1). NCBI lineage: Eukaryota > Metazoa > Arthropoda > Insecta > Lepidoptera > Noctuidae > Griposia > Griposia aprilina. The sequence goes on from OU744296.1 coordinate 20,864,191, forward strand.
CGCGTATGTACCTCCGACCTCGTATTACTTATATTAGAAAGTATAGATTTAGATAAATAAGTATTCGGGTCAATTTTTAAGATCAGTGGAATAAGTTTTTCAAATAAACAGTGTCCTCCCTTTTCACCACGACAAGGGCTTGTTTTAAAATAAGCGTTCGGAACGTTTCAATTATATGATATGACATTATTTATACATATTTTCGAGTTAATTTAAGCAAGCAGTAAAATCCAAACTTTATTACCCCTTTCCACCCCATTCAGAGTTGATTTATAAAATAACTCTTAAAAACGTACCTATGTTTTATTTTTGTTTTAAATAAGTTTATGTAGTACCGAGTTTCTGTGAGGTGCTGTTTTAAAAAACTAAGTGCCAATCTTTATTATTTACTGAGGAAAATATTGCCAAGTTTCAAGTTTTTAACCAAAGGAATAAAAAAAATCATAAAAACTGTATCCCCTCTTTTCTCCCCCACAGGGGTGGAATTTTTTAAATCGTTTGTGATGTTTCCATAACTTAAACTAAAGATTATTCATATCAATTTTTGAGTTAACCAAGTCACGCAGTAAAATCCTCCCCTTAAAAAATTATGACCCTAGTGCCCCTTCAGAGAATGATTTTCGAAAAACCCTGATACACATTATTCTTTATTTTTGGTCTTAAGTATAAGTTCTAAGTCTCGAGTAAATAGAACCCCGCGTTAAAATTCTTCCATTCAAAACTTTGACACCCCCCAATCCCCCTTTAGGGGGTAGTTTAGAAAAATAAAAAATGTTAATCTTTATAATTTACTTAGATGTTTATTCGTTCCAAGTTTCAAGTAATAAATTATCATATCAAATCAAATCAAAATATTTTATTTCACATAAGCTAATATTGGCACTTATGAAACGTTAGAAGCTAGGTGCACGGTTCCAATTGGTTGTATTACTCATATAACCATATCTTCAAAATGGAAAGGCTCTAAGGTTTTCCAAAAGCAAGTCAACTGTAATTCTATCAACCGTAAATAAATAAAGTAATATATATACTGTCACTTCCTTCACTTCAATTACATTAAACGAGGAATATATCACGCATTTTAATCTGTAAATATTTTAGTAGGTGTACAAGGGGGTGTCCCATATAGTGTATACTAAAATAATAAACAATTTCTATCTATATTTATGTGACAACCCTGCTTGTCATTCATACATTATAGCACTTTCATTGGCGTTAAATCGCTGCGGGCGTCATGACCGATTAGATAGTCTATATGGCGCTCGTTAATGTTTGGAAAACATCGTATCTAACTATCTTCTACAGTAGAAATACAATAGAGGAGAAAGTTTCACAGAGATAGACGAGCCACAGCCGGCGATCCACGTTATATCTTGACAGGTGTTGTTAGTGGCAACTCGGAAACCCGAGGGGCGTAATAGCTCGGTACTAGCTAGAAGGACATACACCGACCATAATGATGTGGTGCATTTAATCAACCTATAATGTTCCCACTGCTGAGACACAGGCCTTCTCTCTTCGAGAGGGAGTGGGCTGTAAACCATCACGCGGGCCCCGTGCGGGTTGGTAGATGTCACGTCTTCGATTTTTTGGTTCTAGTACATGTCAGTTTCCTCACGATGTTTTCCTTCACCGTTTTGAGAGCAATGGTGATGAAATTATTTACAAAAAGTAAAGCGCCTGCCTGAGTTCGAACCCACGGCCGTCAACTCGTACGTCAGGGCCGTTACCACTGGGCCAATGTCATGTGGTGGGATCCCTCGAAAAGGTCAGATACATACGTAGTAGTCGCAACCGACACACGTGTATGAACGTGGACGATAGCGAAAGGAGTGTGCTAAGTACGCCGGCTCTCGCTGAAAACCAGCGGCTGGTTGCTCTGTCTCGCATAGGGTCGTAGCATTATGCTGAGCGATTGCCGTTTTGCGTGGATGTGACGCATATTATCCCCCAACTCGTTCTTTTTTGTATTTGTGTGTTTTTTCTTTGCGTCATGTTTACCACAAATAAACGTATTTTCTTTCTTTTCTTTCTAAGTACTTGGTTACCCCCATTTTTTTATATTGTATTTTTGTAATTTGTAAGGGCAACCCAAATTATTGCAAAGTAGCTTTTATTATTTTGCCTGCGGATTCGCCCGCGTGGAGGTCGCAAGCCATCCCTAGGGAACGTACTACCGGGATAAAAAGTAGCATATTTTCTAACCTGGTCTGTCCCGGTGTCAATTTTCTTCCAAATCCGTTCAGTCGTTAAAAGGTGAAAGAGGTTACAGATTCAGACAGAGTTACTTTCGCATTAATAATATTAGTATCGATAGATGTCTATGAATATAGAATGCTCTAATTGAGCAGGTCTACGTGGAATTAGTCTCGTAGACGAAGAAGCCCTTGAGATTATCTTCATAATAGCTCCCCCAGACCCAGACACAAATATCTTTCGAACCATTTCTTCAAATACAGTTTCTGCTCATCTTGGTTGACCGTTAAATCACGTCGTTTATTTCCACACATTTCTTGGCTTATTCATCTAAATGGAGTATATAAGCCAATTCCAATAAACCTTTATTATGGTTGTTTCAGACGTAAAAATTGATTATTCACTTCACATTCATATTTATTAACTCATAATCTTAAACAGCCTATATATGGGAGTAGGTACTTAAGGAATTATGATGAGGTCGTTGACTTATCGTTATCAGTGCGATAATACAAAGATAGCAGTGAGTTATGTTGAGGATTTCCGCCGTGCGAACATTATGTTCGTCTAATGACGTGAGATGTGCTATCGTGTGTGTGATTGTAAATCTGTGCTTACACTACCCGATGGAAAATTGCTAGTGACCTCATTGTCGGTAGCAGACCGACGTATCAGGGTATATGCAAATTTGGGAAATACAGTCAGGGAAATTAATTGCTAAACAAATTGACAGCCTACGTCAATTTGCCGTGTTATAGCCATTTCAAAAATTACAATTGTTTGCTCTAGAAACAGATAAGGATAACGTAACAATTAGAAAAATGATAAGATCACAATCACAAATGAACTTATCGCTGTCAACTAGTCAAGATCTATTGAACTCTACCATGTTAGATTCGACTATGTTGAGTATCCAAAGTGACACTCAAAACTACGATCAGTCATATTCCATAGACCTAAAGCGAGAAATAAATGAAATTAAAAGAAAATTAAATAGCGCTGACACTGAAATTGAAAATCTTAACTGTGAAAATACCAAGTTAAAACAGGTTATACAAGAACAACAACGACAAATAGAACTACTGAAAAAAATTACCTGTGCTACCCCACAGCGCAAAAATAACTCAACTCCTACTTCGAGACGAATATTAAGCATGAAAGTAAACACTCCTCAGCATTCTCCTCGACGACTAGCTAAAAGTACAGTCTGCACAAGTGGCTCCCGCGCATGCACATCCCAGCAGGACAAATCCGAATATAATACAGATAAAGAGACACAAACTACAAGTACTTATAGCCATTCAGACAAGTCGCAAAAAATTAACACAAGAATTGATCTTAAGAAACCCCAACAACCTCCCAAAAAGAAGAAAATATGTGTTCTCAGCGCAGATACGAACTATCATGTGTTAACTACTGCACAAAGAGAACTAAGAAACGATACAAATGAAATATGTCATTATCTGACACCCAAGGTGGGGAATAGAACATCTTCTAAGAGGAATTGAATCGAAGTTGACAGATTTCACAATTGAAGACTATTGTATAGTACTTATTGGACAAGAAGACTTTAAAACAACGAATGATTATCTCAAGTTGATTATTTACATTCGAGATGTTCTAAAAAAAATTAAGCACACTAATATAATATTGTGCTTTCCTACATACATACTTAGTAGTCATAATAGCATTTACAACGCGAGGGTCGAAACATTCAACAACTTACTCTACTTAGACTTACTTGCCCACGAACACGCTTACTATCTGGACTCCAATAAGAACCTAACGGTGGATTTTAGTATGTTTAACAAAAGAACAGGATTAATAAATGATACTGCATTAAAGACAATCTTTGAAGATCTCAAAGCGGTAATCGATGACATAGACTATACAAACATACAACACTTTAATGAACCTAGTGAGAACAGAGATATACAATTAGCCATAACAGATGAAAATAATAGTTGTAGTGAAAATACCACAGGGTTTTTTCGTAACTAAATACCTACACCTAATGCATCAAAACATTGCGGGATTATTAACAAAATCTGATGCGATGGCAGTGTGCTTAGAAGAACTGGAAGAAAAAGGAAGCCCTGTGGACATCCTATGCATTACAGAGCATTTTATTATGGAGGGATTTGAAAAGTATTTAACCATACCTAACTACCAGCTTGCAGCATGTTACAGCCGTAAGGAAAGCAAAAGAGGTGGAACGTGCATACTGACAAGAAGTGGCCACCAATTTAAGGAATTAAAGCAAATTTCTAGAATATCAGAGACTGGTGTTTTTGAGTGTTGCGCCATAGAGTTAATTAACTATAAGACAGCTATTGTTTGTGTTTATAGAGTACCAAAAAATAATAATACCAATGTGTGCATGGACAAATTACATTTAATTTTACAAGAACTTACTAAAAAGTCTTTTAAAAATATTGTCGTCGCAGGAGATTTTAACATAGATGTCCTAAAGAGATCTTATCAAGCAATGGATTTTGAATGTTTGCTATTAAATTACAATTTAAAATTGTCCGTAAATGAACCCACCAGACTCAAAAGTCAAACATGTATAGACAACATTGCGCATAACTTTAATAGAGCCTGTAAAACACAAATACTAGAATTTGCATTGTCAGATCATACAGCGCAATTAGTAAAGTTACCTGTGCAAAATTATTTACCTATTAAATATTGGCGTATAAAGAAACGTAATTATAGTGAAGAAAATATTATAAAATTTAAAGATTGTTTGCGTAATTTATCATTTTCTGATATTTATGAAAGTAGTGACCCTAACATTGCCTATGACGCTTTTATAGAAACATTCTCACTGTTCTACTGTTTATGCTTTCCTATTGAAACTGTAACCATACACGCAACAAAAAAGTCATCGTGGATATCACGTGGGATCAGAGCATGCAGTAAAAAGAAACGACAACTTTTGTGGATATACAGACGAACTCCTAACGAAACAAATAAAATAAAGTTGACCAAGTACTCCAAACTATTTAAAAAAATTACCAAGCTGACACAGTTTGCCCAAAACAGTTACAAAATAAAAACATCGGCCAACAAATCCAAGACCAGTTGGAAAATAATTAATGATTCAAAACAAAACGTCCCAAGAATTCCTATTTCAAAAATAAAACATGACAGTAATACTCTAACAAATCCTCAAAAAATAGCAGATGCTTTTAATAGTTATTTTATTGAGAAAGTAATCCCAATACCAGAATCCGGATCTAACGTTACCTCACAAATTCTAAATAGCGAAAAATCATTTTTCATGCCCCCCTGTTTACCACAGGACGTATTTAAAATAATTAAATCATTAAAAAATACAAATAGCGTTGGTCATGACGGAATATCTACGAAGATTCTTAAATCAGTTTGTGCAGAAATATGTATGCATCTAAGTCATCTCATTAATTTAACCATTAGCACGGGCATCTTTCCTGATGCTTTAAAAAAATCAATAGTTAAACCATTGTTTAAAAAGGGAAATAAAGACGACATAGAAAATTACAGACCAATCGCGATTTTATGTGTTATCTCCAAAATTTATGAAAAATTCATATACAAAGAATTAAGCAAATATTTGGAAAAAAATAATCTATTAGTAAACGAGCAAAAAGGATTTAGAGAAAATCAAACTATTAATATGGCGTTGTATGATTTTCTGTATAGAGTTATGCTAAATGTTGATAAGACCAACCCTGTTTGCACAGTATTCTGTGACATGACCCAAGCGTTCGATTACGTTAGGCATGATATTCTCCTAGATAAAATGGAGGCATACGGTATTAGAGGCAACGTTCTAAATTTATTTAAATCATACCTGGAAAATAGAAAGCAACTCACGGAAATATCCTCAATAAATACAAAAACTAAACGTGAAGAAATATTCCAATCACGTGAACGTGGCATTAAATATGGAGTTCCTCAAGGCAGTGTGTTGGGCCCTCCACTATTCATATTATATATAAATGACCTACCTAAATCTGTTGATCAACCTGTGACCCTCTTTGCTGACGACAGTACCATAACAATTCAATGCGATACTAAAGAAAAATATAAAAGTGACATTAATAATTCTCTTAAATCAATAATAAAATATTTGGATAATAATAATTTGAAAATAAATCTCAATAAAACTAATATTATGCACTTCAGTCAACGCTTACCAACTTTATCTGATCTCAAGGTTCAATATAATGACAAAATAATTGAAGAAGTCAACACTGCAAAATTCCTCGGTGTGACTATTGACAAAAAGTTAAATTGGAAAGAACACGTTGAAATTTTAAGCAAAAAAATTAGTAACTCTGCTTATGCCCTACACAAATTAGTTCCTGTGCTTAACACTGACGCGTTGCTAACAGCTTACCATGGCCTAGTTTCATCGCATCTAAGGTACGGAATTATACTTTGGGGCAATTCGACTGACAAGGATATACCCTTCAAAGCCCAAAAACGGTGTATTAGGACGATGTTTAAATTAGATTCGGCCGACAGTTGTAAACCGTATTTCATTAATTATAACATACTGACGTTACCGTGTCTGTATATATTCGAAGTTGTCATGTTTGTAAAATGTAATCCACAATTATTTCCACGTATGGCAGACAAAGTCAGTCGCAACAGACGCGATAACAGTATGCTTTGCTCACATGGTTCCAAAACAGCATTAATGCGGAAAAGTGTATTTTGCATGGCGCCTTTAATATTTAACAAACTTCCAAAGACATGGAGGGAACTAAGTGCGCACAAACTAAAAAAGCGGCTAAAATTATATCTAGTTGGGAAAGCATACTACAGTATTTTAGAATTTTTAAACGAGAAAATGTAATATTTATGTAAAATTTAAAATTAGATTATAGGACAATTTAATTCAAATTTGTAATTTACTAATTTAATAATATTTTTAGCTTCGTTTGAATGACTTTTGTTTCATAAGTATATATTTGTATGCCCCAAAGGCCGAACATGATGGATCTTTTTGTTTATGAACAACCTGCATATCTTGTATGTATACTCATGTTTCCACAAATAAATGTCTTGTCTTGTCTTGTCTTGTCTTGTCAAACAACTGTCACAGAATGACATTTGTGATTTGGATATACTTACGGATAATTTGAGTTGGTAATCAATTTGTTTGACAGTTAATTTCCTTCACTTTACATAATAAACCGTTTATAGGCGGGAGCTTGTTTCAGTAAGCAGATGACTGAAATCTACCAGATAGTGATAAACTCAAAATTAGAAATAGATTAATATATTGAAACGTATGACCGTGTGCTCGATTTGAAGAACTTCCATAAAATCTTTCATCCCTTTTTTTAACCCCTTTAGGGGATGAATTTGCAAAATCCCTTCCTAGTTGTTCACCTTCGTTACATATTAAGGAACTCTTTAGCAAAATTCCATGCTTCTAGACCCAGAGCCCTCATTGAGTGCGGTGTGTCTTGTAGTGAGGCTCGGCGGGCTCTGGGCGGCCGGTGTGAGCGCTTGGACTGCTAGATTTTGTGGCTTATTTGCAATTTGCACGTTTTGAATTTCATGCAAGAAAGTTATGAAAAAGTACACTTGCTCACAGAAATGAAAACATTAACATTTTTTTAAATGAAATGAAACTAGTCTTTATTAAAATATAATTTTAAGATAACTATTTCTAAATTGCACATCTCGCTCAGAGAGATAAAGATTACAATTTTAATACTCATCATTCAAGATACATGAATGTACTTAAATAAAATGAATAAATAAATAAAAAATAACATACAAAGTAATAACATTTGTTCGATTTTCTCCTACTATCTAGTAAGAATAGAATAGAATAGAATAGAATACTCTTTATTATGTACACCATAAAAATTACAGATATAAAAAAAAAAAAAAAAAAAAAAAAAATATCCTTATTTATTTTTATTCTTTATACTCATAAACATTTGCTGAATAAAATATTATAAACTAGTACAAAAACACATCTGATTCTAATGGCCATTTTTTATACACTATCTACTGCTGTTTATTAGTATTATTACCTTTAATTATTATAATATTACATATTAATTACATTTTTAAATATTTTTATAAGAAGCATAAAATAAAATACATAAAAATATAAAAAATAGTGGCACCTCGGTATCAGGAACAGGGTCTAAGCTACCAGTTAGGGGCCAGGGCTCTAGAGAGAGGAACCTCCTCCCTATGCGACTCGTGTCCCAGGACTACGCTTTCTGAATCAAGCCGTTGACTCAGCCGCGCAATGAGAGCCTCCTGAGGTATTGGTCGAGACTCCGCTATTAGGCCATTTACTGTAACGATTATCGGTACAATGATTGCAGAGTCCACGTCCCACATCTCGACAACCTCCTGTGCTAAGTCAAGATATTTGTTTTTTTTTATCTTTCTCAGCTTCCACGAGATTCTCCTCATGAGGGACAGCGATATCAACAATTATTGCACGGCGCTCTCGTTGATCTATCACCACAATATCGGGCTTATTGGCTACAATAGTCCTGTCAGTGATGATAGATCGATCCCAATACAATGTGGCGTGACCATTCTCGAAAACTGGGTCGGGCACATACCTGTAGTATGGTACTTCGGACTCCACAAGGTTGTACTGCAAAGCAAGCAAAGTCAAATCTTAAGCTTCAATTTATCTTAAGTTGTCTGCGTTGTGTAAGTAATCCGACTGTTTGAATTTAAGGGTGGGTTGTACCAAGAGCTACGTTATAGTTAATCGTCAAAGTTAATTTTAACTGTAACATTAACAATGTCCATAGAATTGAACTACCTACTGTTGCACCATCATGTAAAATGTAAAAGTTAAAGCTAAAAGGGTGACAAGTGAACAAACATGTTATTTTCCCAAAATTTACGTGGGTAATTTTTTTACAAGGGTAACACTGCAAGCTTGTCAACACGCTTTCAAAATTAACCAAGTTCAAACGATTTTTTTCGTCAGGATTTATTCGTTCGGGTATTCATTATACGCGTGGTATTTAAGTTCTGCTGCAAAATATTTTAGGTAAACAAAGTTAAAATATAATAGCCATTTACTCAACAACTGCAATACAAGGTGAATAGGTATTGTTTTCATAGATTTTTTTTAATTTCATTTCTTCGGTTCCTCGTTCATCCTATGTAATTAAAATAATACAACGTTAGGTCTTCCACAACAGACTTATGCGAATAAATGTTATAATTTTTTAAATACCTATGATTTATAATACCTATATCCGCTACTTATAAATACCACATGAGTTAACTTTCAATTATGTAGAGACTCAGTGGCGACATAAAACTGGTGGATGACAAGCTTCACAGCTTGGCTCATCGCCGCGCGCCGTAAGGTTGCCTGCATGTCGGTCTTCTACAGATTGTACTTCGGTGAGTGTGCCCAAGAACTCCACGACCTCATTCCACCGGCCCCCTTCTACCATCGGACATCTAGGCGCACTGCAAGTTACCATCCCTACCTAGTTGCTATTCCACCAATTCGCACTAAGCGCTTCCAAACATCTTTTATAATGCGCACAGCAAAAGAGTGGAATTCTTACCTGCGCCTGTGTTTCCGACCGCATACCAAATCTCTTCAAAGTGAGAGTGAACAGATTTCTTCTGGGTAAGCTCACTCCATCGTCGACTTTATCTCTGTCATCTCTGACCTAGACTAGAGTCAAGAGCAAACCCATCTATATATAAAAAAATCTATATATATAAAAATGAATCCCTATTTCCCTTGGTCACGCCATCACGCGTGAACGGCTGGACCGATTTCACTATTTTTTTGTTGTTGTGTTCGTTATTGTCAGGAGAAGGATCTTATGAAATAAAAAAATAAGGAAGTTGATCGGAACGTTACAAAATTTAAGAAAACTTAACGCCAATATTAATTTTACATAACTGTCAGTTGTTTGAAATAACTGTCAGCGATTGACAGAATGCGCGCTGCAAATATCGTTTAACACAGATGGGTCGGTTGATAAATGAGTCGATAGTTTTAGTTTTAGTCAATAGTCAAAACTAAAACTAAACGACATATGACATTCATAGTTAAGACAGGACAACGTCTGTCGGGTCAGCTTGTCTAAAATAAAAAATAAAATAAATAACTATAATCTCCGAAATCTGATGTATACATGATTAGTTTATTAATAAGATAACTCAAGTGATAATTTTAGCAAGGTAGAAGTTACTAGATTACAAGTCCTTGCAGAAAAAACACATTTTTGATGTGCAAAAAACAGATGGGACTAGCACAAAACAAAAAAAAAACAAGCATGGAACAACATTGAAACGGAATTCAATGCCACACTCCAAAAAAATATGACACAAACCGTAACTATAGCCTTTAACCGCCCGAAGTTTAGCGGTTAATGTTATCGGTATTTGTGACGTCATTTTAACTATTGTTAAAATGGTGCAACCCATATTTCGCTTAACCAGAGATTTGACGGCTGACAAGGCATTGGTTATCGTTAAAGTTACTTGGTGCAACTCGCTCTAAGAAGGTATATTTTTAAATAGCGAACATTGTTGTACTTAGCAGAAGAAAACAAGAAATTGTGTTTTATATTTAATTTTGAATGCTCTTATAAATAAATTTCAGGATTATCTACAGAACTTGGCACCCATTTAGATCTCAATTTCGGCGAAATCGACAACCACGCATACCTATTCTTTATATCGAACTTCGCTCCCATCTTTACATTTATGTTTTTGATCGGTACGTATTTCTGGAGTTGTCGATTCGCCCACAAATAAATTAAATTCGTGCGAATCGCCTACAAAAAATGATGAAAGTGTCGATTTGCCCGATTCAGGCCAGTAAATTCATACTAATCGACTAATAAACCGATTTTCTATATATTTAAAAATAACGAAATTATAAAATGTGTTCTCAACATGCCCTAAAACACAATCAGCCTTATCTTTTTATATAACTTTTACATGATTCCATGATGAAATCTCTTCAAGGTTCACGTTTTAAATAGGTACAAATTTAGTGTCAGCTTTGTGTTTTTTTTTTTATTGATCCAATTATTATAATTCACGTTTCTGTCTTCACACATCGCTTGACCGCATGTTAATTTTTTCTAAAATATTACTTTTTCGCGCAATATTTACATTTGGCTAGATTAACGGGGGTTAAGAAAGTTAAAAAATACAGCAACGTCGCCTTAGGTAGAAATATACCCAACTAAACTGGAATTTATCCGGAGGTGGAGTAATAGGACATAAATCTAAATCGAAAAAACCTTTTTACCCGGATAATGGTACACTACAAGCTATTTTTACGTAAACCCGTTTCCTATAATGGTATTGAATAACACGCCTGACAGATTCGATAAGGCTCATTTCTCTGCTCAGACAATGTCTGTCGGACGAAATATTCATAATCTGATGAGTTATTAATAGACTAGCTGTTGACCGCGATTTCGTCTGCGATCCAGGATGAAAAATAGCCTATGTCCTTACCCAGGTCATGGTCTATCTGTGTGCCAAATTTCATCAAAATCCGTTCAGCCGTTTTAGCGTGAAGACAAACAAACAAATTCACTGTCGCGTTTATAATATTAGAATAATAATAAATATCATAAAGAGAAAAACTTTTTTACAAAAAAACAACCGACTTCTAAAAAAAACACTAAAAGACGTGAAAAATAACTTTAATTTCGGTAGTCGGTGTCTTTGGTTTTGTATTTTCGTTTTTGGCCACCGACTTCCGAAATTAAAGTTATTTTTCACGTCTTTTAGTGTCTTTTTTGGAAGTCGGTTGTTTTTTTGTAAAAAAGTTTTTATTTTTCACTTTTTAGTTGCGGTACCTACCCCACACAAATTCTTATACCACTACTTTGTGTGTAAATAACAGTGACAGGAAATTATTAACACATCATCCATATAAACTAAGTGGAAAAAATATGCAGTATTAAGGATAACTCAAAAACTGCTTGCTGGTCAGACCTTGATCAAATTTAAATGGGACCACATGTGAAGCACCACCTATCAAATAAAAAAAGAATCATCCAAAAATCATCGGTTCACCCAGAAAAAAGTTATGAGCTAACACACATAATAAAAAAAAAAACATACAGACGAATTGAGAACCTCCTCCTTTTTGTGAAGTCGGTTAAAAAGATTAGATTTTTTGTATGTTTGTTTATTATGCTTTCACGCTTAAACGGCTGGACGCATCTGGATGAAATTTAGCACAGGGGTATACCATGACCTGGATTAGGAAGTGGGATACTTTTTATCTCGATATTCGCCCAAGATCAAGACTTAACCGGGTGAAACCGCAGGGGCGCAGCTAGTTAATAGATATAGTGGAAGTGGAAGTTCATAGAAAAATGCTCAGTAGCAGCACATTGTAGCTGTCTAGATTTGTGCCGGGTTATCGACAAAAGGCTAGCCTCCTATTAAATGGAACTTATTTAACATAGAACATGAGACCAGCTGCTAATAACTCTTAAAAACAAAGGCGTAAAACCAAAAAGGGTCCCTATATTACTGGTTGGAAACTATCATTATTTACTTGCGAAATGTGAGTTTACCATGCCTATCGCTTAGCAGAGTTTTTGCCTTCTACCGAGTGTATCAGACAGGCGCCATGTTCTAATACTTATAACAAATTAAAACTATTGCAACATACTTCACGATTCTCGCTTCTCGGCCGTAAATTGATGACAGTGAGCAATTTACTGTCATTGCCGACAGACGACAGTGAACATTTATACTTCATGATAAAAATCATCAAATAAATAAATCTGACATTATCAGAGTAGGTCAACGTCTAGAATTATCATCACTTATCAAGTTATCACACTAGGGACTTATCTCCAGACGTAAAGACGTTAACGTCACGTATAGTCTAAGGGGGCGTAACTTAATTAACAAAACTTGGCTCTTTATTATTTTGCTCAGCTTCGACTGAGTGAAAAAGTTTTTGGATCGAATTATATTTGATCCAGTAAATTCTATAAATGGTTCGTTTTTTTGCTGAATATCCCAGTATCGTGAGCAGCTATTGTTGAAATCTTTTCTGCGAACAGATTTTTTCAACAAAGTAGTTTTATTATGAAAGACAGAAATATTATCTAAATTCGAGAAATATACATCTAAATGTCATTGTATTCATTTATGCAATAGAGATTGTTGGAAGATTCGAGGCATGAAAGTGGAACAAACAAGCAATTTCGCAAAAATAAAACATTGATCAAGCGCTCGCTCACTTGAAAGTTGTAAGGATTCATCTATTAATATACTAATCTTCGGTACCTACCTAAACGATAAGAGCAAATTCAGCGTTATTTAGATCAATTTCTGAACCTCTGCAAGCACATTGTGTTATCGCACTTGAATGGAGTTAATCCGCAAACTGATAACCAACAAAGCATATTAATAGAAAAGTCGCTCGAAAAAAATTACAACCCTAAATATCAATTATATTACGGCTCCACACCTCTACGAACCCAATAAACTTGGTATACAGTATGTGCAAAGTTTAGGGACGGCTTTGGATGCCAATCGGTCATTAAATCAATCGAGCGGATAATATGGGTGTTATGTTGTCAATGATGAATAGACATGTCAATTGCCGAAGGAGGCTCGTCTTTCATTGACTTGAATGTGCCCTGGCGGCTGAGAGTATGTCATGCTCACTCAAATGTCTCGCTGGTGGTGGCGTGTGTGTTGGATCATTAAGTTCCCTTCAAAATGGTTGAGCTGAATGGTGCTGATCCATTAGCCATGTTCGTGAACGGGCGCCGTCAGTAGGGACTGGTCAACTCTTGGCTGCCACGGCTTATTTTAATTTAAATTTTTGAATTGTTTTTTTATTACGGATACTTTAAACGTGCACGTCTTTCTACATCGTTCTCACATTTTTAATTTGAACATGAATGATGTAAACAATTTGTTTTTTGTAACTATATGTGGATTTAAAAGAGTGTCCATGGAGTTTCTTGTCCGTTCTTCTCCATAGGTACCTACTACGCTTTGGAATGGGCAACTAGCTTCATTTTTCTGACTGACTGACCCTTTGACAATTCAAAAGTGCCTTTAATTGGTTTATTTGAAATAAATGCTTTGAGTTTTGAGTTTTGAGCGTAAATATTAGGCAGATATATTCAACCTTTTTCAACTCGTATAGGTAATTGAGTCCTTTTAGAATACAGGGGTTCTACCATCATAATTATATCCTGCCCCTGCAGTCTCGACATTAGACAGCGACAAAAATCGGTCGCTAAGTCGTATCGTTGTCAAATTCCTTTAATAGATATACAACTTTAATTCGAAAGTATAAGGTTGAAAATCTATTATAGAAATTTGACATTGATTAGACTTAACGACCGATTTTTGTCGTTATATTTGTCGAGACTGCAGGGCCAGGTGATGTACAAGTCAGGTAAAGACAGTTGGTTCGCTCTTAGTCAAAAACCACACGACACTTCAGTTTTCATCTAATATGGGACTGCTGTAAGAGTGTGAGGTAAACTCCAGATGATTATCGACCAGCACTCGAATTGTGTAACACGTTATCAATCACAATCATTTTGAAGCCTATTGCTAATCCATTGCTTCATATGTTAGAAAAAATTGTCAGCTCAACAACGTAAATAACGCAATGAATGTTGTTGAACTGTCAAAATGAAAGCCATTCCTACTGTTAGTGTGTTACGTAATTACCCGGCTGTATTAGTTCCATAGTCGATGATAAAACATAACTTGTCAAGTTATAAGTATGTAAAGTTTCACAGAAATTCAGGCGTCCTAATTGATGTTAAAATAAATGTAGGCAGGGTTTATATCAAGGCAGGGCGGCTCAAAGCACTTTATTAGCAAAATGTACTACCCACAGTGAACTTTGCCAGTACCTATGTACTTACCTCTCCCTTAGCTTTCCCGTGAATGTAAGCATCTTTACCGCGACACAAGCCACCCGGCAAACTTAGGAGTTATGTAATAATGACATATATCGCAGGTTGTGTATAGTACAACCCTTTCTCTCAGTGAGGCTTCTCCTCGCATGGAATGTTAAGTAGATGAAATATTTTCGTATTTTCCTTTTCTTCTGTTTCTAAGGCCGTTTAGATAAAATTCTTCCTACCAATTTTGACTCTTCATGAAAAAAGAACACGTTGTATTTACTTGCTACGTATAATTTCAAGGACTTCTTTTTCTTGTCAATGTGACAAAGTAAGTGTTTCAGTGTTACGGCTCTAAGCATACTCAACAGTATCAACAAAGGATTGTTATTTTTAATTGTATCATTGGCGGAATTTACAGGGGGCTTGTCATTCAAACTCAAAGCATTTATTTCAAATAAACCAATTACAGGCGCTTTTGAATTGTCAAGTATTGTAACTGAGTACCACCGTTGTACCTACATTATCATTTTGTTTTATGTTTGGGCCCACGTCTGATCAGTGATTACTTGGGCCTACTTTTTCAAAGATGTACGAGTCGTTAACTTATAGGCGTATAATCTTTCAGTCGTATTATGTTTTCTAACAAATAAAGTAAATAATATTTTATCCCGTGGATCCCTTTTGTTCAGAAGAAACTTCATTTATTTTAATGTAAGGCTGTCAAGCGCACTGTTTGGTGGCTGAAGTGAGTATTTCTTGCGGCTAGACTGCTATCATACAATACAAATAATCAGAAAATGAGCGTGGGGCCTAGGCCTGTCATCTTTGAGGTCTGAATCAACAAGATTTGGCTGGATTTGAGAACCAATTTATTTTTTCTTGCATACATCTCTATCAGCAGATATTTCAGTAGCCCGGCTTGTCTATGTTTCACATAATATATCCGTCGTTACTTTTGACTTACATTTGATTTTAATATACATTTTACTTTTGCTTTCATTGTATCTATGTGCAAAGACTGCGTCGTTGGTTAGTGATCCCAAATGCTAGTGTTGAGCATGAGGTCGGGCAAAGTGCTATTGGGTATTCCTATCTGTAATTACTCTGTAGCAGCCAGGAGTCTGGATTTTTGCCCGGTTGATGGCAATAGGCTCGCACCCTATTACGTTGGACTTGAACATGACTGGGGAAATGTGGGTGTACTATTCACGTCTATACACCTCTGCCAAACCTTTCAGGGGAATAAGGCTTGATGTTAAGCTATGTATCTAAGTAGTATAATTGTTTCGATTTCAGTTTCGACGTGTGGCGCGAGTTCCCCGACCGGATAGTGGGGTTTCCGTCCAGACTGCACGTGTGGGATAACACCACCAACTCGTGGCGATACCACAGCGAGTGGACCAACCAGATCTCTATGGTGAGTCACGGAGTACCTAGTTGTTAATATGAAGATGTATAGGGTTGAGGTATAGGCTAAGATTGCACGGTGTGATATATTCTCGTACCCGCATGCGGCTGCGGAACCACGACCGCCCGCCGGCGGGAGCTGCTTTATTGTCACGTTCTTCCGAGTCGTGTCCTCTCAACCGCATGCGGGCACGGGAAATTATCGAAACCTGAGTTTATTTAATTAAAGCGCCGAGCTATTTCGAAGAACGCTTCAATCTCTACGCTCAAGTGTGTCTTACGTAATACAATATTATTGCGCTGGGGTTCATATTGGAAAATGTTCCTTATTTCTCCGTAAAACCCTGGGGCTTAGAATTAGGTATGCCGTGAAAAGTAATAACAACCTAGTTAGTACACGGAGCTAGAATAATTCGTGTGGTTTATGTGTAGCTGTAGGGTTATAAAGCACGGGTTTTATTGGAAGACCGAGTGAAATAAATGAGAAATAATTCATAATCACAACTACATTTGAATACGAGGCTTTTGGCTACTTTTTGTTAGTGTATGTATTTTGTTTAATTTTTTTCTAATGTGCGTCTTGTTTATGCAAAAAAAAACATTTTTTCTTTAATTTTTTTCTTTTATTTGGAGAGAAAATTAATATTATCAACACCTGCCTAGCGTTTTGACAACTAAGTCGGGGTCGGCTTCTAATCTAACCAGATGCTGCTGAATACCAATATTTTACATGGAGCGACTGCCTATCTGACCTCCACAACCCAGTTACTGGGTAACACGATACCCTTTGGTAAAACTGGTTGTCAGACTCTCGGGCTTCTGGCGACCCGTAACGACCGTCATAAATCCAGGAATGACAGCCGAGACCAACGGCTTAACGTACTTTCCAAGGCGCAAGGGGTCTCGGTATGTAAAGATGGTCGGCCATCCACAGACCGATCGCGGCAAGCGTAGCTTAACCTAATCGGTCGACCCGTGCGGCGTGTAAAAATTTATATTATGTGATCACTTAATAGGCATCCATGACATACATAGTGCAGCACAATGCATGAAACTTACGTCAAAGCAATTATTCATCAAACTGCATATTGCAATGTAAATATTATTCAGTGAAATTCCGGGACTCATTCCGAAATTACAATATCATGCTAAAATACATTTCAAAATAGCAGCGGACACATTACAAATACAATTTTAAATACTATCAATTTTCATGTTAATGAGGTCAGCTAATTACAAAAAACTGGACTTTTAATCAGTCGTCATTGCGTTTAATTAAAAAATAACGTTCGTAATGAGTATTTATTAACAGCTCGGTGATATTTTAAATTGCATTTGTATGAATGTTTTAATATAAGTAGAGAGTTATCGGCGGTAATCTGAGCTCAGTTATCAATCATGACCTGAATTACTGCAAAATGCAACGGTAGTGTTTTTCCTAGCTCTGTGACCTTATACGAGTAGTTTTTATTACGTTTTCAGTGTAGGAGTATTTTATGGCAGCTGAAATATTTATTCATTTTAAAACTACACACAATCTTACTTTATAAAATAACTTGAAAATGCACTCTAAACTCAACCTCCAACCAGAAGATTAAACCTTTTTATTTACGATTGTAACTTTTGCTGGTGTGCTTATTATTTCGATTTTCGATGTGTGTTTTGAAGACAATCGTAATACTGTAAAGTGTACTGCTGGTTCTTAGATCGAAGGCCCTTCAACCATCCAATTGCCTCAGTCACAGCTGCATATAAATATTTATTGGGCAATAAGCATTTGTTATGCCCACTTGGGCACATATCAATGAAACATATTACTTGTTAAAATTTTAGAAAAGGCATCTACTTTAAATTTTTTGGAAATATGTGAGCACCATGTATCTATCACATAATTAATTTACCTGTCATTGCTTTTAAGTTATTTTTTTTTCACCTATTGTGGTACAGTAATTTTATTCTAGGTGCATCGTCTTCACATATATAATTATACGAGTATAATTAATGTATACAAAATATTGTAAAACATTTTAAAAGAGTAACGGTCGAATTTCTTTCCCATCCTTCTCCATACGAAAATACTTTTTGGAAGGGGCAACTAGAATCAATTCTATTTTTTTTTGTAAATTTTGACGATAAAAAGTGCCTTTTATGTGCCTACTTGAAATAAATGATTTGACTTTGAAACAATGTTGTGTTCTTCGTCAGGGGTCACTCACTATTGTACCTAAGTGAATGATGTAATCAAATATTAATTATGAAAATTACAGGTCAGAAGAATGGGCTAATTACAAACACATTCATTACTAGCAATTCCCCTGATTCACAAAGTTTTTACGACTTGTCAAAACGTCGACATTTCTTGACATATGCAGGTTTAATAAATACAAAAATCTTTCGGAATTAATTCACTAAATGATTGTGAAAACCGCATCAAAATCCGTTTCGTGATTTAGGAGAACAACGCGGACATATAGACAGACACGAAAAAACGACTTTAAATTAAATATAAGTATTATATATAGCAGCGCCCCGCGGTTACACCCGCATAAGTCCCGATCCCGTGGGAGTATCGGGATAAAAAGTATCCTGTCCTAATCCAGATCATGGTGTAGTCCTGTGCCAAATTTCATCCAAATCCATTCAGCCGTTTTAGCGTGACAGCGTAACAAACAAACATACAAAAATAAATCTTTTCTCTTTATAATATTACTTTAGACTAGCTGCTGCCCGCGGCTTCGCCCGCGTGTATATTGAAAAGAGCATAAGTTACCCCTTATAATATCAGTTATCTGCGAGTGAAAGCCCCGTCAAAATCGGAGATTAGCCGTAACAAACAAAGAGACACTTTTATAAAAAAAAATGGTAATTTGTTATAAGTACCGTATATACTTTCATATATGCATTTCGTGAAAAGCTGTTATTTTGACATTACAAACAGAAACTTCAATTTTATTTATTTGTATAGATTGAACCAAAAACAGCTAGAGTTGTATTTATTTTCGAAAATTTTAAATGAGGACGCGTTAGTCAGTGCAGTTACACAAGCTTATTGATTTTAGCCCGGAGATTTTCATTGAGCTAAGCTAGATTACTTCATTAAACCATCAAAATGCGCCCTGAACTGAAAGTCCTGAAGCCATGAAGCGCCGCCATATTGAAAGATTGTTATACCTCGCATAAACATTGAAAAAAAAAGCTAATGAATAGGTACTAAACTGTTTCCAATATTGCTCTTATAATGTAATCATATTGGTATTTCAATACTAGCTTTTACCTGCGGCTTCGCATCCGTGGCCTAATTCACAGGAACTGCGCATTATTCCGACAACCTACTCCAACATTTTGACGATTTATAAATATTAATTGCGTTATTTAGGTTTTTTTTTTTTTTAAACTTTGCTTCACACTAGGAATTTCTCCTGTATTGTGGGTGCGTTTACAAACATTCAAACTCACATACAAAAACAGCCAGACCCGGAACATCTACTTGTAGATCATACAAATATTTGTTCCGTGCGGGAATCGAACCCGCGACACGCAACGCAGCAGTCAATCGGTTGACCACTGCGACAACCGTGCCGCCAAATTTTTAAAACATGTTAATCAGAAATCATCAGAAATTTCTTTCAAAGTCCTTCGGATCGTGATTGTAGTGTGTTGTGCAATTGGAGACGCGTTGAAAGCCAACCCAGCCTATAAATACAGCGTGGCAGGGAACATTGACGCACAGCCTGTTACCATGGGTACCTACATGATTCTGAAACCCTGCGTTGAAATATTTCGCCGGTTATTTAAAAAAAAACTAGCTCTGTCATACATTACATTTTCATTACATTTAGTTTCCTTACTCTTGTTTCATGTTTATTATTGTATATATTATATTATGTAGA
Source organism: Griposia aprilina (assembly GCA_916610205.1). Classification (NCBI taxonomy): domain Eukaryota; kingdom Metazoa; phylum Arthropoda; class Insecta; order Lepidoptera; family Noctuidae; genus Griposia; species Griposia aprilina. The sequence goes on from OU744296.1 coordinate 20,884,565, forward strand.
TAGGTATATGTTTTATGTATGTATGTATTTGTTGTATATGTAAATGGTACACCACTGACTACTTGCATTATTGTCTCTCCTTCTACCTTGAATCCATCCAAAGGTTGTCTGTAAAAGATCGCTTTTAGCGATAAGACCGCCCATTGTGTCACCCTATGTAAAATTTCTACTTTTATATCTGTAATGTTTATGGTGTACATAATAAAGAGTATTCTATTCTAATCTATTCTATTCTATTTTGACTACAGGTATTGCACTTTTCTATGAAACAGCTGATTTTTGTTTTATGACCAATGAAAAATTTCTACGCTAGGGGGTCTAGAATTAAGTGCTGAATTCATGATTTCAGTTTGCGCGTCAATTTCTCTACCACCGTGTATCTAGTTGCTGCGTGAAAGAAGGGCAAACTAACAAACACGATTTCGCATTTACGTTAGTAGGGTAGCATGCTTGGGACAATATTAATGTATCAAATAAGAATGAAACGATGGTATAAAAGAAGATGTAGTGACAAAAATTGAAAAGAGTATGCTTAGATGGTTTGGTCATGTTGAGAGGATGAATGAAAGGCGACTAACAAAAGGTATTTACAAGGCATATGTGAGTGGAAACGCCAAGAGGGGCGGACGTCCTAGGAAGACGTATAGACCTTATTGGTCAGGTTCTTCAGAAAGGTCAGGAGCCTAGTACTCGCAACCGGCGTGCGTGTATGACCAGATGTATAAACGTAAACGAGGTAAAAGGAGTATTTAAGGACCGTAGCAGGTGGCGTTCTGTAGTTTCTGCCTACCCCCATGGGAAGAAGGCGTGAGTTTATGTATGTATGTATGTTATGTGTAACGAATATGTATGTTATATGTTATGTATAACGAATGAATATAAAAAGGTTATATTTTGAAATAGGTAATAGGTTAGGTAATAGGTTTGGTAGGTAATGTTTTGAAATGATCACTGTGTGATATGATATATATTGTTCGTCGAATCGTTGAGATCCTTAAGTTCTGAGTTGAGCTGCACGATTACCGACAAATGCTGACTGGACAGGTCCACTCAATCTGTGTGGTTTTTTCCTCAAAAGACCATTTCAGACACCAATCTATGTAGATTGGTGTCTGAAATGGTCTTTTGAGGAAACCCATGTGGCCCATGTGACCATGTGGTCTTCACATGATCTGACTACGATTATGTCAGGACTTTCTTTTCAGAGTAGTCAGATGGGAAACGCCCACCTCACCTAGTTTAAAAAAATGTGATTGACGTGTAAAATGTTTGTACAAACCTACTTACAGAAATAAAATCATGTATCATTTATGAACCGCTAGCCAGCTATGTGACCTTCGCGTTATTGTTCAACGAGATGTAGTGACCGGATGATGTAGGTACACTGACATTCATACGGGTTGGATCCGTTCTTAGCATATTTGGGTGCAGGAACATACAAAAACACATGTGTACTTATGAACAAAAGCATCATCGTCTGATGACGTCGTAAATACAACGGGCATTTTTTGGAAGTAGTAGGCAGTATGACTATAAATAACACTTAAATGAGTAACGAAGAATTCCGGGATAAAAATCAAACGATGTCAAGGACTTCAGACGCTTCTTCATGCCGACGAAAGTGGTAATAAAACAGTCAAAACTACGCAAGTTAATTCCTAATGATTAGGATACGGTGATGACAGAACTCCGGCAGTTCACAGACTCGTAGTTGAGTGATCATGCACAAAATTGGCTAAACACGTGTAACGTTCAGTCTTCAATTCAAACCTAAAAGGAAAGTGATTGGTATAAAAAAAATAGGCTGTATATTGCGATAAGCATTATAGTTAAAGAGCATTTTAGATCGAAACTCGTTTGCGTCGACCTTTGCAGTATTATCATTGTCGATGTCAGTATCTCCAGAAAATACCTTGTCAGAAGATGACACAGACATATGACAATATCTAGCTGTCACCACAGAGTGCATTTTATATGCTGTTACTGCACTATAACTCAGAGTTTCAATCAAAAAGTGCAATAGTCCGACCATCCCAATTGTTATGAAAAAAATATATATATATTAGAACAAATGGAAGACTTTTTTAACAAACTCCAAAAGGATGGAAAAAATAGTGTAAATAACCTTGTTAAATGGATGAGTGAGTCAAACTTAATCCAGGTTGATACGAATCAAGAGGACAACGGAAGATCAGAATTTTCAGGAGTTGAGAAGATTCGAACACTTTTTGGTGAGGCTCGTGACAACGACAACGTTCCACTAGATGAGTTTAAAGATGTTCTCAAGAAAATTGCGCAGGATCAAAAAAAGGGGATCGATGAATTAACTCAACAGCTTGCGGACGATGGGCCGAAATTGATAAAAGCTACCATCGCAGGCGTCAGCGCTTTCAAGAAAGAAATAATGAAAGGCGACTGAAATGCTTTACTTGGTCGCTTCAAACATGTATCGAATATTCTCAACAAAATTATACTTCTTCACTCACTCAATCCTTGCTATTTATTTCGGTATTCTATATCCCATGGAGTTCCCGATGAGGGTTAAGGTAACAAACAAACAGACAATCAGTTAATTTCCAAAAGTCAACGTTTCAGTATATCCCAGATAGGTATTCTTAGAAAAGTTTCGTAGTTTTAGATATTCCATGAAGAGTAACAGTTATAAGGGCCTAAACTAACCAAGACCCACTTGGTAGCTATGTGACCTTCGCGTTTATTGTTTCAACAAGATGTCTGGAGGAAGTACAGTTGCATACAAATGGGAGTTTATGTGATGAACTCAAATGTCTTGTTTATTAATATGATGAATTTTTAATAACAGATCGGTAATTTGGCATTTTTTTGGATCAGAGGATATGAAACGGGGCCTGTGAAAAAAAGATTTAGAACAAAATCACCATAAACCTTCGCCTAATCGAGGTTTCGGAACCCGGTGGGATGGGGAGTAGTAGGGTGGGAGAACACCACGGGACACCTCAAGGGCATTGACCTTGACCTCAGGGTAATGACCTTGAGATCAAAGTCAATGTCAATGATTCTAACGTCAAGATTCGCGATTCTCCTAAGGTAACTGACCTTGAACTCAAGGCTAGTGGCCTTGAGGTCAAGGTCAATGTCTACGGTGCACTGCTTAGGTCACCGACCTTGACCTCCGGATCAGTGACAGGTCAATGTTCAAATAAAGTATGAAAAGGCAGGCGGATAGGATTAAGGTCAAAGTTCGCCAGCATCTTGCGAATCGCATCTCCAGTGTAACGGAAAGTACAGCCTCTTCGCCCTTCCGTAATAAGGCGCACGCACCATGCGAGCTGAAGCGGCCGAGGCTGGTTGCCGAAAGCGTCCAGTAAGCCGGGGCTGCACAGGCTGCCCTGCCTGCGCGCCTCGGGCTCTTAAAAATACTCTCGGGGTAGGGCAAACAAGTACAACGTGGATTCGGGGTCGGCCAACTCGGTTCTGTGATAGTTTTTGAACCTAGTCTATTCGAGTTTCACTAAGCATCACCCGCAAGTTTTTCCGTTGAACCATTGATCGTAGACAAAAATGTCTTATAATCAGCGGGGTAATTACGTAACACACTAACAGTAAGAATGGGTTTCATTTTTTGACAGTTCAACAACATTCATTGCGTTATTTACGTTGAGCAGACAAATTCGAACAAATGAAGCAATGGATTAGGAATAGATTCAAAATTATTCAGATTGTGATAGTGTGTTACGTGATTAGGGTGGAGGTATTCTGTACGATAGAATCGAGAGAGTAACAACGATTTGCGAAAAAAATATTTTTTGTTTAAAAAAAAACTGTCTTTTTTCCTAAGTGCCCCATTACGTACAACTCCAACCTTTTTTTGTGCTACTGAAAAAACATACGTACCTACATTTTTGCATCTTATCAATAATTAAAATATTGTGTGATATGTAAGCTCTCTCCTTTTCTATACTTATGGGTAGTTTGAACTTACAAACGAAGATTTTCACAGATAAAATATTGTGGCTTCTCCCTCCACCATTTCTTATTTTAATCTAAAATGGACCAGACTCACTTAAAAATACACTAAAACACTTCCATCAAAAATTCCCGTCTTAATTAGTACAGGCTTCCATTAAAAATACAAAGCTCTTAACGCCATCATTTTAGACACACATAAATTAATGAGAGCTCACACATCGCTTGATTGTGATTTACGAGCCGACTGTACCGTGCTGTGTTAAGTTCAATGAGACAATTGAGTCAACACTTTGTTTTGCTGAGAGTTTATACCCGATTGTTTTATGGAATGTTAATAGGATTTGTTTATGTAAAAGAAACAACTGACTTCCAAAAAAAAAAAACACAAAAAAAGTGAAAAATTACTTTCATTTCGGAAGTATTGGTTTCGTATTTTCGTTTTTGCCACCGACTTCTGAAATTAAAGTTATTTTTCACTTCTTTTGTGTTTTTTTTTGGCATTCGGTTATTTTTTTGTAAAAAAGATTTTATTTTTTACTTTTTAGTTGTGGTACCTACCCCGCACAAATTCGTATACCAATACTTGATATGTAAATAACAGTGACAGGAAATTATTAAAACATCATCAATATAAAATAAGTGGATAAAATGAGAATGAGAACAGTGGTGGCCTAGTGGTATCGGCCCCGACTTACGAGTTGTAGGTTGTGGGTTCGAACCCAGGCAGGCGCTTTACTTGGAGTAAATAATTTCATCACCACTGCTCTCAAAACGGTGAAGGTAAACATCTTAAGGAAACCGGCATGTCCTAGAACCAATAATCCGAAGACATGTGGCATCTACCAACCCGCACTGGGCCCGCGTGGTAGATTACAGCCCATTCCCTCTCAAAGAGAGGAGGCCTGTGTCCCAGCAGTGGGAACATTATAGGCTGATTATGTGTTATATGTGGAAAAAATACGCAGTATTAAGGATAACTCAAAAAGTTCTGATCAGAACTTGATCAAATTTATATGGGACCACATGAGAAGCACCAACTTTCAAATAAAAAAAACAATCATCCAAATCGGTTCACCTATAAAATAAAACTGTGCTAACACATAAAAAATAAAAATAAAAACATACAGTCGAATTGAGAACCTCCTCCTTTTTTTGAAGTCGGTTAAAAATAGTTCTTAACTGTCGTTGGACGACTGTCGTTCCTTACTGTCGTTTCGCTGCAGACGTGATTGGTATCACAGCTGTGAATTTTCGCCGGTTAATTAAAAAAGGCCCTGCACCCTAATTGTGTAACACACTCAATCATAATCTGAATCATTTTGAAGGATGTTGCTAAGCCATTGCTTCATATGTTTGAAACATTTGTCTGCTCAACAACGTAAATAACGCAATGAATGTTGTTGAACTGTCAAAATGAATGCCATTGCTACTGCTAGTGTGTTACAATATTACCCAGCTATAATATACATGCCACAACTCTTAGATATTTTTGACAAGTGTTTTACAAGTTTTCTATTTACAACTCGTTTTAGGTGTAAACGATTAACGAAAACAGTAACTAGACATAAGATATCATTATGGAATAGGTCCATGTTTTATTCTTTGGTTTAGACGCGGATTTGAATAGGACGACTGTTTGTCTTAACGACAAAGAGTAGAGTAGTGAAAATAATACATCTATGGTAGGAACAATCTGGTCCTAACGAGGAGTCAACCCAGACAAAGTCAGATTCAGAAGTTGGAAACTGACAAACTGCTCAAAGTAAAAAGTTGGAAGGATGTAACCCTCGATATAAGTTCGTATTTGAGTCGATTCTTAATTTCGAAACTTTTTTATACTAATGTTACTCGCACCGGTGGCCCTACCCGTGACGAAATGAAAGTACCTAATTTATTTTAGGTACTTTCAGGATTTGAGAAAATTTGCATTATCAAGAGGAAAAGTTTCTTTCAGCACTTATGTCATGAGCGTGTCTGACAAATAAAGTTGATGCCGAGACAAATATAGAAGCTTACAACTTTCGTTCTGCGAAGAAAATAATTCAAAGGAAATGTTTATTAATTTAGATTGGATGTCGTCCAGCAGTTTTTAAGATTATGACTCTATTTTTATTTTGCTTTTTCCTTGTAATGTAATTTTGAATTTTTTATAGCCTCGGATTTGTTGTAACCATACTTTTTTTTAATGTATTTATGCTAAAGGATATCCTAGCATAGGTATACGGAGAATGTTGGTACAATGATTGAGCGCATCGCGTGTGTTGAATATAAATTCCATAAAGGGTACGTCAAACAGGCGCGACACAAAGGCACCGCCTGTCGCGCGACGAGTGGTGCTTTTCTTTCGCGTGCGATTCGCGTCGCGTGTTGCGCCTGTTTGAAGGAGCCTTAACACAGTATTTTCATTGCCAAACAGGGTTAGAACATATTTTACTTCGGAAAGCTAAAAACCTATGGATAGTTTACTTTAAGGAGCATATTCAGTGAGGCCCTTAAAATATTCGACAATTATGACAATGTGAGACCATAGGGTAATCTAATTTGTTCATTTATTGCATACATATTTTTGATTAAGACTTCTTAAAAGGAATACATTACTTAAACTGCTGAGCTTACAAGCAACACTTAAGCAACAGAATGCTTGATTCCTATTTCATATAACATTTTTTTTATTTTGCTTTTAAGCTACTAAAAATAATGTACCCCGCTCCCTCTCACAGGGAGCAGGTCTGAGTCCCAGCAATCTAAACAAAATATGATTATATATGGTGGGTTTGTGGCCCTGTATTGTTCGATGTGCCACGATGAATAAATTCTCAAACACACCGATATTACCCATATACTAAATCCTACCCCTCTCAATTCCAGGTGCTAACAGGAGCAGCGTTTCACCACAAGATCTGGTCGTGGTACTACACGTACAAGATGCCGCCGGAAATACGAAGCTGGGTGGACGACAACTTCAACTGCGAGGACATCGCCATGAACTTCCTCGTCGCTAACGTCACTCGGAAGGCGCCTATCAAGGTTGTTTAGATTACTTCTTTGATGTCAAGATGCATGTGGATAAAATCCATCACAAATGCTCAACATAAAGGATGATTTATTTTAGACCGAGCCGTGCCACATATGGATCGCGGACAAGGCACTGATTAAAGAAAGAAAGAAAGAAAGAAAAAGTATTTATGGTAACTCGTACACGATTATCACAAAATAAACTAAATACACTCAAAAAATAAAAAAAACAAAGTAAATGAATATAGCAACAGTAATTCCTCTACGAGGCCAAAAGGCCCCTATCTCAGCATGATGCTGCGACACTTATAGTATATAAACAATACGAACATTTTATATCCTTGTGCTCGATCGCCCAGGTCTGGCAAAGCGTTAGTGAAGTTTTTTCATCAGGATATTTTTGCGGCTGCCCAGTTTATGGATTTATGCCTTGTTGATGGCAATTTGCCTGCTAGGCTCCTGTACATTTGATGTGATGTGTGACGCCTGTATATACATGCGTGATGTTATGTAACAGTAACAGTAGGGGTAGAGGGGGGCAGTCATTTGATGATTTCCGACCCAAAAAAAAAGGCGGTCATTCCTCAAAAGATCGTCTCAGACACCAACCTGCATGGTCCTCATATGGCATCACTAAGTTTATGTCTGGACTCTAAAAGAGACTGTGACCTCTGAGGTTGTTTTGGTCTTACTTCTCAGAGTAGGTAGTCGGATACGAAGCACCGAACTCATCTAGTTTTTTTAACCGACTTCAAAAAAAGGAGGAGGTTCTCAATTCGCATGTATGTTTTTTTTTTTTTTTTTTAAATATAATTTATTTTTGACAGGTAAAAGTGTTTTTTTTAAACTAATTTACATAAATAAATATCATTTGTAATTTAGTACTTATTCTAAAATTTCTCATTATCCAAATTCCAGGTGACACCGCGAAAAAAGTTCAAATGTCCAGAGTGCACGAACACCGAGATGCTATCCGCAGACGCTCGACACATGTCGCAGCGATCCTCCTGTATCGCGCGCTTCGCCGAAGTGTACGGACACATGGCGCTACAACCTGTGGAGTTCAGGGCCGACCCGCTGCAGTACAGGGAGACGGGCTCCGGGGTGCCCCATGCTTATCCCGAGATAGGAGCGTTGTAAGGTAAGGTTGAAGGGGCCCTCTTGATTTTGATGATGATAAACTTGAATTTGGTAGTTCAAACCAATGGTTTGTCACGTAAAAGTGTCAATGTGAAAGGTAGGATTTGTGCTTTTAAATATTGTTTTTTAGTCAATTGGAGGGTACGTCGATAACCCAAAGTCCAAGGTGATGATAAGATGCGATAACACACCGCGATATAATATTGGAGTAAGTACATCACAACATTAATTACACGGTAAATTAAGGAGGTTACCATGAGTTAAATTTTTGAAAAAAAGTAGCCCAATATTTTACTGAAACTGAAATGACATGCGACATGTCAAACGACGAAATTAACTGTCATCTTGACTTGCCTTGTAAACAACCTTGTAAATGATAACTGTACGGGCCCTGGTTAAATTATAGTTATCGCGTTGCGTTGTCGTGTTAGTCGATCACCTAGGACGATAAGGTTAGTACACAATACACAATTACACATATTACACATTAATGTTAATGGTAAACTAACATTTGTGGTACAAAACATTTTTGCAGAGCAATATTAGGGGCTGCGAATCAAGAGTGACTTTTATGTCAATGCTATAAGATTCAATTTGCAACATCTATCCGTTAACCGTTAAGTCTATTTACCTCGGTAATCTTTAGTTGGAAAAGTAACGCAATGCCGTCATAATTATAACTTGTAAGTTTAGAAAGATATTTGTATAGTAAGCGTAACATATGGTTGATTACTGAGGTAAACATTCTGAAACCGTGTCAATTTTAATACAGAAAAAAATTACAAGAACAAATTACTATTGTACGTTGTTTTTTATCGTTAACGGTCCAGATATGGACCATGTATTGGCCATATTTGGAACACAACATAAAGGACTAATTTTTTTTCTACTTTCGAAGGCTTTGTATATGGGTATAGTGTTAGGAGGGCCCTAAATGTTAGAATTAAAGGAAAGTAGGTGGTACGGACAATAACAAATTGAATGAAGGCTGTAAGAGAAATAAAAACAATGGGATTTCGTCCCCAATACCAGGGTATGTAGAGTAAAACTGCCATTATTTCATTAAATTCCCCGATGCACCCCCATTCTGTGTATTTACGGTAGAAAATCGATGCTTATTATAATAATTTAGTCTTGAAATTAATAAAAAATATCGGTATTGTAAGTAGATCAACATATACACCCATTTTACAAGTTTGTCTGGTACCGAACACAGGTGATTTCAATTTGAGCTATGTTGAAAAATAGTTACGCCAGTTTTTTAATTTTTTTTATTATGACAATTTACGTTGGTTAGGTTATTTCTGTATAAAAAAGTTGAACAAAAATACTCAATTTACCAAATCTAATTAGTGAACAGAACAAGTATTGTGTACATAATTATTTTTAATTGGCAGGATTTGTTGTGGCGGCTCTATCAATATATTTATCATTGTAAATATTTTTTGTGACATATATAGATTTCTACCGTAAATGTACAGTCAGCACGAAAAATATGTACTCAACCCAGTAAATATTTTTCGTGGTCCAAAATCCCTTATCCTTATTTTAAGGACTTGCGTTGTGAGCTTACTAATGCCTTCGGATTTTTTTGACGTTATACAATGTCAAATTATAGAGTAACGGATATAGTTTGTTGTTATTTATTTACTGTTTGTATTAAACGAGCTTTTACTGGCGTTTGTGTCTTAAAAGGATTGGTTTAATTCGTTGAATCATTTTTTATTTTTTGTTGTAAGAGTAAAATGCTGTCAGTTTACTGAGTTTTCGTGTTATTTTAATATAACACATAATTTATAAGTTAGTCTTGTAGGTATATTTATTGGTAAAAAAAATTTTTTTTGGCGATCACTTTTTGTACTTCCTTGACCGAGTGTAATTTCTTTTCAAGTTTTTTTTGTGGTATCAACGAATTAAACAATACTAGGTAAATACAAAACGCTCGAGCTTTTAAAAAAACACAGTCCCTGATATAAATGCGTCTTAATAACTCAGACATATCCACTTACAGTACATTAGCTAGTATTGTGTGATTCTTTCAAATGATTTCATATCTTACGTCGATATTTTATAGATGCGACTGTACTTTTATCCCAAAATTAATGTTGAATAATATTGCCGATTTACTGGACATTCGATTTGCACATATTTATTTTTATTATATAACGTTAACCATTGTTTTAAATCAATATATTATTAATAAACACAATTCGTGTTTTTTATACAATGTTACACAAAAGTTAATTTAAAAATAGTTTGAAAAACAATATGTAGAATTTAATTAAAATTATAATTAGGTCGCATCCATAAATATCGGCTTTAAACATAACCTCGTAACTTGCCATTCCTTTTAACAGTATATGTTAATTTTGTCTATGACAATAAGTTTGTAAGTAGTTTAAATAAAGATCCCCGATTGGTTTCATGTCAATTCTTACTATTTAATATTAATGTATTTTCTAGAAGTCTGCCAAAATTGTGGGTGATTTAAATTTAACACAAAATGTACAGTCAGCCACATACATAAGTGGCCAAAAAATATTAGCACATTATATTTATTAATTTTGTTTGTATAAAAATTAAAATACTTTTAAAACTCTTGTCGTAATTCCCCCCAATTTTGGCAAACAACTCGAATGAAAAAAAACACTAAATGTTTAAATGTAATGCCATCTGTCCTTAGGTGAGTAAAGAAATGATATTCTAAAGAGTTAGTGAAGGTAAAAATAGTAATATGTAGACGTATAGCGAAATAGTCCATCTTAACATATCGGTGCTTGCGCGAAGAAGTAATGTAATTCCTAATAATTTTAAATTATGTAGATATTATTATATGTATGTAAGAAACGCACGATATATAAGTAGTGAGATATAAATAGTTTTATTAGTGTATAATTTATGCGGAATTATATGTGTATTTTATTATATTTTTTGTATTTACTGCTTTTTGGATAGGGCGTAAGAGGAGGACCTGGTTAATGGTAGTGGAAATATTTGTGCCCGGGTTAATTGATTCTGGTAAGCACATTTTTTCGGATATCTTCTAGTTGCTATCGAATTGGCAATCATTTTACGTCTTGCCCTTAAGGTTTCGTACGAAAATTCGTTGAAAATTTAGAATTATCAACATTAATTTATTAACAATATCATTGTAGGTAGAATAAAAATGTCTCGTCTTTTGATATCAGAAAGGAATTTAAATGTCTTAGGCGTGGAGATGGACTAGCGGTCTTTAATAAAATCTAAAACAGCTGCTTTTACTGCCAAAAGCTGTATTTCTTTATGTTATCCAGGATTTCTGGGTATTGCCAACATTACCCGGGTTATATTAACAATGTCTAATTAGCATGCCAAAATGCTAAATATATTGCAACTAACTATTGTTGACTTGTATTTCATTGAATATTTTATTACAATATATTTTAATCTATATTTTATTCGTGTACTATTGAATTTTAACAAATAATTCTATCACTTTTACTTTTATATGAAAACAAAGTTTTCGTAAAAAAAAACAGCAATAATAAATACATATTTAAAATATACTAAATAAATTTTAAATGTTTATATTTTAATCATCTATAATTTTTCACAATTTAATTTTGATGTCTTTATTTGTATTTCTTATACTTTTAGTATAAAAAGTAGTTTTTCGAACAATTGGTTAGTAAACCTTATGTATCATATTTTTAAGTTTTATAATTTTAACTTTTTCATAACATTTCGTGAAATAACGATCAATTTTTATAATAATTTTGAACAGACTGAATTACAAGCTGCTAGTAATAGCTATTGATTAAATATAAATACATTTTAGGTGTTTTCTTTTAAACGTTAGCCAAAGACCTAAACGACTAGTCGCAGAGATGTATTTATTATTATCGCATTTAATTATTTAAGTGGATGCTCTATGTTGTGTTGTGTTGTTACCAAAACTGTCAAGTGTCAGACTGATGAGTAATGTATAATGTCATAGGATTTGTGCTAGATGCTAGGTAGTTGGTGAGTAGGAGATAATATACGCTAATTGGGAGTCACATTGACGAACACGACGGTAATTAGGTACATCATCACCCCTGTGTCATTTTAACGGTATAACCGTTAAAATGACACAGGGGTGAAGATGTACCAGCACCCTAATTGCGTAAAGGCTCCTACAAATAGGCGCGACATGCGACGCGACACAAAGGCACCGCCTTTCGCGCGACGAGCGGTGCCGTTGTGTCGAGTGCATCGCATCGCTTGTCGTGCCTGTTTGTAGACGCCTTAACACATTATCAATGACAATCTGAATCATTATTTTTTTCTATTCCATTACTTCATATGTTCCAAAAAATTGTCTGCTCAACAACGTAAATAACGCAATGAATGTTGTTGAACTGTCAAAATGAAAGCCATTCCTACTGTTACTGTGTTACGCATTTACCCCGCGGGTTTACCGTCACAAATTAGCCAGCTAATTCTGCCCATACCCGAAAAAAATAATCCAGTAACAGATTTATTCAAATTTAAATATGACGCTGGATAGAATTTGCTTGAGTTAGCCTTTTGTGTTTGTCAATATTCATACTTCGTCTACTTTCTTTAAAATATTTGGTCAATGTCATTTCTAACTAGCGTCTAATGCAAATTGTAGAATGATTAGATTGGCCTACATGAGTGTGACAAATTAAGATGAATAATAATAATAATATTTATGAGAACATAAATGCTCTTTCAATCAGGCGCGACATGCGACGCGAATCGCACGCAACACAAAGGCATCGCTCGTCGCGCGACAATCGGTGCCTTTCTGTCGAACCTGTTTGTAGAAGCCTTAAATCAATCACCTATTTGTATTTGTACAATTGGCAAACTTCAACCAATGATAGAAATAGGTTTTTGATATAATTATTAACTCGATTATTATTATTATTTCATTTTCAGAATTTTATTTTGGATGTATACGATAGTAAATTATTTAAGTTATGTCTTGCAGGTCCCAAGTACAGTTGTGTAGAAACACCTTAGTAGTTATAAGTAAAATAAAATACCTACATACACAGAGAGACCTAGGAGTTTTAAAAATAATGGTATTTAGAACAATTACTTGACAAACGTTATAAAACAAAGTTGTACATATTTTATTGTTGTGTTTCTGACATTATGTTTTTAATTTTATAACCTGCGGGACTGTATTATCGAAACAGAAGCAGCTATTTTTATAAATTGCTTTAGTTGATGTACTGTTTAGATTGTAAGCAATAATTGTTTAGTTGGTTACGAATGTACTGGGAATAAATATTGTAAATATATGTTGAGTCTACGGATTATGTGCATAAATATGTATAAAGGTATGAATGTGTTTGTCATCTGAACTCATCTTTACAATAAATAAAAAAGTCCAGTTATGAAGACTGCCGATAAGAAATCAGTTATAAGCAGAGATCGGATATTCGGAAGCATATTTACCTAAAGTTAATTTTTCGCTGTGAAAGTATGGAAGCGCCATCTAAGTATTTATATTATTTTTGTAAAAAAATCGGATGCATATTTATTTAAAATATTTTTTTAACCCCCGACGCGTTCGTAGGATGTAAGAGGAGGGTGTGTGTACTACCTTTCGATCGCTATAATTTGTCCGGTTTGGTCTCTGAAATCTGACGTTAGCGAGATTTTTTCGATACAAAAGCGCATTCCATATTTGCCAACATCTCAACTTTAGGTGAATATACATCCGAATATGCGATCTCTAGTTATAAGTCACTGATCATGTTGCCTTACATACACATAAGAAATATTGATTTTACAGCAGATTCCCAAAAATCAGATTGTATAAATGGAAAAAGATTTAAACAAAAATATATCCATTTTTATCAAAAGATCCTTAGTGCATGTGAGTGTACCAATGATTTATCCTTACGATGTTTGTTGACATTTTTGTAATATCTGTGTAGATAAATACTATAGAATAATGTAAGTACTTAATAGATTAATTTGTTGCGATCATGTACATTACAGCATGTAAATAGTACACATATACAGTGAATAAAAGGAGACATATCAATTTGTAAATTTTGTTTTATTTTACCTTATTTAAGAGTTGTTTTCCTTTGTGCATTGGTTGTGCTTGAAATGGGAGAAAAGCCATATGTAGCACGTTCTTTGAAGTCTTTCGTGCAGTTAGAGGCTTAGAAATAATAATGACAAGTTATCGGAAATTACCTTTAAGGTCCCTATGAATACCGTTAGCTCTCTGAGCTAATGTGGATGAAATTTTGTAGAGACGGAAAAAATCGTCGCAAGTAAATATCTCCGGAAAGTAAAAACTTCACATACATTACATAACATGACGCCTTGTTTCCCCCAAGGGGTGGACAAAAGTGTACCTAGTACACCCACATTTCACCAGTTATGTTTAAGTCCCATGTAATAGGGGGCGAGCCTATTGCCATCAAACGAGCAAAAATCCAGAGCCCGGGCTGCTACTGAAAAATTCCAGATGGAAAACCCAATAACACTTTGCTTTACCATCACAATCTGAATCATTTTGAAGCATATTGCTAATCCATTGCTTCATATGTTCGAAAACATTGTCTGCTCAACAACGTAAATAACGCAATGAATGTCGTTGAGCTGTCAAAATTAAAGCCATTCCTACTGTTAGAGTGTTATGCAATTACCCCGCAGTAGATCAATGAGGCAGTCAGATTGTTAAATGCTCTAAGCACATTAAAATCGCAACTAAACAAACCTCCCCCTATACTACAACAATCCACTGCTAGCACAATAATGTTCTACAAAAAGGAATCTTAGACAAAATATACACAAAGCAAGGACTACCTACTAGCCAACCAGCCAATAATTCTTCCAGCTCAATAATTTAAATTAGGCTCCAATTTTCCTTAAAAACAAAATAAAACTAAAAGTCCTACCGTGCGTGCGACAAGATGTTATGTAGGGTTCCGTATAAAATATTTATTTTAGTCGCCCATAAACAACTTTTCAGAATAACATGGCATTTTATGTTCGGAAAAAGTTAGTGAATTGATGTTCTTTCATTTTTAGCTTCTTAGTTGTCACATAGCATCTTACTCAATACTTTTATTGCATTTCACATCTAGGTATTCTTAGGTGGTAAACTTATAATTAGATCATATGGGTTGTCGGGCACAACGAAATAAGTGAGTTAGGAGAGAGGAAGTATTTGTTAACTATAGAACATTACTTAGCAAACTACTATATTAAAACAATATTACCTATATTATTATTATTATTATTATGTTTGAATTCTTCTTTGCATGATTGACAAAGTTTAACCTATTAACTGATTGGTTTTATATCAATTGTCGTGCCCCCAGTGCCTAGCTGATAAATCGACAAATAAATACTAAGACGAATAGGGTCGTGGGTGTGCTATAGGTACACCTCTGCTCTGCCTAACCCTTCGGGGAATACAGGCGTGATGTTATGTTATTATTATGTTATGAATAGGGTCGTGCAATATAAACAAGAAAAATGTACCTATGTAAGGTTCTTAGTCGTATAAATCCGACTGGGGCGGTCAATATGTTAAACAGACAGACTAATCATATTTGCTAACTACTGTATTTCATACACTAGGAGTGGTGAAGGGTCGTTTTGGGGAATTGTCTTATGTCATTTTGACGTTTAGAAAGTGCTGAATCTCAGCCTAATGTAAATAAATGATGTTACTTAATTTTTTTACTTTACAACTGTGGAGCTCTCTAGTAAAGGTTCCATCCTTAGAGTAATAAATATGACTGTTAGGGCGGTCAGAACAAAAATAACTACGATTTTTTAAAACATACGGAACCCCAACAAATAAAAAGCCACACAGAATCCGTAGCAGGTACTTACTTAGTAGGTACGGACGACAGAAGAATGGAATCCGATGAACACGGGATTTAGCGTCGGGATGCGCGAAGCATGCCGGGGGAATAGTTACAGGCATTGCGGTAATTTTATGTGGCCGCGCCGTAATTCAAGGTGCAGGGACTGTTCGGCTATTGTTGTGAATACGTTTCACGGGTGAGAGCGCTGAATGTGTTGTTGTGAATGATAGTGGCGATTGTAAGTTAGTATAGTATCTAGGTACCTCTACGGAAGTTAATTTGGCACATGGACATAGTTCGGCTTAGTAGACTCTGGTGCCGATTCTCTTGTCACAAAATCCTCTAAACTAAACTAAAAATTATTAAAATTTAGTTTATTCCTGTTATACGACGATTTCTCATTCTGAAATAGACTAAAGTGACATAACTTAACTATATTTTACTTTGACAGCACTAAGATGGCACTGAATTATTAGTTTAGTGAAAATGCCAATTTTACTATTCTGAATTTGACGTTGTTCACCTAAAATTTTGGTTGTCTAATCTGGCTATGCTTAATCGCGATTAAAAAGGTGTGGAATAAAATTAGTTGTCATGAACTAAAATTCACCACAACACCTCGACTTCAGGTGCCAAAACAGAACTGTATCTTTTTTATTTTATTTTGCTTATATCTCGTAAATGGTGTGTCCTATCGCAAAAATAATGAAAATTTCGACCCCTTTATACAACGCTTAAACCCCTAAAACTCTACACGAGAGTATTTTTTTTTTCATATTTTAATGAAATCCATATAAAACACGTCGAGGCTGCCCCCAAATGTATGCGTCCGGCTCTAAAAAAAAACACGGGGTAGGGCAAACAATTACCACGTGGAGTCACAATTGTCAAATTAAATTATTTAAAAAAAAGTTATTTTTTTGCAGAATAGCTTTAAGATTCTCATAGCCATAAGTAACGAATGTTAGTGATAGTTTGCGAGTAGTTCGGTGTACAAGAGAATCGGCACCTCTGTCGCTTATCTCCTACAGGTCCCGTCACGTAAAAAGAACGCTGAGCGACATGGAGGGGCCGTGTTACAATATTATATACTATTACTATTACTTTATTATAGGCTATCGTTTTATAATATAAGTGTAAGTAATTGTTTTATTGTACAATCATAATAGGTACTTTACTAGCTACTTAGTACTTTGGGATAGGCTACTTTTTTTTGGGTGGGATATCATCACATGACTTCTCCCGCTCTGGGTGGAGCGGGAGGGCGTGTCAGACTCTTACTGACTAAAACCCACCCGTGTTCCTTCAGTTGCCTGTGCGCGGGGGTCACAGTGACTCTTTCGAACAATCCGCGACCCCGGCAGGCATCGGCCCTGTCGGACCCCGTCAATGGTGCTGACATCTCTTTGAGGCGGCGCCGTCGACCCGAGCTTGGCCCTTGCCGGACGACGAGCTACCCATTGCTCGCCGTCCGCAGCCCCGCGCATACGGTGGCTGGGAATCGGCTACCGATTCCCGACGCCCTGGGTGTCTCCTCCTGCGGCGACTAGGGGCGTGACGGCGCAACTATTGCATCTCCCTCACGCGCACCGCCTCCTCCTTCGCGAGCATTACTGCTTCGCAGAAGGAGGTGACGGCTTCCTATGGCCTGGACTAGGGCCGGACGCGAGTGTTCGCCGCCACGAGGACACGGCGGTGCTCCGCCCAAGCCGGGCAGTCCTCCACCGTATGCTCCACCGTGTCCTCCGGTCAACATCCACAATGTTAACATCCGGGCGTTTCCTCCAGCCTTATCCGAAACAGGAACCTCCCGAAACAGCCATGTCCGGTGAGGACCTGCGTCAGGCAGAAGGTGAGAAACGCCGTGGCGCCTCTCAAGCCACTCCTCAAAGAGGGGACTTACCGCCGCAATTGTGGCGTGCTCAACTTTGGAATAGGCTGGAATTAAATTAGTCGCTCAGTGCGCAGGTACAGGCGTTCGTTTTATGTGACGGGATCTGTACCTGTGTGCCAGTTTCACGACAATCAGTCATCTTGCTTAAACTCGATGTGCTAGGTATATGGGATGGCAGGGAAATCGACGCGCAACCTTTTACCATGGATTCGGTAGGTACATGAATCTGGACCCCGCTGCGTTACTAAGTAGGTTATTAAAAAAAAAATGCTGTTCTATAATTTTTGACCGCTTAGGTATTGCACTTTTGAAGGAAACAGCAGATTATTTTCAAATTAACAGACTAATAATTTCAACGCCAGGGCGTCCGGGCTCATGTTGTAAATCCATGGTAACAGGTTGTGCGTCGCTGTCCTTGCTATCCTGTATTAACGCCCGGGCAGGTAACCTAACCACTGACCTACTGCTGCTGCCTGTGGACGTAGTAGGTAGACGGTGATGCACGTGATAAGTCTCATAAGTAAGATGTGCCATGAGCGAGAATGAGCGATTTTATCTCTAAGATACAATAGTTGATGATTCTTTTCTTCAAACATATTTCTAATCGATATTTTTTCATTTTTATCGTTTCATGCTCCACTACTATGTTGCACTAGCAGTACCTACATAAAAATGTACTCTGTAGCACTAGCTGCCTACTGCCTAGATGTAACTACCTATATTTAACTAAGTACATGGGTGATATTTTCGTGAAATACCTCTCAGTCCTCTCACGTGTCTACCCAACATAAATTACCTACTAAGAGCCTATAGCTGCAGCAGCCCCGTTGTAGGTATTTGTCATTTCATATTTTCAACACACTGTAGGGAAACACTATGTGTCACTTGATTGTTTCAATCACTTACCTACTTAATTATGTAATGTAAGTACATAGACACATAAACAATCTATTATAACTATGGACATGTATGTAATAAATACAATGTTTGTTTACAGGGTTTTTCACATTACTTCATCGAACATATTATCATTCCTCAAAATGACTCATCTAGTATCGAGATACTCCTTAATAGGCGCATTAAACCATAGTCAATTAAATAGAAACGAGCGAGCCTTACCGAAACAAAGTTAACGTAATAAATCGAACAAATCCGCGCTTAACATTCACTGAGTGCGAAACAAACGTATTCTATTAGGCGGAACCGATCCGATCTCTTCGTGAACAAAGCTCCGCGTCCCCCATATATCCGTGCTAGTTTACTTACGACTCCGCTAAACGCATTGTCAGCCACATCGATATATTTAAAGTGTTGGCCGCAAATCGATGCGCGCCTTTGTAGCACCCGACAAGTCGCGCATTGTACGCACCAACCCGAAGGTGTTAATGTCAGACCCCCACAAATATGTAGCAAGTGAAAAACAAAGCAAAACGCGTACACGCCACCCGAGCCCCGAGCCCCGGCCGCGATTTATTTCGCGCGTTACACCAACCAAACAATTTTAATTAGTATGGCTCCGGTTTAATGAATAGAGACATAAAGTGCGTTGCTGGATTCCGAGAGTTTCGATATCCCATTGGAGCGTTCCTCAATAATTGGCTACTAGATGACGATATTCGTGCGATGTTCGGCATTCGTTCTGTTAGACATTGTTTCGATAAAGGGCCAACTTGTGGAAAGTTATGGGGACCACGTACGGGGAAGCGGCGGCTCTGTGTGCGCGGCTATATTAAGGTTCGTTCCATAAAGTTGTATCCTAATGAGGTTCTTAATTTTACAGTAGCAGTAATAGACAGCTGATTAACATTTTTTTATGACGGACTCGCTAATAAATTCTGGGGTAGGCAGTAATTGGCGATGAGGAAGAAAACACCATTAATCGTCTTGTGAAGTTGACATAGACTCAATGTTAGGACAGAAGTTCATTAAGACAAGCGTGCACTATTAGTTTTATCTTCTACTACATCTCTGCTTGTCATCAGGTCTAATATAAAAAAGTTAAATTGGGCTTAAACTGCTGCTTACCCCGTACAAATCCTCCAGCAGAGAAACTGTTCTAACTGATTTGTGTATTATAATAGGACTGCGCAGATACTACACTATCAATCACAATCTGAATCATTTTGAAGCCTATTGCTAATCAATTGCTTCATAAGTTCGAAAAAATTGTCTGCTCAACAACGTAAATAACGCAATGAATGTTGTTGAACTGTCAAAATGAAAGCTATTCCTACTGTTAGCGTGTTACCTACGCCATTACCCCGCGGGATTCCATTCGGTTGATATCTCAGTAGATAAGTTTAGTTTAACCAAATGTAGGTGCACAATCAATGTGACACATTATTAGCACACGCTGCCAAATCCAAACGATATCTCAATGGATGACATCACTCCTAGATAATGTAAGTACTGTAATAAAAGATACATATAATATGTACAATACCTACTCCTACATCTTTCGGGATAAACAGATTTCTCGAATGATATTGAATTTAGAACTAATATGACAGGTCAGGATGGCCGAGCGGTCTAAGGCGCTGCGTTCAGGTCGCAGTCCACTTCTGTGGGCGTGGGTTCGAATCCCACTTCTGACAAACTCTTTTTGTTATGTTTTTATTTTATTTATCGTGTCACATGCCGTCGTTAACCCCTAAGGTAAGGTATTTTAGTTAGTTTAAGGGTATCAAAGCATCACATTTTGGCAAGATAAAGGCCATTATAGAGAGCCCTAAGTAACTACTTGCTACAGTAATTCAATCAATCAAAATATTTTATTTCACATAAACCAACATGGGCACTTATGAAACGTCAGAAGCTAGGTGCACGGTTCCAATAATTGGCTGTTTCAATAGCTTATTGTGACGGTGAACACCAATGTTATTTGTGTGAAAGATGGCCGTATTACTCGTAATAAGTTAAAAGTATCAATCTCAACTAGAATAGAACCTTGGGAAAATAATCAAGAGGAGCTGTCGAAGTAAGTCCAGTTCAACATCATTGATCTCCTGGTCTACTACTTGTCCAAAATTTTAAGCTGCCCATGTTGATACAAGTCTAGACAAATCTAGTTAAAAAAAAGATATTTTGTCAGAAGTGGGATTCGAACCCACGCCCACAGAAGTGGACTGCGACCTGAACGCAGCGCCTTAGACCGCTCGGCCATCCTGACTTGTGGAAAAGTAGCAAATAGATTCATTCCGAGAAATATCTTCTGGATACAGTCAGAGACTTATGTACCTACCTACTGATTAGGAGGATGCGCTAAGGATGACCGCGAAATTTAAATTTTCTTACGTTTTTTGCAATTCAGATCAGTGTCAGGTTGTGTGTTGATTAAAATATGATTCGCGACCGTAACTAATATGGCTTTACAGAATTATAATCATTAGAATCAGCAATACAACTCCTGGCCTCAAATGTCATGATATCATGAAATAGTCATTCAATAGAGAGATGTACATATTTTTGATTATAATTCTATAAATTAATATTTGTTACGGCTGCGAATCATATTTAGAACAACTTGATATACTGACCTCTAAATTGCAAAAAAAGTAAGAAAATTTGAATTTCGCGGGCTACCCTGACGCCTTATGTCAAGATTATGGACAGCAGTGTACTCATATTATAATGACGCTCTGTGAGTGTACTTTTGTCTGCGATCACCAGGCCCTCTGGCATGCCAAAATTACTGTCATTATGACAGTAGCTAAAAAAACTTATTGATAAACAAAAAACAACCGCTTTCCGAAAAAACACTACTATCGGAAGTCGGTGTCTTTGGTTTTCTATTTTTTGTTTTGGTACCTACCCCACACAAATTCAATTACCACTACTTGCTATGTAATTAACAGTGACAGGAAATTATTAAAACATCACAAGTGGAAAAAATATGAAGTATTAAGGATAACTTAATAACTACTGGTCAGAACTTGATCAAATTTAAATGGGACCATAATAATGTGAAGCATCAGCTATCAAATAAAAAAAGAATCACCCAAATTGGTTCACCCAGAAAAAAGTTCTAAGCTAACACACATAAAAATTCACATACAGTCGAATTGAGAACCTCCTCCTTTTATTGAAGTCGGTTGAAGATACGTATTATTGAAGCTAACTGAAAAACTACCCAAGCAAAGTTAATAAATTTTATATGGGTCGTACCCTGAGGCGATCCACAATTGCCGGAGATATCACGTAACATATTACAAAAAAAAAAAACAGACGAATTGGGAACATCCTTCTTTTTGAAGTTGGTTAATGTCTGATCATCGTAGCCTTTATGTTCTGCCGGGGTCGTCGAAAGAGGTACTGGGGCCTGGCGCACAGGCAACTGAAGGAACACGGGTGGGTTTTAGTCAGTAAGAGTCTGACACGCCCTTCCGCTCCGCCCAGAGCGGGAGAAGTCATTTGATGATTTCCGACACAAAAAAAAAACCTGTATGTTAAGAATGGCTTAAGAAAAACTTCTGTTACAGGCTCGTTACAATCTTCGGCTTCAATATTTCTTATAGCTAGTGACAGTTGTGGGTCAAGAAAAATCTAAATCAATCAAGCCGGTTAGTGTTTGTGTTCGTCTTTGTCAGGAGAAGGGTCTTATGAAATAAAAAAATAAGGAAGTTGATCGGAACGTTACAAAATTTAAGAAAACCTAACGCCAATATTAATTTTACATAACTGTCAGTTGTTTGAAATAACTGTCAGCGATTGACAGAATGCGCGCTGCAAATATCGTTTAATCGGGATCGGTTGATAAATGGGTCGATAGTTTTATTCATTAGTCAAAACTAAAACTAAACGACATATGACATTCATAGTTAAGACAGGACAACATCTGTCGGGTCAGCTTGTAAATAATAAAAATGAAAAGCTGTTCGTTCGTAAGCGCATCACTTTCAGAATGGCTGGACCGATATGTCAATGTTTTATGAAAGAAAAACTTTTGAGTTTCCCGGAAATTTCTAAAATTTTGGAAAAACAGAGCGTCCTCTTTTGTATGAATTATTGAAAGGATAGGACGCCTGTCGGATCAGCTATTTAAAAATAAAATAATATTGTTTCGACTTTCGAGTTCGTTCCTATACCTATCATATATCCAAAGTCTAGTCCAATGACACTTGTGTTTATAAATAAATTGTAAACAAATGATGTACCTCGTGCTTCAAATAACTCATTTATTTGGCAGTGAATATAAGTAAAATACAACATGATGATTAATTTAGTTATTTTAATTATTTCAGTTACATGTTGCTGTTTCCTGCTTTCTGATCCATGTAACGTTTAACATTTAGCCTACCGATTGACCATTGACTTCAATATGGTTCGTTTCCTTAACTGGTTTAGATAAAACTAACTTTTTCCTGTAGTTTTGTCAGCGTCTTGGTCGGGAATTATTCTACGCGAACGTACCTACTATCGGGATAAAGTATCCAATGTCTTTGCCCATGTCTTAACCCTTAACTGTCATGATGGTCTATCCGTGTGCCAGGGGCGTAGCTACCGCCATACCAGCCGTATCAATGATACGGAGCCCCCAAGCTACAGGGGGTCGTGTGTAGTAATAATTCGTAAAATATTACCCAAGACCTCATTCTTATTGATAAGAGAATACCTACTAAAAGCCTGTACGCTGTAGGCGCGACATATCGCACTGAAATCTAACCTATCCGAGTCAGGATGCTCTAACTTTCTATCTTGCTTCGCTTGCTCGCATTCTCCTAAAAAAAAGTTACAATTAAAACTTTACCAAGCCCGGTCCAGAATACGCCAATTTCCGAGCTCGTTTCGCTCGCTTTCCAATAAAAACTAGCCGTATTCAGGTCAGGATGTCTCAATTTACTACCTCGCTATACTCACTTTTGCATTTTCTTAGTAAGGGCGCAATAACAGTTTAACCTGCTGATTCCGGATGGTATTTTAATTATTTTGAAATAAATACTAAATATCGCCATTTTCAGCGACAGTCGGATAAAAAGGGCCGCCAACATATTTTAATACAAGGCCCTTTATGACTAGCTACGCCACTGCCAACGCGCCAAACATCCAAATCCGAAAGGTAGCAGACAGACCTAAGTAACTCCACGTACGCACAAACGTAAAAATATTGCGGCGGGATTTTTTCGCGCACTGGATCTTCAACGCACTGCTTAAGGGGACTACATGACCTAAACGCAAATTTATAATGCCTTAAAATATATGATTCACTGCAGTAACCAAAATCAGAAAAATATATGATATTCTTCGGGATAAGCTAGTTATATAGTGTGTTGAAAACATAATACAATTAACTTGATATGATAGAAAAAAAACACGAAGATACCTCTAAAAAATTTTTTAACGATTAAAAACCATACTAATATACATGCAAACATTCAGATTTTTTGTCAGATTTTTCTACAAGTAACATACTAACGTAATAGTGTTTTAATTTTTTAGTCCAATGAATAGATTTTTTGTAAATCCATAATTGCTTCATATTTTGCTATAAATTACCAGCGTCGTGTCATCGCGCGTCTCTTTCTTTTCTATGCAATCCGACAGTGACCGCGCTTTAGGTCTTGTAAGCCTCTTAAGGCCGAGAGTTGAAAATCCAACATTGTGCTTTTTAGACGCGCTGGGATGCACTCTGTAGGATTCTCAATGCTCGGTTCAACAGCGAGGGTTGAAAATTCAGTGCGCGCTAAAATTCTGCCGCGATAATTTTACGAGTAATTCATCAACTCGTCCTACATACATACGGCCCATTTGGGACGCCTTGCAGAAAATCAAAATAAATAATATTTTCATTCCGCAACTCTTCCCTTGTTACTATCAAAATGAGAAAAGGTGCAATCAGTAGCAATGATATTAGTGTGGAAAAAAAAAATGTATTGTTGTTATAAAATATTTAATCATCACAACATTGCTACATATAAACAGAAAATACTAAATCATGACAAATTTAACACCAATTTACACACGAGGTAGGTAATAATGTACATTCAGTCATTCATACATGTAGGTTTATTTATAATAAACTTAAATTATAAAATAATAAGCAATCATCCAATTAGACCAGATGCTGCATAGCCTAAATGGAGCCTCTCGGCGGGTTGGCCTGGACATGAATTTGGACAAGACGAAAATCATGTACAATTCCCACATCTTGCCAAGTCCAATTAACATCGAACAGTCGCTTCTCGAAGTTGTGAAGGACTATGTCTACCTAGGGCAAGTCATCCAGCTCGGTAGACACAACTTTAAGAAAGAAGCCGACGGAAGGATCGGGTTGGTTTGGCAGCGTTTGCAAAAACTTCATCAAGTCTTCTCGTCACCAATCCCGCAATGTTTGAAGACCAGTGCGTCCTGACCGTTTTAACCTGGTGCCGAAACGTGGCCACTGACAGTCGGGTTGGGCCATAAATTTAAGATCTCTCAGCGCGGTATAGAGCGGGCTATGCTCGGGGTTTCTTTGAAGGATAAAATCAGAAACGAAGTTATCCGGAAAAGAACCGGAGTTACTGACATAGCTTGCAGAGTAAGCATTTTGAAGTGGCAGTGGGCTGGCCATGTTTGTCGGAGGACCGATGGCCGGTGGAGCAGACGAGTCCTCGAGTGGTGACCGTGTATCGGCAATTGTGGTATGTAGTCCTTCAGCTAGATGGACCGACGACCTCAAAAAGGTGGCTGGGACAGACTGGATGCGGATAACGAAGGACTTGGTGTTGTAGCATGGGTGAGGCCGATGTCCAGCAGTGGACTGCGATAGGCTGAGTTGATTGATTGAAGCAATCGTCATAAAGATAATAATCGATAATTATAAATAAAATAATCACCAATTTTAAAAGATTTAAAAATCTAATTATGACTGAAACATTTTGTCTTACTAACTGTAACAAACGTTAATAAAGTTTAAAGTTCTACACAAAAAGAACCGTGAGACGAGTTGCAGAATGAAAATGAATTAAATATTATTTATTTTGATTTTCTGCAAGTCGTCCCGAATGGGCCGTAGGCATGTAGGACGAGTTGATGAATTACTTAATTTTACAGCCTTGGGTACGTGATCTTACTATCGCATTTATAATAATAGTATGGATGTTGATTTTGCCTCTAATTGTCCTTAGTGGCGCCTGTACACTCTTCCGCGAGTGCTCTTGCCATGTTTCGCCGAGAGCCCTCGCTCGAGAAGTTCCTGTTCCTTTGCTGTTTGCGGCTTGCTTAACAGTTAAAATAAAAATTAACTAACTTATTGTACCTACATATATCAAAAAACTTTTCCAATACATTTCATAGGAAATGAGACTACAGCTTACTTCTTTATTATGGATAGAGTAACCGCTACAATGAAGACTGGTCGAAAAAAAAAAAAAAAAACTTCGCGTTTAATTTTCGGGCGTCAACCTCAGGACGAGCTGCTTCACACACGGACACTGCACGTCGCTTGCTCCCGCGTCGCCAGTCCTGACTCTCTTCATATTTTGGCTGCTGAGACCATACCAACAAACTGTTGACTACAACTGCTACTGTAGTATATTGTGGTGGTATTTGTTTTCTAAACAATTTTGTATTGATTTATCTTCTTATTAGTATTTTATTTTAAAATTTTATTTATTAATAAACCCCTAGTGGGATATAAGGATGTCCGTATGTGTGTCCGTGGCATCACAACGGGCCCTATCAGAATACCAGCGCTGCGGTACTTATTTTTTCTTAAATATCGCAGCTTTATGCTGAGATAGGAGCCTTTTTGGCCTCGCACAGGTTTATTTTTTTATTTTTTATTAATTGTTTATTGTTGTTTTTATTGTTAATTTTGTTATTTTTAAATGCTCCTTTTTTATTTATTTTTTTACACTTTGTATTTCCTGTGCGTGTTCCAAATAAAATATTTTTCTTTCTTTCTTTCTTTCTTTCTTACGAATTCCACGTGAACGAAGTCGCGGGCAGGAGCTAGTAATATAATATTAACTATTAAACACTGACATTCACATTCCCATAATTTATGACATAGGTACACGTTATGACTTTGTTACCCCCTCTATAACGCTACCAGTTTATCTTCTAAAATTTATCTTCAACCAACAAGACATTAAAGTCGCAATACAATATACATTAATATTAATAATAAATTCATTGATTAGCTGTATAAGGCTACATACATATGCAATACATAAGAACAATGGCAATAGGTACTAGCATTTATTGACGCAAAGATTAACATTATATACAACGCCATAATTTGCACTGTGAATCAAGCGCAGGTCATCGACACACACATCTATGACAGCTACCTTGTGTAGGGTGACAAGCAAGCGCGGATTTTTTTTCTTTATTCCTAAAAATATCGGTTTTTATCGAGCACCTTAAACACGTGTCGCTTGTGTAGGTTTTAACTTTTTTTCCCGGCTTTATAGGTAGTTATAGGAAGGAATGGAATGACTCAAGTGTTAGATACCACTTCTTTTCTGGAAACCTGCTGTCAAGCTGTCAAATCACATTTGCTGTCGTGATTGACCATTACAAGAACCAATCAATCAATCTGCCCGCCTGTTCCCAAATATGTTGGAGTCAGCTTCCAGTGTAACCGTAAGTAGCTGAATACCAGTATTTTACATGGAGCTCTGCCTAGGTATCTGACATCCACAACCCAGTTACTGGGTAACACAATACCCGTTAGTAACACTGATTGTCAGTCTTTCGTGCTTCTGTCTACTCGGAAGGTCTGTCAAAGGTCTACGATTGACAGCCGGGACCAATGGCTTAATGGGCTTTCCGAGGCACGGAGAGGTGTAATGGATGGTCTCCCATCTACGAACCAACTGCGGCAAGCGTTGCTTAACTTCGATCGACCCATGTGGCTGTTATCATTTAGCCATGAACAATACAACAACTAACAACATAACAAAGGCCAACCAACAATATTGAGTTGATATAGGATTTGACAAAACAAAGACAAAAGTTTTGCAGAAAGTTGCACTCGCAGCGAGTCTTAACTGCACACCTACTACAGAAAATCAATTTTCCAAATAGAAAAGCGACATTTGTTTTTGCTCGTCTTCTTTAACCTATACCTTTCAAATATGACTCTTGGACGTTCAGCCCCTACCTTGAAAATAAATAATTGTTTGATGGGCGTGGCTTATTTCCCCCGCACGCGGGGAGTGGTGGTTCTATCTTCCGTGGTCGGTCGCCACGTCACCGATACAAACTTATCTGAACCTGAACCAGTGGCCAAAAGTGGAATTAGCAAAAATACTGACCGCAATTTAAAAAGGTTCCTTACTTAGCATGGGCTTTGACTAAGCATTATTCTTGTCACTGTCGCACAACTGTCAATCTAAAAGTGTAAGATAAAGACGGAAACATATCTAAGAAAAATGTGCGTACTAAGTAACGTTAGTTTTATCTCAGTGTATGAAATTTTCGCACTATGCATCTATGGAGTAGACAAATAATACAAAATATTTAATTAGTATCCAAAATATTTATTTTATTACTTATATTATACTACATGAAATTAAAAATAGTTAATTAATCTTCTATAATTATATTAGTAAAATGGATCTTGGTATATATGAGATTGATAAACTCCAACACCGTTTCACCGATCACAATACACTGGCTTGGAAAATGTTTTTTTTTTTTTTTCACTTACCTATTATTACATACATTCCGTCAATAACGTAATACTTTTCACTTTTCTATCGTGTCCTACTTTTCAAGTAAATGTATGTTCACCTTACTAAAAAAGGACATACTACTTGCTCAGTTTTCTCTTTCAAGATTGACTTTTCGGTGCTTGTAAGCATTCCATTTGAACTTTAGAGTGCCTAGTAATTCCATGCAGTGTAATAAATAGATAAAACATATTTAGATTAGGTAGGTACTCCAGAAAGTTTTGTACACCAGATAAAAGAAAGTAAAAACGAAATTGCTATTTGTGCCTGGCTCTATGTTAGTTTAATAGCTCATTGTACATGAACTAAAATTAAAATGGAAGTTATTCACATTTTCTTGAAGAGCGATTTCGTATGGCAGTGGTAATCTGTATGAATTAGGCCCTAATTACATGATATATATTTTAGACATTACGTTACCGATATTATTTTGTTACTATGTCTTGTTTAAAACTTTTTAGCTCAGATTTTTGTCGTAGTTGGGTATTAGTTTTTAACAGCTAATTATTTTGCAGACGACTAACAACTTAAAGGGCTACTAACTATTTGCTACTAGAAATCATAGGCGAGGTACTATAAATAATGAAGTGGTGACTAATATTAACAGTGGGATAGGATGCAAGAGCGAGCAAAGCGAGCTCGGTACTTGGGGCACTCTGACTCGGACTGGTTAGGTTAGAAGGGGATGGCGGGGTCTGAAAGACCCCGCCGTCCCCTTCGTGGTTATTTTTTTTAAACCGCCCAGAAGTAGGAGCCCCGCGAAGCGGGGCTCCGTTGGCTACGCCTTATTATTATTGCCATTCAGAAATAGGAGGCCTCGCCAAAACAGAAACTCGATGCCAGTTTAAATTAAAACAAAGCTAACAACTGATTATTAAGCTGCTACTTTCTACTTAAAATTATTTTTCACTGTAGCTGCCAACCTACTATTTTTGCTACCGGCTTTAATTATTTTTTAATCCCAATTTCAGATTAATTTGTCGCCGCGTTAAATACATGCCGTTTTTAACTTTGTTTTTTATTTCAATTTAAAAACAAAGTGGTTAGGGATCATTGAGAGGAGGTAGCAAATGGAACTTGATAACAATAATTTGCTAAGCAGCCTTCATAACATTTTAGAAGGATGTTTAGTGTTATTGAAAACAGTCAGTCTGAGTGAAACATAATTGTTTTGATCTTATTTCGGGTTTAGCTATAGATATCCAATATATTTTCAGAAAGTACTATTTAAGACCTTTTATTAGATACCAAGCACGATATATATATATATATTTGCCCGGTAATTCTTCACATCCGCTATTAGCTGCCATGTTCAATTTTATGTGACGTCATGTAGCTTATAACCCATGGGACAACATGACGCTTCCAACGATATCTCGTTTGTCCAAATACGGCGAGGAGTTATGAGGAAACAAATAAACATATATACATACGTATAGCCTGTTAAAATCAATACCGTCCTTTGGCTTTACCGTAGTCGGGTAAGAATTTTTATTTTTTCACAATTCAAATGCGACTCCATTAATTTTTTGTGCTCTATCATTCGTAGTGACAGTATTTGACATATTGAAGTATTTTTGACGTAATTCAAACCTGAAAACGAATAATATATTTTAGCCTATTTCTTTACGTAAACGATTATTATAAGTTGTTGGTATAAATAAAAACAGACGTTCTTCTCTAGGAAATAGAATGCTTAGGTACCCAATATTACTTTGCAAGGCGAGAATAGATTGTTACTGGTAATGCTTTAGTGCAGGTGGTTTCCTAACCTAACGTTGAAGGTACTGTTCAGTTTTGGTTTTTCATTTTCATAAATAATTTGGATGTCGTCACGAAATAATAATAGAAAAAGACTGTTATATTGTTCACAGTCACAAGAATAAACACACACAGAGTCTAAAATACCTATTCAACACTAATTGTATTAAATAATTACCTTGAATTGCTAAGCTACTAACTTTTTCTGTAAACACAATTATTTAAATCACGTAAATTAGATCGCACCGATTTGCAAAAAAAATACATAGATTCATCCTCAATCAGCCCCACCGGGCGACTGATTTATGAATGAACGAGAGTGATGACATTACTTTTGATAGGCAAAAGAAGGGATGGCGATAATGTGTGTGTGCTCGGAATAAAACAACGTATGTGCCAAAACTAAATGCCGTCTTTTTTAAATAAAAAGTATTATTAAAACAAAAACTGCTTTACATAAACTTTAATACGGTTATTCTCTATGTGTTATAGTAAACTCCAATGAATAATTCATAAGCGTTGCGCCATAGTGGTCAAAAAAACATAATCATAGATAGAACTTTGCATTTTTTTTGTATCGAGAAAATTTCATTGTATCGTGTATTCCTTTTACAGGATGCTAGGAAATATAGTCATAAAACATACACCAAATTGTTAAATACCTATTCCATACACTTCAAAAGGTTACACTAAAAAGAAAAAGCACACTTTTTTCAATATCACCTTCAAACCTGCAGAAGTATATTTTGCTTAAAAAATCTCGCATTGCCAGTACTTACATAAATCTTTAAATTAATTAAATTCAATGTCATGCAATAGGCACTAAAGAATATTCTACTAAATTATATTTGTAAGACTGAATTACCTGTAACATACGTGATACTGTAAAGACCTTAATACCTATAATTTCTAATTCCGAGAGCTAATTAAATTAATCATTTGTCCTGTCCCAATTTGGGATAAAAAAAATTGCATGTTAATATTTAATATCCCTGTATATGGTAATTTACATTTTAAATGAGCTCACATTTCTTAAATAATTTCGTCATTTCATTTTCCTAGCTCATTGGTAATACCTAATTTAATTCTCGTTAATTATTTAGGTGTTTCCAATACTTATTTTTTGCCTGCAATTTCAATATTAATTTCTTCGAATTATAAGGTGAACAGAAAAACCATGAAACAATTTTCTCCCTAATAGGTTTTTGTGTAGAA
This sequence comes from Griposia aprilina, assembly GCA_916610205.1. NCBI lineage: Eukaryota > Metazoa > Arthropoda > Insecta > Lepidoptera > Noctuidae > Griposia > Griposia aprilina. The sequence continues at coordinate 20,916,031 of OU744296.1, forward strand.
AGAAAAGAAAATAACAAAATAAGTTTATTTGCGGTCTTTCGGTCTTTATGGTCTTTTAATTAAACCATTTACACTTTTGAATTGTCAAAGAGTTGGTCAATTAGTCAGAAAGTTGATGTTAATTGCCCATTCCAAAACGTAGATCTCTATGGAGAAGAACGGGCAAGAAACTCCAAAGAAACTCTTTTTAAATCAAGATATTACAAAATCCTGGGTACATTATTCTTGTTGCTTCTATATTTGAGAACAGGTAGAAAAAAAGAATTCAAAATATAAGATTAATAATAAAAATAAGCCGTGGCAGCAGGCTCAACTGACGGCGCCCGGTCACGAACATGACACGTGGATCAGCACCATCCAGCTCAACCATTTTGTAGGGAACCGAATGATCTAACACACGCGCCACCAACAGTGAGACATTTAACTGTGGGTTTCAGTTCCTATACTGGGTGAATTTTTGAGATAGGGCAAGGCTGGGCTAAGCTATTTTGTTGCTAACAGTGTGGACCTCATTGTAGCCTGAATTAATAAAGATTAATTAGGATGTTTCTACTTTTATGGGAAAATGTTTTTGGCATTTTTTGACTTTTATAGTGGCCAGTCTATCCGTCAAAAAAAAGGAAAAAACTTTTCTGAAAAACTCTATTGGACCAAATGAGATTTGAGTACTTCAAATTTCAGTTGGTCCATTAGAGTTTTTTGATCCTTAAAAGAAACAGGATCCATTGGCGTCAAAATATTTTTTTGGGAAAATCACCCATTTTCTTGCTGCCTGTATTATTTTTTTCAAAATCTGTGAATGGGATCAAAATTTTTCAAAAAAATATGTTTATTCTAATACGACCGTTTTTTTTTGTAATTAGAACGTTTGCGGTACCTACCCTTATTACCCCGTCTGAAAATCCACCTTGTATACCAACCAAGTCATGAAAGCTGAGTAGAGCCTTTAGATATAATAACCAGTAATGTGAAAAGCGCAGACGCTAATAAAAACAATATGTTAATTGTCTGGCCAAGACAATATTTTGTATTATAGGTATTCCTCTGCCTAACCCTTCACGTAACACAGGCTCGATGTTATGAGGTATTTGAAAGAAAGAAAAAGAATTAGCAATAGTTTGGTATTAGTATTATTAGTATTGTGTTTTATTAGTAATATTCTATTTTAAAAAGCATAGAGACGTTCTGATTTGATCAAACCTTCACAAGTCAGGATGGCCGAGCGGTCTAAGGCGCTGCGTTCAGGTCGCAGTCCACTTCTGTGGGCGTGGGTTCGAATCCCACTTCTGACAAGTTCTATTTTATAAACCTCTTAGTAAAAATCTTTTATTTATCCTCGGACTTCTGGTTATAAATAGTGTCCATGAATGTTTAGGACCTCAAATAGGCTCTAAAACACACATCAAAAGTGTCTGATCAATCTCGTTTTTGCTAGCTACAAAAAATCAGGTTTTTTAATTATATTGTTGGTGTGTAACTCCTATGAAATACTTTTTAATAAATTTCGTCATTTGAAAAGCGAATAGTTTTTGAATTTCGGTTAAAAGATGAAAATCTTCTGTGAAGTCGTATTCCTATATAATCCTGCAACGGGTTTGAGGCCAAATCAGTAAAATTTCTGTCATACTTCTGAGTGGAATCAATACAAAGCGTTATTATGGAGAGAAGACGCTATTTGAGCCGAGAAGAAATGATCAGAGCTGTGGGGATGTTGAAGCTAGTTCTCAGCAACGTGCTGTGGCTATCGTTCTGGGTACAACGTAGAGGGTTATAAGTAAGTCGACTTTGGACACGTAGCCCGCATCACTGGTAGCGTGGCAGAGCGACATGGAGGACGAGCTCGCGTCACCTCTGGCAGAAAAGATCGTTATCGTTATCGAAATCGTACAATGACCGTGATGATGTTGGTTACGAGGCTTTATAGCTCTTTAGGCGATCAAACCATAAGAAATCGCTTGCATAAAGTCAATGTACGTTCCTACATGCCGGCCACTACGAGTACCACCTTTGAGCCCCGCAATCGCAGAGCCCGTTTACAATGGGCTCGTGAACACAGAAATCGGGCAGAAGAAGAATGAAGATGGTGTTTAGTGTGATTTTTTACCAATCTCGCTTTGGTATGAGCCCAGATACTAGACGTAATGGTATTGGAGGACTCCTGGACGCCAAGAATGTTTAAAATCATGCCAGGAAGTCCATGCATACAGTGGTGGAACAATCATGATATGGGCGGGTATTTGGATAGGCGGAAGAACCGAACTGATTTGGATCAGAAGCAATCTCAATGCACAGATTTACGTTGAAACAATTGTATCAGATATTGTCATTTCTTTGCGGACCCAATTTGGTACTTAATTTCTGCTTATGCATGATAAATTGACAATGCACGTCCACACACTGCCAGAGTAGTTGCAAACACACTTGCCACTGCTAATATCAATGTCCTACCATGGCCTGCTCAATCGCCAGACTTTAATCCCATTGAGCACGTATGGGATATTCTTCTAAGAAGAGCTCTGCCAAATAAGGATGCCCTAAGCTACACACACCAGAAAATCTTTTCCGCCTGTTACAACGGATGTGGGCGGCCATTCAGCAACATGATTTGGATGAACTCATACTGAGTAGGTATGCCGAATCACTGCGATTGTGTTATACGCGTTAATGGCGGAAATAGATACACCTAGTTGTTTATTTTACGCAACAAAAACTTTTAAAATCTTTTATTTTTATCTTTTTATCACATTTTTACATCAGCTTACAGGTTAGAGAGCGGAGTGGGATAGGGAGGACTGATATCTCCCAAGCTCTTCAACCTGTATGTAAATGACCTCATCTTCGAGCTCAGTCGCAAGCGCGTCGGGTGCTTGATAGATGGCGTTAGTATCAACAACATAAGCTACGCGGACGATATGGCCCGCTGATCCCTGATCGCTGTGCCCGACGGTGGGGTGTCTCGGAGAGCTATATAAAGTGTGTGGGGCCTATGATTTTTTTTTTCCTAATTGGCAGCTCGTAGTTGTGACCACTAAGGTCCTGGCTACTTAACCGGGCAGACGCCTATGAAGATGTACATGGCCTTTTATACAATGTACAGAAGAGTGAATACATGGTCTATAAGGCCGCTAGTAAATCGTGATCATTCTCAAAATATTACCCAAATAGCTTGAGCGTAAATCGTGTCGCGAAGTTTAAATATTGGAGCCGTTTCCTTACTGACGGCCTTAGGGACGATGTAGACATTGAGAGGGAGCGTAGGGCTCTAGCGGTCAGAGGTAATAAGCTGGCCCGCAGATTCTCTCGTTGCTCTAAACAAGTGAAGATTACGCTTTTTAAGGCTTATTGTCAGAGCTTTTACACTGGAAGTCTGTGGGTCTGTCACACCAAAAGGTCGCTGGATGCCCTGCGCATCCAGTATAATAATATTTTCAGAATGATGTTGGGGCTGCCACGTTTCTGTAGTGCATCGGAGATGTTTGTGCTGTTTCGCACTGATGGCTTTCATGCCATCATTCGCAAAAAGACGGTATCCCTGATGTACAGAATGCGTGGCAGCCGCAACGAAATCTTGAACACTGTGGCTAATAGGATCTTATCCCCGCTTTGGAGGTCCTTTGTGAAATCAGTCATTTAATCATAATTTTAATTTCCTATTATGTAATAAGTGTTTCAATTTCCATTTTAATTTTAATTATAAGTACCTAATATTAATTTAAATTTTAATTTGAATTTCCATTTTTTTTATTGTTCAATCTTAATAATTATAATGTTTTTATACCTATGGATCATGATATCTGAATTAAAATATTTTTATTTTTAATTATATGAGGATTAATAAGGGTGAAAAATCACCAAGCACAAGCACCATTCACTCGAAAACTCAAAGCCACCTGTAACAAAAATAGGTAGGTTAGTAAGTAGGAGGGTAAGTTACGTACTTTAATATATGTATATTAATTCTTATATATTACAAGTTATATACTTTCTTTGATTTGATTGACATATATACTTTTAATAATAGACACATAAACCTAACGAAGGTTTACAATCATGTTTAACTTGGATAGAGCTTAGAAATTTCGACATTCTGGCTTGTCGAAACATTACGCAACGCTTCAGTAGATCGCACACAAGCGATCGATGCGTGAGCGGGTCGCTAGTAAGTGTAAGTAAGTATGTAGCTATTTTAGTTACTAAAAAATCAATTATTAGGTAGATAATTACTTTTGTAGCAAGAAAGCTGTGGTCAGGGGCTTCATTTATAAACGTTTCTACATTTTGAGCTGTGATTGATACATGTTGATTTCTTAGATGTCCTACCGATTTACTTTTGAAAAATGCCAATAATTTGGTGTATGTATTAATTTGAAGTTATTGTTGACCTGAGCATCGAATAGATGCACATAGTCTACTTGCTTTGTACATGATAAATGCTGGCAGTAGGCTAAAACAATGATTCAGATACAGACTTGACTCCTATTATAGCTTTCCATTTTTTTTTATCGTCGTAGGGTTTCCTGTACGTTTCCTTGGACTTTTCTGGGAATAGATTGTTGTCAATGCCAATGGCATCGGATTGAATCTACTCCGGAGTCAAATCACTATCGTCACTCGCCATTTTTGTGAGAATGTAGTTTAATGTGTTATGTTTAACAGCAAAGTGATTTGCAGTACCTATTCGAGCCTTTTTTTATTTCCATTTTTTTTAAATTTGTATTCAGCTCTCGCTGGCCGGTTCGATTTCCGAACTTTTTTTTTTAGTGCAGGTCTCGATGGCAAATGAATAGCAATGACAATGGGAATGATTAGTATGTACTATGGAAAATGTTTGTATGCGATTTTTACTTGAGGTTCTTAAATTCCAAATTCAAATCACATTAATGACCAGCGGGTCTAAATGAAATTCAGTACAATATTAATGCCCGGCTAGACCCCAGGGCTTCAATGACTTATTGTTCTGAGACCTTAGGTGAGGTTTGCATGACATATAATTTGACATTGAAGAACAATTGGTGCGTTTTTTTTTGTAAATACCATTATCTCTAGACACTTTTGGTTTGTGTAGCTTCCTTGGTGCCCAAACGTGATATGATGAGGGTTTGTCATCAAAGCATCCAAACTAGATTCAAACATCAAGATGGCTGAAGTAAGACAACTTGAACTAGTACGTTTGTTTCTTGTCTGTGGCATACTTTAAAATTGAAGCTACAAAGTTATTTGGTGCACCAATATTACTACTGCTACTACTACTGTTTATATTAGACGGTGCAATTTTTATTGTTGCTTCAAATTATATAGATTATATAAATTGGTGTCTCACATATTGCTCGACATGTCTTGACACCAGCACTCGGGAGACGTACCTAACCGAGCATGAATAGTGGACATATGCTGGATTGTTGACTGCCTCTTTTCTATCTATCTATAAGTCTATTTTATCCCTCTGCAGGGCAAAGATCCCTCTGCCTTTACCATACACTTCTGACCTCTGGGCCAATCCTTTTGGCAGTCAAGTTCTTCTCTCCATCTTTGTCTTGGTCTGCCGCGATGTCGCCAAGCATTCAATGGGACCCAATCAGTGTTTCTTTTGTCCTTTTGACATTGAAAATAATTTTCTCAAACATAAAAATCTTCTGCCTTCTCTCTAACTTCTAACAAGAAACAAAGAAAAATAGGTTTGCTTGTGACAGAAACATGTGCACACAAAATAACGAGGTAATAAAGAAAAAAAAAACAATGTTTATCTATAACCAAGAGCACACAACAGAAATAGTCGGCAGCTGCAAGTCGTGACTGTGTCAAGAAGGCTTCCACTCAGCAAGATGCTGTGCTATGGGGGACCCTCAGCGCAGCGCTGATTTTCAGTTGTAACCCAAAAATTACGTACAGAAACCAAGTCAGGTTTGAAGATTTGTACAAAAATAGGTAAGTAATGAAATAAAAAATATAAAAACAAAACCACCACATCACTAAATTCCTTACCTATCAGTTATCAATTATCATAGATAGAAAACTCTTTATTAAATCTTTAATAAATCCTATACTATCCTGTTTTCTTGCTCAAATTCATGCAGCGCCTATCAAATGTGGCATATTGAATGGCACTGCGTCAACATGTCCATCCCTGGCGCGAATGGACGCCACTTTTGGCAAGGAATGCGGCTGCTCCGTCCCGCGGCCCTCGGTCGTCGTTTGTTTAGAAAGTTGACGGCGACCTGACCAATATGTGATGGGGGAATCAGCTGATTAGAGATTGGCAAGGTTATTTTTAAGCCTTAAGATGGGTACCTTCTACCTGGTGAAAAGTTCAGCTCTGATCTTTATTTCTTGTTTACGTTGATGTATTTAGTATTTAGATACCTACATTAGCTGTTCTAAATACATAACCACCTACCTACCACCAGTACTCATACCTTTACTTAGGTAAAGGTTTTCCTTATTTGTTCTGAAGATTAGTGTTCAAGACTTCTGAATAAAGGCTTCCATTAACCGGCGCAACTCGACAGCGCGACGCGAGTCATGTAGAACAATTTCTATGAGAATTTCATTATTTAAACATGGGTCATGGGACTTTAAAACATAACTGGTAAAATGTGGTTGTACCTACTATTAGGTAGGTACACCTCTGCTTATAAGCCTTTAGGGCTTACTGGCGTGATGATAATATGTTATTATAAAAACATAATAAGCATAACGTTTTTGCAATGCATTGGCGTTTAATCGTTGCCTAAAATATTCAAATCAAACCAATATTTTATTTCACATAAACCAACATGGGCACTTATGAAACGTCCGAAGTTAGGTGCACGGTTCAATTGGTTGTTTCCTATGGAGAAGAGCCGGCAAGAAACTCCACAGTTACTCTTGTAAAAATAAGGGGCTTTTACAATGTTTCAAATTACGGTGTTGATAGATATGGGAGGACAGTGTGGGCCTTCAACAAGTAACAGGTATTCAACAAAATATAAAAAGGTTTACAAATCTACAGTCTACAAGTAAGGCCTACGACGCTCTCACATTCACAAAATATAGAAGAATCTATATAAAAATAAAAGCCTATTTAAACCAAATCATATGATTGCCAGTACATTACCTATACCTACCTAGGTGGGTAAAAAGCAATGTCTTGATTCAAAGACCTTACTCATTAATCACTAATTATGAAAACTGATCAGCAATTCATTATTCACGAAAGTAACTACGCAATTACTGTCAAGGAAGGAAGGAAGTAGATTACGGTAAATATTTAACATTTAACGAACGAAATAGCCTACTAAAACATTAACCGCATGTCTATAAAAAAATAATTTAATAGGGATTCCGACAATAGGTATTATAAATATTATCTATACCTATATATAAAAATGAAGGCTCGTGCACACTGGCGCGACGCGACAGCCCGACACAAAGGCGCCGCCCGTCGCGCTGCACGCGGTGCCTTTGTGTACGCTGTCGCGTCGCGCCAGTGTGCACGAGCCTTGAATCGACGAAATGTATGTACGCGCATAACTTCCGAACGACTGCACTAAATTGGATAATTCTTCTTTTTTGTGTTCGTTATTTTCTGGACAAGGTTTGTAGGTAGGATAGGTAGGGTAAGTAGGTAGGGTAGGTCGGCAGGTAGGTAGGTAGGGTAGGTAGGCAGGTAGGTAGGTAGGTAGGTAGGGTAGGATAGGTAGGTAGGTAGGGTAGTGTAGGTAGGGTAGGTAGTTAGGGTAGGGTAGGTAGGTAGGTAGAGTAGGAAAGGGTAGGGTAGGTAGGGTTGGTAGGTAGGGTAGGTAGGTAGGGTAGGTGTTAGATACTTAGTGCTCCCTGTGCGAAGCCAGGCCGAGTACAGCTAGTTAAAAAATGAATTAAATACAGGTTCAAAATTATTGGATATCGCATTATTATGAATTAATTGTTGCATATAGTTTCCTTAGCTACAGGATGATAAAATTGCGCAGGTTACCGATATTGCGTCATAGTATCGGCACCGGGAACCGCGGAAGGAAATACCAAGTTAACTTAGGAACTCTTCATTAAATGATTACGTTTGTTACATGAATGCTGAGTAATCTACTGATAAAGCTTTTTGTTGTAGCAGGTAATTAATCAGGCATTATGATGCGTAAAGAAGGATAGGTAGTACCTATGTAGCTACTAAACGCAAGTGAACAACGTTATCAATGTACAGCGTAAGGGGATATCCTATCATACGGGCTTGTGAACCTGCCCACAGCCCAACTTCACCCACTGCTCAGCATAAGCCTCTCTTTTCTTCTCCAAATCCCCACGCTCCTGTGCCAGCCTCATCCAGGTTTTTCCCGCGATGGTAACAATATCGTCCGCCCATCTCGCCGCCGGAGAACCACCTGTCCTTTATGTGGTTGTTTCTGATTTTCCATAGGTTCCGAAAGAGTCACCAAAACTTTAGTAGATGTTATGGCCGGAGCTCACTCTACACTACAAAGTACAATTACCTTGCTGGTAGGAAAATCTTATTAAATTCCAATACCATAGCTAAAAGATCAAGATTAGGATTTGGTATATACTCCTAGTGCTCCTAAGCAGAGTACTGTTCATGTTTGTCCAATATCTGACTTGTTTGAATTAGGTAGGTGTTTATTGTTCGTTCTTGTCAGAAGGGTCCACTTTGAGGACATAAAGAACGTTAATGTGGCCGTGATCAACGTGGTTACCTACTGGGCCCTTATCATCATCATCATTAGCAGCCTTGATCCAACCACTGTCGAGTATAGGCCTCCTCCCTTTTGTGCCATGCTTCCATGAACTGTGCGAATCTCATCCAGATCTTCCTCACGATACTACTTCGGTCTCTCGGCAACCATTCCGTTATTGCTCTGCTCGACCTGCTATCACCACGTTTACCAAAGTGTTCTGCCCAGTTCCATTTCAGAGCCGCTATCCATAGTCCGACGTCTTGAACCTATGTACCTAGTTCATATAACAAGGCAGTAATTACCATCGTCCTCGGTTTGAAAATCGTGCTATATTAGGAGAAAAGAATAGGTACCTATTACTACATCACCTCATTCGTTATCATAGGCCACGCATTATTAAATACCCTTAAACTCCCATACAAGTCTGCGGTTGGTACCTCCAAATCTAAAAACACTAATGGCAGCACTAATTAGATGTGTTGGCACATGCAAACCTAAAATAAATTGTAGTCAAATGCGTCATCATAATTGCGAGCCGACGTCACTGGGAACAGGGAACTGGTCACTAAAAGACTTATCAGTTGCTACGTCCACTACCACATCAAAAATATTTTCCTTAACTGGTACGTAGGTATTGCTATTAATAATATCCATAAACATTTGAATTTAATTAATTAAAAGTTCGTGCACTCGGGCATTAATTAATTTTAATAATTAATTAAAGGTCGCGTATCTACGGGCTTTCCGTGCAGTTTGGGTACCTACTGATAAAAGCAACGCCCTGTATAAGTGCTGCGTTTGTCCGAAAAACGTTTAAAATGAGTTGGGAATATTTCGGAATTCTCATAATTACTACCTACTTGTTAATTTAATGTGGAATTAGTGTGGAAGGAATGTTCAAAAACAGTTTGCTCTTCTAACTTGCGAAACGCTTATGGAAAGCTCTATTAGGTAGTTGTATTACAAAAACCTGAAAATCTGGCTTTTTATAGATTTCAATGCTCCGAAGAAAGAAAGGGAGAATAAAATAATTAATAATCAATCTAATTGGGTAAGAAAGGTAAGTGGACAGATTAGTCATTCTTATAAATTAGGTTAGACAGTTCACCATGGCTGAATGGAACCCGATAACAGCAATTAATACAAGATAAATACATTTTAGTCCGAATCGCAAGAAAAATTAATAAGCCCAAAGGTTTTATCAGACGAAACTTTGAACGTCCAACTTTGTCTCAGAGGTATCACAGATGATGAGATACCTCTGGTACGTTACGCCTGCTTGATAATATAATAATAAAATTTCTTTAATCGGACAACAAAGATCCATAATGTTAGTAATACCTTAAAGCTAGTGTTAGTAGTAATATATTGAGTTTGAGTTTGAAGCATTTTGCACAGAAGATGACCAAGCAAGGTACAAGTTTCTCACCTAGCTATCCTCTCCACAAAATGCCTCAAAATTAGAGAATATAGACACTCTCTGCTACTGTTTTCAGAATGCTGTTGCGCTGGCCCGAGTTCTAGTTACTAATGATGTGACTTTTTTTCGAATGACCGCATGGAAGCCGTCAGTCCGATTCTGTGCAAATATTTCTAACGCACTACAGAAATGGGGCAGTCTCAAGAGCATTCTGAAAATATTATTATATTGGACGCGCAGGACATCTACCGACCTTTTGTTGATGCTGGTCCATAGACCCCCCGTGTACTGACCCTGACAATATGCCTTAAATAGCTTTATCTTGACCTGGTCGGTACAGCGGGAGAATCTACGTGCCACCATATTACCTCAGACCGCCAATGCCCTGCGCTCCCTCTCAAGTACAATTTAACAGAACTGCTATTCCAGTCAGCGAAAAGGTTAAGAACCTTGGGGTTTGGATTGACAAACATCTGTCTTGGGGTCTTCAGTTACAGGACGTAAGTCGCAAAATTTTTGCATCTGGTAAGTCCCTGAGAAGATTGCGGAACTTTCTTCCAACTGCCACTAAAACTGCGCTTGCACAATCCCTTTTACTTCCCATCTACGTTATCTTTAAGGTCGTCGGTAAGTATAGCATCCACCCAATAATGCAGGTAGACAAACTGTAGTGGATTTTAATATTTTTTATAGTTTTGTGTTTTTTAACCGAATTAAAAAAAAGGAGGGGGTTGTGTCATCGTCGTGATCATTCTCTTACCGTTATCCGAATTTATTATGGATCAGCTCAACATGTCCTTGGGGCTTGTGGCTAAGTAATAACAGCCACACGGGTCGATCGATCAGGTTAAGCTACGCTTGCTGCGGTAGGTCCGTGGATGGGTGACTATCCTCATATATCAAGACATCAGATCATTATATGTTAAGCCGTTGGTCCCGGCTGTCGATTGGTAGATCGCTGTGGGAAGCCCGAAAGTCTGACAACCAGTCTTACCAAGGGGTATCGTAATTGGATTGTGGTGGACAGATGGGCAGTCGCTTCATGTAAGATACTGGTATTCAGCTTCATGCGGTGACATTGGAAGCCGACCCCAATATATTAGGGAAAAGCTTATGTAGATGATGACTTCTCTATTAGTCGTCATGTCGGTATTTCAACCCCCTTTCTATAGCCATGTCACCTTACACAATCCAGCTTATAAACTAAGCCCCACAAAACCGTAGTAGTGGTTTGACTGTGGGGTCGGTGAGTCTCTATACACTCAATAAACTTAGTACTTAACCGGAGCAGCTGCCACAGAGTGGTTATACCGGGACAGGTATACGGGGTCAGGGACGTGGCTTGCGCGACGTACTGCAGGATCTCCTAGGGCCTGAGTATGCTGTAGTTTCCTATCTGAAACCAGGTGCGGCATTGAGTGAGGTTCTGCAATGCCCCAAGAACAAAATCAGTAACCTGACAAAAAACGACTACGTCATTGTATTAGGCGGATGCAGCGATAAAAATACCTATGATATCGATATACATCTACACTGTTGGCTAGCATTAACTGCGAATACGAATGTGATCATCTCGGAAGTACCCAAAAACAGGTTTTTACAGGAATCGAAACTTAACTATTTGCTAAGATTTATATGTAATAAATATAAAAATGTGCTGTACATGGATATGAACTACACTAGATTATTACCAAGTGGACGAAATTATGTATGATGTGAATAATTATGTGTGGATGTAGTAAACTTTGCAAGATCACTATTAAAAGAAATAATGTGTTTAAATTATAATTTCCAACACTTTCAATATGAAAAAATGATTCAAAATAAATGTAAAAAGTCCTTTGAAAACAAATACGTCCAGGTTAACTTAGGTTCTGATAAATATGTACTAGTCAATAAATTAGACGATAAGAATCAACCAGCTGAAATAAAAACGCCTACGAATACTCTTTTTCGTGAATAAAAATGTATACATTATGCACCAAAATATAGCAGGACTCCTAGCAAAATCTGACATACTCACAGTGTGGCTATGTGAGTTGTTAGAAAAAAGTACGGAGCATTTCATGATGGAAGGCTATGAAGTCCATCTTAATATACCTAACTACTGTTTAGTTGCATGCTTTAGTCGCAAGGAAAGTAAAAGAGGCGGTGCTTGTATACTAATAAAAAATGGTCATCAGTGGAGAGAATTACCAAAAGTCGCTAAATTATCTATAACGGGTATTTTGGAATGCTGCGCCATAGAACTTATAAATTGTAGAATTGTAATTGTATGTATATTATAGAGTACCAAATCCAAATAATTTTGATGCATTTATGAGTAGATTAGAGATATTATTACGTGTTCTGATAAAAAAAAAAACCCTTCAAAAATGTTGTACTGGCGGGTGATTTTAATATAGATATATTGAAGAAAAACAAACAGACTCTAGAATTTGAAAATTTATTATTAAATTTTAATTTGAAATTATCTATACGTCAACCTACTCGTTTAAAGAGCAAGACATGCATCGACAATTTTGCGCATGATTTTGATAGGTGTCGTAAAGCTATAGTTTTGGAACTGGCTTTGTCTGACCATACGGCACAACTACTCAATTGCCCGATTAGCACCGCAAGCACTAGAAATCATTGGCGGACCACTAAACCGGACTATAGTACAGAGAACATAAACAATTTTAAATTCTACCTCAGTAGCCTATCGTTTGCTGAAGTATATGATGCCAAGGACCCAAACATTGCTTACAATGCCTTCACAGAAATGTTTGCTTTCCTATATACACTGTGCTTCCCTGAAACTCTTATATCTGTAAAAGTGAAAAGAAGGCCTAGTTGGGTCTCTCATGGTATTAAAATATGCAGCAAAAAGAACCGTCAATTATTATGGCAATATAGACAAAAACCTTCCGAAATGAATAAAAATAAATTTAAGAGTTATTCAAAATTGCTTTAAAAAATAATTTATTTAACTCAACGCGCACAAAATATACATAAAATTAAAAGTTCTAATAATAGATCTAAGACTACTTGGGAAATAATAAACCAAACAAAACTAAACATACCAAAAAACACTATAGACAAAATTCCATATAATAATGAGACTGTAACTGACCCCAAAATAATTGCAAATATATTTAACGACTATTTTATAGATACAATTAAACCTATGACTAGCTCGAGAACCACAGCCACTAAACATATTTTAGCCAGAAAATACTAAATGTTCATGGCCCCAAGTCTAGCATTTGATATATTAAAAATTATCGCGTCCTTAAAAAATACAAACAGTGTAGGATACGATGGCATATGTACAAAAATTGTTAAGACTGTAGCATATGAAATCTGTAGCCACTTATGCTACATTATTAATTTAAGCATTAGTGAAGGCATATTTCCGAATGCGCTAAAAACATCTATTGGAAAACCACTATTTAAGAAACAGGATAGGGAGCTAATGGAATTTTACAGGCCAATATCATTAATACCAATAATTTCAAAAATTATCGAAAAATATATTTACAGGGAACTTAATACCTATTTTGGAAAATAAAACATATACTCTGTGATGAACAGAAAGGATTTAGGGAGAAAAAAACAATTAACTTGGCCATATACGATTTCTTGCATACTGCTATGACAAATATGGATAAAAATACACCAGTCTGTGCCACTTTCTGCGACATGACACAGGCATTTGATTATGTCCAACATAATATATTACTAAATAAACTTGATGCGTATGGGATAAGAGAAAACATATTTAATCTAATACAATCATACCTACAAGACAGAAAACAAGTAACGCAAATTAGTAGAATAAATATGAGCTCCAAACGTGAAGAGATTTTCACGTCATTCGAGCGTACCGTCCCTCATGGAGTTCCACAAGGTAGTGTACTCGGACCACCCTTGTTTACAATCTATATTAATGACTTCCCTAAAGCCATTAAACATCCCATGACACTGTTTGCGGATGACAGTACGATAACTATTCCATGCCATAATAAGAATACTTATGAAACGGACATAAAATACACATAAATTGAAGCGGTAACGTGGCTGAATAATAATAATTTAAAAATTAATATAAATAAAACTTTGATTATGCACTTTAGCCAACGATCACCATTATTCTCTAGTCTTGAAACCGAATATAATAATAATAAAATACAGACAGCTAATGCGACAAAATTTTTAGGCCTAATAATTGACAGAAACTTAAATTGGAAAGCGCATATTTAGGCTCTAGCCAAAAGAATAAGTAGTGGTGCATATGTGTTATATAACTTATCACGTACTCTAAATATAGAAGCGCTATTAACGGCCTACTATGGTTTAGTTGCATCCGCCATTAGATATGGTGATATCTTCTGGGGTAACTCAACCGATAGGGACATCATCTTTAAAAGACAAAAGTGTTGCGTAAGATCTATGTTTAAGCTCAAAACTACCGATAGCTGTAAAAATTATTTCACTAAATATCATATATTAACATTACCTTCACTTTATATATTTGAATTAGCAATGTTCGTTAAAACAAATCCGGATTTGTTTCCTCGTATGGCAGACAAATATCCAAGAAATAGACGTGATGATAGCAAACTATGTGTACATACATCAAAAACTGCACTTATGTACAAAAGTGTTTTTTGTATGGCACCAATTATCTACAACAAATTGCCCAAAAGTTGGAAAGAGCAGACTATACCTAAACTTAAACAAACAATGAAATTATTTTTGGCACAAAAAGCATATTATAGTATTACAGGATTTTTAAACGACTCCTGGTGTTTATTGTAAATAAATAAATATAACTAGCATTATAGTAAATATGGTTATGTAGTAGTGGAGAACTTAAATATGCCTATAATATGATTTAAATAATTTTATGGATATGTTATACGAGTATATGAAATTATTATATATTTTAAATAATTAAATGCCTATTAAAAGTGATGTAAATCGTCATTGTGATAATAATTGTAATCTGTAATAATGGACAATGAAAATAAATAATTGAATAATGTAATGATTGAAAATAAGAAATTTGTTTAACTGTGACTAATATTTAAAGTGTAGTGTAGAAGTTAATAATCATTGATTTAATAATAATAATTGTACCTAAAATATTTGCACGCCATGAGAAATGGCAAAAACGTCGTGAGCCACTCTTATTTAAGATCCTGCATGTATGTATTATTTTAATTCTATATGTATAAACATGTTCGAGCAAATAAAATTTTATTATTATATTATTTATTTTTATTTTTTATTATTTTAATTTAGAAGGGGACACTTACACTTTAACATAATTCTAAATAATATATTTTTAATTTATTTTTGAAACTATTTTTGTTCATTTCACTCCTTATGTCAGCTGGCAAACCGTTCAATAGATATTATAGTATTCGTTTTTTTAGGGTTCTGTCACCATAGTAATTAGGTAGGTATATTGAATTTGCCAGCAGCCATAGACCGTGTGTTAAGGCTTCGTACACACTGGCGCGACGCGACAGCGTACACAAAGGCACCGCGTGCCGCGCGACGAGCGGCGCCTTTGTGTCGTGCTATCGCGTCGGGCCTGTGTGTACGAGCCTTTATGATTGTTGATTACATGAGTTAGGTTATGCTCCTGGGTACCATGGTGGTTAACTGATGAAAAATACTTATGTTTGTAACTAATCGATAGAATTTTACATATTTTAAATAGTTTCCTATAATCTCCTTTACAACTGCTTTTAGTTTTTTGTGTGTATTTGGCTAATTTTTTAATGTATGTATGCACTCCAATTTCTCCGTGACAAACGGACCGATTTACGTGATTCTACAAAAAAACACATACTACTTTGTCATTCTTTTTAAAAAAAAAATTGCCACTGACTTCCGAATCCATACATATTTTTTTATCGTTTCCTATATACATATAATATGTACGTACCTTTACCTAGCTACGTACCTTTATTCATCTAAAACCCTGATCATCCAAACAAAGAATATATAGCTAGAACGACAATAAATATTCCCTCAACTAAAACTGCTTATGGAAAACTAGGCCCCGTTCCAACGGGATTTGACACTATCGGATATCCGGTCATTGGACAATGCAGTTATAGAGTCATAGACTATTTTACTATTCATGTCATTTACTATTGTCATAATAAGGTTACGAATATATATATGTGTTAATGACATCGGTCACGTACCCTAGATTTTATTTTATTATATTTATACATGGGAAATAACGCTAGATTAATATTATGTTGTTACGTTGCGTTATACATGCTTAAGTGATAGTTCAGACTGCAAATACCACAGGCGGAAAGTTCCCCGCTGCTGTCAATTTTGCCAGTTCAATAATTTTGTGTTGCAGAGTATGTCAGACAGAGAGCGTTAATCTGGTAATTGCGAGAAGACACTATAGCTTTTTGAGTTATCTATAACAAAACTAATGAGAGATTAAACATCTATCCGCTCTCGTTACGAGAGTGTAAATTGAAAATTGAAAAATGGCTCCAAAACCTGACTTATGAGGAAACAGAGAGCCTCATACAAACTTAATGTATAATAATATCACTTCCTCCGCATACACATACACGCACCCTTCCCACACACATACAGACGCACGAACCTCCAAACCCTCTCTCACACACACACCGACTTATACTGCTACAACTATTATTGATAAATGTCTAGTTCTAGTTTTATTATTATTAAATGTCTTTCGCTCCTGGGGTGGGCGCTAATAACTGCGACACAGTTAATAAACTAACGCAGTATTAACGTACACAAAAATTGTAATATGTTTTTGTTCCAATAAATATTTGTATTTGTTTTGTGGTTTAATGGAAGAGGATCAAATATAGATATACTTAGATCCTAAATCCATGTATGATCTTCTCGGAGGACTTCAACATAGGCATAGCCACTCCATTGGGGGTCCATAACACAGTGTTCCAGGCCGAGTGCATGGGTATTTCTCTGGCCGCTTCGGCCATCATGGCCAGGGAACTTAAGGACCACTCGATCCGTATACTGCTGGACAGCATGGCTGTTCTGCAAGCGCTAAACAGTCACACAGTTGATTCTGGGCTAATATACGATTGCCACCAGCGCCTCGACCAGGTGGGTAGCCTCAATAACATAACCATTTAATGTATCAAAGTACACACCGGTTCACTAGGTAATGATGCAGCTGACGAACTTGCCAGAAAGGGATCGAGCGGGGCACCAGTGGGACCTGAACCCATCGTGCCATTCCCCTATGTGCACCACGGACCATCATCACAAACTGTGGGTGGACACAGGTGAGTGCAGGCAGGCCAGGGAAGCACTCCCTACAATTGATGGCCGCCCTCGAAAAAGGTTTTCCGACTAAGTAAACAACAGCTGCGTACAGTTAGAGCAGCTTTAACTGGCCACGGGTCATTTAATAAAACCCTCTTGGTCATAGGAGTCACAGACAGTCCGCTGTGCAGGGCCTGCATGGAGGACGACGAAACAGCAGCTCGTGTGCTTCTAAAATGCCCGGTGTTCGCCGAGTACAGACTTCGGTAACCCAGGTACCCTACGTCAGATTGTCAGTAACACCAAGGCGTTGCTGGCCTTCCCCGAGGAGCTGGGGTGGATCGAATATACGATTTTCTCACCCGTGCGTAAAATACGCGCATGGACGCGGAGTTGCGGACGCCAGCCCGAATTACCTATTACCCTATCCATGTATGAGGCTCAGTAAAAAAATCCAATTGCTCGGTTGCCCGACCCTGGACTCAACCACGTTCGTCAGCCATCAGACCATCAGAGAGTGGAAGAAGTGGGGTCCCAAGGATATGAACTCTCGTACTTTTGACTGCCAGTCCAATAGGTAGGTAAGCCAGGCAGGTTCAATAAGCCACATGATAAGGACAGATCCACAATCTCATTAAAACAGGTACCTATTATAATCAGTACCGACGCAGGATGAACATTTCCTGTAAATTAATCAATTGATAAGAACTGTTTCCTCAGGTAACCGTTGAACCAATATTGATTAAATGGTAGCCCCAATTAACAAAATTAAACCTTTAATTAAATTACGTTATTCTAAGAACTCATTTAGATTAGGTCCTATTATCCTTGTGATTAGCCGGATGCTGTTCACGTATGTAGGTAGGTTGCCTAGGGTACCTTGGGTCGTTCATAGAGGTCATATTGATTGGATATTGTGGTTACCTAGTGAGCGTAAATGCAGATTAGGTACTTACTCCGGTACAGATGTTAAAACCAATAGGGTCCTTTTTATTAAATACTACCTTCTCGCGACTGCGTTCGCGTGGAAGTCGTAAGATACCTCAATATACTATAATAACAACCACATTTTTAAAAATCTTGCCTGCAGGCTTAACACAAGCACCGTTTTGTCGATGGAAGAATAGACAAAAATGACGTTTCATGAAGACTGTACGTCGGCAGCAAAGTAGAAAGAGTCAACTGTACTTTTTACGAAATTTTGTAATTTATTCACGTTTGTCTTTAATTTGCTTATATCTTGAAAATGGTGTGTCCTAGCTATCGTAAAAATAATGAAAATTTCTACCCCGTTTATGAAACCCTTACAACCCTAAAACTCGACATATGGGTAACAATTTTTAATTTTTTCCATACAAAAAGTGAAAATTAAATTTTTCCATTCCATTTTTATGCTTTGTGGTCTTCGAGTAAAAACTTTTCTACCGTCTTTAGCATGGCAATTAAAAAATCAAATTGTCTTCACTACCTTAGACAACTGTCTTCTGTAATAGTCTACATAAAAAAAGACCTAGATAACAATCTGTAGAAACGAAAGACAAAATTACAGATTTTAGAAGGATTTTTACGGTACGATGTCAAAAATGGAGAAACGAAATGTCACTTTGTATGGAAATAGCCGTGTCTATTCTTCGAAGAAATAGACAGCGTCATGCTAAGCCTGATGTAAGTATACTACGTTTGTATTTAAGGTCACAGCAGCAAATATGAAGAGAGTTAGGACTGGTGACGCGAGGGCAAGTGACGTGCAGTAGTTCGTGTGAGATGCAGCTCGTCCTGGGGTCAACGACCGCAGCCTTCAGTAGTAATTTCCCATTGCTTGAAAAGTATTTTTTTTTTTCGTGAAGTAATGAACGCCTGTGTTCCTGTATATACTACATAATGGCACAACTCTGATACACTGACTGATACATTCTTACATATTATTCCTGACGAGCAGCTATCATTAAAAATATATATTATATAAGTAGATTGTAAAAACACAGGATTTCTCATTAACAGTCACCTCTCCGTAGATATTTATTTTTTGTATAACCAAATATGACAGAAGAGGCCTAAACTTTATGTTTTTCTGTGTACGTTCTACAATCTATCACATCATACATAATAATGTGATAAAAGGTATTAAAAGGAAGCATAAAAAATATCAATAGTAGGGAATCCAACATAGGTTTGCAATGCAGTCGCCGAACTTTCAAAAGCTACATATTTGCTTTGTTGAAAGCTGCCTAAAATAGCCGTTCTTATACTATGTCATAATTGACTGCTTTGCTCCTTAAAGGTCCTAGCGTGATCATAATAATTTACAATGTTAAATCTATAACTATCTGCAATATTCTGACAATAATACATACATATCTACATAAACTCACGCCTTCTTCCCATGGGGGTAAGCAGAAACTACAGAACTATAAAAAATATATTAAAAAAAACAATAACACACTACAATATTTTTATTTTTCTTTCTTCTATTATTCTTTCTATGGTGAGAAATAAACTATTTTTTTATATTCTATTCTTTTCTCTCGTCTTTTTACAATTTGCGGTAAACTATAGAGGAATACGAATAAATTGCTCATCCCCCATAGCAAATAGCGTGATAATTTATAGCCTACAGACTGACCAGAATGCTGGGTCATATTTTCACGCAACAAAAAAAAACAATGTACAGTTTTGACTTCGCTACTATTTTATTACATGTAGGTATAAATATAGATAATGCCGGTCCATAGTACCAATAGGAGATATTCAACATTAATTAACATTCAAAACTTTCACAATCTATTAAATTGACATTGTCAAGTTCTGTGAAACTTTATTTTTTGACCATTCTTAACATTTCCTTTTTACACAATTATGGAATTATTTTATTCTAAACACGACACTAAAAGATAATTTTAAAACTTTTCCGATGTAGTAAGGTTTACTGAACTCTGACTAAGCACAATAAAATACACTTAAAAAGGCGAAACATGGCAATATCGCGGAAAGTGGGCGGCCAGCTGGCGGTTGTCGAGAAAATTTACAAATTTCTGCTAATACCACCATAAAATGCGTCTAATTTTAATTTTTGTCTTAAATTTTGAGGCTCCTGGATTAAAAACGCATATTTTATTATGTTGAAAGTTTAGTAAATAAACCCATTTTGGGTAAACGCTAAAACCTCTCTATACGCAGCAAGGTTTCACCGTTGGGAGGATTTTGAATAACTTTTGCGGAATTTTGACTGTTTTCGTTTGGCTAATTATTTTCCAGGCGACTAACAACTTAAAGGGCGACTAACTATTTGCTACTAAAAAAAATACTTGGCAGCGATTTAATATTTTAGCAATCATTATATTAGATGAGCTTCAAAATGCAAGGAATTATAAAAACTAAATAATGGCTGCTACTTAGAGGTAACGAACATAATAAACAGGGCCAATTGAAATCATAGGCGAGGTAAGTGGTACTATAAATAATGACATAGCGACTAATATTAACAGTGGGATAGGATGCAAGAGCGAGCGAAGCGAGCTCGGGACTTGGAGCACCCCGACTCGGACAGGTTAGGTTATTTTTTTAAACCATCCAGAAGTAGGAGCCCCGTGAAGCAACCGGGCATGCCCTTGAAACAAAATTTAGAAGACATATATGACATCCACCAGCCCGCACTGTATGTCCTAGTTATTTCACTAGTACTTTGTAAGGGACAGGTAAGTACCTATAGCTACCTAGATATTGAGTACCTATTCATCATAAGGGTACCTATACTTAAGTCGCAAGTCGCAACATTGATAACATTGAATATTTTTCATCGCGTTTGATGTACTAACATACCAATCATAAATGTAGATCATGATGTTTTAAACGTACCTACTAATAAGGTCTTATACTTAAAAAAAATACCTATTGTGGTATAATAAGTAAACAGAATGAAATATAAAGCAATGACAGGTAAATTAATTAAGTGATAGATACATGGTGCTTATATATTTACAAATATTGAAAAGTATTGATGAAGTATTGATTTTATAATTTTTTTACAGGTAATGATTTAGTGTGCGAGTTAAAATAGTTACAGAATGTAAAATCAATGTCATAAAAATGATAAATTATTTAATTAAATTAGCAACCAGATAGACTCTAGATTGTCATATGGAGCAGGACCAGCATGTATCCAAGCATTCTTAAGGCGGAACCTTCAGGGTAGCCCGCGAAATTCAAATTTTCTTACGTTTTTTGTAATTTGCAGGTCACTGTCAGATTGTATTTTGATTAAAATATGATTCGCGACCGTAACAAATATGGCTTTACAGAATTATAATCATTATAATCAGCAATACATCTCTATAAGTTCATATTACCCTATTGAATGACTATTTCATGAAATCATGACATTTGTGGGCAATTCTAAATTTATGTAGGTAATTTAATAATTCAAGTAGCTATATTAGACTGATATAGTCCTGTCCACCCTACTAGGTTCCTACCTACCTATAGATAGATACACTCGTGTCTTACTACTTGCTGGCTAGAATCTTGGAATGTTTAACTTTCGTTTTAAACTTGATTCAATTGGTGCGTGGCAGAATGAATGATATTTTAGCGCAGTAATTGCATAGGTAGGTAGGTACTCAGGTACCTATGCACTAATTATATTTAACTCTTAACTGATAGCATTACCTATAGTAACTTCTAATGCTGAACTAAAGCTAAATAATATATTTCAATAGCTCTTACGGTTGGTAGGTTGGTAATACCTAGTTCTCTTTTTAATTCATAGACATAGTAGATTAAACACATATTACTGAGTAAATTGCTTAGAAAAAGCGTATAAAACTTGATAATGTCAAATAGATCCAGCTACGGAGCTACCTGCGGAGTACGACACATACATAATAAGTAAATGTAATTAATGAGGCATGGGTACGTAGGTATGTATCATTCAATACCTAAGTGACGTGACAAAGTTTTTAATTATTAGACGTGAAAATCGCCAGGTGCGAGTAGGAGGGATTTCAGTGGCCCCCATTTGACCGTCGATTGCCATATTTGGCACGGCTCGCGTCTAAATATGGCTCTGGCACTGCCCACCGCCCCGCCGCTGCGCCCGAGCCGCTCCACTTCCGACTCTATTATTTCTATTTACGAAATAAACTCAAAATAAAAGCTCTATTTTAATACGGATTTCGGGCACTGAAACGTTCGCGGGTTCCCGGCGAACGTTCGCTTTTCCTACGGATGTGTCGGGTTACGGCCGCGCTTTGCGTTTCCGTCCCCTTCGAAAGATATTGCACGCGTCGCGCGAGACAGAGACAGATAGAGGTCGAGGTGCGCGGGACGCAGTTGTGCGAAGTCAGTCGCGGTCCGAGCGGCCGACTCTTCAGTCCCGCCCTCGGTTCTTTCGCGTTTTCGGTTCGAACTTAGTCTCCGTTCGTCGTTCGGACGGTGAGGTGTGTATAGCGCGTCTGCGCACCGGTTACTGTGGCGTACTGCGAGGTTATAATGGACGCGCCCGGCGGAGCGCGGGAGCCCCGCTTCGGGTCGCCGTATGGTATGGGACTCCTCAGCGAGATGCCGGATATGTACGGCGCTGGTCGGCCGCCCAGCGCGCTCGGCGGCGGGCTCCGGCCCGGCATGCAGCCGTGTCCGATGCCGCGCGCCGGCGTCAAGCGACCCTCAGAGCAGTGCTACGACGAGCGACCCCCGCAGAACGTCGGCCTGGAGCACTGCGCCATGCCTGACATAGCAGACGATGGCTATGCATCACTCCAACCCAAGAAATCGCCACCTTCCAATGGCAAAAAGACCAAGGGTCGTGTGAAGATCAAAATGGAATACATTGACAACAAACTGCGACGGTACACGACATTCTCCAAACGGAAGACTGGGATAATGAAGAAGGTGGGTGTGTGAGACCGGTTTTGGCAATATTCCATATGGGTCGTCAGGGAGCGCTGGCTGCTTGCAACCAGCATGCGTGTCAGAGTGCATTACAATGTATAAGTTCATGGCAATCACAAGTGAACCAAGCTATATCTGTGCCTCTGTCCTGCCCTGCTGATGAGAAATATTGTGTTTTTAGTTTTGTTTATGTGCAGAGTCGCTTACTTCAAACAAAATTTTGACTAGACTAAAATGTTTCATTGATTCAATATGTAATCTTCAAAGATTATGAATTCATACAGTTGTAGTATATGGTGTAAATTGAAATAATGCTATAGAAATTCTGTTATAAAACATTTAACACCATTCAATCTTTCAAAATGTTACATAGTTTCTTTGATAACTTGGAAATTTCAACTTGTTAAACTTCCACTTTAATAAAAGACTACAGCATTGTTAGATCAGTGTTAATTTTAATATTCAAAACTAGATAAATTTAATATAAAAATCCAAAAATCTAAATTGAATGGTGATGAATTGGTGCAAGTGTAAACAGTGAGATGTCAAAGTATAATGTTCCTAAATCTTCTAAAACTATAAAATAATGCTAGTAAAACTTTACACAGCACTAACAGCTACTATCAAATTGATGGTTAAAGGTAAAATAAATGCATAAACTAGCTGAAAAACTCAAAAATCTCTCATTGTTTTGGGCTTAGAGGTTATGATTTTCCCAACACCCGAAAACCATGGAATATTGCTGAAAACTTGTCCAGATGCAAATTTTCTGTCAGTATTTAACAATTTCTCATTCGTCGAGGCCGTAAAGTCGTGTATAATGTTTATTTACAGTGATTTTGTGAACATTTGTGATGAAAGTTTTGACAGATGTCAGTTGTTGCAAGGTTTTGTTTCGTGAGTATTTTATAGTTATTTGCTAGTTTATTGTTCCCATATGACGTACAATTAAACATATTAAAACATAAACTACAAGATAGTGATTGTTTTGTGGCTGAGTAGGGTATATTTTTTGTCAAACTTTCTGTAAATAGAAGTAAAGACAGCTGTCATAATTAGCTCATATGTTGCACCAAGAGATGGCGCTACTGGTATCATTTTGTGCAAGATTTGAATTTTCGTAACGTGGGCTGCCGTATTACGTAGAGCTTTTGAGGATTTTTTTTTAATTTGGGGATTTTATTGTTTTTTTGATGAATATTTTGAACGGGTCGCAAGTTGCGAAATGCTAGTGAGGAAGTTAGTCTTTGATCATTGCGTATGATAATATTTTGTAAGTCTCTGCATATAAATATTTATTTAGCCGCAATCTTGTTAACATACTAATTATTGTATAAATATAATTGTATTATTTCTATTTAAGTATGTTAATATTTTCCAATTCGATTAGGATTCGTTTCTATATCGCGTCCTATTGGACGGACGCCCCGCGGTGTCCCGGATTACGCCTGGACTACTTGCATGCATTTGGCGACTATTAGGTACCTACCCAGTGTCCTATGGCCGATGTCGAGATATTATACGGAATAAGCAGTGCTTTATTTTGCATAAATATTATGGTGCGCCTTTCAAAACGATGTAGCCAATAACACGTGTGATTAATGATATATTAATATAATCTTAATCCAGTTTTTACAAGGTATCTTTTATCGAAATGAGTGTGTGATTCTTTTGAATTTAATTTCTTAGCCAATTAAAAAAAAAAGCTCTTTCTAGTTCTGCTGCAATACTTATTCATAGAATCCTGGCACACTAATAGTTTAGGTATTGTAAATCACTAATAATTTGGTTTGTTGTTTTAATGCTGTTGAGGCTCTAATTAATGTACCTACCTACCTATTGATATATAATTGCCGTAGGTTCCTACCTAAAGTAGGTATTTAATGACGACGATAAAGCAAAACACGGACTAATGAAAAAACTTGACTCGTACAAAACGAGAAGGCGACATTTCTTGTCAGTTTTCTTTAAAACAAGTACCTACCTACCTAAGTTTTTTTTTTGTTAATTAATACGAAATCGTGTTTTCTGTAGCTGTAAATTGACAGTTGTATTAAGGAGTTACATACTTATCCTATAACGGTTATTTTACAGACTATAAAAAGAGCCAAGGATCAACGTTTACTGCCAAAACTGTCCTATCTTGATCACTGTCATATCATCGCATTTCTAGTCCTTTTGAAATGTCCGCATAAGCTAATTAAAAATGCTCATTCATGCTTGTAAATAAATCGACATATACACGAGCGAGTGATTTGATTTTTACCCAGCGAATCTATTACAATAACTTGAGCTCCCGTATCGGGCCATTTTATTTAAATAGTTACATACCGTTTGATGCATTCTGCGGTATCTTTTTTTCCATCTGCCAGAATTTATTGAAAATAGGCAATTGGACACTTTGCTAGATCAATCATCATTCCCCTATTTCAGTTATCAGGTAGCTTAAAATATTGAATTAAAACTTAATTTGACTTTAGTACCAGACCAACCAGCAGTAGGTATTGAAAAGGAATCCTATCTTGTTTATCTAGAATACGCGTTACGAATATAAACTAAGGAATAGATCAATTAGTATAATTAGTGCGCACAGGAGGAATATAAATTAAAAAATCTTTAAATTAATGGCAGCATTTTCAATATAAAAATCTTACAAGGTAAGAAACTTTGATAAAAGTACCACTTATTTCCTATATTCCACTGAGAAATACCGAACGGTAGCTTCATTAAGCGGCAAGACATTGTCAATCTATGCGTGTAGAAACGTCTGAGCCAGCCGTGTACTGATGTCCGTCAAAATCCATTGAACTGTGATGCAAATGGTGAGCGATGGCGAAGGCATGCGCTAACGCAGGAACTGGACGAGCTTGAGTTTGCATGTTAGTAGAAATTTCGTTTTATAGAAAGAAAATCCAATTTAATTACGCCCTCGCTGATTGAAAGAAAAAAATGCATTTTTTATGGTTTAGAACTTTGATCTGATGCATTAATCGCTCATCATATCTTAAAACTCGAGTGTAGGGACATTGGTCAAATGCAGAATCCCCATCCAAAATATTGTATTGTGTGGTACACATAATCCAGAAACTACAACAAAGTTATAGTCATCAATCAATCAATCAATGTGACAAAAATCGTGTTCATGTTGTTTTGGAAAATATCAAATAATCTGTCAAAAATATACGACTGCAAAATGACGAAGAAAGCCCTAGAAACCTTAATTTTATTTCTCTCTAAATCTTCAATTTTCGTTATAAAGACTATGCTGAATCGCCTCAATCTTGCACCGCATCGGGGTCGCGCGCACGCAAGCGATCCTGTCGCGCAGCGGGTATCAAAGTCGCCGGCGCGCGGCGTGCCCTGTTGTTACTTGTTAGGCGTGCGCCCGCGCATCCGCCCTCGTTATGCGATGTAATGCCCCTTAAAACGTGCAGCCTTCGTTGCCTTTGCAATTAAACGTGCTTTACTGAATGACAGCATTTAAGAATTTAAGCAGATGAGTTTTAGGACCAAATTAGCTATTTGAGGTCTTGGTAAATTGATGTTGTCTTATCAAACCTATAAAATTTTGCTTTAATTATGAAAAAGCATTTGTCAACTTTAGCTGAACATAGCTTTTTATAGTTCTTTTATCGACGTAGAGCCAAAATCTAGAATAACGGCAATTTTTGGGGACCCAAAAATTCTTCAAATGTCAGCAATATTCAAATTTACTTCTGTAAGCTTCTTTGGTGTCTCGTTCTGTGCATTTATTATTTGAGCTCCACAAAAGGGAAAGGGGTCTGACCACATAAAGAACTAATATGTACATATCTTAAGCTAATCAATGTAAAGGCCTGCTCATCAATTCGGTGCACCTATCACCTCGTGCAACCGGGACTTTAATTGCGACGCCCCAGGGGCCGTCAGGCCGACACGACGGCATTTTGTTGTCGGCATGCCGTTGTATTGTGCCGACTTTGTCATGAAAATTGCCGACAATATGTTGTTTAGAATCTAACCCGCGCCGGCCGACTAGCGACTTGCTGTTATTGTTAAAAGCATCACTGTATTTAAACGTAATCCATTTGATAAACTTTGACTCATTTCAGTAAATTACGAGTTTAAGTAGTTTAGCCGAGCTCACGTTATTTCCAATTAGTTTTTATGGAAACTTATGTCATAAAAAAGAAGTGCTCGCTAAAAGTAACATCCAATATCATAATCATAAAACTATGACAAACAAAATAACAATGATTGCCTTTCAGCAAAGATGATATTGCAGTGCATTTATAAATCAAAACGTGCTCTTCTAGAAATGATAATACCCCTCATTGTTTAGCGCGTTCCTCCGATGCAAGAATAAATTATACAGTCCGATATAGGCGTTCCGATATAGTCCTTAAAGAGGACATTTTAATAAATTTAAAATAACGATTATCGTTGTCTGGCGGAGTCGTGATTTCGTTAGGTTCGTGGTTGGGTCTAGGGCCGGAATAAGTCGTCACGAACGATTACTAAATTAATTAGGACCTAGCTCGGATGTAGATTGCGGTTGAGATTATTTTCCCACACGACTTGACGACGTTTAGATCTTGAGATTTTGTGAAGTATTGTTTAATGTTAGTACATGGACGTAGAATGTTATTTGCGTCGCGACACCTTGTGGTATGGCCACAATTATTTTGCCAAAATTCTTGTATAGCTAATATAATGTTACCAATTTTTTTGCGATTTTTTTGCGTAGATTCCTCACGGGGCTATTAAGACCATTCATATTTTCGCGAACAATTCGCGCAGCAGTGAGAGGGACAGGCGTTACTGAAATTAAACAATTATATATTGCGCCTACACTAATTACGGCGGCGCGGCGCGGGCGCGCATCTGCGACCCATATCTCACGGCCCGCAACCGTTTTGAAATGCTAATGCTGGTACGACCTGTGTGGCGGGGCTTTTGTGTTTTGGTGGGTTCTTAAACGCTCCCAAATTAGATGGGGTAATTGTGAGCCGAATAAAAACAGAAGCCTTTATTCTAGCGGAGATTTATTTCTATAAATTCTTGTTGTGGGGTGGAAGGCCGTTTGATTGGTGCTGTTTTGTAGAATTCAAAACGGTTGATTCCCTAAATCTATTAGGATTGCGGCACTTCTAAATTAATTATTGTGATTAACTTTTAATGAAATGTCAAAATATGTCGTCGTAATTGTTTTATTGGTCTATAACGTTACTGTCAGATTTAAGCCTTTTGATGGTGGAAACTAACACTGACTGTGCGTTAGTTATAATGTTGCTAGTATACCATCATTTGTGTATATATACATAAATAGTTAGCATCGCCCCGCGGTTTCACCCGCATAAGTCTCGCTCCCGCGGGAATATCGGGATAAGAAGTATCCTATGTCCTAATCCAGGTCATGGTCTACCCATGTGCCAATTTTCATCCAAATCCGATCAGCGGCTTTAGCGTGAAAGGGTAGCATACGAACATACAAAATATCTAATCCCTTTATAATAATGCAGTTGCATCACAAAAAATACGATTCTTCAATACACTGCTGAATTAATAAGTAGCTTTGCCACAAAATTAGTTACTATGCAGTTTCATTTGCTTGTTTTCTGCAAATAAAAGTTTTATATTTTATCACGAATTTGTACAGGTTAGTCCTGTCTGGGAACCGGGGATAAAGTAGCGTAAATATTTGTGTTACAATGATTGCGAGCACGGTAGTCAACGCACTTGCTAATTATTTTATCGGTATCCACCAAACACTACACAATTTTAAATTATAATAATACACTGGTATTTTATTGCGATAAAGAGTATTAATTAACAGGGAGTTTTAAATACTTGAGAATATATTACCTATGTGAATCAACCTATTAAATAGTGTGTCATTTAATGTCATCAACCGAATATTCACAGCAAATATTTTAATTAATGTATTTAATTATTGACATAATTATTTTCAAATAAATTGACTGATGTAATAAAAAAAATACGGCAATGATCAAGAACGTAAATCTTAATTCTTTAAATTATAATTCGATTGTCGTCCGACTCCACACAACTCCACAGTTCATACTGACTGCCCGTGGATGAAATGAAAGCGCCAAATATGGACTCAAAAATACCAGGAGCACATTAAGTACAAAGAGCTCGCTCATTCCCGGCCGTTCGACATCGTGTGCCATCTTGCGATAAAATGTATCATTGTCAACTGACAAAATATTTAGGCAGGTGGCGCTTTTATCGCAGTAACATTAGAATCTAGAAGTAAATTGTAAGTAAAATACATTTTAATTAAAGTTTAACGTGGGTTAAAATGTATGAATTCCAGGAATAATGTTTTTGCTGCCAAAGTTTTGTGGGGAAAATAGTACATTAGAAGTAACCAGAAAACAATGAGGACTTTTTGCTCAATACCTAGTCGGTAAGGGCGCCCCCTGCCATATATTACGGTTCGTAAGCACCAAGCGCGACCGCGTAACCAACTCACTTACCAGGCGTTCACGACTACGAGAGAGGTTGTCAAACGCGTCCATATTATAATGGTCCTCAGTTAACTAACGCGTTACTCCCTGTTAGCTAGGAAACGGGCGTCGAGCGGGGGACGGGGTGGATCAATAGCGATTGGGCGTTGGAAAGGGAATGTCTGGCGCGTCGGCCCGCCTCCCAAAGACACCTAGCGTGAACGCCTTGTTGTTATGCGCGCCTAGTACTCTGGGGCCATTGCGATGCCTTGCTATGTTTGCCACCAGTTGATTGATTTGGAAAAGAACCTTTGCGCTTTTTCATTACGTCGAAATTCTTCGTTCATATTCCCTGAAAATCCAATACTATTGAATAAAAAATAGACTTGCACTTATGATGCAAATCAGTATGAAATTCAAACCTTATTTACTATTAGAGGTTGTCATTGTAAAGTTAAGCTGATTAGTCTGGGGGACGACATCTGTCGGCAAGTTGTACCTACTAATAGTTGGGCTTATCGGTCGGCATAGTTCGTTAGTAGTCGGGCACACATCAAAGGGTTTTTCGAGACTCACGACTGAAACGATCACGATGCGAGTTTTCGAGAAAACCGAGTTATGTGCACGAATATGTGGTAGGTTTTGTCATTAATGTCGGTCAAGATGTTAAAACAAGCGATTGTATTCAATTCACATAGAATAATCGTATTGTTACAATTTAGAATTGTCTGGGTTTTTATGAGTCGGTTCAAATACTTTATTCCGTAGTTGGTTTGGTGTTAAAACGCCCGCAAATTAAGGAGCATATGTAACCTAAGCATATCAATAGAATGATGTGTTTATTTAACTTTATTTATTCAAATATTAATTGTTGCCAACCATTTCATTGATTCCCATCGCTATGGCATCTCGCTCTACTTTATGTAGTTTTATCAAAGCAATTTTGAAGAAATCTGAATTCAAGTTGTGAAAGTATACGGTTCTATTTGATCGTGATAGGTTAGTCGTGTTCCCCTCGGCACTTCATTCCTTCCAATTTTCGCTATGATCTGTTTCTAGTTTCGTCATTGCTTTTTTGCAATGCATATCCTAAATGTTTTATTTTTCTTTCTACACAAAAAAGAAGAAAATGTACTAAGTCAACTATTCATTGCATTTCATGCAAGAGATCGCCGCTTTTAGTTGCATTTTTTTTTTTTATATACTTAATAAGTCGTATCTTTATTTATGATTATTCTACTTATGAATATTTTTTTTTCGATTTTGTAGGCTCGTTCAGAACAGACAAAACTTTAAAAAAAAATACTCTTTCCCCTATAGGAAAATATGTTATTTTATCCCTGCTCTGTTACGCTACAATGACGGACTTAGAGCAAGTGGAGTGAAAAAGTAATTGTGTCTCATTAGCGACAGTTGGCTGTATTTATTTTAGACCAATTCTAACCATTATATTACACATAGATTATGATGATGTCACAACAAAACGGGTATTTTAATTTGTCACCAGAATTAGTCTATTAATAATTAAATTTCCTATTATATATGGTTTGGTATGGTAATACGTGACTTGAAGATATATTCATAAAATGAAGACTGGTACATTGACCATAATATATTTAGATTTTATAGATTCTTTTATATTTTGTGAATGTGAGAACGTTTTAGACCTAACTTGTAGACTAGATTTGTGGACCTTTTTATATTTTGTTGAGTACATGTTACTTGTTGACAGGCCTACACTGTCCTCCCATATCTATCAACACTGTAATTGGAAACATTGTAAAAGCCCCTTATTTTTAAAAGAGTGACCGTGGAGTTTCTTGCCGGCTCTTCTCCATAGGAAACAACCAATTGGAACCGTGCACCTAGCTTCTGACGTTTCATAAGTGCCCATGTTGGTTTATGTGAAATAAAATATTTTGATTTTTTGATTTTTTAATAGTCCACTTGTTGTTGATTTTTTTCAAAAGGATATTTCCGCTAAGGCCCAACATGCGTCTTCATTTCTATTCCAAAAATAGTAATCAATGAGTATTACAAATTGACTATATCGCGTTTCGAAAAGTCTTCTGCCATTTTAAAAACTTCGTCAAAGGAATTTTGAAAAACTGTTTCGAATTACTCTTTTTAATTGAATGCATTTTATATATCTCAAGGCGCCAAGCCCAAGGTACGAAATGCTCCACAAAGTGGTAAATAAGTGTTCCTTTTAACAGTTTTACCCAAATGAATATTTAATAACAGTGAAGAGTACATGCTGTAATTTGTTAAAAGCTAATTGAAAAGTTAAGGTGTTTTAATTCTGTACAGGTGTGAAGGGATACGAACAGCTAGAAATTAATTTATAGTACTTCTTTTTCTTGGTGGAATAAGTTATCTGCTGTAATCGGTCTTGCTTGGAATATTTCTCTCAAATATATATGAATACATAGTTATTTTTATTCTGAATTCCAGTCTAATTATTAAAAAATTAAAACCCATAAATTGGATTGCCACATATTTCATTATCAATTACCCAGAACAATTTCGCCTTACCTATACAATTTAACAACCACAAAACAAATAATAGTTAGTCATTCCTGCGATGCCAGTTGATTAGTTCATAAGATATCATCAGGTCGTGACTGAAGTACTAAAAGATAAAGTATTGTTTCCTGTCGATTGTATTTTTAAGCGTCGCACAATGGCCGCGATATCGTATTACACTTGCAGATAGATCCAGTCATTATCGCGTGTAATGAGCGCCCTGTGGACAAACAAACGAGCTGTGACCAAGTCAGAGGCGATAGCGATAAATAAACCATAGACATCCATCAATCCAGAAACATTTTAACCAAAAGTTAAAATGTTTCTGGATTTTTTCGCTGGCTATCATCAGCTCTTGATTGTTAATTGTTCCGGAAATGTTGTATAGTAAAGAGTAGTGAACACCGGTCGGAAACTAAGTAAAATGATTTTTAATAGAAAATAATATGAGGCTATAATAATCGTCAAGGTTTATGGATACATATCCATAAACCACCTGATTCCAGATTATGTGGATGACATGCTTATAAAATATCGTTTCGTGAATATGTATTCAGCTTCTGAAAATGTGTTTATCCGTACTGTAACTAACGTTTATCTTTATAAACTCAAAACGACAATGAATAAAAAACCAATTCAGTTTTCGTTTCGCCCAACAAAACGGTTGTCTCAAAGCTTTCGGTGGAAATGAAGGGAATACGAAAATGTTGGATAAGTTTTCGAGTTTCAGGTTTAACTTTGAACGTAAAACAGTGCACAAACTAACTTTGTGTTTAATTTTTTTATTTGTAAGTTAAGTTGATTTAATACTACGCCTTTTCCTGAATTGCTTCTAAGTTTCACTTTACAACTTTGCGATACTGCCATGGTTTTTCAGTTTATATCTTGCAGCTAAAAGACAGTGACTAAGGAGTTAGTGTGATGGCCGATCCGGTTCTTCCAAGAGATGTGGGTCCCATGGGATGTACAGATAACCGTGCTCTGCATACTTTGTAGGCCATCGCTATGATTTTAACTGTGGTGTTTAATTTTTATCATGAACCAGGAGTCGTTAAATTTCGACATAATTTGAGGGAGTTCTTAAGTAACTTATAGATTTCAAATAATGCTGTTAAATGTAAAAAAAAACTAAATGTTTACTTATTGATCAATATAATCAACAGAATATGTTATACTGTTATCAAGAAGGAAGAACACCATTCAAGATAAAAATTATGGAAGTAAAATAAACATTTATGTAGCTTGCATCTACCAATCGTGAACACCAATCTACATGTATTTCTGTTAAAATATTTGATATCAGTCTGAATGTAAAGCATTTGCAATAGATAGTCTTTGTCCCCTTACCTAACTCAAGTAGACAGGCCATGTTTATAGACCAAGAAACGTAGAATGTCGGTTGTGTACAGTAGACAGTTAGTCGCAAGAAATATTTATTGTTCGGTGCTAGAATGTCATAAAACGCCATATTTATTCATCTAGCTGTCCCCTGTTCAGCATTGTTGGTAGGAAATTGGAAGGAGTTAAGTATACACTAATGAAGAAGCTGCGAGCTTGATCATAATTAATTCTTTAATAAGAATTATGTTAATCCATTATTCTTTTATAAATTATTATCTTAGGTAAATATTGACCAATTAAAATAAAGTACTTTTGTGAATCTCCATACTTAAAGTAATTGTTAATAAATAGCATCTAATGCGAGTATGTTGGCCATCCTACACACTGACACCTGCGCGGTAACGATGCTCCCGCGCAACTGGTTCGACCGAAATAGTTCTTCAGGTGTCCCATCTAAACATGTCGCGATGGTCACCGTAATAAATTGTGATTGTTTACTAAATGTACCCCTATTTGTAAACGTCTTATTGCGTTGTGCAAAGATAATTATTTACGCAATTTGTTGGCCGGTAATTTGTTGAAATTGAGCCGTTTATTTTTTTATTTATTATTTTAACGGTGACATGGAAACGCCATTCGCACGGCTGCGATCTCCTGTTTAAGATTATTTTTTAATTGACATAAATATTGTTATTCTTATGAATTGTCGAAGTGGTTGAGAATATTATTTCAATCAACATTTCCATCCACAAACACGATATGAATGTGTTTCTAAAACTGATGCTTATCTTTATATTTTCTAAGTTTAGGTCGTATCAAATTTATGTTTAGTAATGCATTATTTACATAGTTTTTAAGTGAGTTCGAGGCTGTGGAACATTTACTCCTTTCCGATATTATTCAACGTCAGATGTTATCGGTCGTCCGAGTCGCGTAAAAACATCGAATGAGTTCTGTGGCTACCATAGAGATCGACGATATCTGTCGTTCTGTCAAAATTTCCGAACGCGCCAAGCCAGCAGGACTCCATCCATAATGTATCGGCCTCGGGAATTTCATACATAAAACATTAACGAGTAAGGTTTTTATTTGATTGCGGTTCGAGAGCACGACCACATGCTTTTTTACCCGATCAATTAAAAAAATCGCCAAACATCCAGATTTTGGTGGGAAACGGCACGTTACGCCGTCGTTTTCATGAAATTGAACAATACTAAAGCTTTTTACCCGCAAAGCTGATTTCGATGGAATTCAAAATATTTAAGAAAACTGGATCTTGTCGCGCGCTTCGAACGATTTAAAAAAAGATGTCGTTTTTGCCAGGCAACTTCGATCGATAAATTGAAGGGTGACTGACAGCTCCAGC
Source organism: Griposia aprilina (assembly GCA_916610205.1). Taxonomy (NCBI): domain Eukaryota; kingdom Metazoa; phylum Arthropoda; class Insecta; order Lepidoptera; family Noctuidae; genus Griposia; species Griposia aprilina. The sequence goes on from OU744296.1 coordinate 20,950,972, forward strand.
TCTAGAACTCTTGCCGAGTTTATCGAACGGAAAACTTTATGGAGTGAGCTTTTAAAGTTATGCGTTCAGAGTTTGATAGCCCGTCAAAATACTATGAGGCAAATCGCCCGGTTGAAGGTATTGAACGCGCCCATCGGTGTCAGTGTTGCGGCTGCCGCCCACGCGAGCGGTCGTGCAGTGGCAAGCCACAAAATCACATCGTCGTCACGTGCGCGCCCACGTGACGCCTACCGACGCCATTGCGAAAAAAACTAAATCTCTTAACGTAACTCCAGCTTTAACCTTCAGATTTAATACCTTCGTTAAATTGCTGCATGTGGGCTAGTTAGGAGAGGACGTCTCATAAGTTCCTTTCCGATTCTTTTGTTCATTGTATTCAAAGGAATTTAAGGCTTTTGAATTTTCCTACGAAGAGAATTAAGCGCATAACAATGGCGAACTATTTCCAAGATCAATTTTCTCTTTTGAATATGATTAAAGCTAAGAAAAAGCATATCGTCTGTTAATCCTCGTTTATAAAAACTGCAAAAAGGTTCTGGTCACGTGCACGTCCTGGGGTGACGGATCATCAATTCCACGGACCATTCGGATAATCTCAATAATTCTCGTGTCGCGTGTTAGCCGTTAATTAAGCTATTTGTCAGGTAGCGGGTCAATTTACATTTCTCCGGGAGTCTTGGGGATTCTCCGTGGCCCGGGAGCTTCGCAACGACGTATTATTATCCTTTTAGGGAGGGCGGCATCCTCACACAGGCGCTTGGCGTCCTCCGAACCTTTTATTGGGACCACCTGTGTTTGTTTGCTTGGACGTATGAATTGTCCAGTAAATAAGGTTAGCGGAATATTTGCCCGTAGCTGCCTTAATGCTATTTAGTGGCACTGCGGTTCATTTGCATAAGGCCGAGACAGAAATTAGCATTTAACACGGGGTGCATTCTTCGCGATCTAAATCTTCGATTGCATTGAATCGACGTTCGTTCTGAATTAGAAAATCTATCGGGCATCTTAACAAACGGAACGAGATCATCCACATAAAGCTCGGAGCGATAGCAAATACATTAACATGGAAGCCATCGGTCGCTGGTACACGTTGTCGTACAGAAGTATAAAAATGTCTCGCACGCAACGCAATTCATGGGAACTCGTTCTGGGCTCAGACAGGCCATCAAGTTAGTTCAGTTCGCAGGTGAAATGTATTGACAACTGGTCTTCCTTGATGCGTATCGGCGTGATGGTATCGTGGTGGCGGCGCTTCAGTCGGCTCCTGTTACCCTCGGACCCGTTGCATTGTGGAGATCACAGATAAAGCTTGTTTATTTAGCGCTAAAATTTATTCAGCCATGAGAGGCCATTAAGAAAAGAATTATTAACAGTTGGACAGGTTTACGTTCATAAGCTCGGGTAATAGCGTGTTGAGTTATGTTTGTTTTTTCGCGTGTTCCAGTAATGAATTGAATGTTAATACATTTAATAAATTCATCTCGTATACGAGTATCGCTACACAATATATGCCGTCGACTACATTGGTTGCAGCGGCGCGCACTCGATATAATTGGACTAAGATTAGTGCTCGTGCTATATATGAATGAAGTTCATTAATCAAGGTCGAGTTAGCGTCTACACGGTCTACAAAATTACATAGCACAATAACAACATTCGATAAATGGTAATAATCAAACAGGAAACTTATGGAAGTGTATTGCGCGACACAATAAATTAAGGACACGTCTACCATTCATAAAGCATTCTCGCATGTTTATGAATGAAACTGGCAACGAGACTATGAACGTGTAATTACCGACGCTATTGCCGTCGATATCGACGCCCGACCACATTTGCATACGGCTCTAGGCTCAATCTTAATATCTATAGAACACCCAGCTTGCTTATATTGATTCAAGGATTGCCCATTGTTCTGTGGATTGTGTATTGTTAGCTATAGCTCCTATTGTCGCTTGAGATTTGGTCGTTTAATTGAATCTTCCTTATATTGTTCGTTGGATAATAGTGCCCAAATTGCTCAGTGGCTTTTGGTATCTATTTAACAAGCTTGCCTGGCTTTGTCTCTGAATATTCTGCAATAACTTAATACATCGGGCTGCGTTAACGGAATCTGTCGACAAGTAAAGAAACAGCCTTCACCGGTTTGAATACAAATACATTTAACCGGTCATCTTCAATGGCGGTTGTAGATTATCTCTGGTGTTCGAGTCCCGGTGACAAATTGAAACGTTGCGTTATTGGAAATTTTTGCACGGTCTCGGTATTAATCTTGATCGCAATAGTCTCCGCATTACCAGAGTTACACCGACGATAACACACCGGTTCTCCGTAATCGGTAATTATTGTTTAAGCGTCGTTTAAACTAATCGCCGTAGACGCCGCTAAACCGCCGGCCGAGTGCCACTTTGACGCCGTCCAACGTGCAATCTCTTGCTTGAGCTGAATGACAATTTCAATATTGCCGATACAGATTTTTGCTTAATGAACAAGACTAACAACATTCACTTTGTAATTACCGTGATACGTTTTCATTAACAGCTGATTTAAGCCTGCTTTGCGCAATTTGCTCCTGTTATTTGGGTCTTTTTTCTGCGTTTTATTCACACAGTTCTCTGTTATTGGATCTAGAAGTACAGTTGAAATCAATATTGTCAATGATGTGTGGCATGCAACAATAGAAATGCTGGTTCCAGGACTCATTATTCGCTTTTAAGGAATGACATTCGAAATATTGTTGCTGCGCTGTTATCTTAAATAACACATTCTCTGTATGCGTAGGTTTTCGTATCAGAATTCTTCTCCGTTGCATCTCCAATGTAATTTACATACTGTACCGCTATTCAAGGAAATATCCGAATGACTGGTACGTTCTGAATCATTACTTTTTTTCTGTAATCAAGTTTGCGGTCACATCTGACGACATCTCAAAACAAACAAGCCGAAAATTTTCTCGTATATGTACTTAATATGTATTTGTTTTGTCTTTAAACGATTTCTGTTCGGTTTCTATGGAATGTCTTCTCCTACATAGTTGTCGGTTCGCAAATTGAAATTGGCGTGCTTAGCAGTACACAAGTAGTCTTAATCGTGATTAAACGTGTGGCTCCCGATTGGATTGCACTGAGAGATAATGAAGCACGAAACTTTCACTTTGCGATCATTACGGCGCTCGCGCTGATTACAGAGAATTGGCAACCCCCTATGGATCCTCATGATTTATTGTTATGTATTGTACCAGAATACGGCTCATCCTTTTATATTTTTGATCGTATGACCGCTTATTAGTGTCATATAACTGACCGCTTGTTAATGTTTTTGCTGGAATCCTACAGCGGCTATACCTCTTGCGGTACAATTCAATGAAACCTAGACGTCTTTAATGACTAAACTTTTATAAAAAACTTACATGTAGGAAGCAAAACTTGATTACTTTCATCGCTAGCTCTATATGAACTTACTCATAACTGTGATCCCGTCAGAGGTGAATCAACTCCACGTCCTTAATGCAATGGCATCATCCTTGCCATAAAGGGTGTACGATGACGTAGTGATACAGACAAATACAGCCACGTGGCGTGGTACGCTTCGGTAGGCAAAAGACGAACACGGCCCGTTTAAACCTTTTACGACTAATCCAGTCGAGTGCTGCCCACAAATGGCAACCTGGCCTTTCATAACCTGTTTTTGGGGTTTCCTTAGCCCCTTGTTAAGGCTACGTTATTTTTTATTATAGAAAACGCACGTGGCGTGTGACGTACCTGTACCGTTAACAGATTGACGCGTCTTTATCAATGCTTTTTGTTGTAGTTGAAAGCGTGTCTTATCAATCGTCACGCGACGTTCGAATCTTATCATTTGCCTTTCACAGTTTCACGTTCTATTTGTTGTGATTGCATGTTCATTTTGCTTTTTTTAGCTAATGAATTTCAGGAAATTCCTCAATCATCAATCTGTGTTGAATAAAGTTAGTGATACTGTCTACAATGCGTCAGTTCTGCACGATGATCTGGATGTAAAAAAAAATGAATACTCATCAATATGAATCGGAATTAAAGGAACTCTCTGCTATTAGTATTCTTTGCAAGCCGTTCGTTGAAAGCAGTGGAGATTATAAAATATTGCTTTTCTCAACCGATGTTACTGAAACTCCCTTGACTTTGGCTTTAAAAGCCATCCATCCAAACATTACTAGCTTTACAGAAATACTGAACCTCTGAGCGAAATACTTTCCAACTACCGTCTCTATTGACTATGTTAAAGTATCCATAGTTTCCTGTAAACTAATTAAAGTTAATGTAGAGCGTTTAGCCTTGCCGACAGTGAGTGAACCTGTCCGCTACTTCATTTCCATATGAATTGCCGTCTAGCCACCGTCAGATGATAATAGGTTAACACCTAAGGTTATAGTGAAAGTGGATCGGCACAGGCTTGTGTGGTTATAGGGAATTCATGGAATTTTATAGTCAGGGCAATGGTGGGCTCAGTATCGGACCTTGGTGAATATTCTGTAGAAATTTATATTGTTTTTGTCATCTGTATCAGTTTCAGCATTCCTGTTTTTGTTGATAATGCATTAGAAAATTAATTACAGTTTAAAATCTGTAAAAACAAACTGGTTTCGTGGAATTTTAACAGTTTTTCAGCAAATAGTTTGATGCTTCGTTGATAAATGAAGGAATGTTAATAAGTATTATCAGTATCTTCCATGTATTAAGCCGCGATGATATTTTTAATTTGCTTTTTTTGCCATCTTTCGTGAATGTTGAGACAAAATAATGTAATTAAAGATGTATAGAAAACTACGTACCTATATTAATTTGTCATCACTAAGAAGCTTTTAAAACCTTTCTTAATGACCACCTTTACAGTTTCTATTTATTTTACTTAGGTATTATAATCATTATTAACGAGGTACCTGTTAAATATGTTAGATCTAAAGTATTCAACTTTTTAAGTTGTTGGCGATGTTAACTTACTGGTAGTTTTAATACTATTTGCATTTCATTACCGTTAGCTGCATCTGTCCTTACAGTTCCATCGGAAGTTATTACTACTGCCAACTAGAATCTTTAATTTTTTCTGCAAAAAATGTCAATATCTGCCTCGTAGCTATAAAGTTGTTAAATCAAAATTGCACCATGATCCAACAGAATGGGCAAAATTGCATTAACCAATAAAATTAAAATGTCATAAAATGACGCTTGAGCACCCAAAATCGACACAAGAATCACAGGGTATTCGTAATGTTACGTTATTATTAGTCAGTTATTGCGAGTTTTATGTGTATTCTGGTTTTTCGTTTCCAAGAAATGTTACTTTTAGTGTGACGGGCGGTTTTACCGACGCTGATTTTAACAAGACTGGCTTGCAATTAAGGACTGTTTACCGGGCATTAATTTTTGGCAATAAAAGAGGAGCACGCATGAAATGATCGGTACGCATGCGCGGTCGGATGCTCCGTGGGAAAAGCGGTCGCTTTGTGCTCCATTGTAGTCGCAATTAGCTGGTTTTTTGGCCCACGTTGTCGCGGGTCGCACTTGTCACTGTAATGTCGTATCGCTATGTCCCGTCCCGAATGCTTTCTCCGTTTAATTCGTGAATTTACAACAACTCTTACATCGGCGTAGGGTTTTTTATTATTAAGGAACAACGGGGACAAAAATTCGTGACGATCAAATGTGTTTTTTGCAATTCATACGTGGTTATTCACGTGTGAACGGTTTGACAGACGTTTTTCATCGTCAGTTGTCCGTTTTAAATTTCTTTTGTTTTTTCTGTACTTATTTTAATTCGACCTTTTATTTCTTGGTCTTTTACTTTTTCCTTGTAGTTAAATAATACATTGTTCAGTTTGAGTCCTACAAATGTGTATTCTTCTCAGCCTCATTGGTCACGATGTCATGAATAAAACCGACTTCGCACATTTTAACAGTTTTATTACCATTTGATTAACAGCAGCAATAAGGTGCTTAGTTAATTACTCCATTTCTACAAAATATTTGGGAAACATACAACGTTTGGCTATTTAAATTCACCTATTCGCCGCTATCACTTAATCTCGTAGCACACTGAACTTTCATATTTTTTAAAGCATTTCATAAATCGCTGGCACGACATCTTTCCCAGCGTTAACTGGCCGATTATCTTGTTTATAGAGCTATTAGTTGGCGTGCTATCGGATTCTGTATCTGATCTCGGCAAAAAGTGTAGTTTTCATCGCCCAGACTTGGGGCGACAGTTAGGATAGTGCACCGTGAAATCCTAGGGTTGCCGCGGCTGCGAAAAAAAAAAACACTCTTGAGATAAAGTTCATATTAGACTTTTGCATTAACAGCATTAACATTCATATTAAATAAGACCTTATACTGGAAGCACAAACTGAAGCTCTTCATCTATCATCATTTTAATAAAAGACAAAAATAGAGTAGTTTTATATTAGTGTTGTGTAATGTATGAAAATAAAACGTGATTATCACGCACCTGATTGATACTTTTTGTTTTTAATATTCGACACCTATCAGTGAACACTTCCATCTCAAAAACTATCGCGAAGCCCCATTAAGTTAAAATAATTACTTTTTTACTAGTGATATAGAAAAAACCTCATATCTCATTATACCGTGTTGTGATAAGTGGCGAGCGTAATCATCATTTACTTAGCTGGATTGCTGCGCGTTCGTAATGACCCCTTTATTATACACATCAGATCCGAAGGTGTGGGGCTACACTTATATGAGTCGTACAGTTAAATCGTTAGCTTTAGGATTTATAAGTACCTATCATGAGGAAATTTTGAAATTTGAACCTGAGAACCTTTTTTTTTCGACAATGTTTTATGTATAGTCTATTCAGAAAACGATGGGCGTGCTGACACATGCCAAATTGTAATGTAAGAGCTTTAGCATGACATAAATCGAGAGTTAGTCATTCGATAATCGATTGTTTGTCACAATTATTAACATCGATATTGATAGAAAGTTCGTGCAAGCTCAAAATAAAAAGTGTAAAACGTTATTTTGGAAGTGTCAACCAAACCGTCATAGAATGAACAGACTATACTTAAGAAAAGTGCCTATTTGAGGTGCCTTCCAGCAAAGAAAGGGGTTTGTTCTCTAGATGTCTCTATGGTGCTCCAGTCAATTGATCGGCTTAGGTCTGAAGTGCGCTTTGTGCCCCTCCTTAGATGCGAGTCTTGAAAGCCATTGTTGTTGGAATAAGTCCTTCGTTGTCCTTATTTTTGAAACGCTACATTTCGTTCGAATTGGAAATCTAGTCACTGATTCTCGCGTTGGTTATGTTGTCATTTCTCAAATTCTTCCTTCATAAAGTGAGGTTTCTTCAGATTAAGGAATCCAATTTTTGGCACCTCCAATCCATCTCCATCTTTACGCAATTTTCTTCTGCAGTAGCTGAAATAACCATACATTTTTATTTGTCGCTGCCCTCAGCATAATATGACATTTACACCTTCACACGGGCTCTTTAAATTGTATTTCGTATGTCAGAATATACGACATTACGTGAAGATTCTCGACTTAACTTCGGACAGGCTGCCGTGTTGTTATGAATTCTAAAGATATAATTCTATGGAACTTTGTGAAGTTTATTTTCCGCTAACTTTCAGCAGAGTTGGCTTTCAATCTTAAACGATTTAGACATTTGTGCCATTTTCAATTTCTATGGTGAAATTAAGGTAAAACAATGCGTTTTAATTAAAATTTACAAGGAGCAAGGAGATGAAATCTTTTTAGATTTGATCGCGTACAAAAATATTTGCTTCCTAAATTCTCGATATGTATGTATGTTGATATTGTTCGATACAACCTCCTTAACTCCTCACGAACTATTTATGCAGCCAATTGTTTAGACAGGTTGCTAAACCGTCGCCTACGCACGCGTAATACGCAGGATAAGTGTTCCCTTCAGTCCTAAATTAGCGAGAAACAATGGAACACGGAATGGAGGAACGGGAACCATTGCTTTCTTTTAATAGCCTTCCGTAATTTAAGGTCCCACTTGACATAATCGTACGTAATTTCTTAGTTGTCAATTAATGAGAACAGTCGCTCCACAGATCACGTATCATTACGATCAACTTTGACAAGCTAATTGGCTTTCGATTTTCGAATTTACCTTCGCAAACTTTCGGCTGCTTTCGGGCCTATGACTCGTGCGCACCGGTTTTACGGATTTTTAGTTGCACCTTACTACAATCACTTGTGACTTAACTGGAGCACTTATTCGGACGTTTTTTGCAACATCGGTCGGTACGAATCGTTCTGAACGGATCTGTCTATCTTACTAATACTGGCTCTTTTTAATTTAAGGATTATGTTGTGTCATTGGAGGCTTGGCTTTTATGGGATTATAGTGAAAGTCGTTAATGTTTGCTATTAGAATGTTCGGGCATTAGTCTATCGTAAAGCTGTTGACAGGGATGTGATCATCAACAACCATAAAAGTGGCAATGTTTTAGATTAAAATAATGTGTTTGTTTTCTTATTGGATTTTGTGGTTACCACTATTTTTGGTAACGTTTGTTGAAGAAGTGATTGTAAAACAAAGCAACAATGTAAAAAAACACTATTTTCGCGCGTGGAAGCCCTATCGCAGGTCACGTCGGAGTCAAACAGAGGTTAACCAATTGTTTGCCGGCTAATCATGTTTTAAACTAAGCTATTGGTTTAAACTTCGACAGCGTAATTTGAACTTAACTGTAAAATTGACGTGATAAACTTATTGAGAAACTATTTGTTTTTGTAAACAATGGAACAGTAAATGAGATTTCACAAGGAAATATTTTTATTGGGATCTGTTTGATAGCTTATTGTCGCAATCTGCTGGAGTAACTGCTAAAGTGCTTCTAAAAATACATTCTCTTATTTTAATAGTAAGTACCTAGTAGGTATCCGTAAGTTAAATGATAAAATTATAACCTAATTGTGTATTAAAAGTAGATACAGTCAGTTCACCACAGTTTATTAAATCTCGATCGAATTGAGCTCCATTTTGATTTGACCGAATGAATATTTATTTTTGATTTTATCAATTTTAATTCGCTTAGCTACAGTGCAGTAGCGAAAAAATATGTACACACGAAAACGATCATAAAAATCAATTGCGGCTATAAAGTCGGATTTTTTTATGCAACCCGTTTGTATCGATAATCGTTTTTATATTACGTTAACTTTGATATTCTTTGCCAGTTAATGTGTCAAGAGAAAATTATGAAAATATTGATAGAAGAAAATATATGTTCTGCTGTAATTATATTCTGCTGTTTCTGCTTCATAATTCCTTCAGAAATAAAACATTTGTAATTTTCGGATCCCTTTAAATGAGCAAAGTACGGTCAGACGTCTCATATTACTCCTGATTAATGACGTAAAATAACGTAAAAAAACGATTCTCCTTATTCAAAAGAAATTTCCGATTTTTTAAGATCGACCTCAGTACCAATAATTTCAAGTCCACTGAAATTTCACTGGAGCCTCATTAATCATGTATAACAACAAAGCTCATTAAAGGTGCATTTGTAATTGTCAATTTCGGCAGTGTTTTATACCGGTACCAACTAAACTGCGCTGTCAGTAAGAACCTTACTGTGTAGTTAATAAGAATCATTTTACAATCACCTAGTTTCGAGATTAAGGGTGTCGATGTCAAAGATGCAAGCAGTAGGTTCGCTAATTACAGCTTTATCATCAATCACTTCAAAGAATGGAGAAGGGAAGTGCAAGTTTTGAGAAAAGAGCGAACACTCAGCTCTTTCTGATGTAAAAAGATTCTTAAAGCAACGAGGATTAAGTTGAGAATTCTAAATCACAGGATTCAATTAACTACAGCTTTGGTTGTCAGAGCCCATTTCCGAGGCTTATTGTCATTGTAATGATACTGTCCAAGTCCATTGATTCTCTGTGAAATTTTGAAACACTGGAGCTAGAATGTGGAACGAGGATGGACCTTAAAGGATATTGCAACAATTTTATTACTTTAAGACTTTTTTATTTTGATACTTAAGTCATGTCAATCCTGATTTAAATCTCAGTGACCTATGTGATCTCTGAAGTTCGGTTACTATTATACTATTAAATACTATTACAATGTTAAAATATGCATACAGACAGCATAAAACATTCGTGAAAGTAGAACATGAGCTTTGAAAATAGATGTAGGACACCAAAACTTTACAAGCTTGGCAAACTTTTAATAAAATCGCAAAAATAAACAAAGATATCAAAGACGTTCGTAATAAAAGTCAAAATCCAATACAAAACTAACTCAATAAGTGGTAAATAAAATGGTTTACAAATAAAACCGTTACCACGTAACCGATAATTCTAGTGGGCGACCAAGACCGCAGACCGATATTATGCAATGGAAAAACCAAATTAGACGCCACACAATCAATTTGCATTGAAAAATCACAGAAATCCTTCACACAATCCTCTATTCCTATAGTACTAAGGCACACAGTATAGTTAACATCAATTTGAGAGATGAACATAATGCGGGCTACCTGACTTTTGTCAATGGTCCGTGTCAAATTGCTGTTTTAACAATATATTGTCACACGGCTCTTAATGCTGAGCACTGGAGTCGGAATTAGAATGTGCCATTGGTCAATAAACGCTGGTGTAAGTAGGTGTGGGTGGATGGGCGCCAGTGGGTGTGATAATTCGTCTTGCATACACAAAGAGTGCCGTGAGAGAGTGATATGCTCCCGAAAACGAACGCGTAGTGGTTTACATACGAATTAGAGGCGTGGGACAGGTGAAAGGTCGGCGGGGAAACTTTTAGAAGCCGATAACACTGTCCATGTAAACTTTGAAGCACCGAGCGGCAAATTGGATTGAGGAGAACTCTCTTATCGTGTTGTTGACCAGACAAACAGTTTTCCCGGTGTGATGGAACTATAGAGTAAACATTTCTATGTGAAAGTGGGCAATGAAAAAAAAAGCGTCATTGAAACGGCCTAGAAACTTTTGAGACTTGCATAGTTTGGCATTAAGTCAGGCTTGGAATTTAGATTTTCTAAATGCTTCTAGTTTACTCGAATCAGATTTTATAAGTTTGGTTTTAAATCAAAATATTCCAAGAGTTCTGTATTTGAAAAGGCGACTATGGTAAATTGTATATGGCAGGCTTATGAAGTAACAAAAATCTTATAACACAAATGTTCACAAAATACTATACATATCATTTTGGTTACGTATTTATTTGTAGTATTATGGGATTACAGTATTAATGTGTTTCTGTCTCCTTTCCAGGCATACGAGCTGTCGACCCTGACGGGGACACAAGTGATGTTGCTAGTCGCGTCAGAGACTGGCCATGTATACACGTTCGCGACGCGGAAGCTGCAGCCCATGATCACGTCAGACTCCGGCAAGCGGCTGATCCAGACGTGCCTCAACTCCCCCGACCCGCCCACCACCAGCGAGCAGCGCATGGCCGCGACGGGCTACGAGGAAACAGAGCTCACGTATAACGTAGTAGACGAGGATATGAAGGTGAGGCAATTGGCGTACGCGGGCTCCGCGCAGTACCCGCTAGAACACCACCCCGGGCTGGCGCCGTCGCCGCTGCAGCAGTACCACCAGCACCCCCCCTGCCCCTCGCCGCTCCCCCTCAGCTCCCTCGGACAGCCGTACTCGCACGCTCACCTCTCGCACCCCCACATGTCCCATCACCCACAACGGTAGTTCGATGGCACTTAGACTAAAACCCCGACATCGGCGCGCCCCAGCGGCAGGTTACGACTGTTTAACGAGATAGTCACGTTCTAGATTAGATTTTTTAGATAAGAGAAAGAATAATATACAAGCAATAAACTGTTTTGTTAATATATTTTGTAAATATTTTGACGAGTAGATTGTTCTCGCTGATCACGTCGCTCCAGGTTTGAGTTACGGACGTGTTTATGAAAGTTCTGTTTTTGCGTAATATAATAAAAATGTTCAGTGTGTTGATGAGCGAACGTCTCATAACCGATTGCGAATCGAGATTGACGTATTCATTCAGATCGTTAAAGATAAGAACAGCCGTGGACGCAAGAAATGAATTATCACGTGGTGGAATTTTACGCTTCCGTTGACGGAGATTTCATCATTTATCAAGATTATTTTCTCAGTAATTTTCACGTTGTTTACAAATAGATTTCTGAAACGTATATACCCTATAAAATTTCACCGTGGCCGGAGCTTAAAATTTAAATTGAACAAGATGATTCAATTAAAATCTATCGAAAAATCCTATCAATGAAATTGATGATCTCAGCCGCAAAGATGTCGAAACGGATAGATCAGTGTTCGGTAGCGAAATAATCTGATTTAAAATCGGTTTATAATTAACGCCACGGACCGGTTTATCGTTTAGAGTGACGACTCGGAAGTGGGAGCGGTCGCGCTACTATTGATTCATTATTGTGAATGAATCGGCCTTTCATTCTAGCTCTTTGTAAAGTTCACGTATTCGGAACGACGCTTAATAATATTGATTATAGACCAAATCGTAGAGAGACGCTAACGACCATTCTAATTAGCATACGTTATAAAGTTAAACGCGGCCAAAGAAAAATGAACTGAAAGAATAGACTGTAAAAGTATCGTTGGCGGTGAATATTTATGAAATACCAAAGAAAAGAAAGAAAAAATTAATAACAAAGTAGGTAGCAGGTGTTATTTGTAACTAGAGACAGTTTCCAATTATCAAGGGAGCGCGCTGTCGCCTCAGGTTCTAAGTCCAGTCGGCCCGTGATCCGGATTATCAAGAAACTTAATTGAAAATTACTTTCGGTGGTACCGTCAGTGATTATTATAAATTCTCCTGTCAAACTCGACGCCGGCCGTCGAGTTACGGGGAAAATCAATCCTGAGTAACGCAGTAGCTTTCACGTGCCGACTCGTATACGTCACTGCGCACATCCAGCCGCATGAAGCAACACAACTCGGGCACATGTGGACTATATTCCATTCCGATAACTATCGCGCCTAATTGTGTTCCGTATCGTCTTGTTCGCGCGAACGGTTAATCAATGAAGCCCGCGACTGATCAAATACACCCAAATACGGAGCGTTCGACGCGTCGATTCATTGAGCTGCTCGGATTCGATTCGATTCATCCATTAAGTGCTGAACACACCTTGCGCCGCTAATCGGACACTATTTATTCATCGATTTGTACCCAGTAGCTGCTCTCGCGGCCGTCGCGTCGATTGCACCCGACGATTAATTCTCGTACCTAATTTGCATATCGTTTTAATTTCGAACCCATCCGGCGCCCACTGAGCCTTCGCCCCCGACCTCGAATATCGCTTGTGAGCTCCGATATGTTGAAATCGATTACGTCGATTCGTTCGTTTCGCGGGCGGGTCGATAAAAATCTCTCGTCTTCAGGTGGGTCGTTCTCACCGAGTCCTCGTTTGACGTACGGAAATAATACGTCCGGACCGATATCGATCATTATTGTTCGCGCATCATCGATAACTCGAATCGATTGAAATATTCACGCGGTAATTACGATTCCGAGAGATAAGCGCGTCCCGCGACGAGCGCGCTTTGAGATCTCTATCGCGCACTGTTCTATTCGCTGTACATGTTTTCGTGACTTTGTTATGTGTTGGACATACCGTATCTCGTTTTATGTGTCTTAATATTCAAAGGCGGCATTTTTCTCTCCCGCTAGGAACAGTTTCACCTGTCATCACTGTGTAGTCGTTTACATAAATATAATTCTTTACGTATTCTCGGCGTGTAATATGCGTCGTGTGTCTGTTCCGTGAATATAAACTGTATTAGCTGAGCGAGTGTTTGGCGTAACGCTGCCTCGTAGGATGCAGATGCTCTTGTGCATGAATTAGCGGTATAAATGTGGAAGTCGGTCAGTGCCCTCGCTCGGCCCGTATCCCCTAATCGAGAATACGCATGTTTCGTAACATCTCGCGAACTCTTGAGTTTTCGCTTTCGGCGTGTGCGTGCTTCGTAACATTCCTGCGTCGATCGTTTCTTTCTGTTTCGCATCACGTTCGTATCTCGCGATGCAAGGACTGGTAAAAAAGCGTAGAGACGGCTACAGGAGATGTCGCCACGAATCGTAAATTGTTAATGTTTTTTAGTAGTACAACTTTTGTACAATGAGGCTTAGGGCGCGTTTCCAGGCGGCAGTGAGTCACGCCTCCATAACGTATTCCGCGCGCGGCGGGCTCGAGACGCGTGGCGGCTATTCTCCACATCGCTCAGTAATCGCTCGTTAGGCGTCTCGCACCTAACGCTTTATTAACTTATCAATACTATTGTTTTGATAAACGCTCGGGACGCAATTTCTGTTGACTCATCGTATTGTACCGGCTAATGTGCCTACATAATTGTCTGAGTGTAAGCCGATTGGTCGCCTTGTGCAACTCAAAGGCAACAATAAAGCTAATTTGACTAATAGGTGCCTTGTAATCATCGCCGCGTGTGGTTCTAGGATTACAAGATTGCGGCGCCGACTTTCTTCACTGTTTCGTATCATCGGTTAATGAACGTCGTACTGCGCCTATTGTTTCAATTTCAGTTTTATTTGTTCTCTTGTTTAAGCCGTTTTGATTATCCTCCCGGAGACATATTTGTGTGTAAATGTTAAGGAAGCAGTGACCACAATGCTGTCGTATCCCGTGTCTCTGTTGGTGCGATCATTAATTTATTATTCCCCGCGTGAACGCATCGTCGGTTCAATATTTTAAAAATTATTTAATGTTTGCGAAATTCACGTTAAATGTTCGGTTCTCCCCTGTAATTAACGTGGTGCCGCCCGACCACCCGGACGCAAGATCGATGGACTTACAGTCGATCAGCCATAAGGCTAATATTCGTAAACCGCCTTTGCCGTGTCCCCGCTCGGCGGACAAATGAAGAGATCCGTCCAGCGCGCGGCGGCCAAACAGGAGGCACTCGCAATTTGGTGAAATTTCGACAAGAGGAATGACCGTAATAAATACCATTTGCGCCGTCATTTAGTTAATGGATCGTTGTATTAATCTGCAAGGAAAGTCGCCCGTCATCCGATGGGTTCCTCGATTCTGTCGCGTCTAATGTACACCGAACATCCAGTGGGAGCGTCGCTTGCTTAAGATTTGGGTAGTGCGTTATTTCAAGAAGCATGGGTTTCTGGTTCAGTTATCCACATTCGCGGTACGTATTATTTTAGGAGCTCCGTTGGGCGAGCACTCCGTGCACTATTACGGCAGCCTGCGCCCGCGCCGCTCTGTTGCATAATTCAGACACGAGCCCCGCCGTTTGCATTCCGATACTTGATATGTGCTTTCACATGTATTTATGGACAAGATTTTGTGTCTCCGTAATGTTTGGCGAATAAATAAATTGTGTTTAAGGCATAAATACAATGGGCGAGCCGGCGGCTCCCCTCGTTACGTCGGCGAATGTAAAGTCCGAGTAGCTTCTTGTGTTGTCGACATGTCAGCCGCTGAGATATACCCGCGGGTCGCTTGATGCTCGCTTATTTCGTTGTTTAGGTGCTTCGTTACACCGCGGTTTATGTCGGCGCTTACAAATTGGCGAGCCAGGACGCTCCAGCGTAGGGCGTCACAAATCCCCCGACGAAATTATGCCCCGACGTTTACATTGTACATCATTCTCGTGTGGCGACGTACCACTGACACGTTTATTAATTCCGCTCTCACATTTATTATCTTCACAACAAACAACCTGCCCGTTTTGACAGGCGAAATCTTTGCGATAAATAGCCATTTCTCTTGGGCTAACCAACAGCGGTGATACTAAATCCTTAAAGCTACGTTCTATATGTCAGGTAAACATTCTAGTGGCCGGTGCCAGCTAATCCGAAGTCAACGTCATTATCTAGGAGCTGCATCGGATCTAACAATTCCGCTCACATCTCACTTACCGCAATTCTAATGATTTGCGGCGGAGGTCCCCCTTTGTATGCGTCGGACACGGTCATTCGTATGCACGTTGTTGCGCTGCTATCCCGGGCTCCATCTCTGCAAGCTTCCGCGAGACGCTGCGATTGCTCTAATTGAAATTTATCCGTGGTCCCTGGACGCGTCCCGATTACCTCTGCCTAGCTTTTTAATTCCCCCCGATTAATGAGTGCAGCCCGCATTGTCTTTCTGTTATGTATGCGTCCGATTATGCGATCTCGTTTACTGGATTGACGCGGGACGCGCCTCATCCATTATAGATTTAGCCGGGAGTGTATCGTCCGACTGGATATGCCAGACGTCTGTGTCATTTCGATAATTGGACCTTCGATTATATGCCACTTGCGCAATTTACAAACATCTGTGCTAGATCCTTTGATTGGCAGCTATTGCGTCATCTGGATTTATACAAGTCCAATTAAGTGTTTTGTTTTTAATTAAATACAATGTACTATGGCTGGCTGGCCGCATTTACGAGCTTAGGCGTTCATTGGCCCATCAGAATTAGAAGTAAAGCCCAAACAATTCGCGTATACGTCACCAGTGGTGTTTGAAATGAACGGTCGGACGTTACGTATCGAGATCCGACTCGTTAATTCGACGAATCTGAGTCGGCCCACTTCCTAAAACTAGACTGGGAGACGCAGATGGTTAAAATTAGGCCCGCGCCGAGAATAGCGTAAACTGCGAGCGCGTCGCGTCACCGCGCGAGCCGACCTGCTTTAGATATTGTGTTACAGTACATCAAATCAAATCGATTCTGTTTCTCAGCCATCACTCCTACTGTATTTACTACACACATGATTTAAGCCATGAATCATACCAACGAAAACATTGTGAGAATTCCACGTTTTTTAAACAGACCGCGTGTTGGGAAATAGGTGAAGACAATTGGATTTCTAAAATAGTTGAACTGTACACAAACTTTACTGATGCCTATGTTTCTATAAAGGCCAATAAACTGATTTAAATTGAAAATAATCCGGACACGCTGAACTAACAACACCAGAGTCGCTGTCCACGTGGTCGGATAAAAATAAGTTTGGTTATTTCCAATGTTTGACGGGCCGTGTTCCACACAATGAGATGATCAGAATCATCAGGTGGCTTAACAATTGCAATGACTCAAAGTATTTGCCAAAGATCATCGGTCATAGCTCTTTATCGTAACATGACAGCATTTTTTTTAAATTTGTTGTTCAAACAATGTTTCCTCCTGTTATTGAAAGAACACAGCTTATCGGTCAAGCTTTTGTATCGCGATCTGTGCGCCGTTTCGGCTTCATCACTGGGCGAGCTAATATCTGTAGCGTGTAGTACATCTCTGGTTTATCTAGTAATGTCTTCACTAGTGGTCATCTTGAAATGGTATTGGATATGGTGCGGGGCGATGGTTCCGCGTCCATAAATTCAAACTAGCGTCCCAGTTGAGGCTCGACCGTTACCGCGTGGGAAATGATTGGGTCCCGGCCTCGGTCGGTAAGGCTTTGTTAGGACGATTGTCCACTGGAGTGGTGTAGATGCCCCGATAGGCTGTGTATAGTGCGCCTTCGCCCGCGGTGACAGCTACGTGGGAACGTCGACCGGGATTGTGTGTAAACGCCACAGTTATTTGGATGCAATTGTCATTTTTTGTTTTTAAAGATTTATGCTGGCAATTTCATGGCCTGTTGTACCGATTGAACATTCAACTGTTGACGTTCTAAGGCTTTTTGATTTAGTGTGTTACTATGCTTCAGTGTCAACTTTTATCGTTTTTTCTGTACTAGCTGTACTAACGGTTGATCTACAAAAGGCAAACGATTTCAGTTTTCAAAGCCATGCACGGCATCAGATACAGCCTCGTATATTCTATACATATTGTTATATTCTCCTTACTACGGACACTTGTGCACACAGAGTGGAATTGTACTCCCAGTTATAATGTATTCAACACGCGTCCGGCGCTAACTCGACGGCCATTCAGTACTGAAAACAAATCCTTAGCTTTTGTGACCGCCGATCTATCATAACACTTTTTCTATAGGCCAGTATCATCGAGCTTTACACAAACAAAACCCTTTCAAATGCAAATCGTCAGTACGTGCGGATTAGTTCCGCTCACACTCGTGGGAAATGTCCTAAACATATAACAAGAACCTTTCAAAAGATACTAATTGTCGTTTTAAACATTAACCTTATAAGGCCACCTACATAAACGGTGATATAATCGGCGTATTGGCTCATGGTTGCATTAGAATGAGGCGTAGGCGACGTCCTTCCACTTCGAGCGTCGATCGTGTAATGCCCGCGTTTGCTACACATACGGGCGCGTGCACTCCTGCGCATGATTTATGTATGACCACTGCAGTTGGTTCATTTAACTAGATATGTTCCGGAATTATTGTGTTGACGACAACTATCGTACCGTTGCGATCGTGTCGTGAATCTCAACCCGTTGATGCGCCTAGAGCGAAGGTGATTTTCCACTATGCTGCATGTGTTATCTGTCTCTTTTGTGTTTTCATCTTTTTCCGAAATGAGGCTGAATTTAAATTCCATATATATCCCCCTTAATAAAATCGTTTTAAATTAATTTAGTCGTCAGGAGCCTTGATATGAACACCTCACATCGAAGCCTTGTTTATGGTTCTCTTAATGCGTAATCAATGCCTGTCACCGACTCCTTAATCAGTCCAGTCACCGAAATTACCTTCATTAACAAAACGGGCCTTTCTTTTAAAAAAAACTGTATCAAAAAACCTGTTAAGTAGGTACTTGTTTTTTCTCTAGAATCGAATGTCCCTTTTAAAATCTGTAGCAAATTAAATTGGTTACGTTCAAAAGGAAAGTAAATTTTGAAACCTGAATACACAACTAATATGTGATCGTCTGGTCCGCACTTTTCACAAAAATATTATTTTTTAAATGGAAGTCTTTGTGTCCTAAAATGGGATATGGCTGATCGATTAAAGGATGGTCTTGTAAGTTTGAATTGTTCAATTTGCCGGGTTTCGAAAGTGTTGTTATAAATAGTGTGGCGACAGATGTAGGAAGTGTCGGATGCCATTCATAGTCCGGTGCGCTTGCGACGCAGGCTCTGTTCCAGAGATTGGATCGTAAAATCGTGGCGATGTTCTCTCCGTAGCTTTTGATACCGTAAGGCAAGTTATGAGAAAACAGCGTATGATAGAGCTCAGTGGAATCTTTATTTTTAAAAAGAAAGGTAAATCTATTCGATTAGGATGCGTTATACTAATTAACTTCGTAAGAAATTCGAAGAGTCAACAGACATGTAAATATTTCCACCTCATTCAATAAATCAAAGAACGTGTAGATAGAAGAAGAGGTTGTAAAAGCCAGAATAATGTATTTCTAAAATATTTAAATGAAAATGATGGCCCCATAACTTTCAATTTGTGGTTCAGCCTTTGATTGCCTTATCAATCGTGAGTGCCAGAGGTGCGTCTCTCATAACTTGCACCACAATTTAATAGTAGATAAACTGATGAAATCGCGTTAGATTCGCCGCTGATCCCGCAAATTTGACGCAAAAACGACAGGCTCTGGCCAATTTTATTGCTATAAGTAATCCTTTTGTCTGCTTGCACTTTAGTGTGACTGTAAAAGTGTCGGCGATTACTTTAAGCGTTTCCTAAAAGTAATTTAGCGTTTAGCAATTTATCTTCTATTACAGCCCATTCATTGGTATGTACGTTTCGATATATTATGTGACTAACACGCGTGCGGACACATAATGCTCGGTAATATAACTTTTATTAAGTTATGTCGATAAAAGTCTTACTATTATATTTTAACTTCAAAATACATCGATATGACTAGATTTTCTGATCCCTTCAAACTTATAAATGTTTACGAGTGGCTTTTATGTCACAAGTAACTTTTACACGTCAAGGCAGGCGCAGGTTTTACCTCGCTGTGTTACATTTAATGTCTCATTATTTAAAAAAGTTTCAGCCTTGCGAGATGTTGGCTAACTGTATCAAATTAATGAGTAGGTATGTAATCGAGCCTCGGTGGGCTGCCGGCCGGTTGATCGATAACACGCCTGTTTATTTGAACCGTATCAATTCCGGAGTGATTCGCCGTAAAACCAATATTTATTAAAAAAAATTACAAGAGCGTTCACGACGAAAAGTGACTTGAATATTGTCATTTTTGCAATAAGCACTCGCACGATAATGACCATATTTTTCTCAATGAAAGGTACGAGTAGCTACGTAAACTTCGGATTTCAAGATCCGATCGGTTGCATCACAATCTGCACCGAAAGTGGTCGTAAACTGACGAGCCTTGACAGCCTAGTATCGGGTTTTGTGATCAGTGACATTGCGGAATTGTATATCTACCGTCCTTTTCGCTCTAAGTCGTGTTAATTGCTGTTAGATAAGGATGCAAAAGTCTCCACGTTGACGCTCTCACTTCCGCCCGCCCACGACAGCGCGCGCGCAACCTACGCGACCTAACTTACTTTTTAAATCGCAATCCGGTGGTCTCGTCGCCACAATTGTTAGTGACTGTTGCCAGATTTAAATCAAAATGAATTCGAATGTTAACATTTGAATTTTTTTAAAGTTTTGTGCCTTTCCGAGTGTGTGACGTCATTGAGTAGGTGGTGCGCGCGATAAAAAGCGTTCGCGGTACACTTGGCGTTACACAACCTTTCGAAATGGCCATCCTCCTTAAATTATGACTTAATTCTGTTCTCTCTTTTGTGCTGTTATTCGATATGTTTTGTAATAACGGTACTGCAATATCTACTTTGTGATTCCGAATGTCACTATTGCTCTCAGCTTTATAGTTGCAGATGTTGTAAAATTCTACATTAAGCCCTGTCCCAATAAGATTTTTAAAAGTTTGTTTTAAGAAAATAACTCGATAAATGATTTCTGTTTTTAGTTTATAAGCTCAGAAATTCAACACTGATACATTTTTTATGTAAATTTGGCTTAAATTTTCTCAATAAATTCTTTACAACGCAAACTTAAGTTAGTCTAATAAAGTTTATAGCAAATGTTCTTCGAGACGTATACACGGACCGTAACTCAGTTCCTCGCAGATCGAATCATACAAATAAACAAGTCATTAACATAAAACCGTCATAAATAGTTGATATATCAAAACGGAATGACGCATAGAATGTAGCGAGACAAGAGCAAAGACAAACAAACAATCTTACGTGACTCGCTTTACCAAATCACACGAGACGCGAGGCTTAGCATAATAAAACATTTATGTTCGCTATGTACATTTTGTTCATATATTTTCGCGTTATTTTAACTGTAAGGAAGGTACGGAATCGCAGAAATAAATTTTGATTTTCGCTCAATGTTAGGTAAGTACAATCAGACTCAGAAGTAAGCGAGCTACAAAATTTACATTTGTGACGCAAATCGATTACTGTAAGGTTTACTCTAATGCATTTTACTCATTAATTCTCAGGCCATTAAACGAGTGCCATCCTCTTTGTAGTTTTAAGTCCAACGATTACTGAATTTGAATGCAACGAATTAATTTTAAGGACCATTGATCATTCTCTCTTAAAATATCCCGTTCCCTCTAAATTGGTGCTAAATGTTGGTGTTGCTGCAGCGACTTCGGATACATTCATGGGTGATCTCTTAAAAATTGTTTCATAATAATTTTAATGGTTAAATTCTAATATATATTTTTATAATGTAGTTAGTTAGTGACAGTCCTTAAGGACCAAGTCCTGTTATTGATACCTGTATGTACGTAACATTCCCAGTGTGCGCTTCAGTGTATATTTTTAACATTGTTTGTGATCCATCCAGAGTAACGAGTATAATGTAAGGCATGATGTGTGTTTGAGCGACTTTTGGAACATTTGGTCGATGCTTTGTTACAATATTTTTGTACTTCGTGATATCTGAGTTCGCGTGGGTGTCGGCACACGACGCTCAGTCGCCGGTGATCAAATAAAGTGGTTTTAGAATGAATATTAAATTAACAATCAAACTAGCATACACAGACTATTTAATGATCAATCTTACCATTTATTTCCGAACATAATGATTTAGTTACTATAATACTTATTTATTTTTATTTAGTTTTTAAATTATTCTCATTCATATTTTAACGAAGCATCAGCCAATTTATAGTTCAATTTTACTAGTATCCAAATTTTTATAAATGGCTAAGTTATAGTAATAAGTAAGAAAGTGCTAGTAAAATTGGATCTCGCGATTTTGACGTTGATACAATAATAATAATAATAAATTAATATATTAAGTGTTAAGTAACGTATGTATCCTAACAAGTGATGCGGTTGTACACTCAGCCACATAAATTGCTGAATTGGCGTTATCTTGTAAATATTCAAAAGTACTTAAAAAAAAATTTTTAATACAAGTTCGTCAATATTTTTTAAAGTTTGTTGTTGCTGACTGTACTTATAAAGACTTATGAAAGTGTCTTATTAGTGCCTTATGAACGACCAAGTGAGAAGCCGAAGATTGTACTTAAAATTAAATTAATGACTGTTTCTCAGTATTATTTTACGGAATCTCCGAATGTCAGGCCTCTGAAAACTGTGGTCGCGGTATTTGAATTATCGGTACTTAATTATTTTTTGAAGCACTAAGTTAACCAGACGCTAGTCTAGAATTTTGTAAGAGATGTCAAGAAGATTTTTTGGTTATTTAAATACTGACAATAATAGTTCAAATGTAGAGACGTGTTGACACTTCACTTGTATTCACCCAGATCCTTCATAATTCATGAAAGCAAATCAGTATTCTTTCTGAAATATTATTAGCTTTAATACGATAGTACTTGATAAGTAAAAAGTAATTCATTCCCTTATTTATCCTTCAACAAAGGAAAAAGTGCTATTACTGGTGAATGATACCTTAATTTCCTTCCCGACGTCTTGTTTTTGAATCTCAGCCGACAAGCGAAGTGTCAATCATGAAATTAGGCACGCCGTTGACAGAAACATTAGCCGAACGCCGAAAAACAAAGACAAAAACATCGAAAACATATATTTAAATATGAAATTAAGTTTTTCGACGCGCGCTCATTGCTTTCCAAGACGATTATTCATGTTTCGCTGATAAATGCGCGACGTGCAATAATTCCATTCTCGTTTAAAAGCTTGTTCGTGTTAAGGTCTTTACACACATGCGGTAGCTACATGTATACTTTTGTATAAAATTTATAGCTCTCATTATAATATTTATAGTACATTTTTGACGTGTGACTTTATTGTGGTCCGCGTGTGTGTAATTGCCTGATATACTTTAATGTAACGATGAGTAGGGAAAATTGTTTGCAAGCTGTAAATGAAAATGAATTACCTGCTGACTGTATCACGTGGAAGTGCGCGTCCAACTTCATAAATTATTTATGTAATCAGTATTAAGCTGTCACAAAAATTTACAATAGCCATTAAAAAGTTAATGTTGAAAATGTTAATTAATTCATTTACACCTTGGACATATATTTTCGGCGGTTACTGCAACATTTGAATGAATATTACTCAGTGTTTTGACAATATTTTTGGGACATTACTCCAATGGTTGTGAAATGGCCGACTGTAATTCAAGTAGAAAGAAAATTACTCGATGATTAAGTTTTTACTATGAAGTCACGCAAGGGACGTGACATTTTGTCCCCTTCGTGACGCGAATGACAATGTGATAGAAACAATACCTAAAGACGCTAGATCATTGTTACTGTAAAATACATTTTTTGTAAATATGTACAATAAATAACATAATAAGCGAGGTCTTGTAATACTAGATGCAATGTTGTAAAAGTTTTTTCTATTTAAATATTTTTTGAAAGATTTAATCTGCTCTATTTTTAATAAACTTATTTTATCGTTTCGAGTAATTTATATAATGTGGTTGTACAATGTCGTAGATGAAATCGGAAGAGACATTACAAAAAATATATATATAAAAAATAATAAAACGTTAAAAAATCTCATCAGGTTTTGTATTGTGACTAAGATCATCCTACCTCCCCATCCACTGTCGGATAATCCCCGGGAACTTGGTCCTCTATGATGTCCTGTACCGGAACTTGAAGTTCCACCCAGCAAAAACTTTTGAAACTTCGAGTAAGTAACGTAATCTTTCCTTTTTAAAACAAAGGTGGTGGAACTTCAACGACGGCACCGTGAATCGGAACATGTAAATAGGGGCGGTGACTAAGGGGCCCCAATTAGGGTACAACACTATTTTATCGACATTCGGCACATCATTTAAAGGCCTAAAGTGATGTGTACGCATTCGATGGAATTTTGTTGTACTTTAATTCTAGTCGCCGCCAAATGGACCATAGGGATCATCCTCCCTTCACGTTTTTATTGCAAACGTTGTCGTAAAGCATCCAATTCGATGTTTTTAATTTCGTTACATTATTAATATCGGTGTTTTAAAGGGGTGTGTCCGATAGTGTTTGGCTTTTATCGATGCTACAATCCGACCGAATCGAGATGCTCGCTCATGAACGCGTGCGGTCATCAGAGCGACGCATATTCGATTCTGTCGGTTGATCGTTTTTACTGTGTCGAAGCCAAAAGCTGTATCGCTGTCCCCATAATTACTTTCGCCGTTCAGACGCGAATATTACAATCATAAACATGCAATAATTGCTCAATGATCCACCTTCGGGTTTGTGAACACCGGCCGTGGAAAGGCTTTACGGACAGCTTTCTTTTGCCTTCGATAGAGTAACGGTTTTAATTCTAGAATTTAAGTTTGGCCAATCTTTTGCGTCTTGTGAACATTGAAGAGAGAAAATGAAGACTTCAGTAAGGTACGTGGTGTTTTCTATTATCTACTAGATTTAAGTTAATTTATTAACGACTAACAACTGACAATTGCATTTTGTGTGTATTTTGATGTGCTTTTCAGGTATGCTTTACAGGTATCAATAGTTTTGTGTTTACTGAATTTTATGTATTTATGTTTACAATTTAGAGACTTTTCGTCATATTTCACCACTAAAGTTGAAAATATAGCAAAAAAAAAATAGCAACATTAAATCATAAAATATTCCAAACTTTCATTTTAGAAATCGTTTTAATAGGTTATGTGCTGATTCATAAATCAGACTTCCAAAACACCATAAACATTCAACTCTCAGCGTACAAGATAAACAACACGAAACATATTAGTTTTTTCGCTTTCTCGCCGACATATTGTAACTCATGGCTTTATGCACGATTCTGCATAAAGTAACACCTTATTTTTCCACATTCATTAAGTAATATATTAAACTGGACACCAATATTATCTGTGAGGGGTCAGGACTTAATGCATCAGTTTAAAATATTGTGACGTACAATGAATAATCTTTAGTACGTGCGTCGCTTACTACATAATGCCGGCCATTTTCATTTGAGCCTACACTTTCGTCTCGCATTGCTTCGTTTTCAAGAAATTCTTATTTTATACGAGGGTAGGTGTATCTTTTATGCTGGTCAAGTAATTTCACAAGTTGATCGTCATTTCAATGGGGTAAATTTATAGAGGATTCTAGTGCCGTTCGTCTGCTTGCAGACTTTATTTGACCGTCAATCTGCTTGTCCAAATGATTGTAGTATGGAGATTATCCAGCTTATAATAGTACAATGGGCGATTGAGACCGTGTGTATTGGAAATTGTGTGTGGTCTTTGATTATTAGTTAGATATGTTAATATGTTCATATACCTACTACATAATGGATACCTATTTCAAAAATATTAACCTACATTTGTCTCAATAAAAAAGGGAGCTTGCTGCTTGAATTAAAAAGAAAATCCAATGCTACAAAATAGTTGAATAATTTCCTGATTACTTAATCCTATTTAATAGAGAGTAGAGTCAATACTAGTCGAAAATCAAGTATTATTGAAAGCATTACATTTACTTGGAAAACTTTTCGCTTTTATTACTAAGATTTCTTCACTTAAATACTTCGGAATATATTACAGTTGGTGCTCCTACAGTTTGTCAGTTCCTTATGGAACATCACAACTTTTCCCATCACACTAAGCTTTCGTACTTCTACTTGTTAAGTTCCTGTCGATTCTGTCGATGTACAACTTACAAACTTGCCTGAACAACAGTTTTCTTCGACTCCTTTTGTCGTGAGCATCATCACTTGATCGTTAGAAGTGAAAACAATTTGTTTTATTGTTTTATTCGGAATTGGAGTTTTTGTTGGAAACTTAAATGCAGCTTTTATTCTTACAATTTAACTATCATGTTCCTCGCAGTACAAATTATGTCGCTGAAACGATTCTGTGACTGTTACTTTTGTTTACCATGAAAAAAGGCGTTACTCATCTCATGCGATTACTCGAATCCTATAAAACGTGCAAATGTCGTAAATTATTCCATTGCAGCAGCAATTTCTACTTACGATTTCATGCAAATGAAAAAAAGATAATCAATTTCAGTTTCACAAACAAATGTTCATTGCGTTGTAACGCTCCATAAGTGTTGCGTTATGTTGATGTATGACTGTTGATTGTCACATTATGTAGATGATGGTCAGTGAGAGCCGTGATCGACGTGCCCGCAGTCATTACCGAGATTCCTACTTAATTATTTATGTAGGCATTTGAAGGCGAGTTGGTAGGTAGTAGTTTTTGCGCGCACCTGACCCATCTGCGGACTATAGTTGTTCTAAAACAACAGGATAACGACGGAGTACCATTTATACTTGACGGTTCTTTTAGATTATTGCAGTTTCTTAAAATAATCAACTTTTGAGAGACAGTAGTTAATTGATAGAAACAAAAGCATAAGCTTAACTATCGGCTGTCAAAAGCTTCTGAGGTATCAAGAAAGCCCATGATATTATTGCGGGAGTAGATCAAATCCAAGAAGTAGGAAACGATGGACACCATTTCACCGATTGTAGCATTTTTCTCTAAATAGAAATAAATTGAACAACTCCAGATGGTACTGAATCTACGACAGCATTACTATCTAAGCCAGAAAAACCTTTCGAACACATTTCGGAGATTCAAGCAAACTTTCCATTTATAACCAGTGTCCCGTTCCTGTCGCGTCAAACTGGCACACGAGGACGCACAGCGATAACGTGGACACGTTATATTAATGCAAATTGCCCACCGACCCACCATCCTGGTGTTATCGAGCATTTTTATACGCGCCAACAGAAATACCACGATGCCATTACTTGGATGCGTTCCGTTGCGTTCACATGCGTGAGAATGATTATATTTAATACTCTTATTGTGTTGTTTACAAATCGATTTCTTTGGTTAATGTTAAGGGATGAAAAAAGGTTGAGTTACTGGCGGCGTGCCCGAGTTATGGTTATGGGTTCGGATAGCTGTTGATGTTTTGTTGGGGGTAGATTAACTTTTTATTGGATGGCTTGCTTTCAGTGGGTTTGATTTTGAGCTTTGAATTTTACACCTCTGTAAAATATATTGACACTGTCCCAAAGAATGGTGAACTAAACTTCTAGACCATGCCATTTAAAGCTGTTAATCTATTTATTATTTCCCAGAAACACTACGTCGCCAAAAACTGGATTTACCAGATTAAGATAAGAATTAAATATTGCAGCAACAAATAGAATATCGCTTGCACGATTTCAATTTTTGATACACCCAAAGAATTTTTGGGTGCGCCTTCCATCGATAAGTCATTAAACATAATTAATACGTATTATAGAAGTGATATTTGTAACAATTTCGTATACTTTCTATCTACCCACGCTAACTATTTACGTGTTTGGAACCAAAAATAGAGAATAATTTGTATAGTTAGTCCGATATTCAATATTGTGAGAGAGAATGGGAGCTTAGGAAGGATTAAGCTAAGGGTCAAGCTATTTTAAGCTAGGCAGTTAAGCGGTTGACCTAAATCCGTTACATGCAAGCTGTATGGAGGTAGGTCAATTAATCGATTAGTCTATCGAATAGTACTAAGTGGCTTTGATTGTTGGGACGGGACACTTTGAATGCCTTTAATGAAACGGATAAAAGGAACGTATGTTGGTTTATAACTTACCTGATTTAGTTGAACAAGAACAGATGGCGTTTTATTAAGTCAGAAGTAAATGAAAACATAAAAATATAACGTAGTGCTTATGAATGAATGAAATGAACGTTTTTCTAAAGTCTCTCCAATTATTGAAGATGAAGAGTTATGAATCAATTTTTTTTATCCTACGTCACCTGCATCAGGTCTTCGGCCTTCATAAAGCCGATCCTATCAGATATCAACTGACGCTTTAATATTTACGCTCTGTTTTTCTGCGCTTGGATGAATTATTGGTCATTAAAACTTATATTATGTGCTAACTACTATCATAATTAGGTAGTAACTGTCCGACGTCTGCATTCGTAGAAAAAGCTGTTAGTGGATCTTGGTCTTAGCATAAGGATTGTAATGAGCTCGAAACGAAGGAAACATAAATCCGAACAAGTACTCGTAGAGTTCGCTTAAATATCACAGAACATTGTGATTTTACTCTTTCAATCCTTTACACAATACATCTGATTCATACACCATGAATTCCGTTGAACTTTTAACAAAAAGTCATCTTATTTTAAACAAAAACGATCAGGGCGTTACTCGGTCAACTTGACCCTACAAACACATAGTAATTTTGAAAGTACCCTTAAAAAATCAATGCCTTTACTCTTGCATTTTCAATTACCGTCAGAAGACTTGATTTCAATTATATGGTGGGGAAATTGTTGGTTGGAACCATCATTTAAATGTTAAGCGTTGTGTAGTCGTATTTACTGTGCGGCGCAGAAATCACATGGCTTATGGGAGTCGGATTTTACAATAAATTATCATTTTTGCTTGTTCACGCAACATTGGACTGTCGAAATTGCGTAAGTTGATGTTTTTTGTGAGCGCGTATTATTGTGTGAAAAGTCGGCTCACTTGTTTTGTTTTCTTTTTATTGCACAACTGTGAAGTGTGAAGCTTTTTTGTCTTTCTTTTATGAGTATCATCCGTGTGGATTTAAAGGAGGAAAGAGTGAATTATCTTTTTGTGCTCTGGATAATATTTGTTTATGATGAGTAAGCTGAAGCTTTTAGGGAATGGTTTTGAGCGATTCATTTTAAAAGTGGATTTAGGGATGGCAGATACTTTCTCGCTTTAAGAATCTCTAGTTTAAACTTAGCACCTACTTTATATGACAGATCCCAACGTCTCACTTAACAGTAATTTGATGCATGACATGCTTTTGAGATCCCTATTCAAGGAGCTACTAATTGCATTCTTTGGAGTAGTTACCCTAAATTGAAGACTACTAATTCATAATTAGACATTCAGTCACTTTCACATAGGTACATCTAACAGTACCTATGTCTGGTTACCTGACACAGCCCAGTGACTAAATATAAGTACGATTTAGGCACTTTCTGGCTGTTCAATTTAGGCAATATGATATTTGGCTATTACTCACGATGACATAAGTTCCTACAGCCGGGTCTCCCAATTTGAACCACTCCAACGTTTTACAATATACTTCCAGAACCACGAAAACAAAACACCGATTCGATTACGAAAAAATTAAGGTCAATTATTTTTAAATCACAAGACTCATGCGCAGACGTTAGTGGGTCGAGCAAAATAAGATTTTAACTCGGAACGGAATAACCAAAACGAGTTTATCATCAAGGGAAGATTTTCAATAATTACCTATAACATTAAGACTGCAGTTTCATTAAGCCGCAAGTCGCTGACATAACCAGAGAAATTAAAACGTTGGACATCAATTCACATGTTAATACGTATTTAGTAAGAAATTGGATTTTCGATGGTGACATAAATATGGGAAATTATGTTTTAATGGGAAGGGATTATATGTCGTGTTTCGCGATAAATTTGATTGTAGCGGTTGTATAGTGGTGTGTTACGGTGTCATGAGGTCGGTGGGACACTTGAAAAGGTCAGGGAATTTGGTGAATAAAGATTGAGTGACACTTATTTTTAAAATAGTAACAATGGAGCTTGTTGCCGGCTCTTCTCTATAGGAAACGACCAATTGGAACCGTGCACCTAGCTTCTGACGTTTCATAAGTGCCCATGTAGGTTTATGTGAAATAAAATATTTTGTTTTTGATTTTCCGAGATTGAGTTAAGTTTCATCCTAGGCGCGTTTATTTGTTTATGTAAAATTTTGAATTGAATCTATAGGTACCTCTAATATTTCTGACTTATGTTGAGCACAATAAAATGAAAATTCCTGAAATCTTCTCTTCCATTAGCTGCAGAACAAAGGTCGCGAGAGTTATACGCATAACCGTAGTAGGAAAAACGATTGGTGATCCTAGTCGGATATTGTTAGTACAAAGGTTGGTGCTGTAGGAGGATCCTTGTGATGTCACTGCTTCAGACAAACGTCAGACGACGGGTAATCTAGTTTTGCTAGATACCTAAGTAGATAGGTAGATGAATCATTTATTTGGTTAAACACAGTAGAAGAGACACATTACAAAAAGGCACAATTAAATGATAAACATGCATCTATAATCTCCTCCTGTTTTTGAAGTCAAGTTAAAATCGACAACTTTCTCAAACGATTCAGAGAGGAATGCACCAATTTGACCAAGCTAAAGTTTTCTTTTTTTGAAGAATGAAGTCGAAGCCTTAAATTCGTATGTTAGCGTAGAAATCATCATCAAAATGAAACGTCAACACCCAAAGATTTATAGCCAAAATTATAAAGCGCAGGCGACACGTTTTAAATGCAAAATAAGCTAAAAGTAAGCACTTAACAATTTTGGTGTTACCGGGAACACTGCAAAACAATTTGTTTGATGATAATATTCGAGCGTTAATTCGAGGGCCGTCGTCGATAAGATTGACGGACTGCCGCGTGGCGACGCGTAATAAAAATGTACACTGAATTCTTTTAGCGAAAATCTTTTTTGCAGATGCGCCTTGGTCTGTTAAATTGGATTTTAGCCCTTTCAGGTGCTGTTTTCTTTGCAAGAAATATACATCATAGTGACGAAGCTCAAGTCAAAGAAGTAGCAAAAAGTTTATCGCTTTTTCTCTAAACAGAAATAAATAGAGGTTTCTTTAATAGTAAACTATAATATATAGTACCGTTATGATCTTCTGATGATTCATATTAGAGTTAATGGGGTAAAATATAGAGCCTGAAGTATGATAATCTAAAGTCGTTTTTGGCTGTCAACATATAAACCTTCTGTAAAACTTTTACATCTACGATACCCGGGGGTCCATTTCACGGTATGGTCTTCTCCATTAACAAGCATTACCTTAATTTGTTATAATAAAACATCATCACCTGTACATCATTAAAGACCTGTACTGCTCCAAGCAACTATTAATATCTATTAAGAAATTAAATTTAAAGACCAGAAAAGTGCTTAGCCATTTATTATGAAACATTCATACAAGATCGCCAGTGGTCTAAGTACTATCAGATAAGATAATGTGAGACTTGAACCTGAAGCCACGTGTATTAAAAATATGCATTTTGATTAATATTGGCATCAAGTGACTTCATAACAATTTATAACTCGTTTGTCAGAGGACAGAAAGGCTAGTTTAAAACGTGTGGGATACCGACAGCACAGGGTTGCATATAGAAAAGTTACTAAGACAAAGCCTATGGAGTTGTATCAATTTATACTGACACTCGGATACCACGTTAGCAACCAGAAGAGCAATTCTCATTACATAAGTCCAGGCAAACCGAATGCAAATTGAATGTCTATTAAAAACTAGACCTTTAGAGATTAGTTTGAAAACGGACAGTATGAATTACATATGCTCAACAATTGTTCTAGAATATTGGTTTCCTTTCCTTAAAGCTCCAACATTCAAACAAACTCGATACCTATAACAACCGAGATATTTCACATCAATTTACCTATCAGATTCAATAAATAGAGGTACAGCTTACGGGGACTCCCATCATTCTCGATGTATCGAATTTAACACAATAATCGTCGATCATCGCTATCGACTGATTAAAATTGCGGGTCAGACGTTGTTGAACCCACAATGTTGTGCTTGAGTTTTATAGCTATGCGGTTCTGGTTTGGGGGAAGATTGTCCTGAGATGGGAGCTAAGATTGATACCGTTTTTAAGGGTATCCCTTAAACATGTAGAAAGTATAGAGTGAATGAATGATTTATTTGCCAGAATATAGGTACATAGGTATGACATGGTATTAGGAACGGTTTCACTGTATTCCACTTTCCAGTCGCAAATATTTAAGTTACATTTATAATAGAATATATTTAATTGTATTAAGGCTCCTTCAAACAAGCGACGCGACACAAAGGCACCGCGTGTCGCGTGATGAGCGGTGCCTTTGCGTCGCGCGCGATTCGCGTCACGTGTCGCGACTGTTTGAAGGAGCCTTTATGCATGCACTGTATTAAATACAATCACATTATAGACTTACGTTGCTTAAATAATAATTATTATTGATGTCACTAAAAATTATAATAGTCAAGGGGATTTTAGAAATTCAGAGTAGGGTCATTCGGTGATTGATGCAAATTCTTACATAAATGAACCGTGTATATGTTTGTTGATCCGATCAGACCTTCAAAACTAAAGCAACTTCAAAACTACGCGTATCTTTGACGATTTCTTTAATATTCGTATCTACACGCCTCGCAAACCTTTTAGAGAGAGCCACTTCAATTGGCTAATTCTAATTTTAACTCCCCAATCACATATTAAAATCTAAATTAATATAACAGATTCTTATCCTCAAGTCAAATTTATAACGTGTCGCAAACGCATCTTTTAACACGGAAGTGTTGCCCAAAAGATGGTGCTTTTAGGTGCGTTTCGTGGTACCCCATCAATTTTGCGATGCTATCCGATTTTTCTGCAAGCGTTGATTGAATCATGCAAATTAGTTTTAACACGTTTTTATAAAATGTGGCGGATTTTAGCGATGTTATCTTTAAGTGAAGGAATGAGTTTAACACAAGAAGTTGGAAATTACGCCTGTGACAGAAAATTTGAGGAGTAGCCAGTTGTGGTGGTCCATGTGATGAGGAGGAGGAAGGAACATGTGATAAGAAAAGTGTTAAGTATGAATGTGAATAGTTTGACATGCAAATTATAGTGTTCCCACTGCCGGGGACACAGGCCTCCTCTGTGACGAATATGGATGGTTTATCAATAAATACTACAGGGAGGCAGGGACATCGAAGCTCCAACTGAAACCATGAATTCAGTAGTTCACCGGCGTAGACCATTTTCGTAGTTTCTCAAAAAAAAAAAAACTGCTTCATATATATCTGTTTCATAGAAAAGTGAGGTCAAAATGTAGGGCAATTTTTTTTTAATAAGGAGCTTACAAGGGCTAAGGCGCGGTCACTGTCGGATTGCATAGAAAAGAAAGAGACGCGCGATGACACAACGCTGGTAATTTATTGCAAAATATGAAGCAATTATGGATTTAGAAAAAATCTATTCATTGTACTAAAAAATTAAAACACTGTTACGTTAGCTTGTAGAATAATCTGACAAAATATCTGATTGTTTGCATGTATATTAGTATGGTTTTTAATCGTTAAAAATATTTTTTAGAGGTATCGTCGTGATTTTTTTCTATCATATCAAGTTAATTGTATTATGTTTTCAACACACTATTTAACTAGCATATATCCTGCAGAATATTATATATATTTCTGATTTTGGTTACTGCAGTGGATCATATATTTTTAGGCATTATAAATTTGCCTTTAGGTCATGTAGTCCCCTTAATAAGCGGCGATCTATTTCAACAAAGGGGGGTGCAGAATCATGAATTGAATCCATGGTATCAAGTTGTGCGTTAATGTCCCTGCCACCAAGTATATGGTATGATAGCAGACAAGTGGCAGACCAAAGAAAAGTTAGACGGGTTGAGTGAAATATCACATGGCTAGGAAGGAAGTGAACTCAAAGATGACGATGAAAAGAAAATGGCGTTTCACATCGATTCCAAATAAATTGGGGTAAGTGCAGGAGGATGACGATCTTCAACGGAAGTTTAATAACTAGAAGTATTTACAGTCTGCTCCAAGTAACTTAGGAAAGTCGTATCAAAATGCCAAAAGTTAAGGAACCAAAGAGTAAAGTTACGTAGTTGCTTGTACTAATGGTCGATTTACCCGAGTTGATACGCTTTTGAAACTGTTCGTGTAGGTACATCGTATCTTCGAGAAGTGTCCAATTAATATAGCCGTTTTGAACTTAGTTTCATTCCAAAGAAAATCAGACTGTTCCTACTCAAACTGGGGGTTAACATCCGTTCCTTTTGATATTATGTATAACGACACCTTTTCCAGTCCCGATTAAAAGATGATGATGATTAATTTATACTTCAAAATGGCTTCGTCGTGCATCATAAACAATTACAGCTTCGTCCATCAGCCATCATTTTGCGTATTTATCATACTCTTCATCAACCTGTCACCATAATGTAAGAGACCGTTAACAGGTGCCTCTACCTACAACTAGTGCGTGCACATCGATAAAAATTAAATCGATTGTTGATCCGATTATATCTATATTAATTGTTGTTAAATATGTCGAGATAAAAATGCTAGCAAGCGTCTACTGCGTGATCAATAAGATGTAATCGATGGTTGCTCCGATTATAGCGATATTAATTGTTGTCAAAATGTCAAACAAAATGCGAGAATAATTCGGAGCTTGTCGATTTATGACGATAATTTAGATAAAATTGATCGTTATAAAGATTATTGTAGATGTGAGATAGTTGTTGGAGAATGTTCTTTTGGTTAATTGACTTTATTAAAAGTAGGTTATTAAACGTTTCTCTTTCTTTGAGAATAAAGGCTCCCACAATCGGGCGGCGACTCTTGTAGATTTTCATAGAAATTTTTGTACCAGAGTCGACTCATTATGTCGCGTCGCGCCGATTGTGGGAGCCTTAATAATGTCAGTAATGGCAACATGCAAGTTCTGAAATAGATAGGTATTCAAATTATTTATTGATTATTACTGACTAGAACAATTACCGTGTATCATATTATCTTCATTCCTAGTCCGAACAAAAGTATTGCCCAGTCTGTCTAAAAAACTTCACTACATTTGGTCGTTAAATGTAATTGCGTCATTATGACCCCATCTTCCCAAACACGGACAAGAATAAGAAATAATGCGAAAAACGACAGATAATGGTAATTACTATTCTTCACTCATTGACATCTCAAAGAACAAATATTTTTTATTTTTAAATCGATTCTAATAATGATAATACGGTAAAGGAATCGATTCTATCTGCATATGTATGCACTATTGGATGGGCGAGTATTTATATATATGTGTGTAGAGATATATGTTGGTTTAATCTATAGACTGGGTAAGTGTTGAAGGCATTTTTATTGTAAACGATTATCGTTTCTGTGTGGACTTTGATGGGATGATTGCATTTTTTTCATTCATTTTTGACATTTAATTTGGAGAATGTTCGCTCTTTTATTGTTCATGTCCTGTTAGACGACTTTGATCCTTACTGTCATCACTTTAAGGATAATTTTATGGTAGATATTTGGCTGGCGTCGGCCGAAAGAGCTTTCATCAATACGTTAATCGTACTTTTTTGTAGTAGAAAGTTATTGATTATTATCGATAATTTTCGCTTATGGTTTGCATCATGTGATATTGGCAAGACATGCTATAGAATAAGATTTTTTCCACAGCGACTTATTTTGATACACAGTGAGGGCCGAAGGGTTTTTGTCGAGCTTATTGTTCTGAGGACTAAGCAGAGGCAATCAAGAAATAATGACAATGATAAAACATGATTTCGTTATCGTTATTAATATTACTGAAAAACATACAGTGGAATCGAGAAGCGTTCCATCAGATCGAGAAGACTGTATATACAAAATCAAACTACTTAAATCTGTTGAGGTTCACTTAGTTCAACCATGTAAGGAAATGTCACCTTAAAGAACCATGAAAAATACTTCCTATTCAATATCTAGTATTCGCAGATTATAATTTCTACAGAGATGTTTTGATGTGAATACTTCTTTAGGCGCGTTGAGCACTTTTTGGGTGAACAAAAAGCGTGAAACTCGCGTCATCATCACCGTACGCTTCCCATGAGCGGGTTTACAAGTTACTTAGTTTTCACTTCTATCGGCAGTCCCCAAAGACCAAAGACTGCCCTGATTTTATGTTCGGGTCGTTCTATAGCTTGATGACCGACTAGTTTCCGTGAGATTTTCGGGTGACTACTGAAAATCAGCGCTGTGTTGTAGTTCCCTCATAGCGCAGCATCATGCTGAATGGAAGCCTTCTTGTCACAGTCACAGCGTGCATCTGCCGACTATTTCTGTTCTGTGCTCTTGGTAATATTTTTTTTTCTTTATTATTATTCTAGTTATCAAATCTTTTTGTATGCACGAGTTTCTTGACGAATAAACCTATATTTATTTCCTGCTTTCTTTTCTTTCAAAGTAAACTAGCCTATTTTTCTTCATCTTCTCAATACCGAGGACCATGGCAGACAAGAGACATTACAGAGGACGCCAACATAATAGCTTCGCTAGGTAATAACTTTAAACTTAGGGTGCTTGCATAAAGTTACAGGTTTCCGGTCCCGATTTGTTGGCACGGGTCGGTAGGGATAGGTAAAAATCAACCCACGAATGCCCGCTATCAAAAAGTGTACTCGTTACCGACAAGTTTCAACCTGATTCTTTATGTGCAAGCGCATACATTACCCGCATCGATCGGTACCGATCCGTTCCGACTGTCTGGGGACCTGAATCTTTAAGGGTCCTTCGAACAGGCGGTACACGCGACGCGACACAAAGGCATCACTCGTCGCGCCACAGGCAGTGCCTTTGTTGCGTCGCATATCGCGCCTGTTTGCAGGAGACTTTACGCAAGCAGCCTAACAAACATAGGCCTACGCTATCAACACACAGATTGACATTGACCCAATTCAACCTTGCATTCAGAATCAGACGTTATGCCACGTGGAAAACACCAAAAAAACATACCTACGAGAGAGATATAATGCTCGCCGACCTTTGTATAATCGTGTAGGTATAGTCTGACATATAACGCAATTTATAATGAATATTATAGACTGTATCGATCGTCATGTCGCGGATTTGGCGTAGGCGATACACTTAATTGACTGTTCATTTAGTTTTGTGCAAGTTATCAGAGGTGGCGATTTGGTTTAGAGGTTCGCGGTGACGTCATTTTTATGACAGTTGGTCATCAGGCAAATACGTTAAGTTAGGTCAGGTTCATATAGAGCAGATGCAAGTATAATTGTCGGTTCCTGGCTAATTCAAAAGCGTGATTAATGACATATTGTTGGGGTTTTTTGTTGTCTTGTATGTACTTAAATAATTGTCCCACTGCAGGGCAAAGGCCTCCCATTTTCCACTTAAATCGAACCTGACAAGTCCCGCCTATAATCGTCAAGTTCATCCCGCCATCTACGCCAGGGTCTTCCGCGATGCCGTTCATACCCAAAAGATATCGAGTCAATTAAAAGATAGGTAAATTAATGGAAAAAGGCGGGGCACGTAGCACGCTTCGAAGTCATAAAATGGAGTAAAAGAAACTCAATTTGGGCAGGCCGAAAAGGAAAACGAAAACAAGGACGGCCCCGAGAAAGACTGGCTGACGAGATCGATAAAGTAGCAGGCCAGAAGTGACATGCAGCAGCACAGGATAGAAAAGAGTAGCAAGAAAGGGAGGAGGCCTTTACCCAAAGAAGGCTCCTTAATTCATTTCCTCAATTTTATTTATTATTAACCTTTTTTTGTTATACTTTATTTTTGAAATTAAGGAATAATAAAGCTTTATTATTTATTATTATTAAATGAATAGTATTATAAACTTAATAAGAAAATCAATTTACCACGTAGCAACTTTTGGAAGTATAGTATCAAATATCTGGCAATACCTTCATTGACGAATTATTAAAATACTTTTTAGCGTTTTTTTCCAAATTAATTGCATTGGGATGTGGATGTCAGATAGCCAGTAGCTCCATGTAAAATACTGGTACTCAGCTCTAACCGGTTAGACTGGAACCCGACTCCGACTTAGGGCCCGTTGTTTGATACATAGTTAAACATGACCATTAGTCAATTTAACAATTAGTTGGGTACTTGACAATAGTCAATACCTGTCAAACTTTAACTACTCTGTCTGCGCATGGTTAACTTTCATAGCAAATTGTGATTTTTTAACTATAGTTAGCTTAACCATGTGTCAAACAACATACTTCTGTAATTTTTAACAAATTGTTAGTTTAAATTACGCATTTTAACTATTAGTATGTTTGACTACTGATCAAAAAACGGGCCCTTAGTTGGGAAAAGACTAGGCAAATGATGACCAGCACCACTTAGAAAGAAAAGAAATAAGAAACAAAATGAATTTACTTAGCACAGACTAAAAGGCAAAGCAAAAGCTTAGCGTATGTCTATTACTTACTAATTCATCCATTATTATCGCAATCTCTCGTAACTTGGACCACTCAATCCTTGATGCCGCCTGCTTGCTGTGGGCGACACAAAAAGGTGCCGCGCTACAAATATTGTTGTTCTAACAATTTCGCTAACACGCCATATACACAGCTTTGGACATTTGTCATATACATAATTAATACAATAATAAATAATGATTAACTTAACTTTATGATAGCTTCGACTTTTTCGTACTTTTTGATACATTTCACCGTTAAGTTTCTGAAAAGGGTATTTGTGTCGATGGTTTGAGTCATGCTTACATCACTAGCTTTTGCACACGGCGGCGTTTGGACGTTAACCCTCTTTTCACAATGTAAACATGCTACCACGACAATAAAAGATTCATTCAGTCGTTAGAAAAGCTTGTATGGCCATACTGAAGTTGTTTTGGCCATATACATTGTGTTAAAGAGTGTGAAGAGACGCAATTAATTTGAGGTTATTAACTTTATTTTGTCGACGTTTTGTTTACTTATTACGCGTTTCTAGTTTCCAGTTAGATACAGTTTCCAGGTGCTGAAGTATAATAGACGCACCTTTTAAAATCTTGTCAAATAGGCATCGTATATTAATTAAATTAATCTGGCATCATTTCTTCTTCGACATGAAGCTGCTTTTCACTGCCTAACCTCATCCGCATAGCGTCTGGGCGAACTTTGGTGCAGTTAAAGTTCGCGCTACATATTAGCATAGATATCTACTTTTAAGTTAATTTCCGTTCCGTCCATTTCCATCTGGGATTTGCTAACTTCTGACATCCCCATCAAATGCAGTACCTACATAATTGTTTGCGACAAAATAGCCATAAGATGAGTTTAAAATACTCGCTAGTCTTACAATGTAAGGAAGAGCGATCAACTTTACTAAACTGCACTCTAGTCTATTAACATAAAACATATCAATTGCGGTCCCTTCCCTTCCCCATAATTCTACAAAATCCATATTTATCCAGCACAATCAAATTATTTATGATCCTTCATCAGCTTTTCGCCGAAATGCTCTGAATCTCTGAATATAATCTTATCTGCGATCGGCCATCTTTGCCATCACCCGTCCGTCACCAATAAACATGTCATGCTGTTGACGTATCGGGATAAAGTGAGCAATGGACACAATAGCATAATTTGACGGGGAATCAAAATATGAGCGGTTGTGGGGCAGAGCGGTGCACACACTGTAGGGTTTTGAAGGAAGTTTCATAGGAAGATGTTGCTAACAAGAACAGATTACTCAATTTCAACTAGGAGTGATGGAAGATCAATAAAATATTAGTAAGCACTGAATACACCCGTATACAAACCTTACATCGTTGTGAGGACATTTTCGTCATCTTCCTGAAGCATATTCATTCACATTTTCAAATTTGAATTTAGCGGATTTGTATTCACTTTAATTCACTTGAGAGCAAAAACTAGCCTAAAGATTTTATAGCGAGATAAAAACACAGTCGTACTTATTTGTAGTACAAATGACCGTATTGTTTGGAAATAAAAGCAAAAAACCATGTACTTCATACTTTATTGTTATAACCACTCTCATTAGCGCAGGCTTGCAAACATTTTAACCGCCTATTAAAAAGCTTATGACCGCTGATTCGATCTTTATGCATTTTATCTTTGATTAATGATAAAGCCTATGTTTAAGTGGCATTGTGAGTTATTTAGGGTCTTGGCCAGCTGGTGCTGCTGGCAGAAAAGTAGACCCTTGGCCATTGAAACTTTTCCACTGACCATGATGTCCGAAAATGAAGCTAACTTACATCACACACTGCAACTTCTCCTGTGAATGTCCTGCCTAGGGCTGAAATCGAAAAAGAGGCTGTAAAAGCTACGTTAGATTTTAAACTGGCAGGAACTGAAAACTACCCCGTCCATTCTAAAAATATCGTTCGTAATAGTAGAATTTCTTTGAGAACATGTAGACAGGCACCGCGAAAAACCTTCGTTTGTTGTGTAGGTCAAAGTAATTAAAACCATCGCAGTAAGCTATAAAGATGGCAGTGTGATCTATTCTTAGAACTCATCTAAAAGTTTCAGAAACCGTATACTTTCGTTCTATAACTCATCGTAACTGGTATATCAACAGATAACTCGGATCACCTATTGGAATAGACCTTCATTTATAGAAAATGCCATCCAAAAGCGGATTTTGATTTCCGAATCAAAATTCGCTGGATGCGAGAGCTCAGACCCGGTCGAAGTGGCGGTGCTTGGGGGATGCCTACGTCCAGTAGTGGACGTTTTTCAGCTGAAATGATGATGATGAATCTAAATCCTTAAAAGCATTTTTTATTATACACGGTATTAAGAGCTTCATAAGGCAAGCCGGTTTCTTAACTGCAGAAACGTCTTGAGTAACAAAATCCGAATTATTTCCAATCGATTTGATCCCAATTCGATGTATGCCAACATTGCTATAATACGATTTTATAACATCATTAGAAGTGCCTTAAGATTTAAAGAATTGTAATCGCCGCTCATTATTACTTAATAAAATGTAACTGTGTGGATGCAGCACACCGGGCCCATGTAATAAAGATCTAAGGAACCTCCCATGAGCTGATCCGGCCAAGATAACACTCTTCAGATCATCACTACAGATAAGCGCACAGATTTGAAAGTATAAAATGTTTGGACAGCTCTCGTATAAAATCTTTCACGTTCGTAGACGCACGAATATGACGTCATTACACACCAATCAGAAATAAACCTTCATTAATGATTATAAGGTTCCTTTTTGACTGTTGTGTCATCATACGCCGAGTAATGCCCTTAACTGAAGAACAATGAGAAATACATCTTAAATCTTCAGTTGGAAAGATGAGATTCCTGTGGGATATCTTTATCTGGCCCCATCGCTTGACTTTCGCACGATTGATCGATAGTATTTTTTGCGGTCGCCTTTATTTATAAAACAATCGAACGTTCGATAAATGCTCGCCCCTACCATTGGTAATGGTTCCACGAAAGAAAATTACAAAAGGTAAAAGATAACGTGCTAAATACTTGGTCGTAAACGATCTCTGGTGTCGTCAACCCACTTGCCATGTGTGGTGAATGAGACAATACGCTATAGTTCTCCAGGAACTCAGCTGTGCTAGTCTGTAAAATAATTTGTAGATTCTCTTTCTAGAGAGAGACCTAAACATTTAGGGATCCTGTGCAGTTTTTTTGTACTTTTCTTGACGCTCTTTCAAACAGCTGTAGATGTTAGCATAACATAGCATAGCATAACCAGCCTATAATGTTCCTACTGCTAGGACACAGGCCTCCTCTCTATGGGAGGGAGTGGGCCATGTAGATGTTAACAGTTGGCAAATCTAGTTTTTAACCGACTTCACAAAAAGGAGGAGGTTCTCAATTCGCCTGTATGTTTTTTTTATGTGTCCTGGCTCAGAACTTTTTTCTG
Organism: Griposia aprilina; assembly: GCA_916610205.1. Taxonomy (NCBI): domain Eukaryota; kingdom Metazoa; phylum Arthropoda; class Insecta; order Lepidoptera; family Noctuidae; genus Griposia; species Griposia aprilina. The sequence goes on from OU744296.1 coordinate 20,992,808, forward strand.
GGTGAACCGATTTGGATGATACTTTTTTTATTTGATAGGTGGTGCTTCACATGTGGTCCCATTTAACGTGTTAATAATTTCCTGTCACTGTTAGTTACGAATTTGTGTGGGGTAGGTACCGCAACTAAAAAGTGAAAAATAAGAACTTTTTTACAAAAAAACAACCGACTTCCAAAAAAACACTAAAAGACGTGAAAAATAACTTCAATTTCGGAAGTCGGTGTCTTTGATTTTGTATTTTCGTTTTTGGCCACCGACTTCCGAAATTAAAGTAATTTTTTGTCTTTTAGTGTTTTTTTTGGATGTCGGTTGTTTTTTTGTAAAAAAGTTTTTAATAACAGGCAACCACCTATTTACAATCATCTTGATCTAAAAGAAGATCAAGCAGTTAAAATAAATTCAACGGAATGATCTATAAAACAAGATCCCATCAATTCGCTTTTCATACCACTAACTGGTCTGTAGCGGTATCTACAAACACCACATGCAAGATACGCGTCACACTGACGTCACGCAAAATCCTGCATCGCGCAAGTAGAGTTTACCGCGCAACTAGCATATATACAACGTCCTGACATCAAATGTCGGGCAGTCACAGCACCCCTCTGGTCGGAGGATCCTCCCTTTTCTTTGGAGGTATGGGTGAACTTTACACCCTGTTCCTCATACCTCTATAGGTCCACTCTAATCAACAATCCTTCGCTCATTTTAAATGATACTTCATCGAGAACAAATAGTAGTTCACATCCAGGGTACGTTCCCAGTTCAGTAAGGTCGCAAGGAATCCGCTTGCTTGTCGTAGGTAATTGTCATTTCATTATAGAAGTATTCACTCAGGTTATACCTCAGGTATTTGGGCCCAGTTTTTGGCTCGTAACGAAATTACCGATAATCGGACCAATCGATTCGTGATCGATGTTGTATTGTATCGATTTTTGTGTACTATGCGCAGGACCGGTTGTTAATTTTGAAGGGACAGCTGATTGTAGTACGCAATATATTTGAAGGGAGAAATTGTTTTTACAAAAACTGTCAGGTGCTCGTTTCGTTTTTGTAGTTTTACAAGAAAGCACTGCTGTGTGTTTCGTAAACGATGAGTCATAACTTGGAACATTATTATGTATTAAACTGATTATGTACCCAAAGTTTGTATTCTTAGTAGGTACCTCGTAGATACTCTCTAGTCTGCTTCCTTGTCAGTTCAATTTCCTTCATTCGCAAATCCTGTGAGATATTATGCATCGTTACCATTTTACTTTTTTCAATTGCGACTCGATTTATTCAAATAGAATTGCTTACTGAATTGCTAAGTTTCCCGTTCAGTAGGAAACTTACTGAAAAGCTTCCAAGAAAATTGTCTTTTTAAAATCTCTATTAAATTGAAAAAGTTTCTATGAGACATTGTTATTGGTTTTCCGTTGCTACTTTTCTTGTATTTTTCTGAAATGGAAGGATCCTCGTCCTAATGATGTTAAATAAAAAGAGTATATAAAATAGCTGGCTTTGGGGTTCCATTTTTATATAGAACTTGATTTTCAAGCTGACCATCAAAGGACGATCGTGCTAAGTTGTAATGGCTTAAATATTTGTTTTATTTCAACTTGTTAACTTAATTTGCCTATTGACTAGAGATATGTTGGTGATGGTCGATGACCTCTACATTTACGTGGTTAAAGTGCTTTTGCAAGAACCTTTACCTTTTACCTGCCTAAATCAAAATGAGCAGCACTCCATATTTGAAGCTGGGTCAGCACCAACTTCTGAGAGTCGACCCTACCTCCAATATTTAGAAATGAAGACGATCGATCAAACTGTTTGCTCGCACTCTTACTGCAACTGGCATTAGTTGGCAAAACGTTGGCCATTTCTCTAAGTTGATCGATTGAGCGGTATCTGCCTACTATGGAAGGCACGTAATTTGTAGTCGTCGACCAAAAACTGATGCAGATCTCGCCTGAGAACTTCAAGAAAAATAATTTTATAGTTAAGTAGTATGGAACATCTTCAGATAGCGAGGAGCACACCGCTGCATAATGTCTTATGACTATAAAAAGCTACCACAAGAAACCACAACTAATTTGAAATATGACTTATTAAAATAAACAATAACAATATGTTACTGCTTCATCATATAATCCATTACATAATTTTAACATCGGCCGCAATTTGCAACCATCGACAATTTTTTTCGCGTCCCTTTCTTTCTATCGTCGTAGAACTTAGTACGCGGGCAACGTCATTCAATCATTCAGCCAATAAATATTTCGCCTCATGTTTTCATAATAAACACACATTTCACAGTAATGTAACATTATGACATGGCGGAGTAATAAAAAGTTTAAACGATGTTCGTTGACTGCTGAAGATACGGAATTGATGCGAACGCTATTAGTCTTTCGGTTTCATGAAAGGGTTGGTCTCATATTTGCTTGGTTTGATGAAGGAAAAATGACTACTCGAAACTTGCGTAGTTAATTGTAACCTACCTTCAATCACCTACTGGTAGTAATCGGTTGTACTTTCCGAAAAGGAAATACATAAAAAATAAAAATAAACTTTAACTTGGTGACAAAAACAATTGTACAATTATTTGGTACAGAGATTTGAGACTAATTAATCTCCTGGCTCCCAAACTAGGTTTATTGCCTGTGACTTGGGAGTCAGTGATTCCAAAACTTATGGTAACATAAACTGCGTCGATACACCAATAGATTTATTATTTATAGTTATGGTTACTTATTAACTACTTTACAAAAGCATTTGGAAAATATAAGAGAAGAGAAATGTGTGTGTTTCTGTGTGTGTGTGTGTTTCTGTGTGTGTGCGTGTGTGTGTGTGTGTGTGTGCAAGTGTGTGTGTGTGTGTGTACGTGTGTTTATGTATGTATGTGTGTGTGTACGTGTGTTTATGTATGTATGTGTGTGTGTGAGAATAGCGGCTCGGAAATCGGTCAGTTGAAGATAATAAATAGTGCCAAGTTAAAGAAAAGCTGAAAAGCTCTTAAGCTTCGACGATATTCCAGACATACCTAACTAACGCAAGCTAACGGGTCGGGTTTGTAAGGCACGCAGAAAAAGTTACAAACCCGTCAAAATCCTCAGCAATTTGACATCTTAAGTGTCAATACTTGTATCTTCAAACTCGATTTCTGGCCGAAAACCCTTGTGGGACATCCCTATAGGACAGATTCATTTGTCAATGACACGAGCTTATTATGTAACTGGCTGTCAGTGAACTAACTGACAACGCGACTGTCGGGGCACAAAGACAATCGCGATTTCAACTATCGTAAAACATCAGGTTCGGTAAGTCGGTGGTTAGTACTAAGATTTTTTGATGGCCATGTTTCGTGTCATCGTGTTGTTGATTTCAATTTCGATATTGAAGGAGAAGAATCGCTTCTGGTAAGTACTTATAATGGACATTTTTTTTTAAAACGCACAAGTATGATTCTCTGGATGAGAATAAATCATTTTGTCAGTACTCTTATTAAGATGGGTAGTCGTATCTATGAATGAGGCAGCCTAATTCAAACTTGGGCAATGAGTTGGGGCATAACGGTCATAAGAAATAAATATTGGACAGAGAAAGCAATCCTTCAGGTCCTACTCCTTCACTTAATACCTGCATAAGTGGAGGTTTTTACTAAACGCAATTTTAATAAATGCAATGAGAAATTAAATTAAGAAACAAGTACATAAGAGGAAGTCTGAAAGTGGCACCGATAACTGAAAAGTTGTGTGGAAATCGGTTGTTATGGTATGGCCAGGTGATACGGAGTAATGAAGACAATGTCGTGAGAAAAATTTTGAGTTTGGATTAGGATGGCTATAAGAGTAGGGGAAGACCAAATAATCGATGGATTGACTGTGTGAAAGATGATATAATAATAATACAAATATTTTATAATATATATATATAATAACAAAACAAATATATTTATTAATAAATTGAAACAATTTCTGGAATCTAAGTCATACTACTCAGTAAAGGAGTTTTAAGATGACAAATCTATTGCAAAATAAAATTATTCTCTCTCTTATTCACCAAACATTATAAAATATATAGGTATAATATAATAAAAATATAGAAAATCAAACATAGATAATGAAAATATGAATACATAAATAATAGCATAATTTAATAATAATAAAAATACTTCTAAGAATTTCATAATAAATACCTACATTATTATTGTGCAATGCATAAAATAAAAATAACTAATATACTATACACAAACCTAATAATATATAAATATACATAATTATAGACCCAATTAAACTCATCTAATAATTTTTAATAATATTGAATTGCTTGAATTGCTCTCTTCCTCTCACCTAAATTTGCTGTGCCCGACAGGGTCCATATTGATATTTTACTTTTTTAGACCTATGTAATACATATGGAATGCAATAAAGATTTGAGTATTAAGAATAATAAAAATTCTTTATTCGGATAACAAAGATCTATAATGTTAGTAATACCTTAAAGCTAGTGTTAGTAGTAATATTCTTATTATAAATGAGTTTGAGTTTGAAGCCTTTTGCACAGAAGATGACCAAGTAAGCTACAAGTTTCTCACCTGGCCATCCTCTCCACAAAATGCCTCAAAATAAACATTGCCACTGTTTTCAGAATGCTGTTGATATGGTTAGCAAGGGAGTGACTACCGAGATGAGGCGCCGTCAGTAGGGACTGGTCATTTCTTAGCTGCCACGGCTTATTTTAATTTAATTTAATGTATGAATTTATTTTTGTCTTTTTTGATGGACACTTAACGTTCTGCATCGTTCTCACATGCATAATTTCAACATGAATGATGTAACCAATATTTTGTAGCCATATTTTGATTTTCAAGAGTGTCCATGCAGTTTCTTGCCCGTTCTACTCGTACTACGCTTTGGAATGGGCAACCAGCTTCATCTTTCTGACTGACCGACCCCTTGACAATTCAAAAGTGCCTGTAATTGGTTTGTTTGAAATAAATGCTTTGAGTTTGATGACTAACGAGAACTATGAAAAATACATGCTTTGCTGACCCCAAATAAATTAGTAAGTAAAAGAGCGGGAAAATCAGTAGCTATATATTGTTAAACAATAACTCAATCAGTTTCCAACCATTCGTCAGTGCCAGACATCAATCAGTACTATGCAAAAATTAATATACGAAATGCGACAACTATCATTAGATCAGTAAAACTAGTTTCCCTAATGACGTCATTTGTCACTTGTTTCAATTCCGTCATTGCGGTGCTGTGTGATGTATGAGCGTCATACAACTCATATATTATATAATTAAGAGAAATGTGTATTCAAATCATTTCCAGGTCGTTTCAATACTTTGTTGGGTATTTGCATAATTTTATCAGTTATGTATTTCTCTAATATCAGGATATTAGAACATTTTGTGAGTGAGCACATACCTACGAACAATTTTATAAATGCCCCTGGATCTTTAATATGGCGGTCAGTATAAATATTAGCATTCTTTAAGTTTGAATAAAAATCCCTTCTACGCTCATAATATAATACACACCTCCTTACAGAAAACTCTAAACCCTTGGGAAGTCAGCTAAGCCTATTCTAGCCGCATTCCTCGCTGCGAATAGCATATTCAGAAAAAAAATGGCCTTTCATTAACAGAACTAATTATAATAGGACTTCGTTCCTCCACTGAAGTACCTAACTCGTTTAAACCGAACGGCATTCCAAAAATATTATAGATACCCTCATTTCATTAATAAATTATGTTTATTGAATATTATTAAATAATAACACGCTTTATAAAGACAAAACGCCAAAAGCAATTAACTGGGACTTAACAAAAGTGTTAATAACATAGGCTTTTTACAGTGGCGTCGCTCGCTTATTAAAAATAAAGCTAATTTTACGCGAATTATAAAGCACTTGAATGTGATCCAGCGTTTCGCTACATATCAATTACTTGGAAGTTAGCATAAAATGCGTATTAGTTATTGTGGCAAGCGTAAAACCTAGTTCTACTCTCGATGACCATATTTTTTCTTGGCATTATAAACGTGGTGAATATAAACTTTTGATTATTTCAGAATAAGTATAACCTTTTAAGCTAACTTCTGCCATTTCTTTTTACATGGGTTAATTAATGGGCAAGGTGTTTTGGACCCACAACCCTTGCCAGTTATAGGTGTAACGCTGTTTACTGCTCATAACTCCGATACTGGGAGTTGTCTAAGATAGAAATCCACTAAATCAAGTCCAGGCAGTCAAGATCCTCTGGCTTGTCGCTTGTTACCAGCCAAACCGATGAGTCAATTATAAAGCCTTTTTAGGTTCCAATGAACGCACCTTATTGATTGAAACCCCACTTTCCTGCATAATTTGAACCTTCATAAAGTGCGTCAGCTGAGCAGGAAAACATATCACATCAAGCATTGATACAAAGCCAATAAATCAAGTTATGACTTAGAGTCCAATTTAGCCAAAGAAAGTCTAATCCGAGCCGCCGTAACTCAGCTTTCTAGGACTCACTTATTCAATTTACGTTCTACGCCGGACAAGAGTTGGAACAATAAGCGGGAGCTACATGGGCGAGCACTACCGACCATTACGTATTCCGGCCACGATCCTATCTCAACCTGAACGCGTAAGCTTACACGAACGGTCCTACCCAACAAACAACTTTCAACGATGCCTTGCTGCCCAACCAAGTTAAATCAACTGAGGTTTATGCAGCAATGGTTGGAGCACAATGCGATTTTCGATTCCACATTTTCGCACAACGGCCTCCGCGAAAACGCACCAAGCAAACGTCATCGGCTGATAATTGTCGCTCCCCGGCGCGGCGCCCTTATCGCCCTAGATAACCACGTTTCCATCTTATTGTCCATTTGTTAAGATACCACAATGCACTCGGAATATTACTAATTAGGCTCTGTTTATGAGCCTACCGGCCATTGTTGAAAGAATGAGATAGTTATCTGTTTGTTGTCTGCAAATGAGATTTGCGATGCCGCTTTGTCGGTTGGCAAAATTGTATGAGCTTTGTTTCTTCTGAAATATTATCTGTAAACCAGTGTGGTGGACATTGTTTTTGTGGCAGTTAGCAGAGGCCGTACATTCAGGTTGTGCTATCTGATGGCTTAAGCTAAAGCTTAGTTATGTGCAGGACTGGTGCAGTTATTTTTCCAGTTTTTCGGGATGTGACCCTTGCTCCGGGAATTGGCACCGGTATCGTACGTTGGAATGCAATGAAGTGCATTGTTTGCTGCAGTGCTTTGGTGTCTGCATAATGTCATCTCGCTTGTCTTAGAACCAATTGCACTGTTTTCCAGTTTTTTTATGAGTTTTTCAATATATTCGTCTTCTCAAACCTTGATGTAGTATTTTCGCGCGTTCTTTTGTATTTATATCTGACGTATCTTTCTTTTGATGTTTTTATTATATCTTCACCTTCCACTCCAATTACTTTAACAATATCGGCGATGAAATGAGCCAATTGGGCTTGAGAATTTATTCCACTTCAGCCGCTATTTCTGCAGAAGATTTACAGCTTAACACTTCGAGTACCTGCAAATAAAAAAGTGCATAAACATTCAATATACTCGTAATGACTATTGAAATATTCATAAGGGGATCGTAAAATTCAATTGTGGGGGTGTAAATGTACAGTGAAGTTGAAAACTTTAAAATACGCACCGTTTTATACTTCGGTTGAAATACGGACTTCTGATATTAGTAGCGTTTGTTGGCCCAACTTGTGCAAACGTTTGGTCAAACTTAAGTTGTTTAGTCGTGGTCAAGTTCAAAGTTTGGCAGTGCCTACTGCTATTAATTGTGGTCGTTGATAGTTTTGCCGCAGGTATTCGCGTTTGTTATTAAATAACTTTATAGCTTGGTTTATCGTCTCATCTTTTATTGAAGCCTGTGTGTCTTTCATTTATTTAAATTTTCTTAGAATTATTAAACCTCATAAATTATTAATCCTCCGTGTGTTTTCACTTTCTTCATAATTTATTCTCTTTAGCCAACGGGATATTGAATCACGAAGCGTTAAAAAATAAAATCTATCAGCTACGCAGAACAAAATCATAAATGTAAAGGCTCCGCAAACATTTGTTCAAACGCCCGAGTCCGAAGGGCTGGCGCAAACAAACCAATATTGGTTTGTCGAAAAAACACGTCGCTGAATTTTACGTCGCCGTCTTGTCGCTAGATAAAATCGCATTTCGCGTTTATTGCACAATGAATTGTAGCGTTTTATGTTAATAACCAGCGCATGTGGGCCGAGAATGTCGAAATACTGACTAATCTGGCCGTGGGCTGCCAGCGGAAAAAATGGCAATTTTAAATTATACACGCTACCCACATCGACCTGTACGATATAAGTTCTTTATTAAACACTCCTAGCTTTTTAATTACTTAATTATTTATTTACTTTAGTCCAGTTCGTCGCCTTCATTTTTTTTTGCAAATTTTTTGTCTAAATAATAGTCGTGCTATGTGTGTTGATGTATTATTGCCCATAATTAGGTTTATTATAGGTGATCACCATTTAGCACTTTTGTACCCATATCTCAAGTGCCTGATTAAGATGTTTTTGGACTCCTGAACCATTTGTCAATTGTACGAATAGTCTTTATATGGGAGCTAACATGATCATCGATACTCTTGTCTTAAATATGAGTATAATCTTTTTTACAACAGTTACTGTCGCCTGTTTTTTATTTTTATGTGTATAGACATATTCTTTTAAATCGACGTTCTAGGTATAGAGCCTCACAGAGCTTGAAGATTTATTTAAAAAATATCAACAAATTTGTGTGATCGTGTTTTTAATTGATCGGTATTTGAATGCTGACTAGCTTTCTTCGAAACTTTATGTTACTTGAACCAATTGACTTCCTACGTTATTTTACTGTATGACGGTTTTTAAAGTAGTAACTGTTTGTCTGCAATTGTGTTAGCGTCGCTCGGTCGATCAATTAACACGTAGTACGTAGAAAATGTTCTAAAACCCATGACAGACACACCTTAACGTTCATTGATTAACTTTCCATGAGTTTGCCTAGGAATACAGTATTATATTAAAAATGAGAAAAACTGTCATAGAATTAATGTTGACCATTTTTTTTTATTAGACACTAGTTGCTGCCCGCGGCTTTGCCCGCTTGGATGTCGGAAATTATTCCGCGGGAACATGCTACCGGGACAAAAAATTACCCTATATTTCTCCTTATAACTTCAGCTATCTGCCAGTGAAAATCCTGTCAAAATTGGTCCAGCTGTTTCGGAGATTAGTCGGAGCAGACAGACAAAATATTAAAAAAAATTATGTTATAAGTACTGTATATAATTTCATATGCATTTAGTAAAAAGCTGTCATTTTGAAATTATAAACAGATACTTCAATTTTATTTATTTGTATGTATAAATAAAATTGAAGTTTATACTACGTTTTTAACTGTTCACATTTCCTTTACCGATTCTTCCGAACCGCTCTAAATTATCGATACATCGAAAGTGACACGCGAATCTGAATCGATTACGGCCATCGAGGTGAAACCACTAGTGTCGAAAGCTCGGTCGCCACCACCCACGTTAACTACGTCCTCTTATTAAGATGTTATTTTGTTTCCGAACCAATTGATAAAAGTTGTTTGTCCTGCGAATGTATGTTATTGGTGAGATGTCAATTTGTTTAATAAGAGAGAATTTCCTGAATTGATCTGGTGGGTGAGTGAGGATATGACAAAAGATTGACGAGGTTATAGTCAATATATTTAGATGGAAATAAAATATCCTGAGGACTTAAAGATACTGTGAATTAAAGGAAGCATCAAAAGAGATTCATGCAGACGTTGCTTGACGATGATAACTTCTTGACTGCCTCGTTGGTCTAGTGGTCGCAAGCGCTACTGCTGAGCATGAGGTCCTGGGTTCGATTCCCGGGTCGGGCAAAGTGTTATTGGGTTTTTCCATCTGGAATTTCTCGGTAGCAGCCCGGAGTATGGATTTGTGCCCGCTTGATGGCAATAGGCTCGCCCCCTATTACATGGGACTTAAACATAACTGGCGAAATGTGGGTGTACTATAGGTACACCTCTGCCTAACCCTTCGGGGAATACAGGCGTGATGTTATGTATGTTATGTTATGATAACTTCTTGAATAATTACTAATTCGTGAAAACCATGTGGAAACCGTTCCAGAGATCACCGCTGTTGTTAAGTGCCATTACATATTCATTCATAATAGTGCTCAAGATTTACTCGACTTACGCGGTCGTTGAAAAACGACAACAAGCGACAACCCTCAATGAAAATCCTTTTATCACCCAACCATGAAATGATAGCTGTTTATTTAGTAGATACCTGTTTTCACAGTTACTACGAGTACAATATCATACCAGCCGCATATTGAAACCGCATCCACTTTGGTGGGCAAATATTGACTTTTACACCCCATATCGGTCCCCATAAAATTGTAAGTTAATATTATTTGACGTTTATTGTATTGGTGACGTCATTACATGTTTATTTCATTTCGATTATTGAATGGGCTGGCGCCTTTTAGTCTGGTCTAGAGGTAGCCTGTACTGCAGACTTTGATATTTGAGCTTTGAATGTTTGGGGAATACTTCGCCCGGGAAGTGGTAAACGCGAAGCAGGGTAACCTGGACGCTATTGTATTGCAACGGAGATGTCTGGGTTGCTACTGACGGAATCATGCCTGTTTCGTGGAAGTTTTATGCGGGAATTATACAGGTATCTAAGTGAGAATTCTGCTAGGCTGCAGGTGACTAAAATCGCAAGTTCCAAAGTCGAAACCTGCTCTGGTTTCGACTTTTGTCGTGCGGCGACAGGTCGCATGCGGCGGGTCAATAAAATCGACCGTGAAAGTGCTAAGTCGCAGGCGATCGCCCGCCGCATGAAGATCGACATTTTGATGCAAAATTAATTAGTCACCTGCGATTTTTATCGACCTGTGTAAATGGGATGGCGATTTGGTAAGCGACCAGCCGCATGGCAAAAATCGATATAGTGTAAATGCCCCATTACACATACCTGGAAAAATCAGAGCAAGGCGGAAGAAATACATGAGAATTTCACTAGAAAAAAAGATCGAGCTATAAGTGTTAAAACTCTGACTGAAACCATAATCGATTGACGATGGAATCTCTAGAAATGAGATATTTTTCACAATTATGAAATTTGTGAATACTAAATTTATTTGCTAAACTCTAAGCAGATCTAGAGTATTAAACCAGCACCTTATTATGTAACACACGATCAATCGCAATCTGAATCATTTTGAAGCCTATTGCTTCATAATATGTTCGAAAAATTTGTCTGCTCAACAACGTATAACGCAATGAATGTTGTTGAACTGTCAAAATGAAAGCCATTCCTACTGTTAGTGTGATACGCAAATTACCCCGCTGGACTCTTCTAAATTCATAGCCACATATTCAATAACACCTAGAACTCTAGATCATTGAGGCCACGCAAATGTCTAGCTCGGGGCGGTAAGCATACCTCCATTTAAAAGCTATCTGATGTTTACGTGAATTAAATGGCTTACAAATTAAAATTATTATATACGTATTTAAATTTAATTCAGGTCAAGGCGTTGTGGTTTTCTCTAGCAGTTTGCTATCATGAGTAGATGTCATTACTGTGTAGTATGAATTATTTTCTACACATTGTCTGGTTTCAGAGAGTGGACATGAGCGACAGTTTCCTAAAGTAACAAGTATTCATCTATACAAATAAATATAATTGAAGTGTCTGTTTCTAATGTCAAAGTAACAGCTTTTTACTGAATGTATATGAAAGTATATACGGTACTTAACTTACTTACTACTTAAATTACTTACTTAACTTAACAAAAAAAACTTTTTTTTTGTCTGTCTGTCTGCTTGGTCCGGCAAATTTTCGAAACGGCTGGACCGATTTTGAGGAGACTCACTGACAGATAGCTGATGTTATAAGGAGTAACATAGGTAGTTTGTCCCGGTAGCACGTTCCCGTGGGATAATTTCCGACACCCACGCATGCGCAGCCGCGGGCAGAAGCTGGTTTTTAATATTTTCCCCTGTGTTATCTACTTATGCCATTGCAGGGTAGGTACCTTCCTTTTCTTTTTCACTCTTCTCAGTTTTTAGCTAGTAGGGATAAAATAATTTCTGTACAGGTCTAGCTTTCTTCTCATCGTCGCCCTAGAGTACATCTGAAGTCACTATTGCTGTGGGTTTCCAAAACAGTCCCCGAAATTTCAAAATTCTAATTAAATCAATAAACTGGAGCAGCTATGCGATGGACATTATAGCTATTTATAACTCTGAGAGACTTAAAACTTAAAATATTAATTCATTGTAATATTGCATACAATATGATGAATAAATTGTGTCGTACAAAATTAAACAAAAAGAAAAATCAATAAAGCTACCTGTATGGGCGTCTCGCGGTTCCGATAAGTAGAAAGCTGCGCCGGCGCAGGTCGTGGCGATTGAATCAATCACTACGATATCTTCGCAGACTTGTGTTGACAAAACAATATGTCTTAATGTGATATTATGTATGGTATTTTATGGTAATAACATTTTATTCAAAGATTGATTTTATTTTACGGAAAAATTCCATGTTTTCCCAGAATACTGGAAAACAAAATCGCAAGTCAGCAAGTTCACTAGGTATGCTAAGACCCTAACTCCATCCTTACCTAACCTACCATGATCTCCATGGAAGCTTTACCTTTCTTTCACTTTTTTTTATTGAGTATTTTATTTATTCTTTGCACCGTGTTTCATAAAAAAACTTTTGTAGCTTCATTAAATTTGATCAAATATCTGATATATTAAACCATGCCATTCACTTGTAAGTTGTATTATATTCATATTCACAATCTCCATTATAACCAGTTCCTCTTAGCTTCCACAATATGCACGTTTAAGTGACAGAATCCATGTTTTCCTATCTCATTACATATTTATGTACATGTAAACTCTGGTGCATACATTATTTGTAATTATTTAATTGCCTTTAAGTGTTGCCCATTCATTTTGCGTAGCGTAAACAACATCGTAGGTATTTCTAGAGCAGATTCGGTGACCCGGAACTAGTGGAATAGTAAGGATATTGATGTTTTGATTTGCGATATTTTGGCTCTATATTAGTTAAATTTTTGGATGATTGTGATTTTATTTACCTTAATAAACATAAGTCCTCTCCTAGCCCAATCATGTTTCAATAATTTAGGCAGCAGCCCAAAAATACTGAGTCACTTATTTTCTTTTTAGTGTTGATATTACAAAAATGATATTTCGTGTGAAATGCTGGATGATCTCATATTGGGCAGCAAGGCATACCTACGAAAAATGCAACACATTGTGGTTCAAATACCAGCCACACTAGAACTTTAGAAGTTATTACAAATATGTTAGTTTATCTTGAGTGTTTCAAAAGGATCAACTACATATTTCTAATTGTAATTTACAAATTACTAAGTAATCTAACGGTAAACAGGTCTTATCAGGTATTTTATGGTGTCCTGATTATCATTCAGCACCTACATACACTAATCGCTTATCGTTGATAATCATTTAGACAGATGTAGTAAACTAGCCGTGGTGGTCAGGTTGCACAACCAGATTTTGAGCCAATCAGAAGCTTGCAATATGTCTGGTCAGCCAATGTGACGTGCTTACCAAACGTTACGGTAACCTTAACGTATGTTACGGGAGTGTTTCTAGGGGTAATTAGGTTGTGGAGGTCAGATGACAGTGGGTCTTTGGGATATACTGCAACAGCATCTCTTTAGACTGGATGCTAACCCTAGTACACATGCATAATTTCAACATGACTAATGTAACCAATATTTTGTAACCATATTTTGATTTAAAAGAGTGTCCATGGAGTTTCTTGCCCGTTCTTCTCCATAGGTACCTACTATGCTTTGGAATGGGCAACTAGCTTCATCTTTCTGACTAACTGATCCCTTGACAATTGAAAAGTGTTATTTGAAATAAATGCTTTGAGTTTGAGTAAAGTTTAGAAAAGGCTGTTGAAGATAAAACCTTGCGTTAGGACTGGGTGCATGAATTGTCTGCTGTATCCCGGCTGCTATCCAACTAGTTACTAGGACAATAAGATAACAGTGACAGAAGGTGAACGTATTATTAAGGCTGCATGTTAGTTGAGTAGTGCCGGTAAGTATTACCTACGTCCTTCGTACCTATTGCTGCTCAGACGCAAGACTCTTGAGTTCTTCCCTGAGTTTGCTAACATTTCGGCAAAGTCCCTAGCTATAGTGTCTATAATATTATTCACCGCTCTCCATGGTGAACTGACTTCCTGATTGTTAAAAAAGAACAGATGAACAAATAGATACTATAACAAGACGATTAAACAAACAACTCGGAAAAACGGACAGGTGTAAAGTTTTTTACACAAATTACCATGAAAATGTATCAGGAATTTAATTACACAAATATTGCCTACTTTTTACGAACTAACCTTTTGTTTCTTCGTCAGATGCTCAGTGTATGAATATATTACTGATGGTAAAGTGACAGGTAGACAGCATCAGCTGTGCCCCCTACCGGCCAAGCGCAATAACTTAAGAGAATTGTCATCGATCTTACAAACAACTGACGGTAATTATTTTTATTGCCATTTGAATAGAAATTGTTGAGTACCAATTGAGGGTAGTAAAATACTTTTAATTGGTTCTAGAGGTTCGATAAAAATTGTAATCTCTTTTTTCTCACTTATTTATTTGGTTATTAGCATTTATTTTACTACTTAGATTAATTTGAATGCTAGCTAGTGATATTATTGATAGACATAGAGTATGCTTCATTAGATATCGTTTCTTAAAAATGTCAATGAAATAAACACTTCACATTCTGTTTTGCAGACCAACGGTCTTATTACAAAACAAGGTTTTTGTTTACACATGGTTTAAATCATCGAGCCTGTTTTTGAAATAGGAACCTAACAGAAATTTAATAGAAATACAGTTCCTTTTACAAAACTGACAACTTAGTCCGGTCTAAGGCTGTCAATTTTGTGTAAGAACTTTACTAAAGTCGGCATAAAGTTCTAAATACAAAAACTGGCTTGAAGGTTTAGGCTCGGGCTAAAGTTAGATCGTGTTTTGAAATAAGACAGAAAAAAAATAGGCATTTTGTTCTAAATAAATCCTCACTTGAAACATAGGCAGCTCTGTCTCATTATTTTCAAAACAAGGACCATCAAAGCTTCAACATTTTAAATCCGAAAACATCCACTCAAATTAAAGTCAAAACCACTTCGAAAGCAGTTTGTTCCCCAGTGCCTACTCAACAGCATAAAAAATACGAGACTTTTTTCATCGTCGCATCCCTAGTCCTCATTTAATTAGTAGCTTACAAAATCAACTTTCCACAGTTTCACGGAAATAAGATTTCATGGCTAATTATCACTTTTGTGCGTAATATTTTTCCCGCCGACACTATACGTGTCAACGCCATAACTCACAGGTTAATAACACGCCGGCGGTCCGTCCACATTATTCTTACGCGAAGATGCGCAGGAGTGCGATTTTTACAAGGTTTGGTGCAAGTTTTGTAAAATGGCGGGCGAATGTTGTGGGAAGTGACGCTGGTTCTGTTACAGCAGGTTATGAAACAACCCTAGTAAATGTTTATATGAAGCTCGTTATCAGAAAATTAGGGTAAGAACTAAAAAGTTATCTATGCAGAAAAGTTGACGCAAATATCGCATTTCTTGACAGCCTGAGTCATGGGCTTTTCCAACAGCTAGACTTGACCCACTGCACTTTTTGGTGGGTGTTAAATATCATTATGCTGATGAGATGATAATTAATATATTGTGTAAAATAAACGCTGTTTCTCATCGGTTTATGTAAAACATTTTTAAGTAGGTATACGTGTTTAAAAAAAAAAAATATAGTGCTCATCAGAATCAAGTCCTAATAGAGTTATTTCAAGCGATTTTAATTATAATTTTATTCGAGGATCAGTCTCCGCTACAGGCCGTCGCTGACACCGCAGCGTAACGCAACCGTTCATTAACGTACGCGTTTCGGATAATTACGTACTGATAAACCAAGCAAATTGTTCGCGAATTATCTTCTCGGGGCGTGTGTGATGAATATCATCTTGTGTCCCAAAAAATGCTTTTTTTTACTGACAAACTGTCACTGTAATTGCGTAGTGTTAATTATACAGTTATTTTGAAAGTTTTATGATGTATTCAATTTGTTCATCATTACGATCGGAGCATGCGAACACCGTGACATTAAACATATAATTGGTAGAAATTATTACCGAGTATTTATAATAGCCTTTGTTAAGTTGTATTGCGGATTCGCTGCAAGCCTATACAATTTAAAAGCGCCATCTCTTCCGAGTAAATTAATACTTGTATGTAACTTTACGTTAAGTGTCTATAAATAAAATCTTAAAATTATTCAATCTTTGATTTACCAGAAGGATGTCCGAATGATTTCAATCGGCAATTTAATTTAACACTACTATTTCCACATTAACTTTTATTACATTGAACGACATGGTGAAGATAATAAATTCAATCTTCGTAATAACCGTACAATGTGACAGAAACTAAATAAAAATTTGTGATCGATACGTGTACCAATAAAATCTTTTTCGCGAAACAGCAAGTAATGGCGGCCCAGCGTCAAAATTACGCGTCAATCATCGACTACTCGTCTCAGAACCAATTATAGTGACACGTTAAAAATCAGGTCGAAAAATCTCTATATACTTAACGAGCAAAAAACATGGCTTATTCCCTTAAATTAAAGTTGAAAATTACTTTAGCATTGTCCATAGCCTCGAGTTGTTTGCCCGAAAATCATGATCTGATGCTCTTTATGTCCTCTGTTTACTTTAAACCAGCCCACGTTAATTATCGTATCCAATTTAATTTTATGCACTCTCCAGCTTTTGTTCTGCTCTGTCGTTGTGAGTTAGAGTGAGATGGGAATTGAGGTGATACATTTATATCGACATTGTAAAATTTTACGATATAATCGCAGTGAATTCGATGGGGTTTGCTACGGTGTGATACAAAGCGTGAACGGTTCATGTGGAGCAGTAATTTCAGTTTTGTTTCAGAGTTTAAGGATGGCTCACACCAAATGTACCTACTTAATAATGTATTTCAGTATCGTATTCATTTTCGTTAAGTTATTTAGTAAGGAACCGTATCCGAACGCTGGATAAAAAAAAGACGTTTATCACATGCGTTTTCTCCACCTGCAAAATGTTCTACAGGGAATGCTTTTGAAACATAACATCTTGTAGCATTGTAGGTAATATGTGCACCTAAATGCTTCGGAAATCTTAACCCTCAGAGTAGACCCCGGAATAGGGCCGTAGATATCAACCTCCAAAGCGTACAGCTAGTTGCTACCATTTTCACAGACCAACCAAGATTCTATACCCCACTATTTAACTCTTTTAAGGCAACACAATTTAAACTAAAATTACTGCTACCCTATCCATTGTTACCACTACCCTAGATCCTTACAATCTATTATTCACCCAAGAATTATCCTCGTTGAAAATACTATTAAATCAGGCGTACAAGCGAATCCGTGTAAAATGGTAGTAATAAATAACAATACAATATTTAGGTGTAGTTACAAATCGTGTCGCTGTGTCGTCCGACGCTTTGTCGCGGTCGCGTCGTGTCGCGTCGCTTTGTTGCGGGTGTATAGCGGCACTTATGATGATAAATGTACGCGGACATATTGTATGCGCGCTGTGTGGCGTGCGTACTGTACGCATAGAAATTGTATGGACTAAGTTGTTGTCGCGGGTTTACTTGCGGGTATTTTGTGCTCTACTTTTTCATGTGAAGTGAACTGAGATATGTCATGCTGGGTGCATATTCAAATTCAAAACTTTTATTTCAGACCAAAGGGATCCATATACTCGTAATGTTAGTATGAACTTAGCCTATATTAGTAAACTCAATAACTTAAAAATACAATAATCATACATTAATTGGCTACATGAACATGTGGACGCACATGTCTGCCAACCCAGAGCCTGATAAATGGTCCTTCAACCTTGTCCGCCAGTGTACCTAAAATACTGTTAGGGCAACCCCTGAATCGCCGCATATATGTGAAACGAAACATCAAATTTAACACAGCAAAAAGAGAATTTGTTTCAATGTGTGTTACATTTCATGTTGCATTGCATTTAATTATTTGGACGGCATGTTCGTTTCAGCGTAAGTATGTTACATTTCAAGTTACGTTTCACATAATATGTCCTTGTGCACCCACCAAGACTTACTTACTCAATTTAGAAGATTATAATTATTATGCCAGTATTTTTTCTGATTCCTGATTTGGCTACATTCATAATTCCTTCTTTCTGCTGCCTTAAGAAGCGATAAGCCTTAGCTGCTTCATATTGTTCTCAATTTCAATGGAATTCTTTAGTTCTCAAGCCTAGCGTGTAGGCCTGAAATTCCTGTTATATTTACACTTAAATTTTGGTGATATTGGATTCAAAACTTCTTCTGCCTTTGTTGTTGTTAGTTGGGTGATGCAAAAGGTATTCTCCTATTCTTCCCTGTTAGCTTTCATGTTGTGTGTCGACGAAGTGCACGCAACTACCCTTCTTCAGTTCTATCTAAGATTGTTACTAAGTGAAATAAAGTAAACAGACTCACCTATAATTTATGGTTTCTATTAGAATTTATTTTAAAGTTGTTTACTAAGCATCAGCTCGTGATAGGTTCATGAATGACATTCCTTGCTTTGCTAATGCCATTTACTTTATGAATGAGCGTGGAACAAAGAATTCTAAGACAAAGGGAATTTGCAATTGCAATAATTTTAATTTATCACTATGTAAAGTTGGTTAATTTAGTACTTACTTTATTTGTTTTTCAAGTGGTAGTTACTTCCATATTTCATGATCATCCTAGCTTATTCTGACTTTATACTAAAAAACAGATTTGTAGGAAACCAAAAATTAAATTACTTCTCTCTTTTTTCGACATAAAGTAAGTAACCTACATTTTAAAGTGGTATAGATGTTTATGCGAACGGTACGCCACGTGTGAGTGGTTATTTTTTTAAGTAACAGTGGACAATATGTTTTGGAGGTGACCAGACATTGTCCAAGAAGCGTCCATCATCCGGCCTAGAGGATGGTATTATGCAATAACACGACAATAATTTAATTTTATGATATAAAGTAAAGAAGCTGGTTTTATGTAATATGCTATAAGTTTCAAGCTATAATTTTATTCCGGCACTAATTACATTATTATTCTATTTACCGGAAACGGAAACAGCTACTTTAATAATTCATCCCACCTAGAAGTGAATAAAGCAATTTATTTACAGTAATATACGATGTATGTTATTTTGTAGTACCTACTTATGATATCCTGTATGAGTCTTATTACATAAATAAGCTCGTTGAAGTCATGGCGGATACATTGTATTAGACCGTTAGGTAACCAAAGAATGACTTCGGAAGATGTTCTTTGTCATTGCAGTTCGCGTAAATCAGCTTGTATATTTCTAATAATTAATTAAATACAAGAAAACGTGTTGGACAGAGTACTTTATCTTACCATTGCACCTGTCTCCATAGTTTAGCACAAAAATATATACCGTAACAAAATTCTCCATGAATTAATAGATTTTATGCAGAAATATTCAAATTGATCGCAAGTGCTTGTTGCGACGTTTAACACATGTCCTGCGCTTGCGACTCTAAACATTTTACGGCCACGCCCTTTTTACGATAAAAAATGTCGGTAAATTGCATGTTTTCATACCGTAGGGATGTATAAATATTGATGAGACAGACCGCGCTATTGCGATTTAAGGTGACGCACTAATACTTCGTTGTATTTGACATTTTATAATAACCAATAGACTAATTTATATATATTTTAAATATTTGCTATTTTTGATCTTCTTTTATCGAAAAAAAACTGTTTTCGGTACTTGCTCCAACTGTATTTTTAAATCTTTACGATTATTCGCACATGCGAGTCGTAAGTGTGCACTTGCTCTTAGATTCCTACTTCGATATTCAATCGATGCTAATCGACGTTCTAAAGTACTTAATGTCGATTTTATTACTATTTAATATACATGTGATCAGGAATTGGATCAACCTATGATTGGTTCATAATAAGATAACATAATCTGATACCGATTAGTATAACGAAATTAAATAATTGAAACTAAGTTTGTGATTTTATTAAGTTAATGTGAGTCTAGTTAGCATGCATGACGAGAACTGTAGTTTAGTGTTCCACTGTCGCTAATGAGACAAAATTACTTTTCTATTGTTACCGAACATAATTAGTTCGATCGCCAGATGAGGGGATAAATTGATACTTTTTTCCATCATATTCTAGAACGCGTAGAAGCATTTCTCAGACACTGTATTTGATTGCCTCGTTGTAAGGTAACAGCCGCACAGTTTGATCGAATTGTGCGGGTTTTATACATCGCCACGGTTTATCGAGGTTAAGCTTCGCTTGCCGCGGTCGGTCCGTGGATGGGTGACTACCCTTTCATATCGAGACCTCTCCGTGCCTCGGGAATCACGTAAAGCCGTTGGTCCCGCTGTCATGTACATCTTCGACAGTCGTTATATAGTCAGAAGCCCTTAAGTCTGAAAACCTGTCTTACCAAGGGGTATCGTATTACCCATTTAGTGGGTTGTGGAGGTCAGATTGGCGGTCGCTCCGTGTAGAATACTTGTATTCAGCATTCGGGTAGACTAAAAGGCATGGTAGATGACTCTATTTTAATTCCTAAATACCTACTTTTTGTACGACGAAGAAAAATGTCTTAACTATATCAAAACGTTTTTCGTTAACAACAGAAGGTAACATAATTAAACTGTCATTTAGCCCACACTGACAGATGCGCCATTGGCTCTAAACAGTTTAATCGAACGCCTGCGCAAGTTTTAAGCTTAAATGTCAGGTTAAAACAACTCATTACCTACCAATACACACGTCATTCACAGAAGTATGCCTTTAGGGCAGTATTTTATAATTAATTCAGGAATTGGTGTACACCTTAGGTTGTCTTAAAAAATGCTGACCCAAAAAACAAAAACTTTGATTTTTACATCCGAATCCTCAAAAGCTTCTTAATTTTAAACCTCAAATGTTGTCACTGTCAATAAATGATGTATATAATACTAGCTTTTGGCCGCGGCGAAATTGACAATCAATTCGGGTTGTTCGGGGAATTATAGTTAGGAGGATGAAAAACCGGTCTATCGACACTCTAGACTCGCAAAATGTATTAGGTACTTAAATTAAAAATAAAATAACTCTTAACACGCTAATAAAGTGTCTACAATAACATAATTCAATCATGATTCGAAATACACGTGGCGCCATCTTAAGAACGTTATTGTTGTTTTCCTCGGGAACAGTGATTTTTTCGGGATGAAAGGTACCCTATGTCCGTTTCTGTACACATGACAACGTATATGCAAAATTTCAGGATGATCGGTTCGGTGGTTTAGGCGTGAAAAGGAAACAAACAAACAAACAAACTTACTTTCGCATTTATAATATTAATAGTTAGGTTAGGTCTTTAATTAAGTTTAGTTACTTTTCGTTTGAGAATTCGGGGTACGAATAAAAAATGTTCATCCTCTATATTCTATAGGTATAGGGTATAGGAACAAAAAAAAAACCACGTGATTCAGATGTTAAACCTTTTATGTCAAATGTTAAAATCATATTATTTTGAGTCCCATAATAAAAGGCTCTATTCTGAATCTGAATTTGAGGAACTATCTGTGACATTAATAATAAAGCGTTCAGTGGTATCATCAATTATTTTGTCTAATTTAAACGTTTTCGATACTTCTTTATTACATGACCCTCGCAAATTTTCCAATTCTCAGCAGTCACATTAACTAAAGCCTCTGGCAAAAGGATGTTTAGGTCAGACATTTTAAAAGTTTTATTTCTCTCGGCTAAAAACCCTTTAGCTTGAGCCCATATTAACTCAATTGAATTGCGCTCACAATGGTATATGGTGGCGGCCGCAATACAGTGACACCATAAACTTAACATTTTTTCTAATTCATCCACAACTTAGGCATCTGGTGAACCGACTAAACGTAATACCTGCTACTTCAGTTGCCATACTACATCACAGGTATATTCTTCAATTTAGCAACGTTATCTAATGCGTTGTATTTTCTAAAAGGTTTAGGGAACCTGTCTTTTTGGGCTCTTTACAATAGACAGATTACAAAATATTATACTATTTTTTTAATCTAACAAAAAAGTTGTGCTCAAGCAATTACATGTACGAAGAGTATAGTTTACGAATAAATGATAAAGTTTATCATACATTAATAAAAGAGGAAACTATCTTATAAATCGCAAATAACTTTAATTTTGTTGTAACGTATTTTTAAACAAGAAAGTGTCAACTATAAAAACCCTTTTTACGATTTTTTTACGTTTATTTAACTAACTAAACCTTTCGAGTATAGTTTATGTTGTGCCTTGTGATGTCCCTTATATCTATATCTATGGTAATACATATGAAAATACCTTCTGTTTATTAATATGTATTTTATGTTGTATTCTTATATTTTCAGGTCTGTATGCAACTTTAGTCTCCGTTAAAGGTCGGTTAGCATGAGTGTGTGCTGTTTACTTGTGTGTTGTATTTCTCTGTTATTTTAAGCAGGATTAAAAATATGGGAAACGTGGTAAATCTCCGTGCTGGCATTGTGAAGGAAGTTTTCGTCTAAGCTAAAAGCTTATTAAGAATATTTTTATACAACAAAAAAAATGTCTTTTAGGATTTGATAACACTTTTATGATTTGACATAAAACGGACCAAGTGCGAGTCGGACTCGCTCAGGAAAGTTCCAGTAGCACCGTACAATATTTAACACTACATTTTATTTTACCAGGTTTCTTGTATGGGAACCCCTTTAATTTTTTACTTTATTTTATTTTTATCATTTATTGTTATAGGGGCATGGCAATAGAAAACAAACACTCTGTGAAAATTTCAACTGTCTATATGTTACGATTCATGAGATACAGCCCGCTGACAGACAGACGGACGGAGAACGGAGCCTTAGTAATAGGGTTCCGTTGACATCCTTTCGGTAAGGAACCCTAAAAAGCATCTATGAAAATTCCTTTATTATCAAAATTCATATGATTCGTTTGTGGTTTTTTATTTTTTTTATTATCACTGACAACTATTAATATAACATTATTATATACGATTTTTGGCATGAACTAAGAATTCATATAGTAAAGATATTCAATATTCATACAATTTACAACGTGGTTCTCTACTGCATGCTGCGGTCAGTGTGACACAATTCCATGGGCTCGGTTCACGATTCGCCCTCTTTTCACCCACACACTCCTGCCAGCACTTTTAACTGCTTTTTGAGGATTTAGGACATTCTCTGTTCAACATGAAGTTTTTAATATAATTTTCCAAAGACTGCCAATAAAATTGCTACTTTTGTTGAGCAACTACCACACAGAACTTATTACCTTTTACTTTCAATTTCGAACTACTCAAATCAATTAAACTAAGGGAATTACTACCTCGTGATAATAAGCTTGCTTTCAATATTTTCCTATCCACATTTTCAAACAGAGATACCAACTTGGAAACTATGCTAAGCGATCCTATTACAAAACAATGTCGCCAACATTCAAACAATGTGGTTGACTCACATAATTTCTACCAAGAGTATCACGCACACTATTTTCTCATGTCCCTCGGCCTATTTCCCTCCAATTAGGATAAAATGGCGGGTATTTAAAATGCGCCACTAATGGCGGCGCCTGCGCTTGCGCAGATCAAGGCTCAGCAATTACATCGTTATCTGGGTCGCGTCGGTGACGTGTGCCACAGTGATTTAGTACGTTTCAACTATTATGTGATTGGGTTTTGGAGAAATGGGTGGTCTTTAAAAGTGGATTATAATACGGCAAAATTAATTGAGGGTATGGTGAGGGGATTCTTCTTCTCTCTTGTCGCCACGTACTAAGGGCACTTGATTTTTGAGTAGATTGACACGTCAATTTGTCGTGTTATAGCCATTCCATACGACTGACAAATAATGAAAGTTGTGATTAAAATTTTGGGACACTTTAAGTTAATAGTTAATTTGGGAACCAATCAAGTTCCCTGACTTTACAAAAAAAAATGTGGTATAGCTAACGGTCTAGGGTGTTTTGGAAGTACTCAAGTATTATCACCCATGGACGCTCTTTTGATTCACCGGGGTAATAAATTTATTTTACAATAGGTTCTTGTCTGCGTTCAAAGTACTGTGTTGTTGGTATTGTTACGAGTATTGCAAACCCGAGGAGAGTGACCTAAGCTTAAGATAGCAGAGATTTAGATGGGGTCAAGTTTCAAAGTTGATAGTGAAGTTGTGTTTATTCAATAGTCAGCTGGAAACAGTGGCCCTCATCATCAGCTGCCCGGCAACTGAATCCAGGAATATCTTTAGATTCCTTTTGTTGTTTTGATTATTTTGTTCTATCTTCTAATTCCGAGCTCCAAAATGTGAATGATACGAGTAATTCAACTAAACATGAATTATATAGGTACTCTTCTTTCGAAATTTCCTTTGCAGTAAGCAAATTGTATTTTTTTACACGAGTAGACCATAATCTAACGTCTTTACGTTAGACATGTTTCTTTAAACATGTCGATAAACCTACCGATTATACCGATAGAAACATGTCAATTACCAGAATTAAATAAGTATTAAGAGGATTTTATGGGAACCAGGTTACAGATGACATCACACTACGACCAGTCAGCTGCCTCCCATGCAATCTTAGCTAATTTATATAGATTATCACAAACATACTTCGCGTGTAGGCTGACATTGTTGGAAAACCTTATTTAACTTCATAATGGACCCTAATTTGTTCCCCCAAATCTTACTGGGTTATACTCATTATATCTGACACGTCGCTTAATTTTGTACAATAAATCCATACTTATAACCGATAAAAATCATAAATGCGAACTACTTATGTGTGTTCATCCGATATTGTCGTGACTGGCTTCAATAAAACAAGCAATATACTGATTGAAGTTACTTTATTAACGTTATGTGCCATATTTATCGTTGAAGGATACGATTAATTAATTGTATGGCCAAATTATACATGGTCTGAATTGGACTTTATAGCGCATGTAAAGTTTTATTTAAGCGATTTTTATTCAAGTGATATATTGAGTTGATTTCGTCTTAAAGGATGGTAATATGATCGTTTTCGGTGGTAAATGGAAAGACGTTGTGGTAAATCGTGAGGGTAGCTTTACTCGGATCAAGGTGATTTGGCATTATTGATTAAATGATTTTCCGAAACGTAATTTTCATCATGGCTATTTATTAAATTGCTTTGATCATTTAGAAATTAGAGAAGACAATAAAACTATTTATTCGGTGATTTTAGATTTAGGTAAGTGTTTCATGTCTTACCTACTTCAAAATCAGCATTATAGCAAGAATAAACATTTTAGGGCTGTTTGATTTCTTCTGTTCTATACTAATAAATATTTAAACAAACTATGTTCTTGTTTTTTTTCTCCACTTCCTCTAAAACTATCTTATAACTAGATCACTATTGCATGCGACTGAAACTTTTCTAATGAATCTTCATAACAAATCATGAAATAATGTCCGTTGTTATATTTTGGCGAGTACTACGCCGTAGCGCGAACGTAGACCATTGCTACGAAAGTTTTCGTCTACGTTCTTGATAGAGTACACAGAAGCCTAATAAAAGATTGATAAGCAGGCGGCCTAGACAAGTGGCAATCGCTTTCAAAGCGTTTCATATTTCTACTACGACTCAAGATTTCTACTACGAATTTCTATAAAAGAAAAAAAGGAATTTAAATATGTATCCGAAAAACGTGAAATCATTTTTGGCGTACCACAGGGCAGCGTATTGGGACCGCCATTATTTTTGGTTTACATAAACGACTTCCCAAAACATGTCAGTTTTCCTATGGTTCTTTTTGCTGATGACAGTACGATCATTGTTAGACAAAATAAAAATAGTGACTATGAATGTGACATCAAAGACTCATTGCAACAATCAATTAATTGGCTTGACCATAATAATTTGAAATTAAATTTAAGTAAGACAAAAATTATGCAGTTTAGACAGAGAGTAACTACTCCTGACATAAATATATTAATTGACGATAACAAAATTGAAGAAGTAGAACATATAAAATTTCTAGGTTTGACTATTGACTCTAAACTGACTTGGAAAGAACATGCATCAATCCTCATAAAAAAATTAAGTCGCTTCGCCTTTGCTCTATTCAAGCTTAAGAAAGTAGTAAGTCAGGCAGCTGTTATAGCTGCATATTATGGCTATGTAGATTCCACATTACGATACGGAGTAATTTTTTGGGCAAATTCATGTGAGAAAAATAACGTTTTTAAAGCTCAGAAGAGGTGCATTAGATCGATGTGTAATTTAAAACAAACAGATAGTTGTAAACCTCATTTTAAATCCCTTAGGATATTGACATTACCTTGCCTTTATATATACGAGACTGCATTGTTCGTCAAGAAAAACAGTAAATTATTTAAAAAAGCTTCTGAGGAACGTTATAGATCAACAAGACCGGAATATCGACACGAACTATGTCTAAGAGCCTCAAAGACGGCCCTTATGCATAAAAGCATTATCTGCATGGCACCAAAAATATATAATAAAATACCAAATGCTATCAAAGATTTGAATTTGATACAATTTAAACGAAAACTGAATGATTTTTTAATTGAAAAATGCTACTATACCATTGGCGAATTCCTTCTTGACAAAGTGTAAAAACTGACAATTATATATTTATGCTTGACTAACTGATTGTATTTTAATTTTTGTAATAATAATTAATTGTAGGTATTCTAATATGATGTTATCTCAATTTTGACATTTTTATTTAATATATCAATTCTCTTTTGTTTGCATTTCAATGTAAATCAATTTTGACATTTTTGTTTTGTATTTCAATGTAAATCAATTTTAATTTCTGATATTGTTAAAACGTGTATGCCTAATGGGTAGCTTTTTGAGTTTCCATAAAATTACTGTAAGACCTGTTGTATCACCAAAAAGCACACGAATAAATACTTTGACTTTGACTTTGACTTTGACTTTGAAGAGGATTAACATAAGCTTTTCGGTAGCTTATGTGAGTCGCATACATTTTTTTAATTTTCCATTATAGTCAGCACTGATAGAATGCCACTTTGTCTAGGCTCTTAGGTAACCAATAGTTTGAGCCGTGTTTAATACCTATAGTGTGTTTTGACACTTATGTTCAAGTCATGCGACGTATGACGGCAATTGCCAGTGTATGAACATCCTTTAATGTGTTCACGGAGAATGCCTGATAAGAAATTTCTTCTAATACATTTTTAGTAATTTGCTAGAGGTTTTGCTGCTTTGACGTCAAAATATAAACAACTGACATTTTGTGATTCTAGTGTGTGGCTCCGATACTCAATAACCAATGTTGGCGTATGTTGGACAGATTGATGGTTTAATAAAATAATTATTATTTCTGTTGCTATCTTGTGTACATTAAAACTTTTTTCTTAATGTCCCTCGGTAAACTTCGTGTTTCGTCGGTCGTCACATTTCTATCAGTTGCCCTTTGCAATTGCTTCAGACCGGACGTATGTAATTTACTGATAGAAATCCGAAGACTGACGAAACAAGAAGTTTGCCGAGGGATATTAAGAAAATAGTGGTACTGTACAAAGGTAGTTCTGATACCTACCTATATGTAAACCAACATTGGCTATTCAGTCACAGTACATCAGACATGAAGAATGGGCTATTGGGACATGAATCTTCAAGAATGTTCTTTACTCTTGAATTCTAACTTTGGATGGATCACAGTCTAACCATAACTCCTCTGTTTAACAATATAATTAAATAACAGGACTTTCTGATTTTCTTTGCTTGCCTAACTATTAACATTATTCTCTATTTCTCCTACAGAAACTGGAATCTACTATTAAGAAGAAGATCGCTAAGGTAAGTACTTGATGTATGTCAAATTTAAATTTAAATTAATTTATTTGCCAGAATGTAGTTGTACAGTGGCCCCTTTACATTCTACCATTAAATTTATGATGTGCAAATAATTAATTTTCTCTCGTATGAAGCTATTATTTAATTTAAATAAAATAGAAAAGACAGCAAAAATAAATAAAAGCTCATGCTTTAGGATTTTTAAATAAGGAACAAATTCACTCGTTGATGTCATTTCAAGAGATAAGGTTTAGTATAATTATGTATATACGTGCTTTTCTTTTTGAAAGGCTATAAAATTTGTCCTTAATTTTATTCTTTCGTAACCAATCCTTAGGAAATATAGACTTGCGATGATATAGAGTAATATGGGTGTTATTTCCAAGTTTTTTAATTTTCAAACAAGATAATATTTAAATACATTATATACAAGCTAACAGAATTAAAATAATAATATGTACAAGTACATAAAAAAGAGGAAGAAGTATATAATAGAAGAGGGGGCATCAAAAAATTCGTCCGCATCGCTGTCAACAGGGAAAGTGCCCAAAAGGCTGGCGTTGCCACGTTGTATAGCGATGTTTAATTTGCAAGTTAAATCTTGATGTTATCTGTCAATAAATATTCAGAAGAAATATTTTAATAATATATAACGAAAATGATATCTTATTTTTTATCAACATACCTGCTTAATAATGTACGTACTACTACCGAGCCTGATTCTGAATCATACTTGTTTACATTCTTCCAGTACGAAATGACATCACGTTTAAGAAAAAATTAAAGCAAATTTTCTACGTACGCACGACGACATATTCAAGCTATACATGTCCAGTATAAGCTGACTTCTCATGGTTCGAACAGCCTATACAATGCGAGATCTACGAGATAACTGGAAATGTACGTGAGTACTCATGTGCACAGTAAACACTGGTACAGACAATGGGTTTTAAACGCACAATTATCGGAAAAGGTCTTGTAGAGTAGATAACCCATCTTTTGGCGTTTCTTTGCTACTAAGTAATCTCTTTTCGTGGGTGTCGTAAAATCTAACTAAGGAATTAAGTCAGAAAGTTCATCGGTACTTCCATTTGTTTACCTAGCGTGGTAGTCGTGATTACCTACAGCAATATCTCAAAAATATCAAATCACTAGCTTTTGTCCGCGGTTTCGCCCACCTGGATGTCGAAATTTATCCCACGGGAAAGTACTACCGCGATAAAACAATATCCTACGTGTTAATCCAGGTTATAAACTATCTGTGTTCCAAATTCCATCCAAATCCGTTCAGCAGTTTTTGCGTGAAAGAGTAACAAATGTCCATCCATCCTCACAAAGTTTCAATATAAGTAGGATTTTTCTGCTTAAATACGGGTGATGCATGTAACAAAAGTTCTTTAAACCATATCCTACCTGAACGGGTTTGCAACAATCTTCAATTATTACAAATATTAAAATGATAGTAGTAGGTAGCTAGGTATATTATGAAATTTCTTTTAATCTCCTTCGATCAGATTATGTTTGTCAGCGAATATTTCTCCACTATTATTGTACTGGCGAATTTTAAACGTCTGTAAAACAAGTCAATAATGTTTTAAAAAAGCCTCTGAAAATTCACAATTATGGGTTTCCGAGTGCATTTAACGCTTCATATGTGGCTGCCCTTCATTCAAGTCCTGTTCATGTACCTACACATAATTATGTGCCATTCGACTGGCATGATAGTAGCATCTTGCTGTGACTTATGAAGTCTTGCATTTCATTATTATAACTTCGGTTAATATATGGTG
This sequence comes from Griposia aprilina, assembly GCA_916610205.1. NCBI lineage: Eukaryota > Metazoa > Arthropoda > Insecta > Lepidoptera > Noctuidae > Griposia > Griposia aprilina. The sequence continues at coordinate 21,022,693 of OU744296.1, forward strand.
GAACTCGGTAGGAGTTTATATTAATTTATGTAGGCATGAAACGTTAAAAGCTGCATGTTCGATTCTTTAATTAAATGTATTCATTTAATACGATTTTAATTTCATTTAATTATTACTGTTTACAATTAGTGGAATAATAAATAAATTTTAATTCGAAATTGCTCGATAATATCAAGAAAATTTTGGAACTAAGTTCCTTATCGCACGGTACGGACTTGGCGGATGGGGGCTAGGCGGAAAAAAGTGTAACAGTTTTCCGTCACGAGTTTCCGTCACGAACCTTTAGTGTAAACGGTTATCCATAGCGCGTATGCTATTGGCTGTGCCCAGTCGTAGGTGCGCGCTTATTGGTTCAAGGCAGCCAGTAAGTTAGTAATTCATTTATTTGTATTTGTTAATCAATAGGTCATATAAAACGTTTATCAATAATAATATACTAGGAAAGGAACTTCGTTCTAACCGAGTGTTCGACGACACTCGCGCATTTTTTTTAATGTAAAAAATATAGTATGCAGACTCATAAGGTCTTGCCAGGAAAACCTCAACTAGCTACTCTAAATAAATATTCAACGATCGTAGGTTTTGTTGAAAGGGTAAATGACCTATTACCATAGCTTATCTGTTCTCGAAATTAGTCTGAACAAATAGTCCGATACTAAACCAGTTCTGATCTAAGAAACCGGGCCTTAATAAAACAGTTTGAGTTATATTTACTTACAGCTTACAGAGTGACAGTTTTATTTATTTAATCAAAGACTTGATGGGCAATTGGACTTCAGTATAGTGTAAAACGTAACATTTTCAGTATGTAAAAACTGAACAAAATACCTACAATATAGTTTTTTCTTAGTCTACACCTTATACAAAATAATCCATTACAAGAAAGGCAGTTATTTGCTTACATAAATTTCTATTTCCAGAATAGTCGCAGTCACTTAATTATTTCATAATATTGGCGATAAGACCACCGGTTGTAGGTATTATTTTTATTTACTTATATTTTTTTCTGAATTTTCCTCTTCGTATTTCATACAGCCCTACTTTGTTGAGGTAGGCTTATCAAACATTTAAACTACACAATATGCCTAAAACAGAACAACGTGGTATGTGACGTCACAGTTATATGTCACGTCACGAGAAACAATCGACGCGCGCCGCTTTGATGTCGATAATTGAGAGTTATTGCGGCGCGCGCGCACGGTAGCCCTGTATTGCGCCGATTCGCGCCTATTTCGCTTTATAACGCGTGTAGGGGTCTTAAGTTAGCGATTTTGGATGCGCAGAACCTTAATCCGTTCTGTCTTGCACTATCTTCTATTTCATGCAATAATCTCTGTCGCATTTTATCATTCTTTCGCCAAATAAATACGGTCTTCTATGCGCCTTAGAAGGACTACGTTTCAAGAATTGTATTAATTCGTTTATTTTTTAAATGTTTGACAACATAATGTAACACATAATGTTATTGTTCCCACTACTGGAACTCTGGAACTCAGGACTCCTCTGTGAGTTTGATTGAGTCGTAATCCACCACGCTGGCCCAGTAAGGGATAGAAGATTATTAACCCCCGACGCACAAAGAGGGGTGTTATAAATTTGATAATTATGTGTGTGTGTGAACCGATTGGGATCCGGTTTTTTTTTTTGAAAACAGGTTTTCTAGCGGTGGTTCTTAGACATGTTTTATCAAAATCGGTACAGCCGTTTCAAAGTCATCAGCTTTTTTTGGGTCGGGGTTTTTTTAATTTTACCTATTATTTTACACTACGTAATTACTCAGCATTCCCAATTAAGTCGATTATCATCACTTCCCCCACTCCGCTCATCTCCCCGCTGTTTCAAAGCCCACACCCTCGTTTCTTCATCTCAATATACCATGGAAGGACAGCGACTTGACGTCACTCCCACAATTTATGACAATGTTAATGTTGTTTACGACTGTTGACTGAACACAGGGATTTTGACTTATCGAGGCTTTGCGGCCCTTACAGGCTTTGTATTTAGTTTTAGTACTATTTATTGTTTGTTGCTGTTTGCTACTGTTTCTCAGTTTTGGGGATTATGAGGATTATATTGAAGTGGAAGTAAATCAAGTTTAATCTGCCATTGATACCGCAGTGTTTTGTTGCTAATGATAATTCTGTGGTCGTGTCTGTGCTTTTAAGGGTATGATATTAGTAAATATAGAGCTTTTGGTTCAATTTAACATTTAAATCTTTGAATCAGGGGGTCTACTTTCAAAGGATGATATCCGTAATTTAGGCCGTAGTTACGAGGGATTCCTACTCCGTATCACCTACGGAGATAAGATTATTTCAGGGCCCGAACTAAGAATGGATGATAACACGATGTGACAGTTGTCCTTAATGCCGATGTGTGTTTGTCTTACCGAAAAATTTAACTAATCGGGATTAGGATTCATTCCGATGCATCAAACTACTTTCGGACGGGCCCGTATCTTTGTTGGCGGACTCGCAGAGTAGGCCGCTAGACTTCTTTTATTAGTACTTGCTCATTACTCCTAGGTAACCCTGATAATAATTAGGGCCTAATCCGTTTTCTGATCTATTTCTTGAGGTTTCAAGAAACCGGATATAATGATTTCAAGTCTGATTTATCCCGTAATGAGGTCACTAGGGTAATTTTGTGCCTTCAACATCTAGTAGTTTTTAAAGTACAGTCATGATCATTACTCGTATCCCTGACGATGAAGACCCTATCTGTTTACTACTATTCCTTGAGATTTTGTTCCCCGGATAGCCCACAGCTAGATACAAGCCAAATGTATGTATGAAATCAACAAATCAACATACAGATTTGTTAATCGAATACATTGGCAGTTTATTAAAAGCCGTGGAAGCATCCGGGCGTGTTCCCGCATGTCCGGCGCACGACGAGATAATTGTCACCGTGGCGTGCCGTGCCGTGAGTCCTGACAATTTGTTGTCGCGTGTTGACACTCTACGGGCTACACGGCACGCTCGAGCGAGGTTACTTCGCATTGTACAGGACGCGGACGGTAGAGATTGTCTAATTTAAAAAAGCACGCCTCGCCACTGCTTGTTACAAATCAAATCAAATCATTTATTTCAGATAAATATCCATAAGTACCTACGCAAGCCATAGTACAAAATAAAATATAAAATAAAGTTGCAAACTTATAAAATTAGAATCAGAATTAAAATCTAAATTAAAAACAAAATTAAAATTTACATACACCTTTTAAATGTTTGTTTAGAAACTTTAGTAGAGGGTTGTGCAATTTTAAATAAGACGAACTCAACCCTTTTTAATGATGGAAAACGGGTCGTAGTAAAAGTTTTCGTCTCCTTTCTTTAAATTACATAAAAGTTTTTGTGTATTCAAAGTAAATAATCAGGTCTTCTTCTTCGTAGTTCGCAGTTTCTGACTACCTTAGTGAAACTACCTCCTTTAACCCGACCCTAAACATTCGAGCTAGTTTTTGTATTTCGAACTTTATGCCGACTTTTGTTAAGTTCACAATCTAAGACCGGACTAAGTTGTCAGTTTTGTAAAAGGAACTGTGTTTTGATTTCTGTTAAGTTCGTATTTCAAAAACAAGCTTGATGGTTTAAACCATGTCTAAAGAAATACTTTGTTTTGTAATAAGACCGCTTATGTTTTGACAAGTGTTTAAATGTTCACAGCTAAACAATCAGACAAAAAGCTCTGAGTATTAACATAATATATAATAATACTAGCTTTTGCCCGCGGCTTCGCCCGCGTGGATGTCGGAAATTATCCCAAGGGAACGTATTACCGAGATAAAAAGTATCCTATGTGTTAATCCGGGTTATAAACTATCTGTGTTCCAAATTCCATCCAAATCCGTTCAGTAGCTTCTGCGTGAAAGAGTAACAAACATCCATCCATCCATCCATCCGTCTATCCTCACAAAGTTTCACTTTTATAATATTAGTAGGATTATAAAGGTCCTATAAGTAACAAATATCTTCGTTGATAAAAACATAGTCTGGCATCTCGCAACGACCCCTGAAAGAAAACATAGATAACTACTTGGTTAAAACTAATTATTTAAACATCTAATAAACTTAATACCCTCCAAAAAATCTTAAAAGAATTCTCGTGTCTCCTCTTACAATGGAACCACTCAACCTAGTTACCACCTGTACCAGTGTATAATTCAAAACTAACGCCTACAGTGGTCCGCGTCATCGTTTGTATGAGGAGCTAAGTTTATTGCAGCCTTATTCGGCTTGCTTCTGGACAATCATTGCTAAGGTAAATAAATCTATAGTTATTGAGATATAGAATAGAATACCCTTTATTATGTACACCATAAAAATGATAGATATAAATGTAGAGATTTTACATAGGGTGACACAATGGGTAATGGGGTGTCTTATCGCTAAAAGCGATCTTTTACAGGCAACCTTTGGATGGATTAAATGGAGAAGGAGAGACAATAATGCAGGTAGTCAGTGGTGTACCATTTACATATACAACAAATACATACATATATAAACCATATACTTATCTACATGATGATTGTTTAAAATTAGCTATGTGTATAGGAATAATCGTAATTGTAGTTATTCATTTGTTTTGTGTCTCAATTTAGTTAGAAATACTTATAATCAAAATCGAAACTCACTTATTCCAATAAGGCTGAGAATGACAATCAGCACTTTTTGAATGGAAAAATTACATAAGGCAGTCCCGCCCTTCACCACTTCCTAGTGCTTTAGCTGGAAAGAAGTGGCGTTACAAACTCCTCAGCAGTACAGGTGTCTGTTAATAGATTTGGCGTTTCACAGTTTACGCTCAAATACAAGAACTTCTATTCTGAAAATCAAGGGAACTTCGCTGTTATCTGTTATCTGAATTGGCATACATAGACCTATGATGACACTTAACAAATCTGTTGAGAGCTTTCATTATAGACTGGTCAATAATTATTAATAAAAACCTTACAAAAAATAAAGTTCAGTCTGGAAAGTAAGGTAAATATTTCATTAAAAAATACCAATTTGTAAGGCATTTTTATTGACAGAATTATACAGTTCTTATAACTATATTTATTTTATTACCACCTGGCTGTCATAAAAGACTAAAACAGGCAATATTTTATTAAATTATGTTAAAAACGACTTTTACATAGTTTTCTTGTATCGTCAAGACGGTTGTATTTTTTGACGCTCTGAATAAAAACAGATGTTAAGCGGGCTTGAAAGAAATGATGACAACTGACAAGAACTGTAACATTTTTATGTGAATTTGTTTTAATGTTTTAAGTTTTTTGATAGACATAAAGAAAATAGGAATTTTTAACGTTTTATTTCAGCTGCTTGTATTTTTACATAGATTTTTAATTTAAAAAAATTGTAGCTAAAGAACAATACAACTTATAACTACAAAGTAACATGAAATTATACAGTAGCCGCGTAGGTATAATACAATTCAATCTAATGGCGGCTCGGAACATGAGGCGAGTCGCTGCGCAGTAACGCGTGACAGCGGGTGTGAGGGGTGAGGTACTGCGCAGCGAATAGCACACTTCACAGCTGCCATTAAGTTTGAATCGTACTGTACTGTGCCTTGCTAGCACTTTTTCTGAGAAGTTGCTTGATAAGTTTTTTGAAATCATGAAGACACATAATGTATTGTCACGCCTGTATTCCACATTGCACATTTCGCCAGTTATGTTTAAGTCCCATGTAATAGGGGGCGAGCCTTTTGCTATCAACCGGGCACAAATTCTGACGCGCTGGTACTAAGAGATTCCTGATAGAAAACACAATAACTTTGCCCGACCCGGGAATCGAACCCAGGACCTTAGTTTTCGACCACTAGACGAACGACGCAATCAATCTTGAAGAATATTCATATAAATTATAAAAGTTAGTATCGCAGTTTAAAAATCGTGAGAAAATTCGCCTAAAACATCCGCATTTCTAGAGCTTACCTATTCCTAAAATCTTCTAACAGAGCTACCGACCGACCTACATTAAATCTTAATGTGTTCATAGAAATTAATTAGTTGAAACACTTCTCGCTAAGCGTATTATTTCGCTTGTCACCGACCGTTATACGCAACCAGTCCGTAGATGCATCTTTATAATTAATCTCATCACTTCACCACCAACTTAACCATACAGCTCATCAAAAACCATCAAAAGGAAATTCAACTCTATGTCGATCAAACTAAAAGTTATCTTCGAAATGAATTCAGTTTTTGAATGGTTATAGTAAGTTGGAGATGACATTTACAATTTTTTTCTTTGCATATCACGTCAATCTTAATATGAAAGTTGTAAGGTTGAAAATTATAGTTGTTTTAAAATGTTACTCTTGTTTAATTTTTATAGATTACAACGATAGAGGAGTCGTAACGTAAATTGTCTGGTTTTAAATATAAATATAGGTGTGTTACAGTAATGTTCGTAATTTAGACATTGCGTGAATGTCTGGATGAAGTAGTTTTATTATCGTTGTAGGTTTCCTATTAAGGAAATGACGACGTGTCTAGCATATCACTATGTTATTTATGAATATTACTAGTTCTTCATAAGTTTTCTGTCAAATTACGACTAGACTGGTACCTAATATTACATTAATTGTTTAAATAAAACAATTGAATAAAACAGTTGAAACCATTTTTACATTAGCTCTTATTAAAATACACCCAAATTGTATAAGGGTAATTAAACATCTCTAATAGGCAAATCGTAATAACTAAGTTACTTCTTCAGATATATTTTTTTATTTCAAGCAAGATTCCAAAAAAAAAAAGGTAAAGGTTGAAGCAGCATGGTTTAGGTTAGTTCTGTGGTGTCTGGTATATTCATGACTAGGTGCGCTCTGCGGTTTTACCCCCATAAGTCTCGATCCCGTGCGAATATCGTGATAAAAAATATCACATATCCTAATCCAAGTCATGGTTTACCCATATGCCCAATTTCATCTAAATCCGTTCAGCCGTTTTGGCGTGAACGCATAACAAACAGACATACAAAATATCTAATCTTTTCTCTTTATAATATTAGTTTAGAATGCACATAGTGTAAAACTTAAAATAATGCTACGAATCGGAATAGTTACGTTCGTTGTTGAAACTGTAACATGTGCTTATAGCAGCAGGAGACTGACAAAGAAGAGAAAAAATTAAAGTAAAAAAAATAAAAATGAGTATGTATTGTGTAAAAACTGAAAATGTCCAATTTTGGACTTGTCATGTATGCAGAGTGGCAGGGATATCGACGCGCAGACTGTTACCATGGATTCAGCAAATGATTCTAAACACCCCTGCGTTGAAAATTTTAGTCTGTTATTTAAAAAAAAATGCTGTTCCATACATTTTGACTGCGTAGGCATTGCACTTTTGTATGAAACAACAGATTTTTTTTAATAAACGACTAGAAATTTCTACACTAGAAGGTCTAGGATCATGTGCTAATTTCATGGAATTACAGTTTGCACGTCGATGTCGCCGTCATTCTGTATACCAAACTCCACAGAGCTGTATTACCGATAGGAATTAGCCTTTAATCAACTCTCCCAATTCCCAGCTTCCCCCACAACCCATCTAAACTCAACCTTTTTGGAATTCACACTTGCAGACGAGCAGATTTCTTCATAACGATACTTATCTCAGAAAGTATGCGATGCTACTTTCGCGAAACTATAATGCATAAGTTAAGAGATAACGTGTTAAAATAAGTGACGTTAACTTGATGGTATCGGTGTAAACTGGTGTATTGTATTACACGTTGGCAACAATCAATATGGCAGGTGGTAATGTTCGCGGGACATGCTCAAGTGGTAAATCAAAAAGAAAGGGACGATTGGAGAGATTATGAACGGTTATACCGTGTTGTGGTCTTCTTGTTTTTTTTTTTTCTGTTAAAAGTTCAATTTTTTGGCCAGTGTAAAGTTGCTAAGTTGGTTCATAGACAACCTAGCTCAGTGGCGAAGGTTCCATACAACTCGATTCCTACCGGCTTCCCTTTGAAAAATGGCACAGTCAGTATTCTATAGACAAATAATTTAATCACATTAAAGATATGTGCTTACCTATTACAAAAAAATAACCTTCGCTACTGCTAGCTATCATCATCATAAGCCTACAGCAGTCCACTGCTGGACATAGGCCTCCCCAATTGCACGCCATTCGTCTCGATACTAGGCAACTCTCACCCAGCTGCTACCAGCCACTCTGCGAAGATCGTCGCTCCACCTAGCCTGAGGGCGTTCTATATTACTTTTGCCGATCCGCGGTCTCCACTCAAGAACACGTCTACGCCAACGATCATCGGTTCTACGGCTATTATGCCTGGTCCATTGCCACTTAGGCTTGTTTATTCTGTGAGCTATGACGACAACTTTGGTACTAAACTGGATCACTGGATCACCTCGTTCCGGATTCAATCCCTCAGGCATGCGGTAATGTTTGCTAGACAGGCTAAAGAGACGATTGGGGAGATATCAAGAACTGTTATACCTACCTACGGGGTGGTGGAGGTCCCTTCTTTTTTTGTTTATCTGTCAACGTATCGAGTTTTTGGCCAATGAGAGCTTACTAATTTCCAAACTGGTTGCTGCATAGACAACCTAGCCAATTCACCATGCAATAGTTCAAAATTTTGTGTGAATCTGGTGCTCCCATCCAAACGATGCACATAACTTTGTATCTTTTCTGTTTTGCCCTACAACCTATTCGTAAAGGAGGCTACAGATAATTTGCCACGTAGGTTTTACCCTCAACGGCACCTCGGTTCCAATTTTTTAAAACTTCTTTTTTTGATCTTTTAATTGATCTTATATGCAGATTTGTAACAAAAATTAAGTTAGGGAATGTCCTAGCTGCCCGCCCAGGTGATGCAATTATTTTAACCTTGCCCAAGATCTTTATAATTTGTAGAATTTTGCCGTCGAGGAATCCCCAGTATTTCATAGCGTCTGATTTGAGTTTGTTGATACTTTGAGCTGTACCTGTTTTTGAAATTTTCGTAATAGTCTTCAGAATTGATTGTTTTTGTATAGATTTCATTGGATAAACAAAGAGCTTGTCCAGTAGTTAAGTAGTGCGTTATTAAAAGTAAATATCGTACCTACTTTTAAAAATTATTCCTTCTACAAAGTATGTAACTGCCAGGCCAGTTGAACATGCTACCTCTTTCCCACTAACATTAAATAATTTAATTAATGACAACCATCTAATAGTGCACACATTAGTCTCTATCACATACAGATCACTTAAATTATAAATAATTACAATACGCCTATATGTAGCCATCATATTTAACAGAACAACCATGGAGCAACAGGCTAGAGGCAGATGGACATCCTATCTCGACCATCATCAGGTATCATTACAACGGAAAGTCGTGTGAATTGCTATTAAAGTATTTATGCAAAACTCGATTATTTTTAAAAGGACGTCGTGTAATTGCCTGTTGAAAACTTTAACTCGATTTCCGATCCTAGGGATCGATAAAGGATCTCGGAAGTTATTATTAATGCTCGTTTGTAGATTGAAATTGACGTCTCTTGTTGGAGATAGAGGATGACTGAGGAAATGAGGTGGCTGTTAAAATGGGACCTTTTTTGTCTTTCTTAGTTGATGTTGCGTGGGGTCCAGTGGAGCTTAAGGTCCTTTTTTATCCATTTAAAGAGTTTTTATCTTAGAGAACTGTCATGTGATACTAATTCGTATAATCTTAATCATCATACTATCAACAAGCGTGAGAAAGTGGGAGCAAGTGGTATCTGCTAGAAGGCGCTTCAATAATATTCACAGGGTGGCGCTGTTGGTAAACATTTGTACCATTTTGAAATGCATTGAAAAACAAAATGGCAGCGCGGCGGCGTTAGTTTCGATTTTGGCCACGCGCGAAAAGTTCAGTGAAAGATTTTCTAGAAGAGTTGATTAAAACAATCGTTGGTAAACTCAGAATGTTGTTTAATAACAAAGTTAAGAGACTACTCTGTTTTACTAAGCTTTTTTAGGAACGTATTTGCTAGGTGCAGAGATTTGTTTTTTTTAGCACTGTTTATAAAAATAAAATCATTTGCTTAAATTTTTCGTTTTTTTTTTGTTTTAAGTTACTCACAAATAGCAAATTTTTATTGTTATTTTTTTTTTTTCTGTTACATTACAGCAGCGCCGCGACACTTATTTTTAAATGTCGCAGCATCATGCTGAGATAGGAGCCTTTTGGTCTCGAACAGGACTTTCTGTTGTTATTTTCATTATAGTTTTGTTTTTTTTGTGTGTTTAGTTTAGTTTGTGATAATCCTGTGCGCGTCCCCATAAATATTTTTTTTTTCTTCCTTTTACATTTTATATTTTTTGAAAGCACTATCTACTCGTACATGAAAAACATAGTCTATTTTAAGCAGAACATTTCAATAGTATAATTGCTCGTTGAAAACTCCAGATCGATAAGCGATCGTGTCGAGTAATAGTGATGGTGATGGTTTTATTATCGATAATCGATACCTATGCGACATGTTGACAACTGTCTTTTGTAATCGGAATCAACATCTAGGAATTTGCTGTTGATTAAAATGTTGAAAAATTAAGATGCATTTTGCTGTTAATGCAGTCATTTAATATTATTTATGTAGGCAGTACAGAATAATGATTAGATTTTTAAAATCTTAGAGGGAATTTCATCAATGACGAATCAGCACGAATGGAAGCGATCAGCACATCTAAACTGCGTTCAAGAGCTGATAGTGTCAATAGTCTACAACTATGACTACTCTTGAACGCGGTTTAGAAGTGTTGAACGCGATTAAGTTCATTGGTAAAATTCATCCTTTTAGCCGGTTAAAATCTAAGTGTAGGCGTCATAGCCTCATAGGTAGGACCAAGATTGACAACAACAAGATTGTAAAACCAAGGCGCGAAACTCCACGTTTCGTACCATCATATCATCCACCTTATTTAGACAATAACATTTATACCCTTTTCAACGCACCAATCATCATTAATACGATACCGTTCGCATTTCCTAAAACGCGAGGATGGGTTCGATAAACGCTTTTTTTACTCTTAAGACTGCGTGCGCGCCGCTCGCTAATTTGCGTCTATATCGTAAACTTCACGTAGCGTTTAACCCGCGCCGCGCGAGTGGCGACAGAAATGTCGACACATTACCGACGACCTAACGAGCCGACTTGCTACCAGTGACGTTACTTGTTATCGATAAAAAGTGCGCTATGAATATGAATTTATTTCGACGCTTCTGAAATATAATCGGCTGCTATCTTGATGTACAATGTGAATTATTAAACTGCACAGCATGGTTTCGCACGCTACATTTTTATGATTTGCTGTTTGTATATTCTGTGCTTGCGCATGTTGGGTAAGAACAAAGAAAGTACGAAAGTATGCAGAAGGATACGACATCCTTTGTCGCAAAATGTTTGTAAGAAATCCACACAAGATCATATTGCATTTACTCCACATTTTATTAATTTGCTTTTTCAAAATGAATAGCATTCGCATTTTCTTGAGGGAAATTCTTCTTTTAGTTTGTTTTGACTACAAAACTTATCTCTTAAAGTTCGATTAGAATTTTTTACGATATTAGTGTTGAAATGGCAGTATTACTATTACCCAGACTTCGTTCCAAACTAGAACTAATTGCTATCATAAACATATCAACTATAAATCATAAAGCACATAAAATATTTTTGACATAAAAATCATGCTGAAATAATTTAAAATGACATACAACATAGACCGGTCCACCTATCGTTTCAAGTTGTTAAAATAAACAAAACTTGATGTACATCGGTCGCTAACAAATCGGCTTGTTATCAGCCAATCGGTGGCTATAAGTCGTGGCGTCGCATCGATAAATATCGATATAAAGTATCGACACCAGTCGCTGACGACACGCGAGCTCGCACAACACTAATTCACAGGTTGACACGCGACTGTCAGGGTGTACTGGCGATATCAGAGTATGTTTGTGTGTTGGCTAGTTCAGGAGCTAGGTGTACTTTAGTCTAGATAGTATTTTATGCAGATGAACTTTCGAGATCTAGAAACTAAAGAAGCTCAATTGGCTGTTCACAAATTACTGAGACAACGGTCCCAATAATTATCAAACATTGTGAGACAAATTGATCTAGGTCGTGAAAAAGAAAAAGGCATGATCTTATCTCTTTTCCTAAATCTTTTAAATCAAGTTGGGCTTTATAAAATATGGCCATATTGATCGGTAGTTGACCTTGTCATCACATGCAAATGATTGCGGTTTATAACAAAATGTTATTGCGATATTTTTAGCCAATCGATGGTCATTCTTTTGCAACAATAGTGAAACTTGATGAGTCACAAATTTTAAACTGTGTCCAACACAGTGACACATGGCTTTTGAAGGCCAAATGCTAATTTCTTACACTTCAAACTATCGTTTACGTTTTTTAAAGCGAGGACACTCTGGATATAGCTAAAAAGGGTACAATTGTTTTCCAAAATGCCATAATTATGAATGGTTTTAATGTTCATATGCGGCTGCAGTTGGCTCTGCCGTTGGTGCGTGCCGCTCGTGTATATGAGCACTATATGAGCACTTACCCTTATTTGGTATCCTTGTTGCAAGGACTTTTTCTTTAACCTTCATGTTTTACATCATAAGAGCAAGCAACATAATAACTTCGAAACCTCAGAGCTTTTCCACAATTTGAGAGGAGTTTCTTCTTTTTCCATCCGAAAAAGAACTTTTCTATGACCAGTAAATAATGCTCACAATTTAGAAACCAATACTAAAACATATAACACCTTAAACAAAGTAAGCCAACGATGTTTATAACCTAGGAGTGGTTTCATCACAATAGGATATCTACTCCTGACCCCACGACCTCTCGATCGCCATTCAACGCTACATAATCACATAAATATCACTGACAGAAGCCTAGAATTATAAAGCTGCGAAGTCAAAAGTAAACGCGAACTTATTTCATACAAACCCCCGATCACGGTTGCCTCGGAGGTGTCTCGAAGATCCCAGTAGTACAACTCGTAACTACCGTTCAGTGACGTCATCAGACAGAGACACATACATCCTCCAGTCAAGAGAGAAAAGGACAGACACAAGATAAAAACAACATACCAAATACGGTGATCACATGTGACTAAATATCCCTATAAATGACGATACCAAGTAATTATTGGAACGAAATTTTCGCAGTTTTATCATTTTATGTATAGAATTCATTTTACAGTATGGCGGCGGTGATTTTTCGCAAGGCGTTGCGCAGGAGTGCATGTTTTCGACACATGTGGTGTGCGGGTGTGTGCGTAAGAAGATGTACTGCGTATGTTGGTCCCCGTTAGAGGTTTTTTCGTGAAGAAAACCTACGGGTCGGGTATCCTAGCGGTGTTCTTGTTATTGTCATAATGTTGCTTAGAGGCCTTCACACTTCTTATCATTCATCTAGTATACAATTATTTAATGGAGAAATATCAACTATTTGAAGCCAATGCCAATTAATCACAAGCATAATAACGGGTGTAGAAAACACTTAACGAAGCCGAGAGTCACTTGTACGCCCCGACATTGTAATTATTTTTTTGTACTGGATCATATTTTAGAACCTTCTGGTTACAAAGATATTGACGGTCAAAATTCCTACTTTTACAAACGTTTTTTTTTTTACGAAAATTTAGTTTTTAACGTTATAACAAGGTTACATACCCCACGACCGATGTACAGCTGCATGCAACCTTAAGCACAATATTTTGCGTGTGTTACACTGCGCACTACCGCAAATAGCAATTTTCACACCAAAAATAAAACTCGTTTCCCAGCAATTCTTTATTTGCAATCTTACTTAGGTTGATGTACAGGATGCGTATTTGACGGCTATGTGATGGGTCTTTTTACACCCTGTGTTATATCTTCTTAATTTTCTAAATGTTGTCTTTCGAAACATTATCCTTCTAATCAGCTTTCTTTCTGATGGTCAAATTTAGATTTATCTTTGATAAACAACTTTCAGTCAAGTTGAATGTGATTATTAAATATGTCAGTAAATTAATGATAATGGTAAATGATTTTATTTCTGTAAGTAGGTTTGTACAAACACTTTTACACGTCAATCATATTTTTTAAACTAGATGAGGTCGGCGTTACTTATCTGACTACTCTGAAAAAAAGGGCCATAGCATACTCAGAGGTCAGTCTCTTTTAAAGTCCAGACATAATTTTGGTCAAATCATGTGAAGACCATGTAGATTAGAGTCTGAAATGGTCTTTTGAGGAAAGAACCACACAGATTGAGTGGACCTGTCCAGTCAGTGCACGCATTTGTCAGTAATCGTGAGGAGCTCAAGTATCCTTTCTGCTACCTTTACCATTACCATCATATTTTGAAATATCCCGTTTGCTCCTAGATCATTCAGGAGAAACTGTATCGTTTATATCTCTTCAAAGCTGAAAGGTTATGAGAGTAACTTAGTCATTAGAATATGTATCTGTGTTATCGTGACAAATCCTAATCAATTAACTATGATCCCAGGCACTCGTTGCCTCGCTACACTGGTCTTGTAGTTCATGTCATGTTACATTATTTAGAACATTTCGCATATATACAGTTTATTGGACTTTCCTCTATCTAGGGTCTGCTTCATTTATGCTATTGGTTAGATTTTCACTTAGTTTATTTATATATACTTCTTACAAAGTAATGTATTTTTTTTTTTGTTATATTGAAGAAACTTATCATGTTTTAGGTCAATAAGGGCTCAAATGATGATCATTAAAATGAATATAGGCTATTTGACTGTTAACCGTTGTTGGCCAGCTTATTAATTGTTTCTATAACTTCAACTTCTATTATTAGATTTGTGGCTTTCAATTAATAGATCAAAACTGTAATGTTTTAAAAAAAAATGGCGCTTTCAAGCTTCCAAGTGTTTTTGTAGATTTGAAACCGTTCATATAAAAAAAAAAAAAAACAACGGACTTCCATAAAAAGAAACACTAAAAACGTGAAAAATAACTTTAACTTCGGAACTCGGTGTCATTGGTTTTGTATTTTCGTTTTTGACCACTGACTGCCGAAATTTTTTTTTGGAAGTCGATTGTTATATTGTGAAAAAATAAAAACACTTTTTAGTTGCGGTACCTACCCCACGCAAATTCGTATACCACTACTTGATCTTTAAATAACAGTGACAGTACATTATTAAAACATCATCAATATAAACTAGGTGGAAAAATATGCAGTATTAAGGATAACTCAAAAACTTCTGGTCAGAACTTGATCAAATTTAAATGGGACCATATGTGAGTGACGCATCAGCTATCAAATAAATCATCCAAATCGGTTCACCCAGAAAAAAGTTCTGAGCTAACACATATAAAAAAATACATACAGTCGAATTGAGAACCTCTTCCTTTTTTGAAGTCGGTTAAAAATGAGCGATATGGTCGATATATTCACCTTAATGTTTTCTTAAAGTGCGTTCAGTTTAATATTCTCACCTATAAGCTCTAATATAATCGAGTATTGCTATGTAAAGTTAAACATCCGACCTTAACGAACTTATCACGAACTTTACCAACACCTCTTATCTCCATGATCTGACTTGTGAACTGCTCAAACAAAGCGGTGAACATCTTAATAATGATCTTCGTATACAAGTTATAATTGCAGTAGTTCAGTAGAAACAAACAGACGGTTATCTAAAACTATTATCTTAGTTTATAGTCATAAATTAAGATTTTTAATGTTGGGCGGAAGATACACTGGAGGGTTGTGTTGGTGTAGTGACGTAAGTGGTTGTGTTGGTTTTCAACACGGGAGGTGACACGGAAGCCGGATTGAATTAATTCAAGTTTTTGTAGTTATTGTTTGATGTTAAGTTCTCATCCTTAATACTTTATGAGCCAGAACTTTTCGCTATGGAAATTGGTAAGTAAGTATCTTGCATATTGTGAAGATTATTCATGATCAAAATGGTAGAATTCTGTTTTACTTCTTCAAAAATAGTGAAGTAAATACCTACATACTTTGTTGTCGTTATCAGCTGAACACCATCATGCTACACACTCATGCTAATTAGTTTAATAAGTTCAGAAAACTAAAAGCATAAATTATCGCAATATATTAGTCAGCTGCTTCATATCCATATCAAATGGACAGCATAAAAACCCAAACTTATTGTTATATTGGCAACATAAAGTTGTAAGTGCACACCCGGCTTTATGCCCTAGGCGCCGTTGAGACCGTATCTTTTAGATCTACGCGCATGCGTACTAACATTAGCACTGTTTATTACTTAGCTCACCGATATCATACTTAGATTTCACTTAGCACTTTATTCTGACAAGCAAATATTCACCTTATAACCTAAAGAGGTAGGTTAAAAATTCATTGGTGTCGATTAAAACGTTTAAACATTTTGGTTATCACGTTGAAGCCTATTGATTTAAACAGATAGGATAAAATTGTTTTTGTCTCTTTTCTACGCATTAGTATCAGATACATGTATCTCTTTCTTCTTAGGAAATCTATTTGCAATGTTTGGATATCTAGGCTCAAATCTTAGTGTCCAAATGTGATTTATTGGTACAAATATTTGAAGGCTGGTGTTTGAATTGCGTTAAAGATCTTTTCTGCTTCGCGGTAAATTGTTTTATTATCAGCTTTATGTCGACTGAATTTTACGTGGAAATATTTGTTTAAGCGTTTGATACAATCATTACGCGATAACTTGGACTCTTTTAGCTAGCAACATTGTTTTATAATCTACCTCCGTATCGTTCGTAAGGAAAACCGCTTTAGTAAAACTAAGGCTACACCATCGATATCACTTTCATCTACATTTTTTTCATTGAATAGTAATACTTACCGGATAATTGCGTTAGAAGTCGACGCAACAATGATCTATGCATTCACCCTTCTAGGACTGCAATGCTGCACAAAAGCATAATCTGTATGGCTCCTAAAATATATAATACAATTCCAAAGGACATTAAATAATTAAATACACCTTTATTTAAGACGAAGTTGAAAAAGATGATGACCATGAAATGTTACTATAGCATAACTGACTTCATAAACGATAAATTTTGACATTTAAAATTTGTGACAATTTCATGGTAGAATTTAATATTTTGTAATTTTAATGACTAGGTATTTGAAAACCTGTAAGATTTGTACGCCTTCTACAGCATGTAGCACGTACTTGTATTTAACACCATTGCATGCATCCATGTATTGTAATCTACTCATGTTAAACAAATAAATTGATTTTTATCTTTACCTACTTTTAGTCACTATGAGCAGTATCATAAAGACTCCTGAAGAGAGGCGCGACGCGACTCTAGTAGAACAATTTCTATGAAAGCTTCATGGAAATCGTTCTACCAGAATAGCGTCACATCGTCGCGTCGCGCCTGTCTGCGCAAGCCTTAATTCTCTGATTCCTAAACTCATACAAGTGCCAAAACCTTCAACTGTCTGCTTTCTATCTTCTTCTTTATTTATAGCTAATTATCGTCTCCAACATCCGCAACACTCAGTCCATTGCCATCCATCCTTTTATCAGCTAATCATCAAGTTCCAGATCAGAATCTTCCCCTTGCATCCCCCAATCAGCGTCAGAAAAAGAAACCAGTCCAGTTAAATCAATATTGATATTAATAACCAGTGAATAGGAACAGATTGACAGGCTACCAGACCTGTTCAGTTATCGCTCAATCGAAGACAGGTGGCGAAGTGCGGTTACAAGGAAACAGCTAGTAGACCGCGTTTCTTATGTACAGCACGACACAATTTTAAGGTTCCTTCGATATTGTATATAACTGAACGACTAGTAGAGCAGTGATGGTCCAGAAGAGCAGTATTGGCCCAGTGATAACGGCTGCGACTTACGAGTGGTAGGTCGTGGGTTCGAACTCAAGCAGGCATTTTGCGTGTAAATTATTTCATCAGCACTGCTCTCAAAATGGTAAAAGAAAACATCGCGAGGAAATCGGCATGTCCAAGAACCAAACATTCGAAGGCATGTGACATCCGCCAACCCGCACGGCCCGCGTGGTGGATTATGGTCTACTCCCTCTCGCAGAGAGGAGGCCTGTGTCCCAGCAGTGGGAACAGTATATGCTGACTATGTTTATGCTTATAATGAACGACTAGTAATATAACAATCGATTACCTGTAGTTAGTTATGCCTGTGTTTGCTGAAACTCAAGCTGCTAATGCATTAGTTACAAAATGATCATGTTGGACGAATTTTTCCGATGGAACGTTTTAAAAGTCGTACTTTTATAAATTATACGAACTGAATTATAATTAAACAGAATGAAAGTTTTGCTCTGATTGAGGTTTTTGGAGAAAGGGACAAAACTGTTACTTTTTATATTGAGTGTCTTTCGAAATGCTGTCAATCATCCACCAACGTAGGCGACGCATTTTCCTGTCGGACATTGGAAGTGTGTTTTATGAACTATTTAAACAAATTGTGTTTAAGAGGCTTACAAGAGCAAAAGCGCGGTCACTGTCGGATTGCATAGAAAAGAAAGAGACGCGCGATGACAAAACGCTGGTAATTTATTGCAAAATATGAAGCAATTATGGATTTACAAAAAATCTATTCATTGGACTAAAAAATTCAAATAATATTACGTTAGTATGTTACTTGTAGAATAATCTGACAAAAAATCTGAATGTTTGCATGTACATATATTAGTATGGTTTTTATTTATTTATTTATTTATTAAAACTTCTCGCACACAATAGTATACAAAGGCGGACTTAATGCCTTAGGCATTCTCTACCAGTCAACCAAGGGTGGTGAAGAGATAAGATGGCAGGTGCTCTATATAACAGACATTACTAATAATAATAATAAATATTAAAAAGATAACATAAGTATTTATAAATAAAATAGGTATACAAGTACCTAAACAGAATATAAACTTATAATACACATACATACATATTTACTATAATATATATCTACATTATACATATACTATATATATACACAAAAAGGGAAGGAGGTAATTGAGATGACTCTACGCTATTTAATCGTTAAAATATTTTTTTAGAGGTATCTTCGTGATTTTTTTCCATCATATCAAGTTAATTGTATTATGTTTTCAACTCACTATCTAACTAGCATATATCCAGAAGAATATCATATATTTTTCTGATTTTGGTTACTGTAGTGTATCATATATTTTTAGGCATTATAAATTTGTGTTTAGGTCATGTAGTCCCCTTAAAAAAACAAAAAAACTCGTCTTCTATAATTGGCAAAATGTGGGTGTGCTAGAGGTACTCGTCTGCCCAATCCTTCGGGAAAACAAGGCGTCATATTATGTGTATGTGTGTGTGAAAATTTATATCAAGTTTTTTTTTTACTAAGTCCAGAAAATCACATGATAAATGTACATATTCGATATTCTTACATTTACATCGTGGTGGGTCGGTAGGATTTCTGTGTTTTCACTTCTTTTATTTTATTGCATTAATCTCAGACATACTTTAAATTCATTTTGATACACAAAATAAGTTCGTAAGAGCCGTTAGCACTTTAACGTGCAACGTGCTGGGTCAGAGATCAGACTGCAAGAACAATGTTTACCTACGGCCTACAACTTACAAGGGCTATAAGATAAACAATTCATAATAATAAAATGTCGTTCGCAAATGCAGATCCTACTTAAAATCTTTTTTTAAGGATTAATCTTTGAAAGCATTATCCTTGATTCGAAACGTTTTCTCGTGGCCCCAGTTCACTGACTCAAATCCAAACCTCCAATAAAGTCCAATGGGTTATAAATGTTATAATTGTTCAATTGTCATACTATTTGCTCTGTGCATAACATTAATTACTGCAAATAAAATAACGAAAACATGTGCATTTGTGTATAGGTTATAATAGGGCATTAAAAAGAATGTTACAGAAATATAAACATCTATACCAGGATTTCTCAAAATTATGGGCCCACGTACCCCTGTTAAAGTTCCCAAACGACTGCAAACCCCAAAACCCATCTCACCTTGCCCCCCAAGAAAATAAAAAAATCTAGCTGTTTTAATAAAAGGTAATACAGTGGAAAAACAGTATGTTATTAATACTAATGTGAAGGGTGGGCTTGTTTCTTGTAGCAAATTAAGTCGATTTTAGCAGCAATTTTGGTAAATTTTCACCGCTTTGCATGAGAGTTCGGGATATTCGTCCTGTCTAGCTGCCGAAAATTCAATTAAAGACATGCTTTTTAAATCAGATTGAAGTTTCATCTCCGGACATTTCAAGTAATGAATCCTGTTGCTTTATACTAAAACTTTATTTATACTCTCAGTTGTGACTATAGATGGGTCTCGAAGCCTTCTTCAGCATTATCAATATCTGGAAAATATTTTTTCAGTTCGTCAGAAATAAAAGCTGAGAAAGATGAAGAACAATTGTAACCAACCAGCCGCCATTACGTAAATCTTGTCGAGAACCCCTACCATCAAATGGCGAACCCCCAAGGTTTCACGTACCCCACTTTGAGACATCCTGGTCTATACCATACCCTATTTCTGACGCCAAGCAGCGTGGCTATGTACTGGTTTCAGGGCTGTAATGACAGGCACACGAAACATTTCAACTTGGCATGGCAACGTTTCTGCGATGCCTCTGGAAGGTATTGCACGTGTCCGTGTTCCATCCAATAACATAAAAAAGTATCCTAAGAAAAATTGCAACACCAAAAAATTCTTGCATCACATCTCAAAATCTTTTACGCAACGTTAAAAGACAGTCACGTACTAAAGTTTATATGTACGAATGTCCAGTGACCCCTTGGCGGAAAGATATCGATAAATGGGGCACGCGCGGCTGAGATAACGCGACGCGGCGGACGGGGCGCGCCGTGACGTCACTTCCTTGTCGGCGCGTGCGCCGCTCTACTAAATGTTAGGCCTAAGTTGTAAGAGATTGGGTTGAGATGGATGTGACTTTATATTAGAAAAGTAATACGGAGAAGTAACGAAAATTGATCTGAATCATGTAAAATAATTTTAAAGGACCCCCTTTCACGGTTTCCAATAGTTTCGCAGTTTCTTATAATCCATGTGTTAAGTCCATGTGGTTCTCGACAGTAATTGTACCATTCAATTCAGTTCTTTTGAGCTTTAAACCATCAAAAAAAAGTTACTCTCCTTTTGCATAGTGCAAGAGTTCTCAAAGATAGACAGCCCCATCCTTGTTTCTTACTACTAACAAACTAAATTACAAATTGAAGAAATGGGTTTCCCCATAAATAATAAGACACAGCCTACTTCCTCAAAGCCTCATTTCTTCCCTCTTAACTTGTACCACACAACCAACGCGAGGCCGCACCGCTTCCGCCACAATACCAAACACTACAGACCACCCTTCAATCCTATCTCCTAGTAAATAAGGGTCAATATTGAACAAAAAAATTGTTAACTTAAGTTTGTTAAAGTTTTTTGAGCGGCGTCGTTTAAAAGAGTTCAACGGGGTGCTTTGAGGATGTCCGTTTAGATCTTACACTAGAATCTGAGTAAACATAGTTGGGTTTAGGTATGATACATGCAGTTTGTGGCATTTCACTCGTTAGATCGGATATAGGAGGTCTAGATTATAAGAGGGAAGATTTGGAGGCTCCAAATTTTTTTTAAGTACCTACTGTGAAAACGTATTTAAACTAGTTTTGCTCTTTATTTAAATAGTTCTCTTAATTTACTGTTTGTAGGCAACGAACCCAGTTTAGCCATAATTATATAGAGTTACTTATCCGTCCCAGGATGTTCAAACAAATAGATAAGTAGGTACCCTGTATTCAACGAACTGGGAGATGCTAACAAGAGTTTATACCTTAATTTCTTAACCAAAATCAAAGTTTATTCATAGTCAAAAATATATCTACCATTTCAATTTGTCGTTGTAAAGTTGGAATGGCAATTGTAACCTGAAGTTTAATCCATTTCAATCCGAAACGTTTTTGTTCCATCAGCTTGTAGATTGGATTACATGTACAACGGAAAATTGCATATTGTTCCAATATTGATGGATTGGAGTGCACACTGTTATTTTTTGTATATATGTGAGTGGTTGACCAAAAAGGGACCTGGAGGGATTGGAAACCGTTTTTTTTTTTTTTTTGAATTTTTGAATCTGTGGTCTTTTAGCTTTGTTTTGGTCTAACCAGAATTATCATAATCAATTATTTTCCCTTGAAGTCCCTTTTTGGTCAACCACTCACATATTGTTTGTTTGAAATGTTGGGAATCGGAACTATTGTGAGCTGAAGTGGGATTTAAGTTGGAGTTAAGTGTTACAGGATTAGAGTAATAACGCATTTCAAAACAACGTATAGGTCTTATCCTGCGAAGGTTATCCTAACTTCTAACAGATGCAGTGTATTGAAGATCTACCTATCCATCTTTATTAATGTGCTTAGTTATCATTTTATTGTGCTTCTGTGTGTCGTGTCTTTTTTAAAGTTGGCTGTTTTTTTTCTTCTACTACTTCTCCATTATGCATCATCTCGGTAGTGATCCACTTTCAAACCATATCATAGTTCTGACTTAGTCGGTTAAATGTCAATTATAAATTCTTCATCAGACCATATGATGACCACTGTCCCTGAATATTCTAGGCTGATGATTTTACGTGAAAGAACATATCTTGCATGTTTTTCGCACCAACTCTTGCCACAGAATCCATGTTATTTACGTAGAGTTCATATTTATGACTGATCGCCCAACAGCTGGTGGTGCTTCAATTAAACCGTGGGATATACTGGCCAATTCGGCTGGTGCATTAAAAATCAATTATGGTGTACGCCTGCGGCCTTCTGTGTTCGTGATTAATATTGATATGAAAATATACTACTGTGACCTCTTTGACCGACGGCTTGCTAGATGGTTTAAAAAACCATGGCCGAGAATTTCATGCATAATAACTCCTACTTATAGGTACGTACACTAGGGTTAATTGCGTAGCACACACTCTTGCAATGAATTTCATTTTGTCAGTTTGGCAAAGTCCGTAAGTTTTTCCAAAGCAAAGAACTTAAGTTGAACTTTAAAACAGAAATACGTGAGTGTTATTTTAATAGACTGCAGAATTTGATGATTAAACTCAGTGATGATAGCTCCGTCGCATATATACGGTCATCAAATGTGATAAGTAACCAGGGTCGTCGGCTATAGTTGAAGTTTAGTAAGAAACCGATGGATGTTTTCGAATGAAATTCAATTTGATAAATGTCCTGTTTCTTTTCTATTAATTAAATTCAATTTTATTCGAAAACATTCATCGGTTTCTTAGTACACTTCAACTATATCCGACGACCCTGGTTACTTATCTCTTTTGGTGACTGTACATCTTTTATAACAAGCAGAAGTGTATCTGTAGGACACCCTAAACTTCGCCAGTTATGTTTAAGTCTCATGTAATAGGGGGCGAGCCTATTGCCTTCAACTGGGTACCAATCCCGTCCTTGGAACGAAGTTCTTTAACGCGGCTTGCGGTAGGAGTAAACTGGTAGAAATCGTCACTTAACGAAAAAGCGTTATGCGACCGCCATGCGACTTTCTCAGCAATCGTTTTCATAGTTTTCGAGAGAGTCGATAGTGAAGTCAAAAGGAACATCCAAGATGGCGACAGAGACTTTAAAAAAAAATCGTCAAGGGTATCGTTTTCATGGTTTTCGAGGGTGCTAAAGCAGATTATGAAGTCAAAATGAAAATCCAAGATGAAGACAACTTTATGAGAGCTTCTAAAAAGTTATTTTATATGAAGTTATAGATGGATCTATTTAAAAACGCGTATCAAATACACTTTCACACTCTCTCTGTATCTTTCTATTATATAGGAGTATGTGCGTGAGAGTATCGCGTAACGAACTTCGTTCCTGACGGGGTTCCCGGACCGCACACGCTTGTTTTGTTAGGATGTATGAGTTTTAATACTTTAGTCAGCCACTTGACTTCAAATCCGTTTCCCTCATATTCCGTTTCGACTTGATTGTAGAATGGACAAAAAAGTTTGTTATAATAGTAAGTAATCCTCTTTAATACTTCTACAACAATATTCTGTATGCTTTCGGCACGTGCATCGAATACCGATATGTACTTAGGTAGGCATTCATGCTTACTTCATCGGGTTGCGATCTGTTTCTCAGAATCTTGATGACGCTCCAGATTTTAGAGATATATCATCGGCTTAGGGGTGCTCAACATTTTTCACATTCATATTTATAAGAAAACTACTGTCAATTGTCTCTCGCTAGATGTTATCAACATATGAAAATAATGGAAATTAACTGAATAAATATTTAGAAGCCAGTAGTACGGTTTAAGACTGTGTGTAGCGAAAGTAACAAGTAGATAACCTTTTAATTACGGACACCACAATGAACTAATTAGAAATCCACTGTTATTCAATAGCATTTAAAAAAAAAATGTATGTACCTAGTTACATTCGCGAGCGGTAGCTTTAAACAACCAGATATAATATAATATGCGCGCACCTTTACAAGAGAAAACTGCACATCTTCCTTACGTAAGAGGATTATCTCTGCAAAAAAAAGCGTATAATTTAATCTCGTTTTATTTAAGAGTTAAATCTTTATTAAATGTTGGCAACCCCGCATGGATCCGCGCAAATCTGAGCCGTGTCCGATTGCATTACAATCAGCGGTGATTATTTTAAACATTTACATTGACAGGTCAAAGTACGGAGCGTCCATCTTGACTGATCTTGATACTTTCACTAGCGGGATGTGTGACTGTATCTTGAGCGTGTTTTGTTTATGAAGTACTTAGTCATGTTATCACGAAAGTATACATCTCTGAACATGACTCTGTAATCCATTGATCTTCAGATATCCTACCGTGGGTGAGTGGCAGATTATTTTATTCTATATTTTCGTCAATTATTTGAATTGAAAAATCCTTTAGAATAGAATAGAATAGAAAACTTTTATTTCAGACTGGGAGTCCATAGTGTTAGTAACAATTTTACTTAACTGCTAGTGTTAGTAGGTTACAGACACAAATCAACATACTACAATTAAAAATCAGCGTGGAGCTGCATCCACCTCCGCAACATCGGGGAATCCCACCGATCTGCGAATACACTGAGAATACTGTTGGTACAGCCGCGAAGACGCGTCATCAGGGATGCACACCTATTCCTAATAATGGCGGCAAAACCATTAATATTATTATCTGCAAACATCCCTGACGCACTACAACGCCACGGCAGCCGCAGCAGCACTCTCAGTGCAGTTTAGCCGCGTTGAGCGATTTTTGGTATGGGTAAAAATTATGGTTTTGCGTCACCGACATGCTAATGTGACGTGTTACGCCAGACTAGCGACACGCAGCGGCCTGTGTACCTTTTGGGGTGCTCACTTCTGTCGGCAGTCAATTTTGACAGTTTTTTTTTTTACCTATTGTCTATATGGAGACATAGAAAGGCAAGAAATTATGTCATTAATTTATGAATTAATAAAAATTCTAAAGCATTATAAAAAAAATACATTACACATCAAGTTTAAAGACACGTTGTTGTCCAAAGACTTTTTATGACCACGCAAGTTTAAAGCGCACTTCAAACCAGCAAAAAAATAAACAAAGAAAACAAAAACATTATAAATAAATTACAGGGTGTTCTTACTACGGTTTTTCATCGATAACAATTTACAACATGCAGTTGACATCTTGCGGGACACAAGTATTCGTGCAAACTTCAAACTGACATCGAATGTTTAGTTTTAAAAAGTCCAGTAAAAAGAGAATTGCGCTGCCATGCCAACTCGAGCTATCGGTATTAAATTTTGACAGGTGACACAATTCCCCACGTCCAATGCCCATTGACTACCGACTTTCCAAATGGAAACAGGCAGCATTTAAAATTTAATATCTTTATTTCAATAAAGAAATTTGCATTCATTCGTTCGCCTATCTTGTTTCACTACGTTTCACGTAATAGTCCATGTAATGAAATCTAATCAACTCTATGTAAATTTTATTCGCTTTCGAGTCTGGAAGACATTTAATTATATCGCATTGGTGAAATAAAAAATGATTCGTCAAATCGAGTTTGGCGGCTGTGAGTGCCGGCTTTTTGCGGGGACTCAATGTTAATTTTATGAAGTTTAATTAAAATTGTATTAACAATTCATGAGTCCGCAGGGAGCCTTTCGTTAAACTTACTGGCTTTAATTTATCCGCGAGGCCGGTGTGAGATCTGAAAGCTTGCTGGCCGCGAATCAATTAGACAGTTTGCAGGAGAATGGGAATTAATAAGTCTAATGAAGTTCGCATTTTTCTTGGTTTCTGAAGTAAACACGGTATGAAATGTTTTTACACCAGAAATATCAACAACGGTAAGCTGGATGCTTACGAAAATTCCTGGTCATTTCTGTAAGTGATATCCATCATTATAATTGTTTTTTTTTGCTTGTATTGTTCTAAAGAATGCTCCCGTAGTGTCAAGACTGCTATGTCACAGTAGGACAGATGCCATTTATTTGCGATTTTTTGTGTCAACAATACTTAAAGCAGTTATTGCTCCCGGGATGCATCGTCATACACAATTCACAAAAATAAAAATAAATCGTCTGAAAACAATTGCCGCATTGTTACGCTCAATCAGCGGAGTACATTATCGAAATTAAAATAATTACGGAAGTTTTTCTCTTTGTCGAAACAATGCCAATCGCAGGAGCTTTTAACCAAGACGTACTCTTTTATCGTTAAATTATTTTAACGGTTATTGCACTATGAATATTTATTCAAACTTGGATTTTTTCTTAATTTAATCGGATTAGATGCGAGAAAGACCTAAAAGGAGGCAGGTGTCGTCAACATTTCGGGAAAATAAAATTTGAATTCAATGTGTCGTGATGATGTAAATTCTCCATTCTGAATTCAAATGTGGCTTAGTTAAATATTTATTTGGTAACGAGAACAGGAGCTTTAATGCTTATTACTTCTGTACACAATGCTTCATGATTATTTCAGACATTTTGATGATGAATTAA
Organism: Griposia aprilina; assembly: GCA_916610205.1. Classification (NCBI taxonomy): domain Eukaryota; kingdom Metazoa; phylum Arthropoda; class Insecta; order Lepidoptera; family Noctuidae; genus Griposia; species Griposia aprilina. The sequence continues at coordinate 21,049,719 of OU744296.1, forward strand.
AGCGTGATTTCTATACCAATACATCTATACATACTGCATAATACTATGTACCTATTACATTCTTACAATACTAATTAAATTGTTCATATCGTGTAGATCGAATCTTCTCCACATCGTATTTAACCTGACAATAATCGCTGACAGTCGCTGACAAAAAATTGTCCAACTTCGTGACAGATTGTCAACTCATCGGCAATCTACTAGAGCCACAGGCTGTTGACAGCAGTACGTCGAATCCAACATCAGGTAATTAACTCTGTGTGTGACATGGTCCCCTGCCTTGAACCGTATTGCCGTGGTATTGGTATCGCGTGTGTTAATAATGATGCACGCAACACGTTGGTACCAGATGGGCTGTAACTGATCCTACTGGAGTTAGGTTAGTGGGTTAGTGCTTAGACCTTGCAGATAGATTACTATCTTGTTTATGTTGTGTTGAGAGATGGACATAGATAAATAGTAAAGTAAAGTAAAATTTTATTTGTTTAAACATGGGTACATGATATATTACATGCAAGATAATAAAAGATACAGAAAAGTTCTAACATGTTCAGCCGCATATCGTGGCGTACAAATTGGTAGGTAGGAAGAGATGGTGCATAAACCGTGATAATATTCATCAAAATTACATTATAGAAATTATATAGGTACTCATTAAATCATCATTATTCATTAAAGATTAGGTACCATTACAATTCAGCAAGCACATTTTTTTAGATAAAATTAAATGTCAAAGTAGTCATTAAATAAATTAGTCAATAAAAAATATGAATTACTGTCATTAAAATATCAATTCCAAATTACAATTATTTGACAAAAAATACAATAGATCACAATAACATGTCAATAAAATACAACATCAACATCTCAAAAACGAAGAAAAATTATTCTCTTTCATAAACTCTGCTATATTGTAATATGCTCTTTCAGTTAGTAAACTCTTCAATTTACTTTTAAGAGCAGATATATTTAATGTTCTTCATGATTTGGGCAATTGATTAAAGATGGTTGATGATGGATGTTTTTTTTTTTCATAATTGATATTGGACCTAAGTTGACATTAGATTATATTTTTTATGCTTAAATAATTGAATATTTGACAATTTTGTATGTAACTCCTACTTATCTATTTCTATATGAATTAATTATGTAATCAATCAATTTTATTAATTTGTTTATGTCAGCATTGTCAAGTTTAATGATGATGTTGTTCTTATTATTTTTTAAATTCTAAACATATATTAATATTTGCACACCATGACAGTATGGTAAACATGTTAGAATAACTCTATGTACTATAACACCTTGCATGCATTGTTTCTTTATATTGTATGTACACACATGTTTGAGCAAATAAAGTAATCTGAATCTGAATCTGAATCTGAATGGTCGGACCCATGCAAAAGATGCTCTTAAGCATAAGAGTGGTTTTAGCGCCATGACCAGAGTTTGAAATTATCACGTCTATTCCTAGGGACAGCATCAGACAAAAGCTGAAATAAATGAGTATTCGCTTTAATGAACATTACTGTTTCCAGGATATATAATGAGGGCAACGTCAATATCTTACGTTCGATAAAATAAAATTTACAGCTGTCAGTTGTTTGCAGTCTAAACATCGATCTAATGCATCTTTTGTGTGCCCGAAACGCTATTTCATTGTCCGTGCTATTCCCCTATAATATTGGGCTTTATTTATAAACGTTGCGTTGGGTTACGTAACGTTTGCTTAAACATATTTTTTTTAAATAAATAAGATCAATCATTAATGGCAAATTTAAAACATATCGATGGTAGTCCTTCAAAATTTAATGCAACATAATGATTACACGCATTGGGAGGCATATTTATACTGGCATTAAATAATTTAATGTATCATTCAATTCTATACCTGCGACTGCATGTTATCATGCTGCAATAAATTTTGTAGGACTACCATCGATATGTTTTAAATTTGCCGTTAATGTTTGATCTTGTTTCGATTTCTTTCGTTGGCTTTTTATTATTAAGTAATGAATTTTTGATCTTGTTTCGGGTCTTTTAGTTGATTTTACATTGATTGTATTTTTATGCATGCTGTTTTTTTTGTTTTTTTTTTTAATACATTTATTTTATTTAGTATTATGGTCATGACCATGATATACTTTTTTAAAAGGCTTACGATGAGCCCTTTAATTTGATACCCATATTGCAGTAGGATTCGAAACATTTTTTTTATTTTTACTCTAAACAAACGCATCTCACAGCCGTCAAGTTTTTTTTTAATTTGGCTAAGAACACTTGGGCGGTCAAGACGTATCTAACTATGTCTTTGTTATATGAATCCCTCTAGCGGTTTGAAAGATATGAGGTAAGAAAGAATATTACATACATAAAAGATACGCGCGAAAAACATAACCCTTTTCTTGCAGTCGGATAATAAAAAGCCATTACATTCCACATTGATCCTGCTTATCATTCCCTCACCGCGTTACCTTCATCTTGCTAACCGACATTGTGAATGTACAACCAGTATTTAGTACCTCGGAGATTAACTTAACGTTCTGCCAATTTGCAGACAATGCGCCAACTAGCAACATGGATACACTTGCTCATGCGCACACTATGCACCTGTTGTGTGCTTTAATAATGAAGTGTTTCAATCATGCGCACATAGTTACTTAGCGCATCTAGCCGACAATGACTTGGGATCAGTGATGTATGTGATGATCATAATAAATTTTTGTAATGACCAGCTGTTGGTTGTGGATTTTTAGGGGCCCGTGTAGAAAAGGATGTTCTGTGTCTACCATAAGATGAAAAAAAAATGGTTGTCTGTAAAGTCGGTTTACGGACGATAATTTTACGTGTGATAACGTCATCCGCTCAGGAGGAACGTGACAATGAGTCATGCTTTTTTGTTCGTGCAGCCGGCGTTCATCGATTTATAAGACGTTGTCACGTCAAAAAGACCTGTGTAGATGTAGGCTGCTCTTGACATAACACACGAACAAAAGAAGATGAAATGTATTATAAAGGTAAAGCTTTCAGTGCTTTTATAACTGCTTATGGTTACGTCTGCCACTAACCCAGCATGCAATTTGAAGTTATTGTCGTTTTTAGAGCTACCACACTGTAAAAGAATCCTGGAAAAGATCAATTTGTTTTTAGGGTACGTTCTGGCTTCTAAAAGTAACACTACGAAAAAAATAAAGACTGGATAAGCACTTATCTTTTTAAAGGACTTGACGCTAAGCAATAAAAGCCACACAGTCGATCGATCAGGTTAAGCAATGCTTGCCGAGGCCGATCGTGGCTGGGTGACCATCTTTACATACCGAGACCACTCCGAGTCTCGGAAGGCATTTCCCAGCTGTCATTCGTGGATCTTTAACAGTTTTTACGGGTAGTCAGAAGAGCCCGAAAGTCAGACAAGGGCTGTCGAGTTACCCAGTAACTGGGTTGTGGAGGTCAGATAGACAGTCGTCTCATATAAAAAATACTGCTGCAACTGCAACCAGTAAGACTGGAAACCAACCCCAATGTAGTCGGAAAAAGCTAGACAGATGATGAAGCACTTATATTTATAAACTTTGCACTTGCACACCAGAAAAGTCCGACTCACGCTTGTCCCTCACTAATAGTTATTTACGGTCACGTCCCTCCTTCGTTAACTATTAATTTTGATGTAGGTACAAGAACCGTGCAGTTTTTGTGCGATATTTATGATACGCTGCAGTTTTTAGTTAGTCAAACAATGAACGAATGTTTTGAGGATATGAAATTGTAATCTTGGCACGTTTTGTGTGTAAGTTTTTGCTTCATTGAATAAAACTGATGAAGAAACTGTGCTGTGTGTATGTGGTTGTCATGCTGTTTTTTTTTCTGTGTGTTGTGTCTTTCATACTAATCTGTTGCTATTGGGAATGTAAGTGGGAACAACAGGATTAATTAACCGGTCTAAAACAAGACGATTAATTAGTCTTTAGTTAATCTATGTTACCTTTAGTTAATAGAGATCTACGTTTTGGAATGGGCAACTAGCTTCAACTTTCTGACTAACTGACCGACTCTTTGACAATTCAAAAGTGCCTGTAAATGGTTTAATTGAAATAAATGCTTTGAGTTTGAGTTTGAATGGCAATGTTTTCGTAAATCATCATTTTCACCCGATTCAGTTATGAACTTACTCCTGAATGACAACTAATCACCTATGACTTCCAAATGTTTAGTTATCATCCTGAAAACCTTTGGCCAACTGGCAATGTAAAGTCTGGGACAATAATTGTTAAGCAAATTGACTACTAATTTAAGTTGCCCGTATATTCGAATCACAACTGTCATTCTTTGACAGTTGTTAAAAACGCTAAATTGACGTAGGATGTCAATTTGCTTAACAAACAATTTCTCTGACTGTACTTACGTACGTACACGTTACGTATGTACGTATCTTTTTCGTTTCTTTTTTTATCTTGAAGTTATCGAATATCAGCATAATGGAAGGAAAAGTTATCGTACATCGCTAGTGCATCGTCATTATACAATAATCTTATCGATTCAATTCGGGAGAGGTACCAGAATCAGTATTACTTCCGAATTCAAAGTTATATGTACGACCACAGAGTGGGGGTTATACAGTATGACAGTATTGAATAGAAATGAAAGGTATGTTATTGATTGTTTAGACTTTAGATGATAGGATAGTCTAAAGTCTAGTGATTTTAGAAAACAATAAAAGAGCTTTCTTCCTAACAAGTAAGGCAAAACTTTGTGCTTAATTACATATTATATTCGACCTCGAGTGGGACTCAACGATGTTGTAATTTTTGCCGTAACATAAAGGAAATATCTAAATCCAATAATTACCTCGATTAAGGAAGTATAACTTTCCTGAAAACATCGAACAATGTTAGAAAGCACATATCTACGTAGATATTATTACCGTATAAAGAACTTTTCCATACCGCAAACTTTAGAACTCGATACAAGTTAGAAGCATCACGCCACGCGAAAGTTTACTTTTAATACACCGATATTTTTACACTGTGGCGGGCTTCAGGTAATAAACTGTGCTGTCATTGAATGAAAGTCCTCAGATTTATGCCGCGGTGCGCGGGTCATCCCATCCTTATGTAAGTCCAGCAGTAGGTTAATGGGATTTATTAACATACGCCTTGCGCCTAGGGGCGTGCGGCTAGCTTTAATTTTTATGTTCGTTCTTTTCATGTTATTATGTACTAGCTGTTGCCCGCGACTTCGTTTGCGATCCAAGATAAAAAGTAGCCTATGTTCTTACCCAGGTCATGGTCTATCTGTGTGCCAAATATCATTCAAATCCGTTCAGCATTTTTTGCGTGAAAGAGTAACAAACATCCATCCATCCATCCTCACAAACTTTCCGGTCTATCGACACTGTAGATTAGAATTAAAACATATATTAGGTACTTAAATAAAAAAAATAAAAAATCTCTTAACACACTACTAAAGTCTTTATAATAATATACCTAATTCAGTCATGATTCGAAGGACACGTGGCGCTATCTATTATCATAAGAACGTTATTGTGGTTTTCCTCGGGAACAGTACTTTCTTTCGGGATGAAAGGTAAGTACCCTATGTCCGTTTCTGGACACCTGACAACGTTTAAGCAAAATTTCAGGATGTTGATGTTCGGTTCAGTAGTGTAGGTAGGCGTGAAAAGGTAACAAACAAACAAACAAACTTACTTTCGCATTTATAATATTAGTTATTAGTAATTTAGGGTACCTAAAGGGTTTCAATGAAAGTCCACGTAAAGCCTGATAAACATGGAGCGATTCCTTTTAATTGCAGCAACAATAAAAGTTGCACTAGGTAAATAAACAGTGTTTAGAGTCTATACAAAAAAGGTAGGCGGATCCAATCCGGACCGCAATCCGTCATTTGGCCACTCCTAGTTTAGACGATGCAAGTCATAATATACCTATATTAACTAGCTGGTGCCCGCCACTTCGTATGCGATCCAGGATGCTCTGTGTATGTTGTTTTCTATTCTCGACAAACCTACTTCTCCTTCTTACCTCACTACAAATGTTCAATACTTATGCGCCGCGCATAGTAAAAATCTTCGTTCCACCAACAATCGTCTTCTACGATGTCCTTCTCACCGCTCTGGTTTCATTCACTCTTCTTTCTTTGTCCAGGCGGTCTTTCTTTGGAATTCGCTCCCTCTGAGCATCAGGACGGCAACCAGTCGGTTATCTTTTAAGTGGAAGGCACATGAACATATTCGTAAGAAGTTGGCAGAATCATTCCAGCGCTGATTTGCTGGATTCGTTTTCTCCTCTTCCTATCGTTATTTCTCTTGACTAAGTTTATTTTCGTTATATGTATGTATGTATCTATGTATTAGTATTTATTATTTTTCAAGTTATCTATCCCTTATGTTGCACCTGCCATGTTTTGTCTCTGCATCACCCTAAGGTTGACTGGTAGAAAATGCCTCAGGCATTAAGTCCGCCTTTGTACAGTATTTTTTTTTTTTTACTTGTGCATAAAGTTTTAATAAATAAATAAATAAATAAAAGTAGCCTTTGTCCTTACCCAGGTCATGGTCTACCTGTGTGCCAAATTTTATTTAAATCCGTTCAGCCGTTTTAGTGTGAAAGCGGAACAAACAAAGTTACTGTCGCATTTATAACATTAGTTAAAGTTAAATATTAGTTAGGATATTGAAGCAAAAAAATTCTTCAACTGTTGTATATGCCAGAGACAAGGAACTTGCATCGTGTAAATGGGGCATAAGGGCCTGCGCCCACTGGCGGCACGGCATGGCAAGGGATTTTTATGCGACGAATAGGAATATAACTTAATAGCATGACAATAATATTGACATTTCAATGATAATGCCTAAGGACGCCGCGGCATGCCGCGGCATCGTTCGTCAGTATGCACTTGTATGTAGTGATGCCGAAGGATTCCCTGCCGTGCCGTGCCGCCAGTGGGCGCAGGCCCTAGGAGAGGCAAATCGAAAGCTGAAAATAATAGTTGGGTAGAACTTTTCAACCCTGTGAACATAGATTTTCCCACTCTATCTTTCCTTTGAGTTATACAACCGGGTCATACACGGCTTTCTTTACTAATTAAAAACGAACCATCTGTTAAGCTTAACAAACGTAACCGTATTCTTTAACAAAACCACCACCAAATACAGTCTCCAATTGCGATAAACAAAAAATGTACAATGACGAAACAAAACATCTATGTACGTGGAACGTGACGAGTATATAAACATCGCGCTGAGTCAGCGGGTTCCCGGTAGAGATCCAAGTGTCCCGCGGTATTAGCACGTCTGTTTGTCTATAGCAAGGTTTCCATTGTGTTAAATGTAGTCAAGGTTCTGTTCTAGGTTGATGGTCTACATGGTCTTCACATGATCTGACCAAGATTATGTCTGGACTTTAAAAGAGACTGTGACCTCTGAGTTTGTTTCGGCCTTTCTTCTCAGAGTAGTCAGATAGGAAACGCCGACCTCATCTAGTTTTTAAAATATGACTGACGTGTAAAAGTGTTGGTGCAAAACTACTTACAGAAATAAAATCATTTGTCATTTATCATTAATTGATGTTTCTGGGTGAAAGGGGCCGGTTTCGTTGACGCGTCATTTTAAAGATAGTGATTTTCATGTTCTAAATTCCTTTTGAATATCTTATTAATAGTAGACCTATGCTAAATGTATTGCATAGCTTAAAACTGAATAAATGTTCACCGCGCACCTTAAAACAAAAAGTGGCGAAATGGCAGAAATATGTTTTTTTTTTTTTAAATTTCGCCACTCAAAAAAATTCGAAAAACGGAATCGTCAAATAAATTCCATATAATTATCGAACCTGCTCACAAAATTTCACGAGAATCGGTTGAGAAATGCGACCTCTATGTAATGCGACATATGAAAGCATTTTTGTCCATGCTGAAACGGAGACGCTTCGCTTTCGCTCGCTCAAAAATAATTGCAGCTTATGGATGATCCTAATTTTGTAAAAAGCGTCATATCCTTGAGAGCTGCTTTTTTATTATTTCAGCATTTTGCCTAGTTCCTAGACTTTATGAAGGTTTTTTTGGCAGAGGATGCTAAAAACTGCCTCCTTGGTCTAGTGGTCTCGATTTCGACATTCGATTCTCGGGTCGGGCAAAGTGTTATTGGGCTTTACTATCTGGAATTTCTGAGTAGCAGCCTCGACTCTGGAATTTGTGCCCGATGATGGTGGCCATAGGCTCGCCCCATTACGTGGGACTTAAACATAATTGGCGAAATGTGGGTGTACTATAGGTACACCACTACCTTACCCTTCGGGGAAACAAGGCGTGATGATGTTTATGATGCTAAATATTTATGTTGATGGAAAATCTAGCTTGATTGTTCTTAACTTGTCAGATTAATTTCTACACAAAACAAATCTTTTTCAGAGTATAACGTAATATTTCTTTGTCCCACCACATCCTCTTTTTTGTTTTTCTCGTGTGGATATCCTGATGGATTTCCTCCACCCTGGGGTGGGTTGAGGGGTCTGTCAGACTCTTACTGACTAAAACCATACGGTGTTCTGCTGCTACTTTTAGCCGGGTGCTCGAGTGCTTGCGCATTTCGTCACGCTCCCCCGGCCAGGTGTTAGCCTGCATGCTTTCATGCGGTCCCTTGTCCACGATACCTAGGTATACAACATTGTAGGAGGTAGGAAAGTATAGTTGAGTTCTTTAGTTTATCTCAAGGTCAGCTGTGAACATCTACAGGACTAAAGATACATAACTCCCACGGTATTGCTATCTAAAGATTGAAAGATGTATGGCGATAATAGCCCATCGGCGACGCTATTTACTTGCCATCAAAAGGTCGGGAGTTCAAATCTTAACCCGTAAAGTATGTTGTGGACTCATAGTTATACCAGAAGCCTGCCTATCTAGTTAGCTTAGGTTTGAATTAGTTATAAATAATATTATTTCTGTAAGTAGGTTTGTACAAACAATTTTACACGTCAATCATATTTTTTAAACTAGATGAGGTCGGCGTTTCCTATCTGACTACTCTGAAAAGAAAGGCCGAAACAAACTTAGAGGTCACAGTCTCTTTTAATTTAAAGTCCAGACATCATCTTGGTCAGATCATGCGAAGACCATGAAGATTAGTGTCTAAAATGGTCTTTTGGGAAAGAACCACAGATATTGAGTGTACCTGTCCAGTCAGTGCACGCATTTGTCAGTAATCGTGCAGCTCAACTCGGAACTTAAGGAGCTCAACGATTTTACGAACATTACCAAAGAAATGACATTTGGGTAGGCCGCATAAATTACTCAAACTGCCAGATTATGATTAAAACTAATAGAGAGAAAAAAAAACAAAAATGCTATGACCTACTAGTTAAGATATGAGTACCAACTAGACTTTTATTTACTTCTTTTAATGATTCGTCCGCAATGCATCTGAGGTCAGCACAGCACATGTTTTTCATCCATATCTCCATCAGCCGTCATCTCAGTGTCCGTATCCTTCTAGCCATATTATAATCTTTCACACAATCCATATATTTTTAGTTCACATTTATACTGAACACTTTTCAAGTCATACAGGATGTTTGGCAGAAAGTCTGACATTTTCTTGGGGGTAGGTACCGTCATATCCTAGTTTTCACCCACAAAATCGGTCTTAGGTGTCACGGTAGGTAATTGAGATAATAAAAAATAAAAAAATAAGCCTTTATTGCTATTAGTTTTTAAAAATTTCGAAAACCTGAATCGACAAAAATAACACCATATAATTATCGAACCTGCTCACAAAACTTCACGAGAATCAGTTGAGAAATGCGACCTGTAGATGAAAACAGACATCCGGACATCCGGACATACAAAAGCATTTTTGCCCAAGCTAAAATGGAGACGCTTCGCGCTCGCTCGGTCAATTAAAATAGAGGGGAATGATTTTGGGCAAGTTTCATACAACTAAGTTGGTAATTACTTCCTTATAGAAACTGTTATGTAAACTTTTTTTAACGATCGTTCAAGCACTTACCGAGTATGATCAGGCTGTTTTGACGTGGGCAATATTCAAAAACTGAAATTAATTCTATAGCTCTTTTTGAATGTACAAAATATAGAGTTGATGGCGTGTTTGTAATCCGAATGGGGCGACAACTAGAAAAAATGCTTGGGCGGTAATAAATTCTGCTACGTTTTCGCAACTGTGTGAACACCTCCATACCATAAAGAACCTCAAAATGTCCTAAACATCTGGCCGCTCACACAATATAATGCCAAACCTCAATCCACGACCTACATCCTCCATCTTGCATCTAAGACGATAATTTACCGGTGACGTCACTCGTATTGTGTGACAAAAGCTAACCGAAGGCGAACATGCTCCTACGTTAGATATGTTTGTATCAAACGGACAGAGTTTGACCTTTGATTCTGTGGCTCTGGGCCCAGTTGGAGTTAGCCGATGTATAATGTTACGGGTTTAGAGTATGGAGGTTATAGAGCGCGTTAGGATAGTACCTACATATTCAGTCTTGAACGCGTTGTAAAAGATGGTTCGTGGATGACTTTTATATTGGTCTTAGGATGTTAACAATATAAAGAACGATAAAAAAAGTTACAATGGATTAAAAATGTAGGTCAAAGATCACCTTATCTCCCATAAATGTAAAATGTAAGCTTTGTAGACAGATAAATGACTATCCTAAACCCTTAGCAATTACCCCAAGCCGTTACTGACTTCATAATCATCTAGTTTAGAGAACGGCTTGGTGATCGCAGAACTTTGTTACTAAGCTCATAGAAGACTGCTGCGTATAAACAATTGTTGCACTTAACGTCACTCAAAGAAGGGACCTAAATCTGCGTCTACGCTAGGCGAGTCGAGTACGAACGGAGCACGAATTCGCGTAGCGTAGACGGATTTAGGAGTCTCAAACGAGCACGCCTCGCCATGTGAATTCGTGCTCCGCTTGTGCTCGGCTCGCCCAGCGTAGACACAGCTTAAGATTTCTTAACTGTCTACACGACTTATTCATACCCTTATGTTGTGGTCTAAAATTATTTAACAAAGGTAAGTCGTGATGCGTAGGAGTTAAGTGGACTTAATGTATCTTTGTTTTACGTCACTACGGTTAACTTGAGGTCAGGCCTGAAGTTACTCTTGTGTGTAACTTGAAATTAATGATTCATAGTTTTGAAGATAGGTCAAATTTTCAAATAAATCTTGTTCGTGGGTACGAAAAGATATTGTAAGCGTAAAATTTTGGAGTTCTAATTACGGGTGAAAGTTATTTTTCTTTAAAACCTCATGTGGCGGCTGTAATGAATGAATGCTTAGCCAAAGCTTTTCCGAACTAGTATTATAATGAAACCTTTTCTCTACAAACAATTCAGGGTGACAGGGACATCGACCCGCAAACTGTAACCATGAATTCAGCACATTATTGAGCGTAGAAAATTTTCTTCAATTGTCAAAAAATAAATCAAGCAGTTTCATAGAAAAGTGTAATACCTACGCGGTCAAAATGTATGGAACAGCATTTTTTTTAATAACTGTTGTAAAATTTCGACGCTGTGTTCAGAATCATGTACTGTATTGTATCCATGGTAACAGGTTGGTCATATCCCTGCCATCGTGTATAATAGCTTTACTCAGATGTATCTTACTTTAAATTTGATCCAGCCTGACCCACCTTGCTGCCCTCCCCTCAGTGAAGCCCTAAGCCGAGGTTCGTACCCCACAGCGGGCGCCCTTAGCGTGCGGTCACCTAGTAATTTAAGAAATTCGCCCTGGCTGGAGGCTTTGAGTTAGCTTAAGGCACCCACAGGACAGTCCGGTTAAGTAGCCACGATCTCTAAGGGTCACAACTACGAGTTGCCATGTTAGGAATTAAAAAATATCTTACTTTAAGACAGTAAAGTTATAGTTGCTTGGCCACCGATAATTGAGAACACAACGCAATAAAAAACTCATCCTGCACTTTCAATATCAACAGCAACTAGAAAAAAACCATTACTTATCAGATTACCAACACTATAATTTCTTAAAAGTTAATTTTCTAAAGTATTAACGAGTTAACTAGCCATCAGTATCATAATTAACTCACTCAATTAGACATTAAGCAATAAGATAATAATCTGACTGATTACTGATTAAGCAGAAGTAACAAACCGAGTCTTAATCAATTAATTAACGTATAAATCTCGCGGCCAAATAAGCTTAATTTCTTGTATTAAAAGTTTATCAGTGGACGCTGCATCTTGCCCTTGCGCAGCGAATTGTCAGTGCCACGAGATAGATATAGAACAGAAGGCCTGATTCACATAATTTACAACTGGTGGCTCTGTGAGCGGTAAACCTCGCTAGTCTGTCTGTTTGCATAGCTTAAAACTGAATAAATGTTCACCGCGCACCTTAAAACAAAAAGAGCGCAAAATGGCTGAAATATGTTTTTTTTTAAGTTTTCAACCCCCATTATATCTCCCATTTAAAAAAAAAACGAAAAACTGAATCGACAATAAAATTCCATATAATTATTGAACCTGCTCACAAAATTTCACGAGAAACGGTTGAGAAATGCGACCTGTAGAGAAGAACAGACATCCGGAAATCCGGACATACGAAAACATTTTTGCCCAAGCTGAAACGGAGACGCTTCGCGCTCGCTCGGTCAAATACATCGAGCATGCTGAGTGTTTATGTCTTAAATAACAAAGAATATTGCTAAAGATTGTGAAATGTTTTCCAAAGAACGTGTCAAGAATTTGTTTGTGACACATCTCTTGACACGTTCCTGTCCTGTCTATTTAAGTCTGTGTGGTAATCTGTCTTGTGATATCATTCATGCAAGTCCTGCAGAAGTAGTGCTATCGTTACGTACCGATATGTACCAGTACGGAGTTTTTAACTTTTGTGAAAATATGAGATGCAATATAGTGAACTGGCCTGAATGGCATGAATTACAGCAGTAAAATGTTTCAAAGCAAGTGTGTTTAAAAGCAAGTTCGAGACGCTATATCAACTCAATGGAGTTGATGTAGCGTCTCGAACTTGCTTTTTACCCACGACGGAACGGAGGCGGTATATGCGTTTGGGGTTAGAGGTTGTTTGTGTGTATGTATGTCTGTTACCATTTTCCTCGAAAACTACTGGGCCGATTTCGATGCCATTTTTAAGGGGGATGATTTCAGACTTAAGCGAAGAGAGAGGGTATAGTCACATTATTTTGGGAATTAGGTGGACAGCCTATTTATGTTTGGGTATCGCGATATTTATCTGTGGATTTTCTCATTTCCCTGCGCTTGCGCCGTATGATTCACCGGTCGCCGGTCAAGGGTACGTCACTCCGCGTTAATTTTAACGTTACGCTCTTTACGCCAAAGGTTGCGCAAATCGCGCGAGTTTACTCCTTTTGTTGTAATCTTTTGTTTTTGAGGACATGTATTGTGTTCTAGATTTCTTATTTTTGTTGCTTAAAAGGACAGATGTACTGTGTGAGATTCTGTGGGTATGAAGCATTTAATAATATCTTTTTTGTAGGGAATACGTCCAAGCAAATACGATCAGTATACTTACGTCTGAAACTAGTAAGAGCTTTCAGTAAAGAGCTTGGTACAAAAGATAAAAAAAAAATGAGCTTTATTTCTGGAATACAAATTTCTGCAAGAGCTTTTCGTAGTTAAAATCCGGAATAACCAAACCTGACACATTCCATTGCTAGACTGAATCAGTTCTGAATTATATTGCCTTCCGTTTTGTACTAACGAGTTTAGCAAAAATAGCATTTAAAATACACGTGTAACTTCAACTTTGACCGCACCGACACAAACTAGCTGACACTTTGACCCGTTACACGTGCCAACCCGCGGTAAATTGTACAAAAATACATTTTATTATTTGCTAGGAAGCGGAACCTCAGAGTTTTTGTAACCGTCACCGCTACAAAGGAATTACGGAACAAGTTTTCGTAACAAGGGGAATAATGTTTGAGGACCGTTTGCTAAGAAAATTGGGTTTTCTGTTTTCTTTTTTTCTGTTAAATTTAGCGACTCAACGATGCTGAAATGTTATAGGATACAATTTGTGAAATTGTTTGTGCATTTTTTTGTCAAGCATCATTGTTAGCTAATAAGTTATTTAAATATAACTATAACTTACCCTGACAAGTAACTATAAAATTAAGAAATCATCTAATCACGTATTTCTTATTAAATTTATGTTAAACAGAATGGTATTCACGTGTTCTTTATAAAAGTGAGTAGGTACATGCACTACTGCTTAAGTCCACCTTGCGAAACGTAATCTTAATTTCATAATCATTTTAACGTGGCATTTATTCACTGCAAAACAAAGTAATAAAATAGGTTAATAATAATTTAATCTGTTAACTGTTTTCTTTATCATTAGGGCATATAATCAAATAACAATTCTTATGCCACTTAACACCTTTTCGCTCTACACCAACAATTTACCTAAAACCTTTTCTCTTAGTTACATTTTCGCAGGCATGACTGAACCCCTCTCCTACCAATTACGTTCCCAGTAATATTAACACAGAAAAAAGAGAATTACAGGTGTTAATACTAAAAACAATCATCTTAAAGCTCAAACAGGCTCACAGTATAAAACAATTACTTCTCGTTTGCCACTTAAGTTGGTTTAACTTACAATTAACGTATAACGCGGTAATGTGGGCGCAAGTCAGGAGAGATGGAGGGTTGAATCTGGAATTGGGGAACGCTAGTAAAATATTTTTAATTGTATAGGAAATAATAATCTTAGGTATGTTTTGCAATGAGGCAAATCATCTGTAGGAAGTCTATCTAATGCTAGGGAAGGTGAAATGCTACATTAATTATGAATAATAACTTCGTTTTTTGAGAACACAAAACTTCATACTTGGGTCATTCCTAGTTTACTAGAAATCTCAAAGCATTTTAGGCGTTTTTTTTTTAATCAAAAATGTAAAAAGCTTTATCTTAAAAAAAACTTCGCACTGTTTAAGGGATCATATGCTTATTTTGCACTAAAATATTATACAAGAGCTATTTTAATATACCTACACATCGACTGCACAGTGAAAAAGGAGGTTTGATATAACATCCGTATTGTCAATTAGCTAACTTTCTTCACACCATCCTCGTGCAATTTCTAATTAATTATTTTCTTTGGAAGACCTGTAGCTAAACAAAACAGACTAAGAAATTGAAAATGTGACTAACAGCCCATTACAAGTCTTCACATATAATTATCAGAATAATAATAGAAGAAATCTGTGAACAACACAGTACTGCCAACAAAAACACTCAACCGCCTATACATATTAATATTATATACATACAACAATACAATATAGGCGATAACAATTGGCTACGCAGGCTAACATAATTTGAGCAATATAGAGCATCAGGTGAAAAAGTTAAGGCGCAAGCGCCTTCTGGCCTCAGACACACTATTGTAAAAGAATCGAAGTCATGCTGTTCATACACCCTATTAAAGTGTCTGCTTGCACGCACAAGGAATGAGTTCTGCCTGAAGTTCTAATAGTGTTTTCATCCTGACCGCTTGAATCTTTAAACTTACAACCCCAGTAGTTACTAAGTAACGTAAGCCTGGGTTCGTGGCTCTTGGTTCCCATGCCCCGCCCACCGCGTGGCGTTTAGTACTCTCCGCTTAATTAGTGATAACTGAGTAACAGCCAATCGCCACTAATGTTTGTACTTCACTTACTTTTCAGTAGTATTGTACCTACTGGTACAAACGTTCTTCTTTTGTAAATAGTAGGACGAATGTAATATTTTTTACCAGCTTGTGGTAATTAACTAAGGCAGGATGTCCTGTGAACTTCCATAAAATCTTTTTTAATAAATTTAGCCTGAATAACCATCTATAAGCAAAGTAGATATCTATTGTGGTTAATTTCATACAAAAATAGCGTCCTTAAACTTTCCCGGTGTATTTTCCAAAAATAATCTCCCTAAACCTTGTCCTGACAGTAAAATAACAAACGCAACAAAAGGAATTAGTAAAATAGGTGCAGCCGCTTTGAAATCATGCGTCGACAAACATTTTTGTTTGTTTTTTTTTTCCTAATTGGCAGCTCGTAGTTTTGACCACTGAGGTCTTGGCTACTTAACCGGTCAAGACTGTGGGTGCCTTAAGCTACTAACTTAAAGCCTCCAGCCAGGGACGAAATTCTTAAATACTAGGTGACCGCACGCTAAGGGCACCCCCTGTGGGGTACGAACCTCGGCTTAGGGCGTCACTGAGGGGAGGGCAGCAAGGTGGGACAGGCTGGATCGAAATTATATTATTATTATCAGGGGAATTTAAAGCTACAGGCTCAGCTACGGCGCGGGCTGGCGCGTCGTCGAGCAAGGGTCGGGGGGGGGGGGACAGTTACGTCGGGGGCGTCGCGTAGGACCCCGGCGGCGAGGTCAGAACGATGGCGGTCTGTTTTTGTTTACTGTACTGGTGGCCCTACTGCTCTCCTGGAGGAGGGTTATGGGGTCATCGGGGTCGGACAGGAAAACATTTTTAACAATTGATTTTTATTTATATATCCGTTCGCGTGGTGTCCTACCCCTACCCTACCCTACCCCTAAACCTTCTTAGGCGTATGCAGAAAAACACACGAAAGTCTCATCAAAATCGTTCCAGCCCTTTCGGATTCCATAGAGGACAAACAAACAAAAATTGATTTTTAGGGTTCTGTACCCAAAGGGTAAACACGGGACCCTAAGACTCCGCTGTCCGTCCGTCTGTCTGTCCGTCTCTCACCAGGCTGTATCTCACGAACCGTGATAGTTAGACAATTGAAATTTTCACAGATGATGTATGTAAAAAACAGAATAAAATTAATATTTGAGGGGGCTCCCATACAACAAACATGATTTTTTTTGCCGTTTTTATAGATAATGGTACGGAACCCTTCGTGCGCGAGTCCGACTCGCACTTGGCCAGTTTTTATTTAATTAGATAGATATAGATATGAAGCCATAATCACCATGGTTGTAAGTGATAGCATTATGTGGGTAGGTAGATGATGCGAAGGTTTACTTTACGATTGTGTTATTGATTTGTATTTATTCAGAGAAAGAGATAGTTTTGGTAAAATCAATCAATTTGTCCTTGAGATAAATTTGCGTGCTAATTTGCCAGGGTCTATTTCATTGATCCTTACAGCTTCTATAGTATTCTATGTAGCCAGTAAACAGGAGACTAATTCCCGCGCTCTAATGAGATCCCCTTGCTCCTGTTTCAAAAAATCAGTAGCTTCTGAAATCCTCAACGGGAACAAACAAAATGACCTATTCCAAAGCAAATACCAAAATACAATTTATAAATATTGCACAACACAACAATGACACAATAAGTCTCTAACTCAAATGACTACCACTCACTAAAGTTCAGACGGACTATAAATCTTCAAATGTTAAGCTGGTCTGATCTGTTCTATCAAGATTGACAAATGTATGGACACGCGAACAATGTAACATATTATATGAAGGAACAATTGCGTTGTTAACAATGCTCATTAGATTGTATATCAATTGTGAAATTAATGTAAGATTGCTACTGGTATTTTTTGACATGATTATGATCGATTTAGATGTGAAAGGTCGCAATGACTTATTAAATGCTTTAATGCCTGTTCCTAATTCAAATGTACCTTCTAGTGCGTAGAAATTTGTTTTATGTGTTCGGGATTGGGGATTGTGGTGGAAACAATGGTTATGTTCGTGAACGGACGCCGTCAGTAGGGACTGGTCATCTCATAGCTGCCACGGCTTATTTTAATTTAATATTTGAATTGTTTTTTTTTTCTTTTTATTACGGACTCTTTTAACGTTCTGCGTCGTTCTCACATGCATCATTTCAACATGAATGATGTAACCATAATTAGTTTGAATTAAAAGGGTGCCCGTGGAGTTTCTTGCCCGGTCTTCTCCATAGTTACCTACTACACTTTGGAATGGGCACCTAGCTTCATCTTTCTGACTGACCAACTCCTTGATAATTCAAAAGTGCCTGTAATTGGTTTATTTTAAATAAATGTTTTGAGTTTGAAACACCAGGACGTTTAGGGGGTCGTCGGTATATTTAGCGGGGCGTCGAGAATGCTACGCTTACTTTTGTAGGTCTGTGGTCTCTTCTCGAGGAGTTATCTGCTCATTCGGCCACAAAACTGCACCTCAGCAGGCTAACTCTAAAAGCAATGTCGATAACTCCAGGAAAGTAGGAGATGTTGTCTATCAACTAAGTGAAGAATTGAGTGGAGTGAGGCTTGAATGCTATTCTGCAAAATTTACGTCCGCCCCGACCCTTGCTCGAGCCAGCCTGCGCCGCTGAGCCTGTAGCTTTAAATTCGTCCCCTAATAATAATAATTCCCATCCAGCCTGTCCCTTGCTGCCTTCTCCCACCGACGCCCTAAGCCGAGGCTCGTACCCCGCAGGGGGTGCCCTTAGCGTGTTGTCGCCTAGTTTGTAAGGTTTTTAAGCCCTGGCTGGGGGCCTTAATTTATTAGGACAACCACAGGCATGTCCGGTTAAGCAGCCGCAACCTCCTAGGATGACCTGCGAGAAGCCAAACACAACAAAAAAACTGCAAAATTTTACGAAATAGAGGAACAGCGAAAAAAGAGAGATGAGAGGCAGTCTAGTAAGCTGTCACTAACCTTGCTCTCTCATGGTCTTTAACCCCAGCACTTACAATCCTCATTAGATGATATCGTACGTAAAATTAATGTTACCTCGTTCAACAGACATTGTTGAACGCGCAGGAGTTGCATGAGGGCGTTACTGATAGTTATCGAGTGGTATTGTTAATTTTTCATTTAGTTAAATACCTGCATGTTTTATAAATGTGCTTGATGTTTTAGTATGGATAAATGGAATAATATGAAGTGGATAGAAGTAAAAATAAGGACAAAAAAAACCAGCAGAAAATTTATAAAAATTTGTGGAAGAGCTGTTAAACATCAGCGCTTACATAAACTTAATAACATCAGAATATGTCATTCAACTTTATAGCATAACAAACAACAATATATTTCAACTTTTGTCTTAAATTTCATCATTTTAAATTTATAACTACCCAATAAATTATTCTTAAAGATATTCTCGAACATGTGATCTACACATAACCTAGTTAAAACAGCACTAAAAAAAACTAAGTAAAAACCTTGAGTCGAGTCCCGCCCACGCTGTTGTTATAACCGACTCTAATATGACGTTATTTATTAAGCCACTGTAGGCCCTTATCTGGGTTACCCTTTGTTGCCATAGCAACGTATAAATATCAGACATGAATTAGTTAATATGAACGGGAAGATGGATTGGGGCAAAGTGAATGGACTTTGTTGTGTATTGTGACTTGAGGCGGTTTGAGTTCTAAGTGATTTTGTAGTTTGGTCGATTTTAGGAAAATTTATTTCCTGAGACTTTCTCAGTTTAAAATAGAGCAATTATAATGGGGGCTATTACTTTTGCGAAATCTAGTAATTCATTACTACCTAAACCTAAAGTGCGTAGACACAAAAAAAAAAGTTAAAAAAAATATACATTACAATAGTAACAATCCCAAAACGTCCTAAATATAAATAGAACAAGTCAATAATGGCTATTTACCCTGAAATCGAAAGCAAAATCAGTACAATTTGAATTCGTCTGATTCATCGTTATGTAAATAAGCAATTTGATGGTCAAACAAGAAAACAAACGGCGCAGTCGGGGTCAGGAGGCAGACTTTTGATTTATCACAAAAACAGCAATTTAAACTTGGGACCTTTTTGCGTGACACACCTACACTCCTCCCACACCTCACTTTGTGTTATTAACAATGTCGAAAACCTGCTCGGAGATTTGAATTCGTTTTGCAGTTAGGTTGGTAATTTTTTCCTGTTTTGAGTGTTTTATTTCCAGCGTGCGGCTTTTTAATACAATTGTTACGTTTTCTTTCGAGATAATTATGTAAGATTATTTGTTGGGTTGCGCAACAAATAAAATGAGCTACTTTCGAATGTCCCAAATTGAAAAACATACACTATTTTGCCTGAGTAAGACCTATTGACATTAATCGTCCAAGCTAATATGCACTCTAATACATTAGGAATTAAGTAACTGAACAGTAAACTGTAACAATTCCTTCGCCCTGTTCACAAAGCAACAACAAAAGCTCCAACATACTCCTCACATTTACATCTATTACAACTAAAACACAAGAAAAACATCAAAACGGCCGGCTCACAATAACAAACCAGATTAATACGATACAAAACGCTCATGCTCGATGCTATCACAGTTTGTCCCGCACTGCACAGTATTCGTTACAGGATGTAAACAGCTGTCTTGTCGTCGCCACAGCATTGTCCTGTCATAATAATTATGTATCGCAAAGCGTTAAATATCGCATCGGATTTTGCAGTTGCTACTTTCTGCGGGAGGAACGTGTTTGTTTGTTTTTCGGATTATGCGAGTTACGTTTTGCGAACTTTGATCTTGCATGACTTTTTACATAAATTTTATGGCTAAAAGAAAGGAGGAAGACTGAAGAAACTGTGGATGGATTGTGTGAAAGATGATATGGGTTGAAAGCGGGTGAATACAGCGATCTATGGAAGGAAAATATATGCCTGCGCTGAACCTAACTTAATTCGACGGAGTCCTAAGGATGATGGTGATGGGGACTGGGAAACTAATATAGGCAATATTGTCAACTCATGAGTGTCCACTTTTGAAAACACAAGCCTAGCACGACGAATGTAATGGTCTTTACTTAGACGACATAAAAAATATTGTTGACACAATTAGCCCTCAGTTATATATATTTATTTTTATTAAAATCTTTATAAATTCGCAGGTATTAAGACCTTGGAATCGAAGCGGAAAGAATCAAATCAAATCAATTAAGCCAGCGGTGGGTTTCAAATTAAATGAATGAAATCAATTATGTAATCTTTAGATTTGAATTTAATTATGTCAATTTATTGTATAAGCGGCGTTGATTATTTAATGTTAGTTCAGTTAAGTTGTAGCTTAATTAACCGACTTCAAAAAGTAAGGTTCTCAATTCAACTGTTTGTTTTTTGTGTGTTACCTCAGGACATTTTTCGTGGTGTACCGATTTTGATGATTTTTTTAATTATGTTTTTTAATAGAAACGAAATAACGAGTCATTAGATTCTGATTTTAGTAGGTAAACACCTGATCCTGAGGAAGATGACTAGGCCGGATTTTCGTTTTCTAAAAGCTTTTTTTGTAACGAAACGCATACGACTGAAAGAGTGATGAATATAAATGTTGATGGATGTAGAGGGAGAAGAAGGCCAAAGGAAGATCGATGGCTTGTGTGTGTGAGCAATGATATAAAGAAAGAAAGAAAGAAAATACGTTTATTTGCGGTAAACATGACTCAGAGAAAAACACACAAATACAAAAAAGATAAAGAAAGAAAAGATAAGAAATGAAATGAATGAGAAGGATACTAAATGATAGCGTAACGGTTGATAGAGGAGAGTGAAAGAAGAAAAAGTCTTGCGCCGACCCCATGTGACATGGGACAATGGCAGGAAGGTGATTACTGGGTCAATCTACTGCTATGGTAATTATACTATGCCTGATAAACCTGAGAACTAAAACCAACGAACTTCGAATGTCTAAGATAAAACTACTTTTTGCTCCTTTTAATGCAGATGTGATAATTACTGTATCAGTTGCTTATCTTTCTGCATTACCGGTCTTGTAAACTAATTGAATCTGTTTAATTAACATAGATAAAAGTAGAAAGGGTGACCTTCGATTCTTTTTCTCTTTTGCTATTCTAGAACAAATTTTCAACATTTCACCTTTTTGTCTTTCGATTTTGTTAGTTGTTTTTTTGTTTGTTTATTGCACGTTTAACTTGAAATTGATGCTAGGAACTCATTATTACTTACATCTTCGTTATTGGTTGACTCCTTCTTTTTCATTAGTAAAGATGGATCTGCTCTTGACCTCGATTTTAGATTATGATGGCGCAAGCGCACCTAGAAGATGCTACTTTTTGCTTTGAAGGCTGACAAGTTATCGGTTTTATCAAGACTCGTAATTATTTCATTCTCATGCACACCTTGATGTTATTTTCTAGATTACATTTTCTTGTTTGAGAATACCAAAAATTATAACTTTCGTCTCCATTATGCAATATCCTACTCTCGCTTGTAACGTTTTGTGATTTGTCATTTCTGTTACAGAAAAACTATTTTGTGTCTCCATTGACGCTTGTATCACTGAGTCAAGTCGCCGCCATGCGCCAGTTCATACAATATCTCAGAGTCAATATTTGACATCCGTGTCGTCTTCCCGCCACACATCCTCGGTTACTCATGTACCTACCATGGTACCCGTCACTATATTTTATTTTAGCCTTCGGGGCTTTTTGGAACCTTGAACTTTTGAGGGTTATTTATATTTGTACCATTAGATATGTGCGTGGGATATGAGCAGGTGTCTATGGATGTTCACTTCGATGATGTTTTGATATCATTTGTAAGTTAATAAATGACTTTTTTTTTAAATGAGCTTATAAATACGGGTTCAGAATACTAAAAAAGCTATTATATTATAGATTTTAGAAGTTTTGGTACCCATCTTGTGCGATTGTTGTTTTGGTTTAGTAGAGCGCCGCTGCTTCTGTCGGTTGATATCATAACTAGTCCTTCTATTTTTACCCGACTGCGTGACGCAAAGGAGGGTAATGTGTTTATCAGCCTATGTATGTATCTATGTATGTTTGTTCCTTTGTGGTGCTCTAGAGACCAACCGCGTAGGCCGATTTTGATTGATTCATACGTCAATCGATTTTTCTCATATCGGCTCATTCTTTTATAAGCTCATGTCGTTGTAAAAATATAAGCCAGTCTTCATGGTTGGTAGATATTTTAATGCTGTTTTTCTACAATACCTTAAGCAGACATTTTGGACTCCATGATGTAAGGATTGGCCTATTCACACTTATAACATTTGCTTTCTTCCAAGCTTTATTTCACTATTGGCAGCCTTGTTGCACCCACTGCTAAGTATAAGCCTCCTCCCTTTTGGGCCATGCTTACCTAGTTTGTTTGACTCTCAACCACGTTCTACCCGCGATCTTCTGAATATCATCCTTCCACCTGGCTGTTGGTCTGCCAACACTCCTACAGTCTCTCGGCAGCCATTCCTTCTTCTAAATTCATTTTTTTTTTAAACTTATACTATTATTTCATTCTCCTAATTTCTCGGTGTTACTAAGCTCAACGCTATCAGCACCCGGTGAAAGCGCCTATCTGAGTATCGCGGTCGTGGTCGCGCGATCGTGCGATGCGCGGTAAAGGCGCCGCGCGTTTGTATGTACCGACGCGCCGCGTTGCATGAATATTGTTTGATGTTGTTAGCGATTATGGATTTAGATGAGAGTGGAATTTTGAGAAGGTTTTTTGAAGTAGCTTGTGAAGAATTGAAGGACGTGGATTTAAGATCCATCAGGTAAAAATCCAGAAAGTAAAGGACAAGTTCTACAATCTATTAGGTATAGTGCTCCATTTTAGTACCTAAGTATTATGTAATGAATAATAATAATATTATTATTATTTACGGAATTAATGAGGTTGTCTAAATGATAAATGAATGATAAATGATAAATGATTTTATTTCTGTAAATAGGTTTGTACAAACACTTTTACACGTCAATAATATTTTAAAACTAGATGAGGTCGGCGTTTCCTATCAGACTACTCTGAGAAGAAAGGCCGAAACAAACTCAGAGGTCACAGTCTCTTTTAAAGTCCAGACATAATCTTGGTCAGATCATGTGAAGACCATGTAGATTTGTCTGAAATGGTATTTTGAGGAAAAACCACACAGATTGAGTGGACCTGTCCAGTCAGTGCACGCATTTGTCAGTAATCGTGCGGCTCAACTCAGAACTTAAGGAGCTCAACGATTCAACGAACAATACCAAAGAAAGGACATTTGGGTAGACCACAAAAATTACTCAAACTGCCAGACTAAGATTAAATCCGTCTGTTAATCATATCCGTATTAATTGACGTTGAAGGACAGGAATTCTGGACTTATATATTTATATCCTATAAAATCGCATGTTCGCAAACACGCAGAGACCAAGCGTGATGATGAATTCTCATTACTGTTCTGTATGAGAAGAGGGATAGCAGTTGGGAGCGAATAGTTTTTGAACGCGAAGGATCGGAATTTGTGTAGCAAGGAGCTGAGAATGATGTAACACAAGTTTTACATAATAAGTACCGCCATTGGCCAGACCTTACTGAGGTGTATTTTATTTGTACTTCTATTCAGATAAACCTTTATTACCGTCAGTAACTCAATAAGATAATGAACTTAGCTACTAAAGATAACTTACAAATGGAATCACAAATTCAAATAGAGAGTATTGCCTACGATTCTTTACAATATACATGGTCATACACCATTCGCCACCCAGCGTAGCTACCGCGTGGACAATTTATAAAACCTGCCACCGACCGCCCACCGATTCAACTGGGAATCGAACCCGCACCCCGCAATTAAACGACGCCTCAGGACCTCTCGGTCATCCGATACTATCTGTATGACCCGGCGCCGCCTGCGGAGATCTCCTTTACTTTTCATTTATTGGATGAAACATCCTTTCTCGAATGCACCTTTAGTCCAACTTCGACCTTATTTCTTTTGCAATACGACTCATTTTGGAGCAACTTCATATGAAATTGTAACATTCATCAAAAATGTACTCTATGTCTCTTACTTCAAGGTTGTATTTCCTTGCTACTATGTAATAAGTGGCGTTATTATGTAGTATATTTGTTTGGTAACTATCACGAGCGCTGTGACCCCGTCCTGTGGTCATAGTTGAGGTCCACGCTGAAATATGGACTTGAGGAAATCCGTTCGGACCTATAAAGTTAGGTTTTAGGGCGCCTATCTATTTCGTAGATTTATTAATTTCTTTATGCTGAAAGTTTTTTAAGGACACGGTGAATTATATAAATTAACTTTTAATTAGCTAGTAATAAAATAACGAATTAAAAATATTTTATTTGGGACACGCACAGGTAATACAAACAGTAAACAAGGACCATTTAAAACTAACAAAAATACATTAAAAAACAACAATAAACAAATCAAAAATAAAAGACCTAAGCGAGGCCAAAAAGGCTCCTATCTCAGAATAATTCTGCTATTTAAAAAAAAAAAACCGCAGCGCTGGTGTTCTGATAGGGCCCGATAAAGGTTCCAATACTTTGGTCGTCAGCTGAGGATACTTAGGTTCCAATGCCTTGTTCGTCAGCTGAGGATACTTAGGTTCCAATGCCTTGTTCGTCAGCTGAGGGTACTTAGTTTCCAATGCCTTGGTCGTCAGCTGAGGATACTTAGTTTCCAATGCCTTGGTCGTCAGCTGAGGATACTTTGGTTCCAATTCCTTGGTCGTCAGCTGAGGATACTTAGGTTCCAATGCCTTGGTCGTCAGCTTAGGATACTTAGTTTCCAATGCCTTGGTCGTCAGCTGAGGATACTTAGGCTCCAATGCCTTGTTCGTCAGCTGAGGATACTTAGGTTCCAATGCCTTGTTCGTCAGCTGAGGATACTTAGGTTCCAATGCCTTGATCGTCAGCTGAGGATACTTAGGTTCCAATGCCTTGTTCGTCAGCTGAGGATACTTAGGTTCCAATGCCTTGTTCGTCAGCTGAGGATTCTTAGGTTCCAATGCCTTGGTCGTCAGCTTAGGATACTTAGTTTTCAATGCCTTGGTCGTCAGGTGAGGATACTTAGGTTCCAATGCCTTGTTCATCAGCTGAGGATACTTAGGTTCCAATTCCTTGGTCGTCAGCTGAAGATACTTACCTAGGTTCCTTGGTCGTCAGCTGAGGATATTTCTTAGTCTTCCCCATATACTTCGTCTAGGTAATGTTAGACTCGTGTGAGGTCAGTTTTGACGTTATTACAAGGAATTATGATAACGGGTAGCAGCGTCGACTATTTATTGATCGCCAAGCTAATAATTTGTCAAGCATGGTAAATGACTCCAATATCCTTATATGGAATTTGGTATTCGTATTCTAAAACTTGTGGTATGGTGCACCGTATATTTAGGGATACCACAGATTAATCATCTCATTTTACCGCACAAGCGGTTAAAATACGACTCTCTGAATAAGCAAAATGGACATTATTTCCGATTAAGTACTTAATCTCAATTACCATTATTGCAGACCGGCACATTCCGCAGGGGGCTTCAAATAAAGATATTATCCATTTCAAAGAACTGCAATGGAAATACAACCATCTTAATTTACAAAAACAACATTGCCCACCGAGGCTAATCTCGTTCATAATAAAACAATAGATAGGTTTTCATAAGCATCCCATTTCTTACACAAAATGACTCATCCAGTTCGCTGACTTTGCATAAATATGTCCTTTTAATTGTGTACTATCATATCAACTAAAAACGTCAAACAATATTGAACTTTAAAACCAGTACACACGCTTGATTTTAAGTTTACAACACACGTTACGATACATCATTTTTCATAACGTAGTAAATGCAAAATCTGAAGATCAATTTTCAACTTAAAAGTTTTACAGATAAAGTTGAAATTACAATGTGTGTATGTGTCGTTTTTGTAAGTGCACTGATTCAAACAGCTAGTTTTGACTCCCGGGGTGGCTTGTACATTGTACGCGCGCGTGACACTGCTCTATTTACGACTGAGTTGGTCGCACGGACCCATAAAGGTGTACCACGGTTCATAGGAAGAGGAATATTCAATGCATACTTAGAAACGATCACATCATTGACTTTGTAGCAACGAATTATATCGTCTTTAGAGATTTTAGTTTCAAAGATTGTGTCGGTGTAGCACCTAAACGGATTTCAGGTAGCTGTAATTTAAATTTATGCTTAAATTATAACTATTTGTGACGCTGCTAAAAGATGAAATTAAAGGAAGCATCTGTCTTTTGTCTCCGTTACTAAAAAGCAAGCTTTTCACATAAAGACTTCATTGATATCAGCAAATATGACCACGCGAAAGTTTGTACAATTTGACTACTACAATTTGCGGTTCCCTTTTCAAGAAAACAGGTTGCTAGCGCCCAGAGGTGATGACAAGAATCTGTCACTACGTACACATTATTACGATGTCCCATGTCCAAAACGCAACTTGATTCGAGTATCCATACATTTTGACGCACCTGGTAGTTTTATCTTTTAAGGGATGCGTTTAAAAACCAGTAGTAATCGTCGTAATCATAATAAAAGCATGTTACATGTTTATTGCCACCGCAAATAATCAATTACTGTTCATTCTTATTCGTAATCTGATGCAATGGCTTTTTCGAATTGCATAATTAAAGTTTCTTTAAAGATTTCTCTAGTTGTTGCTTAAGTTATGTGGAGATAGGTTATGCTTTAATCTATCCTCAAGGACCCTAGAATAGTCTATGAATTGGTCATCCAGGGATAAATGACTTTTGGTACTGCTTGTGTTTTTTGGCTTTTTGGTTCGACAAAAATTAAAATGGTTTATGTCTAACCCGGCTTGAGGAAGCGTGATGATCAATGCTATTGCCTTCTATGTATATGAATAGCCTTTGCCCGGCAGTGGGACAGTAATAGGCTGGTATTTTTTATGTTCAAGACAATTGCCAACATTTTGTATAAAAAATCCTACTTATATCAATAAATCAAAACTGCTGCAATATTTTTTCTTATATGTATTATTTCGCGTACCGCGTTACACTTAAGTTAAGCTCATAGTAAGGGCAATGCAGTAGTATTGTGTGCCATGTCCACACTATTAACGGCCGATTTATATGCCCTTAGCAGTCGCCCTCGAAGATTTTGAATAATTATAAAAGATGCGCGCGCCACGGCGATTTATGTACACGTTGGCGCGCCGTCTTATTGGCTAATTCAAGTGTCTGTTACGTTTGAATTTTGAAATTAGTTTATAAAGATTTCAGATGGGTTTGTGATTGGTTGATTTATGGTATGTTCAAGGAGATAAAATGTACACAATATTTTGTAATGCCTTAGTATTTCTGCCATAATGTCTCATCTCCCCAGGTGCATGCTTTCAGGCTGCTAAGGGGTGCCTCAATATTCCATTATTGTATTGTTCTACTTTTAAGCGGGCTTCCATGTTAAAATGTAAAACTTGAAGGGTCTAAGAAATTGTAATTCTTAGAATTCTTAGAGCAGAGCTATTCTGTCATTATGATTATTATAAAAGCTTGGCACTACATTTTATTTATCTTGCTGAAAGTCACCATTAAGACTCCATTTCAGCCTCTGTAAAAACTTCGCCTACTTTAACTGGTCAGTACCCGTATTCAGGTCATCGGCCGCTAGGAGACAACTAAATTACATACCTCAAAAAAATCACTTACGTCTTAATTCTGCGGCACCGTTAATACGATTTTAATTTCAAGTAAAATATCGAATTAAATGCTCATCCATTTTAAACATTTTCTTCGTTAAAAAAGGCTTTATTCATTGATAAATTGTGTAAAGGAATTTCAATCTTATGTCTTCAGAATAAGGGCTTTGGAAGGTGAAAAAGGTCTTTTGTTTTAAGGGAGAAGTTTCGATGGTGGTCCAGCGGCAGGTTTGTGACGTAACATAAGAAAGCTCACATATTTGAGAATTCAATGGTTTACTTAATTACTATAAAAGCAAAAAAATATAAATTACGTACTTACTTATTTTATCAAGCAAATGACTTAAGTATGGACTCTTAATACATTCATCGTTGAACATTTAATTGTAATTGAATAATTTATAATCTTGCTTAATTCGGAAATATTAAATTATATGCAATTTCGATGTAATTGGTAGGTGCATGGTGCAGTCTTGATACAATTTTGATTTACTGTTTAAGTAGGTACCTATGTAGGGTCCTTATACACAAAATTACCCGTTACCGCAATCAATGATCCCAATATAATTTCTGAAAACGTGTGTCTTGACTTTACAAAATGCTTCACTCACATCACGCATTCATAATAAGTCAGACAAACATCTTAGAACTAATATGTTCCAGCTATTTTTCCGTTGCCTATGTCGGCTTCGAGAATTTTAAATGATAATCTAAAATAACGGTTCTACCGATATGAACAGATTTTTTTCACAAACACAGAACGGCACCCTAATTGCATAACGAACTATCAATCACAATCTGAATCATTTTGAAGCCTATTGCTAATCCATTGCTTCATTTGTTCCAAAAATGTGTCTGCTCAACAACGTAAATAACGCAATGAATGCTGTTGAACTGTCAAAATGAAAGCTATTCCTACTGTTACTGTGTTACGCAATTACCCCGCTGGTGTATGATTTGGCTCATAACTATTTCATATAGTCCAAATTAATTCCTTACAGAATTCAATTCAGACGCTCTTTGCTAACTTTTCCAGCTAGACCGTACCTCCATTGCGATTAGACAAGACAGCAGTAACATCTGTGAATGCCACTCAATCCTCCAATTTACTTGCTTGCCAACCATTAACTGGCACTCTTGCGCAGCTCGCTTCCAGTAGCGAAAACACTTGCGTTTTACAGCATCGTATAGGCCCCGACAAAATAATGCTATACTAATTCCGATTTAACGCGAACCAATCCACGATACGAGATAACTTCCGTACTTCAGTTTTTATTGCTTTTGGATTACTTTCTCCGGATATAGGGTGTACCTGCTGTAAGTTTGAATTGTTGAAAAGATAGCTTGTTGTAAATAATTTGGGTTGTTTTTCATTGAGTTAGACCTCTAGTGGTCACCGTCAATTACTAATCGTCATAGTGACCTGACAAATAATGTCATTGGTAATTGAATATCTCGTTTAGAACTCTGTGTGAAGCTACCATTTACTAGGTTTCGTCTTTCACTGAATTGAATCTGCCCTGGCTGTATGCCATGCTTACTCAAATGTCTCGCTGGTGGTGGCGTGTGTTGGATCATTAAGTTCCCTTCAAAATGGTTGAGCTAAACGGTGTTGATACATACGTCATTTTCGTAAACGGGCGCCGTCAGTAGGGACGGGTCACCTCTTAGCTGCCACGGCTTATTTTAATTTCTGAATTGTTTTGTTTTTTGTTTTTATCTTTTTTATTACGGACGCTTTTAACGTGCACGTCTTTCTACATTGTTCTCACATGTATAATTTCAACATGAATGATGTAACCAATTTTTTGTAACAATATTTTGATTTAAAAGAGTGTCCATGGAGTTTCATGCCCATTCTTCTCCATACACATACTACGCTTTGAAATGGGCAATTAGATTCATCTTTCTGACTGAACGACCCCTTAACAATTCAAAAGTGCCCGTAATTTGTTTATTTAAAATAAATACTTTTAATTTTGAGTTTAAGATTTATCATAGGTATACATTTCGATATTGGCCTCTCTTTTGCTCAGCAGAGGAATGCTTATGTTTTAATAATAAAATGCATGACTGCATAATAGGCCACAAGGAGTATATTTCCATAACTGATACTAGTAAGCTATAAATATAGATTTCGAGCTTCTCAACGGTCGATTAGGTCATGATAACCCTGAATTCAAACCCAACACCACACATCGATGCTCTCAAATCCAACTCGTATCACCAAGAAACAAAGTACGCCTGAACCTATTAAAATTCACAAACCGAACTCTTTGCGGCATCCTCAATACACGTCCAAACCTTTCACAAAAGAAAATCCAATTAAAAGAAAGGGCAATTAGTAAATCAACGGCTTCTTTTGCTTCAGAGCCCAGCCGTTAAAATTCGCACCTCGACGCTGTGTACATTTACCGAAAACTCTTGAAACTTAACGATCCATTGATTCGGATAAAGTTGTTGTCCAAAAAGCGCGTAAGTGGATCCTGCCACTATTGTGGAGCCACAATGGGCTGTTAATTGTAATGTGGACTCTCCACTGGGTTGGGTATGTGAGGAGTGAGGACGAATTTATGGCTTGGATTACGTAGTTGTAAAGATGAAAAATACTCCTATAATTATACTGTAATGATTTGAAGTAGAAAGTATCTTGGTGTAAATTTAATTCTGTCGAAATTCAGTTTCTGCATGAATGAAACTGAATTTCGACAGAATTAAATTTACATCGTAATAAAAAATTCATACGTAACGATTTTAAATTTCAACACTATTAAACCTCACCTGAAATCCTTAATTGCATACTATTTGAACTTGTACAAAACATACAGAACTCGAAACAGCTTAAACCAACCAAAATTTCACCATAGAGAATCGTACCAACAAAATAAAAAATAGACTATCACCCAGTGTGCACAGCTCTCAACAAGCTCGATGGTTTTAAAATTGATTAGCCGACAAAAAGCAGGCGACAATCGACGTCGACCGCACGTGTATGAAGTTGCGACAAAAAAAAATGCGACGCGCCACTACGCGCGGATTTCCGAAACGGAATGCAAAAAACGCAGACCTGAAAAAAAATGACGATTGAAAATTTTCCAAAGAATTTATAAGCGCAAAAAGCGTGGATTGTTCTATGGTTGGTTTGACTTGAAATATGTTTTAAGATTTCTTTTTCTGGTATCACGAAATGTTGAGATTGAAGGGTTTGTCCTGTGAAGTTGTGAAACTTCAAGTAGGTTTATGTTCCGAGAGAGTTGGCTATGCCACTTGGATGTCAAGTGTTTGAGCTTGCAAGAATCAGCTTAAAAACTAGAAATATGTGCATATTCGCCATCTATGTATAAATTTTCATGACGTTCAAAACCTTGCCACCTCTCTTTAGCCAGGGTCCCAATTCTGTATGGTAATTCAATACCATCTGTTCCAGTATCAATTCAAACCACGTCAATATCGTGCCTTGTAGAAACAGTTTCGTTTATTGTATCATAGAGAATACGTTATTAGCAGATGTCGTGGTTAGTCAAGGAATTGACTTGGTTTCGAAGTAAGGAATCATAGTAATCATAGTGAATTAGGGCCCAGTTTAAGTTAGAGTTTTGGTTTTAAATCTAGGTCATTATTAACATCGACATAGGCCTCTCCTTTGTTCTGCCACTCCCCACGCTACTAAACCAGCCTGATCCAGGTCCAAAATCTGGGTATATCAAGTTAATTAGGGAATCCCAAAATGGGCTTTAAAAAAATTGGGAGCTATTGCGGTCCTATCCATAACCAAGCTCCTATTTACTATACTAGGTATTTCAGGTCTTTGCTAATCGTATAACTCGTACATAGTAATAAAATAACTAGCATAATCTTCCTGTAATGTTCCCACCGCTGGGGCAGAGTCCTCCTCTCTGTGAAAGGGAAATAACCAGTGTATGTGTTAAAACATTATTTTCACTTTTTCATTTTGTTATTTGTATTTTGTGTTTCCCGAACTGTGTCCAAATAAACGTTATTCTTTCTTTCTTTTCTTTCAAAACAATTAAACACAAAACGGAGCAGACGAAGCCAATGCCTTTTACGCTGAGGTCCCAGGTTCGAGCCCCGTATCGGGAGAAATATTTGACCTACAGATTTGTAGCAAGCCCGGATGTTTGTGTACGTGATTTGTATGGAGTGTTATGTAGGGCTGTGAATGCTGTGATTAAGCATTTATGTTCAACAATTTTTTCTTGCTGGATTATCTTCTTCCTATGTCGTTAATATAAATGTACGGGATTACTATTCTCTGTGCCTGAAATTAGTATGGTCTGATTCAGTTTCGCATTTCCGATATCAGTGTGAATTTACTTCTAAACCAATCTTCTTCCTTACTTTATTTTTTTTTAGACAGCTACCATTTCTTGTCAATGAGCTTTTTCTACGACCTCAACTTATTTACTCTAAAAAGAATCGGTTGTTGCAATTTCATGCATGACTGTTCTAAAGAGGCCATATCCTTAGTACACCTATCTTCTGTTATATCTCTAATAGGACACAAAACCCTCCTTTGAACTGAAATATATTCTACTAATCTCAAGTCCTAACGGTATTCAGACCTACAATCCTTATCACCGAGCTGCAGCATCGTTTCGGATCGCGTGTAGTGAAACGTGTTGAGATTACGAAACACTAGTCTGCATAATTTGATCGGTTCACCTGCTTGTCGCTTAGGAGAATAGCAGTCAGACTATACGCTCAGTTGAGTTGATTGAAACGCTAGGAGGGGTAATTGTTAATAATGGTTAATAATATTGAGGTGATAATTTGATAGGTCTTGTGCTAAGAAATTATCATGATTATTTTTCGTTGATGTCATAAGAGGGTGTACAGTAGTTTTAAAAATTCTGTTGTTGTTTGATTTACAGAGTTCATCTCCAAATTATGGAGAAAACAAATCTGTCACCATAATACGGAAATTGAGTAGGTAATCCTGATGCTTCATTTTAAAAGCCGGGTAATATATTTGACATCTCAACGAGGACCGACCGTCATATTTACAACGGGATCAGTCAAGTTACAAATAAGGGCCTAGGAAACCGCTTATGTCAATCGTTCCGGTAGACAGCCAAGCAACAAAGTAGCACATTTGTACGTGTTAGAAATCAAATAGATACAAAAAGCAATCGGCGAGTAACGCTCAACGTAAGGGCGAGTACACACTCGCGTGATATCGATCATCGGGCGACGCTCCCACGCTGTCGCGCGACAAAAACCTGCGCTCATTAGAATGCAGCGCGCGACAGACGCGCGTCGCCGCCGCCCTGCAGACAATTGCGCTTTTTGACCGCGCACCGCCATCGCGTATACGAAATTCGAATTATTTTTAAATGAATTGTTTTCAAAAGAGTACGTACCGCGGTTTTTGTTTGAGTATAATGATATTGTGCTCGAATAGTTGTGGAGGTACGGTGAGGTGACAATGCGCAGTTACGTCAATTGAAGAACTGAAGTATTAGCAGCCGATAAGGTAAAAAAAAAAAGTTCTCGATAGACGAGTTGACACCGGAAGACGCATTCTAAATTGAAAGGACCTGTTTACGGTCATTAGAAGTCTTTTTTTTTTGTGAAAAACTATTATTTCCGAATGATAGGATGAGTTATCGAATTAAGAGAATTCGGGCTGATCAAAGTTTACCTTCGGTAAATTAGATAGTTCCCTGATCCGTCACAGAAGATTAATTGCTGGCATATTGTATTTATCATTGGTAATGCATAGTAAAGTCAATATCAGTAGTCCCTTCTACGCAAACCAGTAGATACAAACCTAATTACACAATTTGCATCTTCAGCAAAGTACAGTCGCAAAAAAAGTATTTCCTATATCTCCGATCAAGGTGCAGGTAATAGGTGAATCCGGCACGCGTACCGGTATGCTAGTGGTCCATCCGGCAATGTAATGGCTCAGACCGGGGGGCGCCGCCGTTCGCAGAATCGTACGGGAGTCATCCTATTAGAAATTATTATGGATGACTGTACTTGCGTGTACGCTGGGCTCAAACGATGTCGGAATAATGGATTAATTAGTTTCTAGGATGTTGTAATTGGTTATGAATTTATGTCATTGTTTGTGCTGTTTGGATGGCTGAAAAAACAGGAGCTCATATTGATCAGTGAATATTAAAGTTTTTGCTATTCTTTTTGGACATAAATAACGTGGCATATATTCAGAAAAATAACTCGGAAATTGATTCCTGAAACTACTCTTACTAGAACAGGATAAACTCATCGACTGCTTTGCAGTCAAGAGCCGGCCCTGTTATTCATTAGAAGAGACTAGTAATGCCTGTTCCCAGTAGCTCTGGTTAAGACAGTGGCTTTGAAAATAATGAAATAGTTGATTGTTATGCAAGGGGCTAAAATTACCCATTATATTCGAGGAAAGCTCGGGAGTAAATAGAAACCAAGTTATAATGGGTTTTTAGCGCCTTGTGTTACACTCTACTTTTCACTTCGATTGCGAGGTTATAAAATAATCCAATACAATATTAAATACCTAGTTAACTTTTTTATAATTTCTTCTGTAGCCGTAACGCAATGCACGCTTTCTACCGAAGAGATCGCCGCCTTTAGTTCTATTTTCAAAAATAAAATGTTCGCTTTTTATGAGACAGTAATAAGTCGAGTCTTTATTCAAGATTATTCTACTTATGAATAAGAAAGAAAGAAACAAAAATATTTTATTTGGGACACGCACAGGAAATCCAAACAAAAATAAAGTAAATACAATATAAAAAAGAGGATTTAAAACTAATATAAAAACAACAATAAACAAGTAAAAATGAAAGATCTGTGTGAGGCCAAAAAGTCCAAAAAAAACAAAAAAAAATACTAAAATAAAGACCTTTTTCGTTTTTTGTAGGCTCGTAGGTAACAGACAAAAATAAAAAAGCCGGCCAAGTGCGAGTCGGACTCGTGCACGAAGGGTTCCGTACGGGTTCGTGAGATACAGCCTGGTTACAGACGGACAGACAGACGGACAGCGGAGTCTTAGTAATAGGGTCCCGTTTTACCCTTTGGATACGGAACCCTAAAAAGAAGCTTTTCCTCTAGAGGAAAATATGATATAGTATCCCCGCTCTGGTACGCTATAATGACGGACTTTTTGAGCAAGAGGAGTGCAAATATCTTTCTTTTTGTACAAAGCCATCTCTCTGCTAAATCTTCTTCAATTTCCTTTCGATTGCTTCATCGAGAAGGCGAAAGGAAACTCATCGCCAATATCTACTCGGATAGACTATACACTAAGTGCACTTAATAAAGTCTATTCGTTAAAATATTGGCGGTACCCCAGGCGGCGGAACGGAATTGGAATGTGATACACATTTATTAGTGTAAGCTTTTCTTAAATCAACCTTTCCCCGTGAGAACAACATCGATCCCGTTAATTTCCAAGCATCTCAGACTTCAAGTTTAATTACCAGAACCCAATGCCAATAATTTGAAATGTGCGCTTTTATGTGAGAGGACAGATAACTGCCTCTTATGGTCATAGATCAGTTAGGTGCACTCTACAACGACGGCTTCATAGAGGTGTCTCTAGTTACATGAATTTGCTTGCTTGCTCAATTTACTACAATTCCTTGAAATGTTAGGTGGATTAATTGATCAAGAAATTGTTTTAAAGACTCAGCTGGTTTAGTGTCGACGGGTTAAGAGAATGGCCGAGTTTCTTTATGAGAGCTTGGGCTAAGATTGATTAGTAAAAGACGAAACGGCTGGAATGTATTTATGAACTCTAATTTTAGGTACGATTTTAAAGGAGAATGATATTGACACAATGTTAACGTATAACATCGCATCTGTATTCTCGAAGGGTTGCGCAGGAGTGTATACCTAGTGCACTCACACTTCGCCAGTTATGTTTAAGTCCCACGTAGAAGCGAAGCTATTGCCGTCAATCGAGAACAAATAAACCCTAAAACTCAGGACTGCTACTCACATAGAAATTCCTGACTGACACAATCTTCAAATTATTCTCATATCTTTCCATAAATTACTTACGATAGTCTTTGTGCAAGGTATTGTTTTCTGCACCTTAATTGCGTTACACACTCAATCAAAATCTGAACCATTTTGAAGCCTATTGCTAATCCATTGCTTCGTAAGTTCGTAAAATTTGTCTGCTCAACAACGTAAATAACGCAATGAATGTTCTTGAACTGTCAAAATGAAAGCTATTCCTACTGTTAGTGTGTTATGCAATCACCCCGCTGTTTAACCATGTTTGAATATTATTTTTATTTATTTTCTTATTTCCCTAGTGGTATATTGTAGAGATACTTTTTTGGATTGTGACCAACTTTACTTGTTTATCACCTGTAGCAACTATAAATAATTTTGTATATTAATATTTTTCTTCTTCTAATCAAGTCTATGAAAAGTAGTAGGTAGACCCATTAGCGTAGTGATGGGTTGGCTAAGATCAAGAATCATTATCTCACCGTCCAATCATTGTCTCAATAATCTGTGCCACTAGCATGTGCGTTCGCACCACAAGGCATACATTTAAACCAATTGCCAAGTTATTCGGCTTCGACGATGGAGCAGCCCTACTTAGACAAGACTGATGTGGTTACGGCAGACGAACTGAGAAGACGTCGATTGCAAAAAATCGCTATGGAGAAATGAGCCTGTTTTATTAGTTAATTAATCAATAATTTGACAGTAGTGTAGTTATAGATTAATATTTATGGGAAGTTTAGTAAAAGTTTAGTTTCAAAAATAACTAGACGCTCTAACCTAACGCTACACAATCTCAACCAACCATTCTAACTACAACATCCATACATACTAATATTGTAAATTCGAAAGTAACTGTTTGTATGTTACCTTAATTTTCACGCCTAAACCACTGAACGGATTTTGATAAAATTTGGCAAGGAGATAGATGGCATCCTGGGGAAGAATATAGGCTACTTTTTGTCCCGGTAGCACGTTCCCGTGGGATAATTTCTGACATCCACGCGGGCAAAGCCGCGGGCAGAAGGAAGTATTTTATAAAAATCTTAAATTAATTCACGGACGGAACGCTCAACCTAAACCGCTGGGTCTAGGCATGAAATTTTGGACAATAGTTCTTTTTATAACGTAAGTGAGAACTAAGGATATTTTTTTGATAATTCGACCCCTATGGGGTTAATAGGGGATGGAACTTTGTATGGAACTTCGTCATTATTGCCGATGGAAAATCCCCATCGGGCGCACGGCTTGTCCCATCTGTAAATTCCTCACCACTGCACTCTTTTTCCCAAGTCAGCTGACATTCCCGCTCGTGCAAGTTTTTGTATCGCAGCGACGATGAGTCAAATCATTTCGTTAGTACCGATACATCACTTACATCATTACGGTAGGTATAGACACATTAAAATGGTTAGCGTAAGGAGACGCTGTCTCAGTGTAGGTAAGGTATTACCAAGCCTGAGACTTTTTTCTGAAGAGATGACATTCTTATGTGTGCAAGTTTTAGTTTAGAGAGACTTACTTACATTAGAGGCAATCAGTACAATCTTCTCAAATGATTTAGTTTCTTATACTTTGTGAAAGCATTATCTTTGTAATGACAAAGTTTTCTCATAGATATATATATACACTTTTTTTTATTTGAGATGGGTTTGCTCTTGACTCTAGTCTAGGTCAGAGATGACAGGGACAAACTTCGACGATTTAGTGAGCTTACCCAGAAGAAGCCTGTTCACTCTCACTTTGAAGAGATTTGGGTTGTATGTGGTAGGAAACACAGACGCAGGTAGAGAGATATAGATAGATATACATATATATCTATATATTAGATATACCTAATTTCTAACATTCCTGCCAGTTCGGCGATGGCTGTATTGCAGGTTGACATCCGGTTACTGCTAGACATAGTTGAGAACTTGACAATACATAAATCTTGTCCCTCATTCTCTCCTAAATAATTATGGCGAAGGACATTTTAATACTAAAATCTTCGCACTTGCCTACAATTTCGTTACAAAAATCGCACTTACAAATACGAGTATAGCCTTGATAGAGTCCTTCCACAGTAATAATACCCATTACGAATGCCCTTAATTCAACAAGTACCCTCACAAAAAAAAGTAAGTAAACTGAAACAATAAAATAATCAGTTGTGGTCGCCGGTCGCGCGTGGTCGTCTGTGGTCGTGCCCTTTGTTATGATCGCTTTTTATTCGACCACATCTTTTTGTTATCTGCGATGCACCTACTGTGTAATGATTATATACGGGTACTGGTTGCAGAATCAGTAGAAATTGGACGGATAAAGTCGTACAAATGATGTGTTTTGTTCCCATTATTTACAAACGTAATACAATATATTCGTATTAAGTATAGCCTATTATTGTGTAGCATATTGCCCTCTGAATTAATTGAGTTTTAGAGCACAGAAGCCTGTTAGATTTATAAAGTATTTATGGATAATTCTAAGTAAAACAATAAGAGAAATAAATATCAACCTAACTGCATAAAACGAACTGAAAATGTATGAACTATTCGCATGACATCTAGCGTCCGCCATATTGAATTTCCTTTGACGTTGCTTGGCCTACTTTCATTACCCTTTCTTTTAGATTTGCTTTAGCCGGCTAACAAAGAAAATACATACTTTTTTGTGCTCTTCTGTGCAGGATGTTTTTGAATAGTATATTATTTCGATTAGGTACCTATCGTATTAGTATTTAAAGTTAGAAAGGCCTAATTGTATCCTAAATTTACAATTCCTGGAAGACAGCATGTAGGTAAGTAAATTAAATTCAACTATGAAAAACGGTAAAAAATAAAAACATTTTTACAAAAACTAAACAACCGACTTCAAAAAAAAATACAGTCGAATTGAGAACGTCTTCCTATTTTTGAAGTCGGTTAAAAAATAAGAGTAAAATGACCCGCTTTCATATTAAAATAAACAGCTTTCCGCGCGAGTTAATTTAATTGTTAAAATATGTTCATTGTACAAAGTAAATTGTACACCCGTCACATATTTACATTATTCCGTGAACGCTCAAGCCTTTTATTTATGAAAAGTCCGTTTTCAGCATATTTGCTAAAATTAACTCCGAATAAATATTTACATTTTGTGTGGGCACTTTTAATATCAGGTGGTTTGTCATGATTTTTTTGTCTGTCTGCATTTTTTGTTGGCATTGGTACTATTTGGAGTGATGTTTTAATAGATCGATCGATTAATATTGTTGGAGTTCTAAGTTTAGCTAGTGCAAGCGTGGTGTAAGCGTGGAGGTGTCCACAACACCAAAGAGAGGTGTATGTCTAGCTGTAGGTGAATTTGGGCTATGGATGATGTAGATAGTGACAATTTTTGCACGATATTCTTTTTGCCCTTTTCAAATAAACATACATGAGACATCATATAAACAAACAGACAATCTGTACTCACGATTCTAAATAACAGTTTCTTGAAATAAGCTTAACTTGTGTCAATTTTCTTCGGGATAAAAATAAAAATAGTCGAGAGGTGTCGTGGGACACCCGGTGGGAACGAATTCACTGTAGCTTTTGCACACTTGTCGAATGAGAGTCTAATATTTTGACCGTTAAATGTTACACTTTTTCACACTAACTCTCATTCGCCAAGTGTGCAGAATATAATGCATAAATGATTGCTCCATTCAATCATTATGCATGAATCATACTGGAGCTCTCACATAACTAAATTAAATTAGTTATCACTGCCGAAACTTCCCTTAATTTATAACCCTTCCTATCTTAACGAGACACATTAGTTGGCTGTCGGTACAAATTAATTAATACAGTATTTACGTGAGTCCCTTTGTCGTGTTTAAAGGCAACCCGCCCCGCAGATCATGCCTTAAGGCTAACATTGTTACGATAATTCCATTTTGTTATTATCGTTACGTAGTGGAAGATAATTTTTCCCGGTGTGTTTGGTGTAACGAAGTGGAATATGGCGTTGATTTTGATCGTGCTGTGATATATACAAAGCAGCTAATTAGTAGGTGTAACGGTGATTATGTCTTGATAATTTTTGATTGTAATGTTTTGGAAACCCAAGTTCGGTTGTGGAAATTGTCAGGTGGTTGTAGATTGGTAGGGTAGTGCAAGTTTCTGTCTTAAGTTTATGAAACAAAATTTCTTAGAATTTCATTATAAAAAACGTTGTTGACTGCTGTGCGGATTATAAAATAAAAACCAGACTTACTCATTTTGTCTATTCAGTTTTATTAAGCGACAATCAGCACCCACACTATGAGCAAAAAATTTTTTTTCTACAATTTTGTGTCCTTTTTCCTTACCATATAATATTTCAAAAAAGTAAACTGGTCCTTAACAAGTATCAAAAACGTTATCTCTATCTGCACACGAGTTATCTGCTGAATATTAATAATGAGCTTCATTGTATTATTCCGGTTCGATCTGTACTTTCGGCTATCCTTCGATTTCGCTTCGGTTCTTGGGGCCACTTGTTTCATTATGATTACGATTCGGGGATCTCTTACGTCTTTTATTATGCACGATTGTATCATTTTTTTTAAAGGCTGATTATATCATTTTTTATGTTGGAATCGGATGATATATCTGATTTTGTATCTGACGCTTAAAGTCAAATAACATCTAATATAACGGACTTCACTTGCGTTAATTATAAGCAGTCCGTCTAAAAAATTGCATGCGTGCTTCTGAGTCTGAGTTACTTTTGTGTAGTGTCGTGGACGATGGGCCTTACGTTGAATCCTCAGCTGTAGTCCACGAAATTCAAATTTACTTTGGTTTTTTACAAATTGCAGCTCTGTTTTTAGGTCGTATGTTGATCAAAATGCTATTCGCGACAGTAGGAATGATATATTTACTGAATAAGTATCATCAATTTCATATCAATCGTCAAACTTAGATGGAACAAACTTCCAAATTTGAATTTGGCGGGCTAATGCTGAGGATTCACCTTAAAGGCACTTTAAAGCCTTCATTTTCGACTACATTGGTGCTTAATATGAAGTGAAGTAGAACTCAAACGCAAGCGAGGAAAAACAACGATAGGTACTTGTGTTTGCTATACGTCCTTTGCCAATCTTTTATCGCACATTACGGCCTATAGGCAACAGGATCTCACGACAATTATACAAACACAAGAAATATGTAAAAAATGCTTCGATTGACTAAGAGGCAATGTTTATAGCTCGCGTGTCACAAAGTAGAGCAAATAAATATCAATTACTGCGTTTAATTTGGTTGTTTTTGCGTTGGCGTTTTGGTGCAAGTTATAGGAATTATACGGGTCTATGGGACCGTTTTCATACATATATTACTGCAGACGGATTTGTTACATGTGTTAAGTTCTTAGTGGATAGCGCAGGAAAAAAAAAATAGTGCAAAACAACTCACTAAAAGAATAGGTTTAGCAGTATTTTTTAAAGGAGCTTGCTCTGCCGCCATACATTGATATCCTATGAACCTACAACTTCGTACAAACTTTCTGTGTTATAATTTTATAAATCATGACTAAATACGAATGAAATGAAAATAAAATAACAGACACACCTTTCTTTTTTGTTGGATGGGAACTCATCAAATAACTTCTCCCGCTCTAGGCGGAACGGGAGGGCGTGTGAGACTTTTACTGACTGAAACCCACCCGTGTTCCTTCAGTTGCCTGTGCGCCAGGGCCACGGTAACTATTTCGAACAATCCGCGAGCCCGGCAGGCATCGGCCCTAGCGGACCCCGTCTATTAGTGCTGACATCTGAGATTTGTTAAATATCCAAATTAATTTCTGATTTTTGGTTAGTTCGCCTTATGGAAGTAAGCGATTTCCCAAACAACATGTCATCCATCACCGGCAAGCTAGAACCTATTCTGGTCTCTATTTCTTTTCCAGATACCGAGAGTGCTCAGATTCTACATCAACCCAAATCATAAATCATCATACTTAGTAACATTCTACATGGTATCTACATGCCTCTTCTGCAAAAGACAAAGCATAAAATTAATCTTTGAACAACAAATCGCTTCAACTCACACATTGGGCCAACATAAGCCGGCGCAATGGTCAGTCGAAAGCAGTTTTGTTAACAATTAATGCCCTTTAATTAACAAAAAAACGTACATTTAAACTGTATCAAAATCTCGGCTAATGAATATTGAGAGGCGTGCTGCCGCCAGTGTAGGAAACGCGTAACTTATTGTGAAGGTGCGTCGCAGAAGATCAATTCTGTAGGGCTCTCTAGATTGGTCTGCGATAAAGAATAGGTGCACTTCTGAATGAATTAATTAAAACATTTATTTGTTAAACACAGGTCAGACTTTTTGTCCTATTGGTACTTCTTGATCTTCTTCTTTTCGAGTCGCTGGTACTCTTTATTAGCTGTTCACGAAGTGGGTAATTTTCTGGATACCACCGCACTCACATTGCGTGTTGGAGGGGTCTATAATAAAATAGAATAGAATAGAATATTATTTATTATGTACACCATAAAAATACAGATATGTATATGTAGAAAATCCTCCCTTTTTGCCAAGTTATATTTGCAGCGGTCATTCTGGGTACGCACTACGCAGTCTATTGAGTATCTCTTCTTGATCGAAGGCTGATAAAATATTAATAGTAAGTGGGAAAGATAATTTTTCTTTGGTATGAAATATTGTTTGTAAGATCTTCTTGACAAATAGCAGTGCCAACTAATTTCTCGCCAACTAACCGCATAGGATTGTAACAACGTGGGACTTAACCTGTGATTTTAAAATGTTTGGTAGTTGTGTTGATCTTTAATTGAGTTGCGGCCGTCGACTAAGATTAATTAACAACTAAATAAATCAATTAATAACAATTCAAAATAAAAATACCACTAAATTGTTTTGTTGTAGTATGGTGAAAATGTTATTAGAGACAACTTATGATTAAATATATAAGAACAAACTTAGGTATTCCAAA
This sequence comes from Griposia aprilina, assembly GCA_916610205.1. Taxonomy (NCBI): domain Eukaryota; kingdom Metazoa; phylum Arthropoda; class Insecta; order Lepidoptera; family Noctuidae; genus Griposia; species Griposia aprilina. The sequence goes on from OU744296.1 coordinate 21,093,057, forward strand.
ATAGTTAGATATCAATTCGAAAACATGCTCAAAGCTCAGCTTCTTCGAAATGGTGAATGTTTTTGCTATAGAAGTGTAGTTTTAGTAGGCGAAAAGTGATAATCATCCAGATATGTGTGAAAACTGAACCTATAGAGGTATGAGGAACAGGGTGTAAAGTTCACTCATACTCTATGGAAAAGGGAGGATCCTCCGACCAGACGGGTGTTGTATCTGGTGGGCAACTGCCCGACGGTTGATGTCGGGACGTTGTATATGCTAATCGCGCTGTAAACTCTGATTGCGCGATGCAGGATTTGCGAGACGTCAGTATGACGTGTAGTTCGCATGTGGCGATGTTGATACCGCTACATCACTCCCCCCCGGACTAGCCCCCTCCTGAGTACCTACTGAATTTACAAAAAATTACAAACCTACTGAAATTCTTCTGTGGCTTCAAAGTGGACAGTCGATTTTGATCTCAGAGATTGATAAATAAATTGTGACAGATATAACAGATACTTTAGACAGGCAACAAGTAACCTTTATGACAATCATTTTAGTTACTTTCGAAATGACGCAAATTTACATATTTAAAACATAATTATTTAAGACACAAAAGTCTTGTAACTTACAAACTTCATAACGGTATTTGAGACTATATTTTAAGTAAATGATTAAACTTTTTATGAAGATAGAAGTAAAAAGTTTCCTCTAAAAATAATAATCACACTATTTCGTCATCAGCAACCTGTCTTCCTTTTTCCTTACTCCTCTATCAACCTTCATCTAAGTATTTAACCCCTTTCTGGCCATATCATCTTTTACACAATATCTCGTTTCTTTTATTTTACAACTAGCTTGGATGTTGGAAATTATCCCACGAGAACATGCTACCGGTACAAGAATTAGCCAATGTCCTTCCCCAGGATGTCATCTATCTCCTTGCCAAATTTCATCGAAATCCGTTCAGTGTTTTAGGCGTGAAAAGGTAACATACAGACAGAGCTACTTTCGAATTTATAATATTCGTATGGATTACCAACGGATTTTACCTACAAAGTTTTTGTAGAACTTACTTTACCTATTCGACCTACCTTAAAACAAATATGTCTCAACGTTTCCAATTAAACTAAAAGCACTTAGCATAATTGGCATAGAAGTTCATCACGCAGTTCAACGTCAGATGTAGGGGTCAGATTTGAACTCCCGACCTCAACGATTGGACGTCGATTGACTTGCGAGTGATCGTAACTTAAGTGACCACGGTTGACCGTAAGGGAATCTAAATCGTTAATGATGACTTGTTAGGTCAGTAAACCTTTAGGCTTTATTTGGAATTAAATAGTCTGTGGGTACCCATTTGTTTTAGTGGCTCTTTTTAATAGATTTTGTAGAGATTTTTATTGCATTTTTTCGGATGTTCATGCAGGTTACGTAATTAATGTAATGGTTGTGTGTAGGTATCTCAATTTTTGCCAAGTCTGCACGCGTAGCATAAGCACCATAGAAACGGGCTTTGTCGACGGAATAATAGACAAAATGTCAGATTTTGGAATAAAATCTTTAGAAATCTGTTAGTTTGTCTATTCTTCCGTCGACAAAACCCATTTCTATGGTGATCATGCTTAGCGTGCTGCAGTGGTTTTTACTTTTCACTCTCACGCGACTGCTATTTCAGTGTCTAATATAATATGTCTTTCATCTCACGTCCAAAATCTAATTATTTGAAAACGACGATATCCTAAAACTTAGTTTAAAGTAATATTCATCCCTTTACATTACGTTTGTCTGAATAGAAGACATAAACGCTCAGTATACGACCCTACAACACAGTTTATTTTTCCCACCATCATTTCCACAATTCCGTTATGGACTATTTATTCATTGACAAATAGTTTTCGATATCGGACCGTCAATTCTGGATCGGAGCGGGAATCGAACCCGCTATCTTTGAGTTAGGAGCGAGAATAATTTGGTTAGTGTCGGGGGTCACGGTACATTTTTAGCGGAGCGATAACGCGCGTGGTTGCCTACGGCGGCATAGTGATGTGCTTTGGTTCGATAGAATTACCGATAGAGTGGGTATGTTGAAGTGTTTTAATTAGATTTCGCACGTTTTCTGAGTTTTTGGGTATCATAATATACTCTATAATGCAATCGTTCCTTAGGGTCCGGCTAGAATAACATCTGATGCATAAAGTAATCGGAACTTCCGACAGAAATGTTTGTAAAGCACGCAGCAACCTTCTATGAAAAATTATTCAGCGTCTATTACAGCAAGATTACACAAAATTAATATATGTCGTGACTCTATGCTTTTCATCGACACAAATCGACGCCATGTCTTTAGAACTTTCCCATCCAGCCTCTCAAGATTTTTCATGCGATGACACCTGCAAAAAATCAAAACAACAATACAAACCACAACACCTTACAACATCCTCTTTCAATATTTATCGATATGACTGCGCACATCACTGGCACAACTATGACGCGCGTAAATCGACGCGCGTGCGCGCCGCTGGGCGACGCTGGCTCGTAATTCGCGCCGCCCCCTCCTTGTTGCGCAGGATTCGAGCCAGACTACTTATCTATACACTTTACAGTGTTACTCTATGAGAAATTGGAACTGACAAGTGTGATTGTTTACGAAATTGTGAAAAAAATTGGTCTATGTTTCATTGAGGTCTGATTTTATGACCATTTAAATTGTTTGCTGTGATAAAAATAAAGTAATGCTTGTAAACTAAGTAGTTACGTAAGTCGTTGTGTATCGTAAACCGAATGTTCGTACCTAATCTTTTAGCAGATTCAAGTTCGTTACTTTAACAACTTTCTATAGGGACAATGCGTCTTTAGCTATAGTTTTTAAGAACCTCAGGAACAATCACTTTAAAAATACCGCTTTAAAACTCTCCCAAACTTTCAAAAGTTTAAAAAGCATAAATTAAAAACAAAATCCCTTATAATCCGCATACTCCTTAAGTTAGCTTAAGCAACAATATAGCATTATATTTTCAAGAACGTCTCATTGTCCAGCACGCCTCGAATACGCCCTTAAGAAAAAAACAAAGAAAAAGTACAAAAAAATCCGCATATGATTATAGCGAGCAATATCCGAAAAGATTACGATCTTATCTCGAGATCGAGACATGAAGCGCATCTTAAGACGTTTTCACCTTACGACTTTTTCAGTACTTGAACCAAATAACTTAACAAAATATCCCTTTCACTAATTTAGTTGTGATTTAAGAACTAGCAAAAGTAGGTCAGCCACAAAAATTTTACAACTTTTTCAGCTGTTCTTTTATAATAATGTTAAATTATGCTTTCAATTTCATATAAGAATAAAATATAATATTCGTTTATGAGTTTCTTCCTACGTTACAGAAAAAATATCAAATGTTTACGCACGAGGGCACAAAACATTTAGGTCTCAAGCTGTTAAAAATAATAATGTCGAATTGTCGACCAATTTTAGTCAAATCTTGAGGGTTGTAAAGGACCACCCAATTTTCAAGGTAGTCTTCAATTCCCGTTAAACGGAATCGTGTCGGATGCAAATCGAATCACGCTGTATAAACGTCACCTTATTAATGCGCCTCTCTGTAATCTGTCTTGTGAAATCCCGCATTGTGTCCACTTTCTTCTGGCCGTTTGCGAAACGCCAGCTCGCGGGCCAACGACCATCTTTTACAAAACAACAAAAAATCCTGACGAAAAATTCTTCGTCGACACTTAAAGCCATCAAGAAAATTTAATTAACGCATTCGTTTGTTCCAAACTCAGTTAAAAATTAGATTCCCAAGTTTCTGAATAAAGTAAAATAACTTTTTTTATTGTCTACGCTTAAGGCTGCATAAAAACTTTAACAATATTGTCTCCTTCGTTCAATTAAGGCGGGTTCAGAAAGAGATTCTGTCGAAGAATTTCGCGCGAGCCGCTACGTCGGGCCGCGGTCCCCCGTCTTGTCAATAAACTCCATATAAATTGCCTTCCGAAGTGAATTTGAATATAATAGCCTCTATCCTACGAGTCCTTTTTACCCCCTTTCCTTGAAGTCGCAATCTTTGTACGATTATATTGTAAGCAAATTATCTGTTCGGATCTGGCAAGCGGATTGAAGTTGCAAAAAGTTATTCCTTGATATTTTATTTCGTTTATTAATATTTGTTTATTGGATGGGCATTATTTAAATCGGTGTTTGTGCTTGTTCGTGTGTTTAAAGATGTAGGTACTGTCAACCTAAATCTTGAGGATGGTTTAATGAAACATTGCCCTTATGAATGCTTAATTTATAACAAACCTTCGGTTAATCATTTTAATTATATTTGAAGTGCAGTTTTCATTGACTTCATTATGCTGTCAAAACAGCTAGATCTTTCTGTGTTTTATGAATTTTATTCACAGTCATTAAATGTAGTGAGCTCATCGTGTAGTGGCGGATTATGTTAATTTGTGTTAATAATTATAATTATATCGTTAAGAATATTAAGATTGGTAGTGAAATAAATATAGCTACAAGTGCAGATGGAAGATCTCGTGGGCCGTACTGGACTATTGCATCACTATAATATAGGTATATGTAGCTTTTTCTCACAAACTGATGGTAACTGATCTGCCTAGCCTTTCCCCAAGTATATTGGGGTCAGCTTCCAGTCTTACCAGATTGAGAGCGACTGCCTATCTGACGTCTATACCTATTGTAAACGACCATAAAATGCAGAGTTTGATGATAAGTCATCAATATAGTACACACGTCCACAACCTCAATAAACACACAAACCCGCTTCCAAAAACAGTTTAAAATCGAAAACCATTTTTTTTATTAAACTTCGCTAACCGATAAACACAGACAAGTTGGCCAACCGCGACAACATTGTACGTGTCAGTTGGTGAACATGTCACGTTCCCGCCACGCATCGGCGGCCATTTTCGAAATCGAAACAAATTTGCAATAGCGCGAAATTAAGAGGAAATTATTTTCGATGGGATGAGTCGAGCGTGATGTATGACGCGTAACGCGCGGGTAAACGTTTAATTTGTTTATTGACATTGATGTATGCGTGACCATTGTTAAAGCCTTCTATTTGATGTATTGGTTTTGTTCGTAGGGCAGTTCAGAGTTAAAGCGTTATAAAGAGTTGTAAGTACAATGGCTAAGGGTCATTTATGCTAATTAAGACGGAATCATTAGTTAATGCTCTTCGAGTCCAGTACAATAATGCATTCAGTATGCTGTTGGGGCTGCGACGCTTCTGCAGTGCCTCAGGGATGTTCTTGGAGGCCCAGACTGACAGCTTCGCTGCAATCAGGCGCAAGCGAGCAGCGTCCTTGTTGCACAGGGTGCGTGCCAGTACCAACGGTCACCTGAGTGTCATTGCTAACAAACTGGATTGTCCTTTCATTCTGTATATAATGCTAATGTCTACTAAACACCTTTGTATTGTATTTGTACGCTAACATAGTTTTAAGTGGTCTTATGCTAACAAATTTGTACAATTATGGAATTTTATGCTGAAATAACGAGAATATTAGTTCGTCATAGCATTTTCTCGAGTTTGTATTGCAAGGTCCTACTTGGAGCTGCCTTGGAAAGACCATGGAATGAGATAGTAAGTACTCAATTCACTGCAAAGTATATACTAATCGCAATGCCTACGTCTGGGTTACCTAAGCCAAAGACCGATATTCTTTAACTTCTCCGAAGCGGTCTGCAAGGCACAGAGTGTCTAAATGTGTTAAAAATCTTAATTTTTTTATAACACATAACAACATCACGCCTTATTCCCCAAAGGCTTAGGCAGAGGAGGATTTTTTAAGTGGACTCCTATCGATGAATCGGGTTAGTAGATTCTCAGAAGGTTATTTAATGGTAAAGATTTACGGTCTGCGCCAACAAGTGTGCTTCCAAACTTTGCTTCAGGTAGCGTGTCAGGAAATTTGCTCTCATTAATTACTTTTACAATTAAATATTTTTATGACCAATAAAATAACATTCTTTAATATCAAATAAAAAATTTACACATTTCTCAACGCCGTAAATTATTTTTATCGTTACCTAAATTTTAATTTTAAATGCTCTGCGCTGCATATTATTGCACATTTCGTTGCCTGATAAAAAATAACTGTACGGGAATTTAACTGCTGAAAGTTATTAAACGAATAATTACTATATTATCGGCACTTTAAAAGGAATATTTCCTGCTAAGTATTGTTCCTGGGTTTGCCTTCTGTTTTACCAAAAATAGCTGTCTACAAAATACAGTATCGGCAATGTGCAATTAAAATGAGTTTGTAATATTATAGATGGTTAAAGTGCTCTCTGTGACTGATAACGGACATTATTAGTAAGATTTATTATGTGGGTAGATAATACTCACAAACCATGAGTGATCGAGTGAATGACGAATGAAAAGTTTGCCATTTAAACTGAATCAGTCAATATTGTGTAAAAGAAGCTGCCAAGATCTTCCTAAATGCTCTAATTTCACCAGCTCGTTTGATTATTTGCACATCTTTTCAATTTCAATGATTTTTATGAAACAGCTTCTCACATAAAACAGCAGTATAGACTCTTTTATTGTACAACAAACTCCTGCTTCCACATTCTTATTTATAAACACATCGATTTTTAAAAACATCATAAAATCATCGATTTACGATAAACGAAAGTAACTCCAGTCTGATTTACTCGCGGCGTTCGGAAAAATTAAATTCGCAGTACCAATTAAAGTTTTTTTTAAGTTCAATTAAAACGGTAGCATTTTAGTGTTGCGTAAGAAATCGCGTAATTAACCGACAAATTTACGCAATACGATCGCGTCAGATTACAGCCGGGTTTGTGGTGCAAGCTGGGAATTCAAGCGAGTTTTTAAAACAAAAAAATAATTTTCAAAATCGGTTCACAATTGACGGAGAAATCGGTGAACAAACATAAAAAAAACATACATACAGCCGAACATATATATCCTGCTCATTTTTAGAAGCCGGTTAAAAAGAGCTGATGTCGGTACGGGTAATTTGGTTAGGTATTACACTCGACTGTTTTGTAGAAACGAAGTATGTAATGGAAATTAACACTTGAGCAAGAATAGTTAAAAATAACATCTTTTGATATTCAATAGGTGTCGGAGACATAACCACTTATTTAAAAAAAAATGCTGCTTAGTGTTAAGTAATTAACCATAAATTTTCGACGTTTAAACGTTTCTTAACTTTAATCATCGTATATAAATAAACCCCTTATTGTTTTAACAGACAATAGATAAGAGTAAGGTTAGGTATAGGTTCTAGCAGTTGTTAAGCTGTAAATCTTTTAAATTTAACCATGAAAATGTATTTTATTTTTATTTTGAAGTGTTTGTGTGTCAAGCGGCAATTGTACAGTCGCCAGCACATCAAGTTACCACAAACTGTCAGATTTCCTCATTCGATTATGAACTTAACTTTCAACATTTTAAGGTTTAAAATGGTTTGGAGAAATTTGACAGTTTCGTACAGCTTGACCTGCCAGGCGACTGTACTTCGTGTTATAAGGAAAAGCTCTCCTTTCTTCAAGTCGCTATCTCTTATGTTATGGCCTCATCACTTCCCTGTTACCAATACCTAATTATTTTTAAAATTTATACCCTTCCTCGTAATCTATCATCTTTAGGTATTATATAAAGACCCTTCGTTATTGGAAGCTGTAATTACAATTGTAGATAACAATATCAAGTATTAAAATCATCTCTCAAATATATAGCAAACTATAGTTTCGTATAATTTAGAAGTATTTTTTCAATTTTATAAACATGTGAGTACCATGGAATCGTTTATTTTGTCATTTTTATGTATGTTGACTTGAAAACATGGCAGTTGAGAGTATGTCATGCTCACTTAAATGTCTCACTGTTGGTGGCGCGTTTCAAAGTTAAATCATTTATTTCAAATAGGCACATAAAAGGCACTTTTGAATGTCAAAATTTACAAAAAAATTGAATTGATTCTAGTTGTCCCTTCTAAAAGGTAGTTTCACGTGTGTGTTGGATCATTCGGTTCCCTACAAAATGGTTGAGCTGGATGTTGCTGATCCACGCGTCATGTCCGTGAACGGGCGCCGTCAGTTGAGACTGGTCATCTCTTAACTGCCACGGGTTATTTTTATTTATAATCTTATTTTTAGAATAGTTTTTTTTTTTTTACTTTATTGACACGTATCGAAGCAACAAGAATAATGTACCCAGGATTTTGTAATATCTTGATTTAAAAGACTGTCCTTGGAATTTCTCGCCCGTTCTTCTTCATAGAGATCTATGTTTTGGAATGGGCAACTAGCTTCAACCTTCTGACTAACTGACCGACTCTTTTACAATTCAAAAGTGCGTGTAAATAAATGGTTGAATCGAAATAAATACTTTGAGTATTTTTTATCGTTTTTAGGAATAGGAATAAATAAGATTTTTCTTCAAACTTTAAGAAGTACATATAAGTATTAAATTTATGAGAAATAATTGATTAAGTCGTATGAGTTATCAATAACGCTGCCGCTGATAGCATTGTATTGTAACCGCTACAAAATCTGATATAAAAAAGTGAAAAGTCGCATGTTTTCATTTTATCACATGAGGTAGTGTCAATATCCAAAATTCACCTATTAAGATATTCACTAGGAAGTGGTGAAGGGCGGCTCGTTATGGGGCTGTCTTTTATAAATTTTGACGTTCAAAAACTGCTGATTCTCAGCCTTCTTCTTGTTTTCGTTTCGATTGCCACCTACTCATTTGTCTAACCAGTATCTGGACAGTTGTGTCATTTGTCTTTTAAAAAACCTAAAAGATGCATTCTCAGCCTAGTTTTATTAAAACAAAAAATTTAATCTTGCAATTTCTATTCTCTTCCACAAATCCCAAAACCCAATTGCCACATGTACAAAGTCGTGCAAACAACATCGATTAGCGAACATCCCGGGTGTCCTAGATGCGTTGCTGTGTGGTCCAGAGTACGGAGTGCGCCCCGTGGCGTCCCATTCATCCACACTCATGCTGCACTTTATCTTGCAGTTCCCACCCAGCACAGGATTTAGAAACTTAGCTTTAGATTAATATATCGATGTTGGGAATTGGAGCGGTTGTTGATTTAGAAGAGATTTTTGTTTTGGTGACATTCTCCTAATTTTTGACCTAGAGATACCGAAGAGAACGCATTTTCGGCGTTCTCTTATCACGCCCCACCTACTCAGCTATCAATTTTTCTTGCTGAATATGTTTGCTGAAAAACTCTTTGGGCAATACCATTCTTTTTGGGAATGGCTTCTCTCATGTCAACCTAGGAGGTTATCGGCTGCTTAACTGGTCGCCAGTGGTTGTCTTAATAAATTAAGGCCCCCAGCCAAGGCTTAAAACATAGATACAAACTAGGCGACTAAAAACGCTAAGGCTAGTACCAAAAAAAAAGCGTGATGTTTATAAAAAATCAGTTCGGTGATCAAACAATCCGAACTTCTTTTCGTCAACCTTTTTAGCTGTCAATGGAAGAAGAAATCGTCGAAATTAGGTAGTGGACGTCTTTCGGTTGAACGGTGATGATGGAGAAGACAATGTTTGGCTCCTTCCACAGCTTCGATTCATCGCTTATAACTAACCTGACCATTATTGATGAGAAGTAGATGTTACTGTTTTTTATTAAATACTTAAGCGGAAAGTCTTGTATCTTCTTTGCACAATACCTCTCTTCCCAAAACTTTCATCAGGACATTGAAATCTGAATTTACCTTTTCAGCTAAACCTTGCCACCATTAATTGGCCCTGCATTGTGCATTAGTAATAAACATCTGAGCTAATTTCAATAATATATGAGTTAATTCTTACGTCGTAATTCAAATGAAACGCCTCCACTCCCTGAGGGTATAAGATACCAATAGTCGTACACCCACTATTTGCCGGTTACTCTACAGTATGGATACTATAGATATACCTAATTGGTATGTGAAGAGATCTAGATTTTAAATGAGGCTATACGCAGATGTCAGCACCATTGACGGGGTCCGAAAGGGCCGATGCTTGCCGGGGTCACGGATTGTTCGAAAGAGTTACCGTGCCCTAGGCGCACAGGCAACTGAAGGAACACGGGTGGGTTTTAGTCAGTAAGAGTCTGAGACGCCCTTCCGCACCGCCCAGAGCGGGAGACGTCAGTTGATGATTTCCCACACAAAAAAAAAAAATTGGCTGTACCCCGATATACTATTTCTAATCGGAAACTTCACAACAATATCGTCAGACAGTTTCATATTTCAGTTATTTTACAATTACAGGGTACACCTACTATTTATTTTGCAAACTAATCTACAATATCCATAAACTACAGAGATCTAAATCGTATAGCTATACTTTTCATAATAAGTTAATATTCTGTTTTTTTCAGACCATGGTACCAAATTTCAACAAAATTCATGTACTTTTATTTCTATCATTCTTTTTATTTACTCTCAAGAAGTGTTGACATTTACCAAACAAAATATTCATACGGACAAGTGATGTGTCGACTTGTCGAGGTGGCGAAACTCAAAGTTGCCGGCGACTTTTTAATTTCACTACACAATCAGTGTTAAAGTAAATTAACCAATAAATCAACGAGCACCAGTACAGAGTAATTGGTTATTTAAATTCGTATCTGCCTTCAGGCGAGCGCTCTTCAAAGAGAGCGCTTTTGGTCTTATTGTGATGTATTGTTGATTTTCAGTTGTTGTAAGAAGATAACCTGAAGTTATGAGAGGTACAGTCAACGTAGATTTAGCACATTCAGTACATGGGAAATAAAATTAGTTGTTGTTGAATGGTCTAGAAAGTGAGCGTAGCGCATCAAACTCTTGCAGGAACTGCATCAAATTCAGGTGTCGTAATGCACCGTTTGTACAAATGCCTCACAGCCTTTTGTCCGCACATTCCATTCACTCATACCTCCATGTTATTTAGTCATTCCACCGAAAGCAGAGTACAATTGCATAAGTAATTAGAGACACGTATCATAACAATCTAAGTTCTACGATTACAGCTCTCCCGCGCAATCTAGATCAATTTAGTGTGACGTCAGCTGCGCGTGCGATTACCGTGTGTCACAATGCGCTTAGTCATGTAATTGTTTCAGGTCACTGCTGTTTTAGTAATATGCGCTTTTAGTTGAACTAGAGGACACCTGTGGGTTTCGCCATCGAGTCTATAGATGTTTGGTTTGTGAGTAAGAGTCTGCTTGATATTTGGATAGGATCAACAAAATGATCCCACAATGTCTGCTGGATAATTTTTCTATCCCACAAAGCGACAAAAACTGGTCATAGACGTGTGTTGTGACTTTCTATATCGCCATTGGATTTCAGTCGCAGCTTGTAGGCTGAAAATGTATCTTATAACTTTAGGGGCGTACCAGGTTGCCCGCGAAATTCAATTTTTCTTACGTTTTTTTGTAATGTGCAGGTCATTGTCAGGTTGTATGTTGAAAAAGATATGATTTGCCACCGTAATAAGTATGTAGTTACAGAATTATACAATCCTATTGAATTTTCATCAATAGATGAAGGAAGGTAAGAAGGTAGTATTGATGATATGGCACAGGCACTTTGGAACGTCCAAATTTACAAGAAAATAGGATTTATTCTAGTTGCCCCTTCCAAAAGGTAGTTTGGTATGGAGAAGAATGCGCAAGAAACTCCACAAGTCGAAGAAGTCGTAGAACTCTAACAAGTCCTACAGCAAAATTGAGCAAAGTTATCCCTTTGTCTCTTTGACACGGTGTATTCAGTTATTCTTTCTTCAAAGATGATAGGCATACTAATAAGGATAAATTTATTCAGCCGAATAAAGAAGACTGCATTAAACTTAACACTGACAGACAGACTAACTTAATAAGCCAAAGTTGTAATGATAGTGATCTTATTAGAGCGTGGGCAGATCTAACTTGTTGATTTCAATATTTACTGCTAAAAACATTAAGTAGGTGACCCGAGAATGGTAGTTACGACGTAATACTTATCGATTGTTAGAGGACCGCCTTTTTATTTAAATTGGAGGCAGGTGATCTTTGTAGGACAAAGCAATTTGAAAAACAAAAGCTACCGTAACGTATGTTTTGAGAGAACCAAACTTCAATGGTCTATTTAGTTGAGATCTTTTAATGAGTTGTAATTGTAAACATTCAAATGTTGGCAGATTCAATTCATTCAGGGCTTCAAGATACTATATGCACAACAAGTCACACCTTCTCATGGAGGTAGGCAGAAACTACATAACGCAAAAGGAGTATGTGAGGATCGTAGTAAAGTAGGTGACTTTACTACGATCCTTACATACTCCTTTTGCTTCAGCGATTACTCTCTAGCAGAAAATCAAAGTTATGCCTTATCTATGGTAGCCAACGTCGTCGTACCAAAATTAATTGAGATAGATATTAGAAGAGCTTATTTGGAACTTGCAAAAGGAGTAGTGACTGGACTAATGGACAGTCCCTAATGTCTAATTTTCATTCAAGGGTAATGAAAGTCAGAATTTCATGAGCAAACTCATCCACTTTTAAACGAATATCTAGACTTGAGAAAGCCATTTACTGTCATCATACAATGCAGTTCCTTAAATTCACTGGGCATCAATTAGCATTTTAAATACCGTATCGGCATTTCCCTCTTATCCCATATGTAATAAATATATATTTTATCTCTTTTTATCTGATGAAGGTAAAATAAAACATTTTATAGTATGCCGAATACTTTGTATGAAACAAATCTCTCAGTTAACTGAAGTCTGCCTACCTTCCATTTTGGTTTCATTTAAATTGCTCCTCAAATTTGCAGTAACTGAGATTTGTTTGACCTCTGATTATAATTTGTAATTGATATGTTTCACAGTATTTCATGATATCTATTATGTATTAAATCATCACCCGACTCTTCTGAACCGTTAATTTTCATAATTATCTATTTCAAGTTTCATTCATCCATTGATGTATATGAGTATTTCTGGCAAACACATTTCTTCACATACGTATGCCTCTTCTCGGTCGCATCAATATAAACGGTCCTGATCGTTCCGTCAAATATTTTTCGTTATCCTTCTATAATACCTGTTGGTTCTCCTGTACATATATAAATAAATCAATATTATCGTTATACATAATCATCGCCTACGTTTAGAGTCTGTTTTCTTTCTAAATATTTTTTGTCACTTTAATTATTTTGTTCTTCACAATGTGCTATCAGCCTTCCTGCTGACTGATCCTCAGGTCCTTTATCTCCCCAACATGAATGTTCTCAAGTCAAGTGTTGTGCTGCTTTAGGAAGTCATTTGTGACGTATCTCATGTTATTGGCCTGCGCACACGCTTGTAGAATTCTGTTTAGCGACCACCAGGGGAGAACTCGCGTATTCCGGAGAGGCAGAACATTCTCGAAGCGAGATTGATTTAGATTTTCCGAGTAGGTATTTGTCATTTTATGGTCTACTACAATAGAATCTCTCTTTTTTCCATGTTGTCTTCTCATTTATGCGCTGAAATAATGCGTTTCTATTTATTCGGTTACGAAATTACCTACATGAGGTACCTGTAACCACACTATTTGTTAAGTAATTCTGATGTTCGTATTGAAAAAAAAGGTAATTTTGCTCGAAAGATTGTCTATTTACTTTCTGATTATTACTGAAACGAAATTACTTTAGAAATTTACAGCGGCTCATTCGACATTATGGATAGCGCAATTTTTGCGATCTAATTTCAAAGTTCAAACAAAGTTACAAGCTCACTTTCTAAAGGAAAATGGTTCAAATAGAAAATCTTTACAATAATCGTAGCGATATAGCATCGATTCTCCAGAATAATTGGCAAGCCACAATCTGCCACAGCAGGGGCTCGAACCAGCGCTATGCGTAATGCATGCGATATTTTTTATATAAATATGGTATTAAACATGAGCCCGCAGTTTTTCTGCGCGTTTCCATTAGTTACTTGCTTGCTAATATAAATCTGTTTTGTGATGCAACGTCCTCGGTACTTGAAAGAAGTCATGTTATAAATGATTAATGATATTTATTTGTGTAAAATTTAATTATGTTTTTAAACCTGAGTTCAGCTTTCCTGATTACTTTGAGAAGACTGAACAGCTTTTCTGACTGGGTAAAGTTTGTGTAATCAGTTTTGAGCTCCGGAAATATTGTCATGATTTTGACTATAAAATTGGCTACTGCCAAACTATATTATTTCAATGTTAAAATCCCTTTTAAAGTTTCGTCTCGATTCACCCCTGCATCCCTAGTCACCCCGTTTGACGGTACCTACCTAAACATTAATAACATCACTTCAGAATAGTTGATAGATCCTAAATAAATCATAGCATTGACAACATACATAGGTTTATTACCTAGTGAATAAAACCACGCATAAAGGCTCAAACAGACAGGCGCGACGCGACGGTGCGATGCGATTCTGGGAGAAGAATTTCCATGAAGCTTTCATAGAAATTGTTCTACTAGAGTCGCGCCGCGCCTGTTTGCTAACCTTAAAGTTTTTCATATCTTTGCCTATTAAAGTCGCAGATGAAAAAGAAACAGAAAAACGAGAGGTAGTTCAAAAAATGTTTTCAGTGCAACATCGATTTACTACGAACATATTAACTTGTTAGTCAGATAACTTTTTAAAAAGAAACAATAGTTCAACCAAGTTTACATACACAAAATGAAAATCGAATACATCATTTCAAATTAAATCCATCGCTATCAACTTACTAATCTAATTTAGACGAAAATAGCGTAACGCGGTAGCATTAGATCGATACCGCACGTATAATCGATTAATTTAGTTTCGATACAATCGGATCGGGCCGGCGAGATATTTCGCTAATCGAAATCAATTAATCTAGACATTGCATCGTCTCGGCTCGGGTAATAGTTGTAATTATTAACAGTTTTGATACGCAATGCGCTTATCGATACCGTGGTATTTCGATTTTTAGTCGATTTCGAGTTTGAGAGAGGTGTTAAGCAACTGCCCGAGAGTTCTCCGGAATGCTTTAACGCAATATTGGACCCAGTTCTAACAAATCACTTTAATCTAATAAGCTTTTAAGCGGTTTTATGCGATTTCCTATACCACCGTTCGCAAGTTATCAAGTACTGGTTAAGTAATATTAAACAGGAGGATGGACCTTAACACCTATGTAAAAAAAAAACTTTAAAAAAACTTTGAATATAACCACAATCGTTTTACGTTCAAAAGTCCCTGATGTACGTCTCTTATTAATTATTTAATGATATATTATTGCACAATAAATATTGCGAAGTTTAATCTAAGTGTACACTAGTGGAGCCACGAAAATAGAGAATTTAAGTTGCAATAGGTAGAGACCGTACTCACTATAGCGCACGTATGACTATATCCCAATCCCATTCATGTGTTAGTTAGTCTGGTCTAATAATGGATGCTGCTTCGAACCAAATTATGCAAATTAATAAGTAGGTACGCATCTGGATTAGTAATCACAGTAAATTAATAGAGCTTCCAGAACGATAATGCAGGCCTGACTCAATTGCTAGTCTATTGAATCTGTTCACCTGAGCATGTGCATGTATTCTCGACGTAGGTACTGCACTCTTGACACGAGACAAAAAGTAAATGACTTCAAATTGGGCTGACTATCAGCACTTTTTCGTCAAAAGTTACAAACGACAGCGAGCCATACGCCCACCCGTTACCACTCCATAGTATGTTATGTGCGAAGAAATGGCACAACATACTCCCCAGCAATATATCTCTATTACATGCGAAATTAAAATGAATAGAAAAAAAAAACCTTGCATGTTTTTACGCCATCTTCCGATATTCTACAGACCATTTGGCATTCACACATCGTATATACAATCTCTATTTTTACGGCCATACCAGATGATGTACTCCGCTATTACCTCGTCAAAATGCAAGCTCTCGGCGACGTGAAAATGACACGATTTACGAGCTTTAACACGGGGACGAGCGTAAAAAATGGAATTGCACGCGCGTGACACCTCTGACACTCGTGACACTTTGCTAGTGCTTGTAAACTAATGTACTGCGTGTCGGAGCTCGGTATTTGGGGGAAGCTTGCTGTAGAGTGATGCTATCGAGTTTTCAATTCTTGTAGTTTTTTTTAAAGACTTCTATAATCATTGTGTTCATGGAGCAAGCTTTCACCCTGCAGTTGGATTATTCATGCTGTTAGAAACAGTAATTAGCCATGTGTGTTGTATTGTTCATCGTCATCAGTAACATTAACTTGTATTCTGAGTCAAAGTCAAATCATTTATTTCAAATTGGCACATAAGAGGCACTATTGAACGACATTTACAAAAAAAAAAAAAAATGGTTCTAGTTGCCCCTTCCAAAAGGTAGTTTCGTATGGAGAAGAATGGGCAAGAAACTCCACCGTTACTCTTTTAAAATGTTTAAAAATATTTTGTATACATTAATTATATAATTATAATATGTGATGGATGACGCATCACCTAGAATAAAACGACTATACCAGTACTTACCACAATAGGTAAAAATAATTAAATGTAAAGCAATGACAGGTAAATGAATTATGTGATAGATACATGTTGCTCACATATTTACAAATAATGAAAAGTAGATGATTTTTCTAAAATTTTAACAAGTAGGTACTAATAATTTAGTGTGTGAGTTAAAGTAGTTACAGAATGTAAAATCAATGGCATATTTTTTTTTAAAATAATACAATTAAATTTGCAACCAGCAGCCTAATTGCATAACACACTATCAGTCACAATCTGAATCATTTTGAAGCCTATTGCTAAACCATTGCTTCATATGTTCGAATAAATTGTCTGCTCAACAATGTAGATAACGCAATGAATGTTGTTGAACTGTCAAAATGAATCCCATTCCTACTGTTAGTGTGTTACGTAATTACCCCGTAGTTTTATTTTATCTGATTAATTCGCTCCTAGCTAAGCTAAATAGGCTTGGCTAGGAGTAGGTCTACTTCAGTAGTGCATGAGTAAGGTCCAAACACGCGCCCTCAATGTTACCAGTCCGTACCCTTTGTGTTGTACCATTACCGTCCATGCGGGTAATCAAGTGTTTCATAGAACTTTTTGTAACACGTGCATTTTACCAGGTAAGTACTCGGATTGAGTTGCTATATGTCACCGGCGCGCGATGGACACTTTCTATTTTAAAGTAACTAAGCAGCTTCAAGGAGAAAATACTCTTATCATAATATGTATATTGCAGTAGCTACGAGTAGGTATAATGCCACTAAAGCAGCGACCTTTAGCATCTATCCAGCTGCGTTGCCGGACTAGGGCAAAAATAAACGTACGCCATACCCACATGCAAAAATAAAATCAACCAAATTAAACTTACCTGCCTTAAATATCGTGAATAATTTAATGACTAACCAACAATTAGTCCCTTAATTACCGCCTCAAAGTAAATAATTACAACTGCCTTTTAAAACTAAACCAAAATAACCTACCTTTAAGTTTTTCATTCATTCATTGAGAGATCACATCCTCTACTTAAATATTCATCGTATCGATTATCGTAACGAATAAAACGAAATCGATAATTGCAGGAGATATCGATCAATAGTCACAAATAGTTCGGATCGATGGATAGTTCGAATCAATTACTTATTAATGATCGCTCGCTGTGTAATCATCTTTTCTTATTTGTCATTCAACGAAATTGTTGCATGTGTGGTGTAAGATATAAGCGGAGCGATTATGCTACATTCGTCAGAGAGCTTTTTTTTTCTATAACAACAAGTTTTAAGACAATAAAAAAAAATTACTTACTGGATCTCGAAATATACCAGCAGATATTGATTATAAAATACCTAAACAAATATTCTTGATTGTACCTTACTTAAATGTTAAACCAACCAATAGAACAGTTGATTTATCTATTGGGTTAGGGGTCATTCGGCCCACTATGGAACTGGTTTATTAAGGGCAGCCTTAAAATTTCCATGAAGTTTTCATAGAAATTGTTCTACTAGAGTTGCATCGTGCTGTCGCGTCGCGCCTGGTTGCGGGAGCCTTTAATCGATGCGATGGTTAGGATGTGTTTTAGTTGGAATGTTTCTATTTCACAAACGTGATCAGCTATTTAATGAGAAAATTTAAATCATAAATGAATTTCGGATTTCCTCCGGTCGCAATAAGTACCAGGTACTGCATGTTCTATTTATAATTTATCTGAATTAGTTAGTTTACAACGATTAATCGATCGGATGAGCTGAATGCACCGCTTCCTTTCTTAACTTATACCACACCAACCACATATTGAACCCGTAACAGATTTAAACAAACATTCCTATTACGAGCGTCTCAAGAGACAAGACAAAAAATATCATTACACGATATAAAGAGAAGGTGATAATTTTAGTAATAACTGTGTTTAGCACCTCGGGTGATGATAGGTGATTTTGGAGTAGGGTACCGAGGGATAGAGATAAATGATGTAGGACCTAAAATATGTTTGTGGAGAATCAATGAAAAATATTAATATACTTCGACGCCTAAGCCCCCTACAGCCACACTGGATTTTCAACTCTCGGTGTTGAGTCGAGCGTTGAGAATCCTGTGTGTGATAATATACCCGCGATGTTTTACGTTCGTGCGCACGAGGGATAAGGTTGCGTTTCCACCAGAGACGTGCGAGGATGAGTAGCGAGGGATGTGTGTGAAACTAAATGATAAATGATTTTATTTCTGTATGTAGGTTTGTACAAACACTTTTACACGTCAATCATATTTTTTAAACTAGATGAGGTCGGCGTTTCCTATCTGAGTACTCTGAGAAGAAAGGCCGAAACAAACTCAGAGGTCACAGTCTCTTTTAAAGTCCAGACATAATCTTGGTCAGATCCTGTGAAGACTATGTAGATTGGTATCTGAAATGGTCTTTTGAGGAAAGAACCACACAGATTGAGTGGACCTGTCCAGTTAGTGCACGCATTTGCCAGTAATCGTGCAGCACAAGTCGGGACTTAAGGAGCTCAACGATTATCCAATAACATCGCTTCATTTTCATAGCTTGAGCTAAGCTAGCGCTGTTATTGGTTAGTTTCACACACATCTCTCGCTACACATACTCGCACTTCTCTGATGAAAACGCAGCTTAAGTGTCCTTATGTTTTTGTATTTTTTTTTAGTGTCTTTTAATTAAGTACCTAGTGTAAATAGTTAGTTGTGTTATATAAGCATATATATATCAAAGCATTTTCATTTTTATCCTATATGGAATAAATAACTTCCATGAAGAATATTAATTGTTATTTATTGAGTACTGTTAGTAAATAATATTTAAAGATTTACATATTATGTAAAGAGTTTCAGGGTGGCTTACTAACAGTATCTTTTGGGATCCGCTATGATTGTCCAAAATCGTTTTGCATAACAAATGAGGAATAATTACTTTTTTCTGGATGTAAGGTGAAATTGAAATAAATAAAATCTATTGGATTGAATTAAGAATAAGGTTAAAATTATATTTATTTATGCAAAAAAAAAGAAAACAAGTTTTGTAGGTCTTATTAAAAATGTTCAACCAGAAAATATAACTTTTTAAATTAGCTACCAGTACCTACCTCGGTCTCTTCTGAAAATATAAATCAAAGTTTTTTTAAATTATGCATAGACACTTCGCTCTTCAGAGGTAAACAGTAACAGTTTTTCTTGAATCCCTTTACATAACAAATAAGGACATAAATATATGGACCTGATATGATAGATAGGACGTGTTACAGGCTTTTCTTGCTACTTTTTAGTCCCAACTGTAACACGTTACGATATCAATATGCCTATTAAAAAGCATTGGATAGAGATCATTATAATTTTACTTATGATCCCTTATTTATACACTGTTGAAGTGGACTTCTAATAAACGATCAACCATATTGGTTGTAATTGTAACGGAATCTTTTTACAATCATCAGGACTGACTAATGGTTAAGTAACTTTATCATAAGTAAAACAGTAATTAGTAAATTACCATAAAAATGCACGAAAATGTAACATAAAAGATGTACAGTTATTTTTTTGTGAACCATACCTAATATTCTTTTTCCTGATGATTATTATGTACCTACGGAACCCATAGTTCATACAGTGGTCATGCTTGACCATCTTTTTGTTGCTCACTTTCAAAAAGACGCTCCTAAAAAGAAAGTATACCCGAGTGAAAAAAGACAAGTTGTGAGATCGCCGCAGGCGCACGGCGGGACTCGGAAACAAAATGTTCCATTCATAATTATCGACCTCTGTTGTAGTGTTGTCATTATATCGATAACGACAGTTATAAACTTAATGCGTATCATCAGGTTGAATGACTTTTTTTGAATACTGATGTATGGATCTGGGTGAGTGATATGAATGAGATGTCAGATTTGAATTTTGGTTTAAAAAAAGCTACAAAATAAAAAAAGAAAGAAAAGAATATCGAAAGAGATTGCGAGTTGCTACTCACAAATATTTGTTGGATTTCTTACGTATATAGATACGACGACGACGTCTACGATAGTATAGATAGACTATAAATATTGGTTTATAGTTAGTTTATTCAGATACCCATATTAGCTCCTTTATGTATTTAGCTATTTTGCCTCTTGGTCTTTTTTATTACCTATACCTATTTGGTTTTGTTCGCCAGCTTTAATACTTTCTATGTAAACACGCATCCTCATTTTATGTTAAAATCTATCGACACAGTCGCATCCCTATTCGCAATTATGGCTGGCGAGCGTGACGTTTACTTAGCGCTCACATCAAACGCACCGCACTGACCGCCGCCACTCGCCAAAATTTACTTAATCGAACACAATCCTGGCGCACTTAGCACGCGACGCGAATAGTGTGCATTTTTCGGTTAAATTCGGGGAATTTTCGAATTGTTCGGGTTTTTGGTAAAGCGTTATCGCGATTAAATCAGTTTTAATGAAGGCATGAGGTTGGAAACAATTGAAGCGTTGTGCTTGTGATGTTTTAAGATACTAGGTATTCTTTGGAAATTCGATGTTCGGTCGTGATGCTTGTTTTGTGGTGTAGGAAATTACTGATTCTTAGTATCTAAATCTTAGGAGTAGGAGCAGTCTAAAGATAATTAAAACTCATTTTCTCAGGACCGGAATAAAGAAAACACTAAATCATGCTTATTAAAAGCTCAGTCAATAACTTGGCTTGGTAAAGGTTAAACTTATCTGCTTTACTGAATAGAATTATCAAAGCTTATACTTTTTTGACTAACGTTCAATGTTTTTAATTTCAGGTAAGTCAACAACACAGTACAAGCATCTTCCATCACCCAGGTAAGGCAATTATTTTCCATACAAACAATTATCGTAACTTTTACATAAAAGTCATTAATATCGCATACAAAGCGAAATGTAATCGAAACAGCTAATGAAAGGCTCGTGCGCCGTTCGTTAGTACGCATGCGCGTCGACATCATGCGATTTATCGACTCGCCGCGCCGCGACAAAGTAATCGATATCGACATGTTAAATCATAACCGTATGGTGCGCAACACTAGTGAGCGAATTTAGTGAATATTATTTGAAGTTTTTATTTTAATGTGATAATCATATTGATGAAGCTTCTAAAATTTATGTTTGTATATAAATTAAGTGTTGGTCAGAGGTTAATATTGTACGTTAATTGTTATTATCATCATGTTGACGTTATGAGTGTGAATGTGTAGTAGAATTCAAATCTGAAGCTTATAAGTAAGTTGCTCTAGGTATCACAATATGTAATTAAAAGAACATTATTCTCCTTTTGGGCTCCACCACAGTCGAGAAAAAAGGGAAGCATCTTTCCGAAATTCAAAGAGGAAACATTTGTCTTAATAATTATAATGATAAACTCAATTAAAGAGTGGCTAATAGGTTTGATATGACGTTGTTTTCAAGCTAGTTTTAAGTCTAGTTTTGTTTATCACATTATGTATTTTACGTCTTCATTACAATCGTTTTTTTTGTCGATACCTTATATTTACCTACGTTAGCATTTCATTCAACAGTATCCAAATAAAACAACATACCAGATCGTTTCGTCTGACCATACTAGCCATCTTTATGACTGATTCACATATGCGTAGGCGCCGCTTTTTAAACTATCACTTCAAAAAATACTCTAGGTACTTAAAAATAAAGTTGATTGTCGAATAAAGCAGTTTTTATGACGACAAAAGTAAGAGTTTAAGACTTTTATGTATTGTAAATGACACTTGTTTACAAAGATGCATGTAAATATGATGGAAATTATATTATAATTTGTTGTTTTCTTTAAGTAGTTATAAGACTGCATATAATTGGGGGATAAGATGTCTTGGACCTTAATAAGAATATGATCATTTACCATTGTACGATTTAACTCTTGGAACTTATGTGTGAATAGCCTAGAATTTCTTGACTTAAAGGTTTATCAACCTTTAGGTAAATACTACATTTGCAGTTTAGATGCTTCATGCCCGTATGTATACCATAGCGAAAGAACAGAACTTTTAAGGTGTCGAATCTTTAACGTAACCTTTCCGAATGAAAGAGTGAAAAATAACTACAAATAACATTCCATAAAACCAAATCTTCGAGATTCATAATAGCAGAGATACGATACGCAATCTCCAGCGTTCTTTACCGTCCGGAAAACGGTTACTCAGCCACTTAACTGCACAATTAAAACGCACTAAGTTATCACCACCTAGCACTACGCAAGATAATGGCGAATAGAAAGCAAATAGAAATATTGCATAGCGTTTAATCGCACGAGTGCGGAGCGGCAAGCTTCTGCATCTTAGTTCGCAAAGGTGCCGCGAGATGCCGCCACCAACGCCGATTAGATGCGTACGCGCACGATTTACTGCCGGGGTGTGTACTATCGCGCACAATAAATTAGAAATTCGTTAGATAGAGACGTTCCGCGTTGCGAATTCCAATTATTCTGTGCTTTGGTTTAACTATATCTGTACTTTTTTTAATGCCTCGCATTGTTGGTGAAGTTTTTGATGTAAAATAATAGATTTGGATTATGCAAAAAAAAAAAGCCTCAGTTCAATGGGAACAATAATCTCAGGTCAATATCTATTGACACCATTGTATCAATATGGAATAAGATGTTATCATTGTTTTTCCATAAAAGTGAACTATAATTATAGGGAAACAATTTATTATTAATTGTTAGTAACTTCCTATCGAACTGCATAGCCTATTAAAAGGATATTCCTATCACGAAATGATTAGAAGATTATATTGATTCAGTTTTTCCAAGAGGTTCCAGCCTAATAGAAGAACTATTTCCATGTCTTGAGTCAGAATTATAGTGACGTCTCCATATATGGCAGAGTTATCGTACATAGAGATACAGTAAATGGTAAATGATTTTATTTCTGTAAGTAGGTTTGTACAAACACGTTTACACGTCAATCATATTTCAAAAACTAGATGCGGTCGGCGTTTCCGAGAGGAAACGCCGACCAAGACTATGTCTGGACTTTAAAAGAGACTGTGACCTCTGAGTTTGTTGCGGCCTTTCTTTTCAGAGTAGTCATATCTGACTACTCTGAAAAGAAAGGCCATAACAAGACATAGTTTTGGTCTGATCATGTGAAGACCATGTTGATAGGTGTCTGAAAAGATCTTTTGAGGAAAGAACCACACATATTTGAGTGGACCTGTCCAGCCAGTGCACACATTTGTCAGTAATCGTGCAGCTCGACTCAGAACTTAAGGACCTCAACAATTCGACGAACAATCCCAAAGAAAGGACATTTGGGTAGGCCGCATATATAGTACTCAAACTGCAAGATTATGGTTAAAACTAACAGAGTAAAAGAAAAAGAGCATCTGGCATCTTATCTCTTCACCACCCTTAGTTGTCTGGTAGAGAACGCCTAAGGCATTAAGTCTCCTTTGTATGTGTGCGAGAAGTATAAATAAATAATAAAAATATATATGATCCACATACCTAGTCCTCACATTCACAGGAATTAAAATTTATGTAATATTAAACTTGACACAGTAAATATTCATGTCAGTGTTCAGTGATATAGTACAATACCTAAATGAAAATGATGTTTTACGAAATATCACGCTTATGATCCCAGAAGGTGCAGGCAGTACCTGTAGTACACTCACATTTCGCCAGTCATGTTCAAGTCCCATGTAATAGGTCCAATGATGAAGACAATTTTCTTTTTGTAACTTTATGTCCATGGAGTGTCTTGTCCGTTCTCCTTCATAGGTACCTACTACGCTTTGTAATGGGCAACTAGCTTAATTTTTCTGACTGACCGACCCCTTGTCAATTCAAAAGTGCCTGTAATTGGTTTATTCGAAATAAATGCTTTGAGTTTGAGTTTGAGTAGGGGCGAGCCTATTGCCACCAACCCGCACAAATCCAGACTCCGGGCTGCTACTGAGACATACTAAATAGAAAAACCCAATAACACTGCCTGACCTGGGAATTGAATCCAGGTCCTCATTCTCAACAGTATCAGTAGCGTAGTTTTAGTTTATTTTTTAAAGTTCTCTTCTGCCAAACAAAACAAAAAATAATAATTGGAAAACTTAAATTAATTAGATAGTTGACTACAAACACATCAGCTATGTACTTCAATTTACCTACTTACTTATTTACCCTCTGAAAACTTTCTTTTCCTTCAGAATTTTATTAGTGTCGTTAAAAAGAAAAGACGGCAAAACAACTTTCTCTTTTAGTGTAGGGGCCTATTTGTTTTGATGGGAAATTCAGAAGTTTTATTGGAGACTATAGTTATTATATAAGTTTATTTTTCACAGTGAACTGATTATTTTGTAACTTTCAGGCAGCTATTATTATATGCGCGCTTCAGTACCTAGCATTTAGAAAAAGAAAAGGTTTATAGTAAACAAAAGTTATACCTTATCGTAGTCATGCTACAGCCAATAATGTTCCCACTGCTGGGATAGAGCTCCTCTCTGTGAGAGGAAGTGGGCCGTAATCCACCACGCTGGCCCAGTGCGGGTTAGTAGATGTCACAATCTGAATAATTTTGAAGGATATTGCTAATCCGTTGCGTCATATGTTCGAAAAAATTGACTACTTAACAACGTAAGTAATGCAATGAATGTTGTTGAACTGTCAATATGAAACCAATTGCTACTGTGACTATTTTACCCAACTACCCCGCTGAATTAGTAAATATTTCGTGACTGTGACAAGAAGCTACGCTGTAGGTACCCACAGCACAGCTGATTTTCAGTGGTCATCTGAAAATGACTTTAGCAAACATTATGGTTTAATTTTGCGTACCTCATAGGCATACCTACCTTGAAGTCCTTCACTCTATGTGACTTTGATGCTTGAGCTTAGCTTCTTAAGCTAAACTCGGTCAGTCCAGCGGCAAGCGTAGTGCCTACATCAAAAATGACTCCCAAAATAAACACCTTCTTACTAAGAAAACTTCAAGTATTTACAGATAGTTTAAACTTATACTACTTACATTAACTTCCACTGAAATCCACTTATTCATTTACTGAAAGTTCTCAATTAAGCACTTCACTTCTCCTTACCGTAAAAAAGTTATGCTATAAGCAACCTTCTCTTATTTGTTAAAGGAAGTAATGACTCATCAAAACTAAAGAACTTCAAAGTAAAGTAAACAAAAGTTAAGTTTAATTGGGGAACTTTAATTGGGATAACTTGAACTCTCGTTTGATGATTCTGTTTATATCTTTGTTACTATTCCCGGAATGATGAGTAGAGCATAATCACCCTATACTTTTCCCACTGCTGGGACACAGGCCTCCTCGCTGTGAGAGGGAGTAGGCCGTAACCCACCATGCGGGCCCAGTGCGGGTTGGTCAGTAGAGCATGAGTTTCATTAAATGTTTGGTAAGTCAATTTACAAATGGTTAATAACTTTAGTACGTTTTGAATTGGTTCCTTACAGCTATAATTTGCTGTTTTCAAGTGTTTTAGGTGTTAAGATGAAACGTTGCTGCAAACTCCCTAGCAACATAATTATTATCTATGTCAGTCAATTCTGTCATATAATAACATACCAAAGATAAAAACACGAAAAAAACAATTTGGTAACTTAACTAAGTATTCTAATGTACTGTCCCGTTGAATAGCAAATGCCACTTCTCATACAGAGCTTTGATCAGGTATGTACATAGTCCAAATTAGACAGCATTATTTCAACAGGGTCAAAAAACATCAGGTATTTCTTTTCTTTCAACAAAATCTCCCCTCAAAGCTTACCCAAGGTTTATGATAGCAATAACGTCAGATATAAACAGACAAACATAAGTCCATTTATTACATTTACCAAGCAAAGGATCCTGACTTCTTAAGACATGCACGAGACACGTTAGAGCCGCTGAAAGGTAACTTTGTAACTAAGTTATACACTTAGTTTAAACTACTAAGTTTATGCATTAACTTTATAATTGTCTGCTTCCTTGCTCACCTGGGAGTAAAATGTAGAGTGTTTGAGGTTTACGAGTATAATAAGCTTTGCAAACTGGGATGTTAGTGTTGATAGATGTTTCGAAAATCTTTAAATCTTTTACTGCAATTTTGGTATCAAAAAATGTGCAGACATAAATTAAGCTTTTAAGAATCCACTGGAGAACTATTTCAGCTATTTTTCTTGATCGACTGACAATACAGATAAAGTTATATTTTATTGTAATCTTCTCGTAAACATACTTTAGATTCAAGATCAATGTTCACGCAAAAAATAAAAACTAAAGTGATAATTCACTGAAAAAGAAAAACCGCCAGGAATCCAGTATAATCATAGTATCGACCATAGTAATTTATACCAAGTTTTCTTACAATCTGACCATAAAATGGAACCTTAGTTATGGAAAACGAGAAATTAATTTCTCAAGAAAAACGAAAGCTCGTATCATTTATCAAAGTGGCATGAATTTCAAACAATCGTAGCGTCCAAGCTCAAAAACCCAGTTCATCATTATCCCTAATTGACGTTCCCTCGAACAATGTCGCCAGGACTAGTGAGGTGACCAGCAAAAACTGTAATCTATCGATTCTTTCGTCGCACGTAGCCGCTTTTTATTTCCGAACGCATGCCGATCTCCGTCGAGCTCAAATTGCGTACCAATTATAATATCGACCTTATGTACACCACTATAGTTTCTCAAAAAAAAAAACCATCTCCCTCAATCCCACGCCAGAGGGTCGCTGATACTTCGTTTTATTTTCTGTAATAGTTTTATACGCACTTTACTGCAAAAACCTATACAGGAGTTGTGAATTAATCATGAGGAGCGACAAATAGTGTGTGCAAAGGTCAGTAGCTTTATTATACATGCGTGCAGCTCACCTGTTTGATTGAGTATAGAGGTGATCATTCAAGTGTCGAATCATGCAATCTCGGATTTGAGAGGTTTGTAAAGTTAGGTCGTGTGTTTTGGTGGCAGGCGAGCGCTGGAAAGCGCACGGCGGAGTGACATGGAGACGTGGTCGCGGGCGATTGCCGCGCGGTGAGCGTCACACCCCGCCCCGCCTCCGCCCCGCCCACCGCTGTGTTGCCAACTTCACGGCGGTCCGGGAAAGTGGGAAACTCGGAGGCTAGTGGGGCGAAGGTGCTATGGATGCCGTGGTGGGGTGCCGACGTGCTAGCGCATTTGTCAATGCCCAACATTTTGATCGATCACGCTCCATCGACGTGCTTCGAAACAAACGTTTTTCTGCTTCGTAATGTATTAATTTTTTTGCGCGTGATGAAGGCTGATGATATTGTTTGTGTTAATTACCTCTCGTTATGTATATTTTTGTAGTAACAGAAATTATTGACGGTAATTAAATCATCATTTAAAAATACAACAGCTTAGCGAATAACGAAATGTGTACATGTGATTTAAACATGGTACATACTACACAATAGAATACTGAATCGCGAATCCTTAAATATCCATAAATCAATAAGATCAAACCAAGTGGCTTATCGTTTAATTACGTGTGGCTTATCGTTTAATTACGTGATCTCCTTTTTTTTATTCTTTATTTAATTAGGGACTTTTATGACCGCAATGCGTATGACAGTCCCATCGTACCCTAAGTAGACACACTGGCACGGATTACATTTGGGCCATGAGCCCGACCAGATCTTCTCATGATCTCCATTTCCTTGAGACAAAAAATTATGTAATATGCCCCATATCAAGTCGGTCCAACTTCAAGACCCCAAAAAAAACATTTCTTTGAGACTCATATCGAACACATTCTATTAATAAGTGATGTAAGCCTTCGACAACTCCACGATACATCTCCTTTATAAAACATTACAAAATGTCCAAGACACAGAAAACAACCCAAGTGAACCCATGTGCTGCTTAAGATAAGGATTTAAGACCTTTGTGTTAAATGCTTTGACTTGCGGACTGTAACAATCAACATCACGTTTCAAAATGTCGTTTCAGTGCGGTTAGTGGAACGGCTCAGGTGCGGTTCGGTCAAATGCTGTCAAAATCGATGCTCTAAGTGGAATACCTCATCGGAATTGCTTCATAGACCAAAACTTCACCAAAAGCTTTAAATTTCCCTCCAATTCTAACTCATTTTCTTACATTACCAACGTAACTCCCGATTATACAAATAACTGAAGCTCAGTTATCTATCTCCATACATTGATGTCAACGTTTCTAAACAAAATTATGTAGAAGTTGAGCGACTGCATCACGAATATGATCGATGTGGAGGTGCTGTCACTGTCATGTTTCCAGCCTGATATTACTTATATTTGTATGTTCTATGGTATAGACATGGAAATATCGAGCCCTGACCGCCGACTTATGTTAAGAGACATTTTTACGATTTTCTTTAATATAAGTTGGATTTAATGTAACGGATTTTCTTCTTTTTTATGGAGGTAAACAAATTTTATTCAGAATTAAAATTTTATGGACATAAATAACCACTTCATAATCAGCCTGTAGTGTTCCCACTGCTGGGACACAGGCCTCCTCTCTATGAGAGGGATTGGGCTGTAATCTACCACGCGAGCCCAGTGCGGGTTGGTAGATGTCACATGTCTTCGAATTTTTGGGTTCTAGGACATGCTGGTTTCCTCACGATGTTTCCCTTCACCGTTTTGAGAGCAGTGGTGATGAAATTATTTACACAAAGTAAAGCGCCTGCCTGGGTTCGAGACCACAACCTACAACTCGTAAGTCGGGGCCGATACCACTGGGCCACCACTGCTCTCATAACCACTTACATCTTATTAATTAATTAATTAACAAACTATTAAAATAAAAATATAATAACCTAACCTAACTAAAACTAAGTATTAAAAAACTAAAATATGGCGTCGAAGAATTCCTCCGCATATACCTAAATGCGATTTTTATCATATAGGATAATTGCAAATATATCTTTTACATATAATATGGGGGTTGAAAACGTAAAAAAAAAAACGGCCATTCCGCGTTCTTTTTGAGCATTTATTCAGTTTTAAGCTATGCAAAGAGAGACTGGCAAAGTCTACAGCTTACAGAGCCGCTAGTAGTAAATAATATACGGAACACTAGAGACTCATAGGCGTCAGTCTTGTTAAGAAAACATAGAACCTTCTTCCAATTAAAGCCTACTATAGGCGTAAGTAACTACCTCATAAATACTGACAGTGATAAATAAGGTGTTTGATAGATTGTTGCATAGCGTGCATAACAGAATCACTTACTCAGGAATTTGCAATAATAAACATAAGAGTCTGTACACTGATAAAAAATATACAAAACTTGCTTGTAAGTGCAATGCAAATAACTTTTCAAATGTAATAAAATAGCACCAAACTATTATTGTCACGCTGCGGGGCAAAGGCCTCTTCTCATACAGAGAAGGCATGCGCATTGTTCACCACGGTATTGTTCGTCGAATCGTTGAGCTCCTTAAGTTCTGACTTGAGCTGCACGATTGCTAACAAATGCGTGCACTGACTGGACTGGTCCTCTCAATCTGTGTGGTTTTTCCTCACAAGACCATTTCAGACACTAATCTACATGGTCTTCACATGATCTGACCAAGATTATGTTTGGACTTTAAAAGAGACTGTGACCTCTGAGTTTGTTTCGGCCTTTCTTCTAAGAGTAGTCAGATAGGAAACGCCGACCTCATCTAGATTTTAAAACATGATTGAGATGTAAAAGTGTTTGTGGAAATCTACTTACAGAAATAAAATAATTTATCATTTACCACGCTAGCTGAAGACGGGTCCAGGTTTCCTCTCGATGTTTTTCTTTACTTATGTCAGTAATGTCCAAGATGAACTCAGAAAGTTCATATGAATTGACAAAGCCACATTGTTACTAGCCCGGATTTCAACCCACTACCTCGTAAATGAGATGTGAGGCCTTAACCACTGGGCCATCACGACTTAAAATATAAAAGTTAGAATTCTTTCGCTTCTTGGACAATTTTCCATACAGTTTCTAAAATGCAAGCGAAAAATTATTACTCTTCTTCGTATTCCATATATTTTCATAACCATATTTCAATATCCTTGCCTCGCATGAATTTCAAACGTTATTATGTAAAGTTGTGTCTATCTGGCATCGTATCGGCAAGATTTCCCGGGAGTCTAGGAACCTTGTTTCACTGTACGTCGTTGAATATCATTACGCTTGTAATCTCTTTGGGATGGACGGGGGTAGGTTAATGTCGGACATGGTCATAAAAGTGTAGATGGTAAGCCTAGCCAGTGCGTTGTTTACCTTAGGATCGACCAAGTATAGGAAATCTCTTGGGAGTAGCGTTACTTTATCCAATTAACGATGAATAGTTAGTTCTTTCTCCAGTTTTCATTCACCAGCAGTATTTCTCAAAATTAAAAAGGTAAATTAGAAAGAAAGAAAGAAAATACGTTTATTTGCACATCCACGCAAAACGGCAATCCCTCAGCATAAAGGCTTCTAACAGGCGCTACACACGACGCGAATCGCACGCGATTTAAAGGCAACGCTCGTCGCGCGACAGGTGTCGCGCCTGTTTGGAGGTGCATTAATGCTACAGAAATTGCTGCTAAATTGCGGAAAAGAGCACATTGGTTTTTTATTTTCATGCAATTAGAACATTTACCCCTTCATTCCTCATCCGTCGATGCAAATAATAATTGTATGGGTTATTTTTTTCCACAAAACATTAAGCTCAAAATATGTAGATAAAATCAGCTATATAAAACTGAGCCATTAACGTTTTACTAGTTTAATCTATTTCACTATTCTTTTAACGATATTGGAACACAACTAATGTACCAGGACAACATAAAATCGAAGGAGTGCACATCATAAATCGCTAACAAAACTGCAAGGCTACTAATTATTCTATACCAACCGGCCTTCCTGACCAGGATAATGGATCGTGGGTGGGCCATCTCTTTGTTTGAGCACAGTTGTCATAATAATTCCCATCGCCCCCAGAGGGACATGATTGGAAAGCTTTAGATCTATTTGTTGGGCAATATTAGAGAATCCACTATTGAATTTTGATTGAGAGTCATCGAGTAGTTTCAGTTTGCATGACTTTAGGGGGCTGTTCGGCTGAATTGATTTATTAGTTGATGGTTTCAGGCTAACGTAAGTTTAGGTGTTAATGTAAATTATAGTTTTGTTAATTGGGTGTGTCGAAGGACCAATTTTACCAAACAAAGTTATGTCATCATTCTAAGTTAAGTCACCCAAAAGTTTCTCAATATGTATATCTGTTACACCACCCACTAAAACAGCCGTTTATTCATTAAAATCCTTCCAACTCTTCTCTTCAAAGAACCGATAAGAATCTAAACAGTAGTAAGTACTAACAAACACAATATAATATTAACAGTCTAACGCGAGCTCCTAACTGCCGTGTCTAAGAGAAAGTATTCTCCAAAAACGGCTAACAATTAATCTAAACATCATTTATACGAAGCATTGTAATTCGTAAGTGGTCCTTTGAAACACAGTAGCTCCCATAAAAGGTGACATCGTGGAGATTTGGACAAAAACCTCAGATTTAATTGTTGTTTACTATTTTTGGGGCTAGGAGACGAAAATGTCCTTTTTCGGGGCATGAGTCAATCGCCCACACGGACTGTGATTTTGTACGATTGAATGGACTTACGACTTAGATATTGTTGAGAGGTCGCTTTGTTTACGTTTTAAGTGACTTAAGTGTGAGTTACTTTGTTGAGAATTGGGAGCTGTATTTCTAAGCGTAAGAGTCGTATCAAGAAAGGGTTGTAGTGTAAGCAACAACAACAGTGTGACCTGGTGAGTGAGAGGTCGTGCGTTCGAACTGCACCCATTGCACTATTGGCGAACACAATACGCCTTGCTTAAGCATTTAGCTAATACTAGTAATGCTAGTGATCTTAAAAAAGTATAAGAGTCAAAAGACATGGCCAAAAATTGTATGGGCTTATACCCCAGAATGTACAGATATAAAATTTATGTCATTTAATAGTACTGATCTTCTATAAACAAAATTAAAAAGGTGCATATCGATCAGCAGTAGTGGACAAAAGTTATGAGGGTTAGAAAAAGTTGATTTTTGCACTACGGCTAAGGTATTTTATGTAGATTAATGTGTATATATTTGTAGAGCATTTAATATAAATAGTATTTTAGTTAAAGTTGTTTTTCCTTTGAATTGGTTGCAAGGCATCTTGTTATATTGTCATAGCAGTCACCACCGACACAGCTATTTAGTGATAACTGTGAAGGTAAAATAGGAACCTATTAGTCTCAAGATTTGACCATGATGTGTAAACATGGGGTACATAATTCCTCTCGTAAATAATTTCGTAAGAGGTACTTATTGAAACTGGAAATTACCTGAAAAGTTAACCACTCCGATAAAAGAACATTCACATCAGGGGGTAATGATGATAAAACATGCCGCCTGATGCGTTCTCTAAATGTGATACCCCAGTTAACACACGCTTGTAAAAGATCCATTTTCCTTAAGTATGTATTACACAGTTTACCATAATTATTAATGGAGCACTCGCGTGGGCCACGCACGACACTATAAAAAATAAACGTATAAGCGAAAACATAAACACAATTCGAATTGAACGAACACCGAAAGAAATCCCGACGCAAACGTCAAAGAGGAGGGAATATGGTATTGACAATTAGTCGGCGGTGTTGACGGTAATAACGTGAAATAATCTTACCCGTAACTGCACTAATATCTACCTATATAAATTCAATCATAAATGGTTCAATTTATAGATAAGAAAACATACAAAAATTATGTTTTCTTAGATATTTATGGTTAGATAGTTACGAATAATTTACAAATATATTTTAGGCCCGCTATGCGTTTTTTAACTTATTTTTTAATGCGTTTAGTTATTGTTTTTCCCTGTTCTGATCTTTGTTAATATTATATGGCAACACGAAAAGGTGGTTTCGTAAAAATCAAACAGAAAAACTTTTAATTATGATTATTTCTCCACTTCTGCTATAAGGCATACAAAGTTATTCAAAATTCTTTATTTTTTAAATTCATATTAACTGCAATCAATTTATGTT
The DNA here is from genome assembly GCA_916610205.1 of Griposia aprilina. Taxonomy (NCBI): domain Eukaryota; kingdom Metazoa; phylum Arthropoda; class Insecta; order Lepidoptera; family Noctuidae; genus Griposia; species Griposia aprilina. The sequence goes on from OU744296.1 coordinate 21,126,588, forward strand.
TGTACTCCGTGGGGTACATTTTGTCCATCTCCTTTAGTTTTTTTGTCAAACTGTAATTTTTTCATGGTATGTTGTAGTTGGTTTATGTTGTAGGGAGCAGAGATGACTACCTTTCATCGAAAACGATAATCCTAACTTAATATTATAAATGCGAAAGTAAGTTTGTTTGTTATCTTTTCACGCCTAAACCACTGAACCGATCATCCTGAAATTTTGCATATACGTTGTCAGGTGTACAGAGACGGACATAGGGTACCTTTCATCCCGAAAAAAAGTACTGTTCCCGAGGTAAACAACAATAAAGTGCTTTTGATAATAGATGGCGCCACGTGTCTTTCGAATCATGATGAATTGTAACCCGAATTGATTATCAAAGTCTAAATTACCGCGAGCGAAGGCGCGGGCAAAAGCTAGTTTATTATAATTACCAGCTTTTGCCTGCGACTTCGCCCGCGTGGATGTCGGAAAATATCGCACGGGATTGTACTACCGGGATTTAAAGTAGATACTCTATGTGTTAATCCAATTTATAAGCTATGTGTCATCTGTGTGCCAAATTACAGCCAATGTTTATACAGCACATGATTTTTTCCGACATCTGCAACAATCATCGTCATATTTCAGCCAGTTTACACAAAAACTTAAGGAATTATACACCTAAACCTTCCTCGTGAATCACTCCATCCACTGGTGAAAACCGTATGAAAATCCGTTCGGTAGTTTTTGAGTTTGAGACAGACAGACAGATGTTGCGGGGGACTTTGTTTTATAATACTCGTATGTAGTGAAGAACACAACTCTGGACAGATTACTGATCATAGCACATCATTCAGTATGCAAACCTTTACCGTTAGGTACTCTTATAAGGTACACAGGTGATATTTATTGTGGTTATGCGTATGGCTAAATAACTAATTGATATCAATCTGGGAGGATTAATACGATAAAGTTCTAATAAATATTGCATCTATAAACTAAACAGTTCTAATTACTCTAATTAGTCGACAGTTCCAAATTAGAAATCGTAAATATCCATTAAAGGGAATCCTACATTCACATCCTTACTCTATTTACTACAGCTCGACCATAGAGAACTAAGAATAAAGTTGTTAACTCTATAAATCGGTTATAGTATTTACTAGCTACGCCCCGCGGTTTCACGCGCATATGTCTCGACCCCGTGAGAGTATCGGGGTAAAAAAAATCTATGTCCTAATCTAGGTCATGGTCTACTCATGTGCCAAATTTCATCCAAATCCATTCAGCCGTTTTAGCGTGACAGCGTAACAAACAAACATACAAAAAATCAAATCTTTACTCTTTATAATATTACTTTAGATTAACATACTAGCTTCTGTACGCGGCTTCACCCGCGTGGATGTCGGAAATTATGCCACGGAAACGTGTTACCGGGACAAAAAGTAGCCTATGTTCTTCCTCAGGATGCCATCTATCTCCTTGCCAAATTTTATCGAAATTCGTTCAGTGGTTTAGGCGTGAAAAGATAACGTACAGACAGAGTTACTTTGGAATTAATAATATTAGTATGGATTCCGTACACCTGTGATATCAATTTACTCGATAAAACAATTCATAATCGCCACGCGTCAATCAGACTTGTTTTTAATCGTTCATTAATACCATGTTTAGACATTGAAACTAAATCACTTAGAATACACGTCGATTCACCATTCGATTATAAATCTTAATCGATTAGCTTAAAGATTATAATCGTGCGGAATCGATATTTGATTATTAGGACTTTGAAAGGCAATTTGAAAATGGAATCTGCTTATAAGGTGGTAAGGTTGGTATTGCGTGGCGGGTAGGTGACGTCATCGGCGCCCGCGCATCCCACACAGACCCTCATTCACAATCTGGTTAATACAGATGATTTATTCATCACGACACGTGATAACAGTCGTGATCCAGATTGCTAAATGGTGGCCTTTGATTGTACTGAGGTTTAGTTACTGAATTTTCTATTTATACATAGACTACCTTCTGCCCGCGGCTTCGTCCGTGCAGATGTCAGATATTATCCCACCGGAACGTGCTACCGGGATAAATAGTATCCTATCATCCATATCCATTCAGCCGTTAAAGCGTGAAAAAGTAACAGACAGACAGAAAATAAATGCAAATAATCAACCTTTTTTTTTTTTTAATTGTTTATTTTTATTTTTAAGTTAGACGAACGTCTAACTTAAAAATAAAAATAAATAATTTTAATATAATCATGATTAATTTGAAATAATCTAGTACCTACATATTAGCTAAGTTATTTTATAACTTAAAACTGTAATAACTTTTAAAGCGGATCTAAATCGGTCCATTTAAATGAAATAAATAATACCTCAAGATACGGGTTCTGACTATATTTCCAATTCCTTAAATATCTTCAAAGAGTTACATGTGAATTTTAAAATCATTTTTTATGCACAAATACGTTGAAACGATTTTTTTTAATTTCTTACCAAAGGCATAAATTTAAATTTTAATATCCCTAACTTATGAAATGCTAAGTCTCCCATATCAACTTTCATCCCCTATATCACCCCCTTTTGGGATTATTTTTGAGACAAATAGTAGCCTATGGCCTTCCTTAGGATGCCATCTATCTCCTTGCCAAATTTTATCGAAATCCGTTCAGTGGTTTAGATGTGAAAAGGTAACAGACAGACAGACATGAGTTACTTTCGAATTTATAATGTTACACGGTTTCGTTCGCGTTAATTTAGACTGACAATCAATTCGGGTTATAATTCAATTATGATTCGAAAGACACGTGGCGCTATCTATTATCATAATAAGGTTATTGTTATTTTCGGGAACAGTACTTTTTTTCGGGATAAAAGGTATCTTATATCCGTTTCTGTACACCTGACATCGTATATGCAAAGTTTCAGGATGATCGGTTCAGTGGTTTAGGCGTGAAAGGTAACAAACAAACTTACTTTCGCATTTATATTATTAGTTAGGATATAGTAGTATGGATTAAGTTTGAAGTTGATTTACTATTTCGTAATACTGGAGTACTATTATGAATCTATTCTGATTGGTTAGTACTGAGACTTATGAAGAAATATGCTGCTTTATCTTACATTACGGTTACTAAGATGTCCACTCCATTTTTCGAAACTTTCGTTAGGCAACGTTAACTCTCATCAAGAAGCGTTAAGTAAGCTCATTCTTTTTCTGCATAATAGAGGCATTAGTCAGTGGAACATTAATTGTTCTGTTTCTACTTTAATATATATCTGTACACTGGTCATGAAGCTTCCTAAAGTTCTTACCAACCACCGTTTCATAATTTTCTACTTTTAATACCAGAGCTGAGGAAATAAAGACTCATGTACCTCAGGTGTTGCCTTCCGCGTAGGTCGTGAGTTCGTTCCCGACCTTACTGAACCGTTGTGAACCTGCTTTAAGCACGGCCACATTTATCTTAGTTCTGTAACAGGGATATTATTTATGCTTCGTGATTTGCTTCATTCTTTGGAAGGAAAAAATAGATTTATGATAATGATAGAGGAATTGAGTGGTGTATTGTCATGCTGGTTGGAACTTGAGATGGTCTGGGGACTTTACTTGATTTAAATTGTAATTAAGATTATTTGATGGATTGGACTACGGATCCAAGGACCAATTTCAGTGCAGTACAAATATGTCTACTTATTATGGGTCTGGATGTATATTTTCGTTTATGAAAAATTCGTATAGCTAACTGCAAATCGACGACGAAGTGTCAATATCTGAATTTTTCTCGAAATTCACTTTTTATGGTGTCGAACTTCAAGATCATATTGTAGTAAAATCTCTTTACTACATTTTTATTGTAAGTATTGCAACAGCATAAATCAAATTGTGAGCAGTGGTGGCCTAGTGGTATCGGCCCCGACTTACGAGTTGTAGGTTGTGGGTTCGAACCCAGGCAGGCGCTTTACTTTGTGTAAATAATTTCATCACCACTGCTCTCATAACGCTGAAGGGAAACATCGTGAGGAAACCGTCATGTCCTAGAACCGAAAATTCGAAGACATGTGATATTTACCAACCCGCACTGGGCCCGCGTGGTAGATTACAGCCCATTCCCTCTCAAAGAGAGGGGCCTGTGTCCCAGCAGTGGGAACACTATAGCCTGATCATGCAAATCAAATTGTAAACATACCTTCTAACTAAACCATAGAGTCTATGGCATTACATCCTAACTTCCATGCGACACGTGTTAATTTCGACAGTTAAAAGTTATTAGCACTTCGAGTAAGTAATCAATATAACTTGTCAAAAAATTAAACGTTTATTTCACTTTAGGTAAATTGTATTAGGCAGTTAGAATTTCTTGTCACTTCGCCCCCGAAATGCAAAACATGCGATGGAAGTTTTAGAAGTGATGACTTTTAATTGGCTGTCAGTCTCACATATTATTTTTTATTCTGCTTGCTTTAGCTGTAAGTCATCCATAGTTAATAAATAAATAAATAAATAAATGTACAAGTAGGGCGAGGCAATATTCTTATAAATGAGTACAAAGAATCTCGCCTAAGCATATCCAGTGCTGAAGTTGTTAAGCTCATACTTATTAATCGATCTAGCACTTACTTACTTTGGCAAGTCATGTACCGCTACAATTACCTCTAGTTATTATAAAATTCCCAATAGTACTTGAACTTTTTCATAGTCTGCACCTCGAAGGACCAAATAAATCATCAACCACGCCGTCACCGCGGCGCTAAGTCATAAAACTTAATCGGTGTCAATGTACTCCAAAGAAAAACGTAATATCCTGCGAATCGAAATAGCTATTAAAAAAATGCACAATGAGTACTTCCCGGTTTCCGTGCAGACACTTCCGCCTAAAACGGGGCATTGACATCAAGTTAAAAAATAAATTAGAAATGCAGGACCATCGCCGAATTACGATTTTTCAAACAGCTTTAGGGTGGGTCCCGTTTGAACACTTTTAAGGACAAATGGGACGATATAGACATTAACACTGGAGCGATAAAATTCAGTTAGGGCTTCAGTGTGTCGATGAATTTAGTTTTTGAAAAAATAATTTAAATATTAGTGAATATGTGCAGCTTGTAGTGTTTTCACTTTTAGAACTTTGTTTAGAGACAATAAGTTGTTATAAAAACAAATTATCTAGAAACATAGTCCAATTTCCAATCCAATTGACACACATGCATTGTATTTTTGCATTAATAATTTTGAAAAGAATAAATTCTAAAGCTCACTAGCTTTCGCAGCCTTTCGCTCATACTTTGGCAGAAGTATATACACTGTAGTATTTTCCAGCTTTCCATCACAATTTATCTGTCTTAGGGCGTTTTTATCTTCAGATAAAACTTATCTGACGATTGAAAAATCAGCCCGTACATAATGAAATATAATAATCAGATAGCCCCGCAACAAAGTAAATCATGGACACTCGAATGTCACCGAAACTTGGCGGAAATGACCGAACGTGCGGCGAACGCTTCCAGCACGTCACAAATGTTCCTGAACATAATTACTTTTATTTGTTGTGTGGTCACCGTAGTTATTATGATCTAAGATAACACTAATACTTTATAATTAGATTATTTTTATCCAATAGGAAAGTACTGGCAGGAAATGCACAGGAAATTCATTATTCTAGTCGCGAAGCCAATAAAAGTCAATTGCTATATTGTTTTAGGTTTTAAGGATAATTCCCGAATAAAGCCTTATTTGGTATTTTGGTCGGATTATTCCAGAAAAGGAATAGTGCATATGATAGGTTTAAGTGGAAATTACCTATAACAAAAAACAAAAAAAATATAAAAATAACTTTGGATTTATCCTGCTGAGATATGGTGTAGGTAGATACAGGGTAGCTAAAATCCATCATGGATTATTGACATTATTTTTATTACAGTGTTTGAAGGACAAGCAAAACCTTGCCTTTGCGTGGACTGGTGTAATGCTTCTGTTAATAATAAAATTGTTAAATCTCTCTGCCAGCGTGTGTTCCAGATATAACCCGTCAGCCTTCAAAGGAAGAGAGAACAGGCATCTTTTCGGCACGCTCATTCCATCGTTGACCTCAGCTATCGCTTAATATCAGGTAAGATCGAGGTCAAGAGCAAGCCCATATTCCAAAAAAAAAAAACTGTTAGTTACAATGTTGAAGGTAACCTGTTCCAAAGCGCAGTTTCCTATGGAAAAAAAACGGGCCAAATCTCCATGGTCACTCTTTTATATCAAATTTCTACAACATCACTGGCATTGTATATCATATCCTTAAGATCCCACATCACGTGCGCATGAGCATCGTCACCACGTCACGTCGGTGTCCTAATTGCCTCGGTGCACTGTGCATAGGGAATGCCCTCCCTAAAGTTATGACAGTTTTATTTCCTGGCGCCAGAGGTCTAGTCCCCTTGGGCAATTAAAAGAAAAGTTTTTTTATTTTTTTTATTCTGCTCATACAAGACGCACATAAAAAAAAGACAAAATACAAACATTAATACAAAGTAGCGAAAAGGATGGGAGGGGGTTTGACATAAAACTTGACAAATTTGGACCAAGCTGTAACATTTTTTTAACATAAAACAATTTGTTCCCTTCAAAATTATACCCACATCAATAGGCATGAAGATAAGATCATCAAAATGCATGAAGCAGATGTTGCCAGTTACAAAATTTCGCCTTCCGTCAATGCATAAAAGAACGCTTATCATAAATAATGCATTATCCCATATTCCTAACTTGAATCACACCGACTCGTAAAATAATAGTTTGCAAACTTTGTCCATTGTTTAAACTTACTTATAACTATGCTAGTGTCGTTCGGATCTATTACATTTACCGAACATTGACAATGTCGGACACGTCTCAAAACTATTATGTCATCAATGTATACTCACTGCTTCCTTTACATGAAAAAGTTACAAAACGAAACATAAATCATTACTTTGACACAAGTTTTTAAAAATAAATAAACCTTATGGTCTTAAAAATAAGGGCGAATGTCGCAGTTTAAACTGTTTTCTGAAGTGTAAGTTTAAAATTGCCATTTGGAAAGTTCACACAACGCATCCGGTGTAATTTTGTATGCTGAGGACATTGGCAACAAGGAAGTAAAGGTGTCTGGACTTTTGACAACTTTGTGCTTTGAAATCACATATTATCCAACTGGACTTATTGTTTTATTAACCCATAGATATGATCATACATATCTACATCCGTACGACAATACAAAATGCCAGTAGAGTGCGTGCAAGATAGAAAGAAAATTCTTATCTACATAGTATTTCAGCATTTCATATAATAGCTGAGAGCTAATATTCTTTTAATTTTATTTCTGTTCCGATTTTTATTACGTATTTAGCTAAATAATTAAGACGTGTTAATCGCCATTTGTGCCTGACTAAATCTATCAGGCAGGGCGAAGACTAAAAGTTTAACAATGTGTCCCGAGGATTAGGTTAAAGAGGTCAGATGCATCATACAAAATGTTGACATTCAACCGCATTTCGTTGGACAGAAAGTTGTTAACTCCTACATAGCTAGGAAACGCATAAGTGGCTTAGCCATTGATTCTGACTAGTGGTTATTACCATAAATCAACAGATCTACGCGATACAACAACGTCGCAACATTTACTGCAGTTAGGTTTTCAATAAGTGACCGTATGCTTCATCGAAACTTATCTGTGCCGCTGTGCCTTAACCAGGTTAAGCATTTATTTTTTTTGGGTTGGAAATCATCAACAAATGACCTCTCCCGCTCTGGGCGGAGCGGAAGGGCGTGTCAGACTCTTACTGACTAAAACCCACCCGTGTTCCTTCAGTTGCCTGTGCGCCAGGGCCACGGTAACTCTTTCGAATAATCCGCGACCCCGGCAGGCATCGGCCCTATCGGACCCCGTTAATTATGCTAACATCTCTTTGAGGCGCGCGTGGAACACAACGCGGCGTCGACCCGAGCCTGGTCCTAACCGGACGGCGAGCTGCCCATTGCTCGCCGTCCGCAGGCCCGCGCCTACCTTGGCCGGGAGTCGGCTATCGACTCCTGACGCCCAGGGTGTCTCCTCCTGCGGCGACTAGGGGTGTGAGGGCGCAATGATTACCTCTCCCTCACGCGCTCCGCCTCCTCCTTCGCGAGCATTACTGCTTCGCAGAAGGAGGTGACTGCCTCCTATTCCCTTTCGCTCCGTACCATGGCCTGGACCAGGGCCGGACGCGAGAAATCGCCGCCACCGATCGCCTCCGCGAGGACACGGCGGTGCTCCGCCCAAGCCGGGCAGACCTCCACCGTGTCCTCCGGTCGATCCACACAATAACCACACCAGGGCGTTTCCTCCCGCCTTATCCGAAACAGGAACCTCCCGAAACAGCCATGTCCGGTGAGGACGCTGTGGCGCCTCTCAAGCCACTCCTCAAAGGGGGACTTACCGCCGCTATTGTAGCGTGCCCAGCGCTGGGTTGCGACAGTCGCACTCTCCATGCCGCCATGAGATCCCGCCGGAGCTCTGTCCGCTGTGGCGCGATTTCTTGCGGCAGCGAAGTATTTGGTCCTGACTCAACAATCAACTTAGCCTGTCACAGTCCACTGCTGGACATAGGCCTCTCCCAGGCTGCGCCACAACATCTTGTCCTTCCGCATCCAGTTTGTTCCAGCCACCTTTTAAAGGTCGTCAGCCCACTGGCAAATCATCTTTCTTACTCTGCAATGGTTATGTCGGTAACTCCGGTTCTTTCAGTTCTGACTATCAAGAGAATTTTCACATGAAGCCTGGACCTATTTATCATAGAAGAGAGGAATTTTCTCGAAAGGATCAAAAGGTTAGCGAAGAGATGTGAAAATAACAAAATCCTATTATTTATTTAAACTTCTCGCACACATTATCATACAAAGGCGGACTTAATGCCTTAGGCATTCTCTACCAGTCAACCAGGGGTAGTGAAGAGATAAGATGGCAACCTGTTAGTTGGCGGGGTGGTGCTGGTGATGGTGGTGGTTGGGTGGTGGTGTGGTGGTGGTGTTGGCGGGGTGGTGGCGGTGGTGGTGTGGTGGTGGTGTTGGCGGGGTGGTGGTGGTGATTGTGGTGGTTGGGTGGTGGTGTGGTCGTGGTGTTGGCGGGGTGGTGGTGGTGTTGGCGGGGTGGTGGTGGCGGCGGTGGTGGTGTGGTGGTGGTGTTGGCGGGGTGGTGGTGGTAGTGGCAGTGTGTTTTTCTCTGCGTCATGTCTCAAATAAACGTATTTTCTTTCTTTCTTCTTTCACAGTGTCGGTCTAGTGGTTGCAAGCGCCACTGCTGAGCAGGCGGTCGTCGGTTCTATTCCCTGGTCCAGCAGAGTGATATTGGGTTTTCTCATGTGGAATTTCTCAAAAGCAGCCCGGATTTTGCATTAGCACCCGGTTGATGGCAATAGGCTCGCCCCCTATTACACGGGACTCAAACATAACTGGCGAAATGTGGGTGTTAGTGTAGGCACACCTCTGCCTAACCTTTCTGGGAGTGCAGGCGTGATGTTATGATGATGATAACGAGTAGAAATTGTTTCCCATACATTTCATGTATATACTTATATTGGGTGGATTTTTGGGATGAGGCAGCAAGGGCAGCCACCTTAACCGTTGTTGCTACAGGAAAACGGCCTTAGGAGATTTTTTTAATTTTATAAGAAATTTTGATTTACATTCACAGATTTTGAAAAAAATGTAGTCAGCAGGAAAATGGGTAATTTTCACAAATACTTTTTTTTATGCCTATCGATTATGTTTCATATAAGGATCAAAAATATCTATTAGACCAACTGAGGTTTGAGTAGAAATGAGACTACAACTTACTGTTTTACCATCGATAAACTGACAGCTATAAAAAAGACTAATCGAAAAACAAATATAAATAATAACTTATACTTTGGGTATTATTTCACCTTAAAATTAAAAACTTGAAACTTTACATTTGGACTCACCTAGAATTTTAACTATTGTGCTCCACGACAATGAGGTGCTTAAAATGGTAGCCGTTTTGACGTAGGCATAGGTTTACTCTCTTTACTACAAATTGGGTAGCAACAAAAAGTTAAGAAAAGTCTCATAAGACCGTTTTCCTGTAGCTACAACGGCTAATGTAGCTGCCCTGGCAGCCCCATCTCAAAAATCCAACCTGTATATACAAATACATACAACCTTTTGTTACATGACTGCACATTTTATTACAAACTTTTCAGAATACTCCGGTTTTGGTATCAAACACGTGACTTCTACACACCGCAAGAATACCTAATAGGAAAACTATAATCGCTACGTAAATTCCACTTAAAATTATATAAACTCAATGTCATTATCAATTATATATTATATAGTCCTGTTAAAATACTTTGAAAGTTCCTTAATTATAGTTATCAGCGTCGTTACTAAACATAATAGGTAGTTTGTAACATAGTAACAAGTACATTTTAATTCCTCATCTTTCCCTGTAAATTAAATAAATAGCTCATATTATAATTCGTGAGAAGCACAAAATGTAGGTACCTATTTTAATGAGATCATTCGCACACGTGATGTAATTAGGTACTTTGTTATTACACGAGCACTTTGTAATTATTGCCACGTTGGACTTGTGTTCGCAAATGCCACTTATGAGCACGAGAGCTACCGGGTTCGATCCTCGGGCCGGGTTGCACCTACTTCTACCCAATTTTCATAGAGCTCATATGCCATGCCGCTATACATATTGCAAGTAGACCAGGAGGCTCCAGGAGGGTCACCGGCATTAATTTTGTGCTAAAGTGAACCCTCCAGGAGGGCTCCCAGCACTAAACGTGTTTACAAACCTATCACTGGGCAATACCGATGGCCAAAAAGTCCCATGAAAAATAATACCAAAACATATATGGATCAATATTCGAGACATGGCGCGTCTCTATAACTTCCGGTGCGAACGTCCCAATCGGAAGTGACGTTCGTTCGAAGATTAACACTCGCCAAATATCACGTTTACAAAGTTTAATCACATTGGATGTGTCGTAAATGTGCAATTTGTATGGAACACACTGTATGAATGACAAGTAGGATACCTTGTATCCATGCTGGATTTCGTGGTATTAATCCTGGTAGGCAGAAATCTGCGAATCTTTCCATCTAATAAATACTCGTCTAGTCATTGGGGTTACAGCAACACACGTCAATTAAGAAAAAAATGATGACAGCTTTACCGTCTTCTGTTAAAATACTTAAACACTTAATTAAAACAATTCCGTTTACCAATATCAATATGCTAAATAAGGGCATTCTCCATCGATAATAATCGTTTATCTATTATTATATTTTTAATCACCCGCTAAGGTCTTTCGACATTTCGCGCCTCTTAATTAATTGGGCGCCAAAACTGCAGACGATTGCGAGGCAGGTGTCATGTCGTTCAAAACTTATTGTGACGTGGTGTCTGACAGGATACGGGCCGTTGCATCGGGGGTCCAATCTACCCCCCGTCGACACCGAACGGGTTAAAAGGCAAAATTAACATAAAACGTTACATAGGACATTTATTAAAAACAAAATTTAATTATTTCACAGAACCAAGTTGACTAATTATTGTTAATTGATTTTTTTATTCGTACGGCTCGGATGTCAAAATGAATTTTAAAAGGCTTGCCTAATGACGGATGACCTAATTGAGAAACTGTGGAATGTTGGTGTCGATGTCGGTATTTGTACTACTATACATATATTTCGTACATATGCCAGAAAGCCTATACTGATACTGTGAAAGACTATATTGAGGACAAAAAGGCTTGGGATTGAGCTGCTCCAATAAATTTACACGGTGAATGTTGATTTTAATTTGCTAGCTATTTTAGACATGAATATTTACTGTAAAAAGTATTATATTATTTTCATTATTGAGAATATGAGGACTATGTGGGTCATTGTTCAATTATGTTCTTGATCTGGCAGTTTAAGTAGTTTATGCGGCCTACCCAAATGTCCTTTCTTTGGTATTGTTCGTCGAATCGTTGAGCTCCTTAAGTTCTGAGTTGAGCTGCACGGTTACTGACAAATGCGTGCACTGACTGGACAGGTCCACTTAATCTGTGTGGTTCTTTCCTCAAAAGACCATTTCAGACACCAATCTACATGGTTCTCAAACATTATGTCCGATTTTTTTTTATATACACATTGACATTGTTGAATTTTATATACACTATGACATGAGTATTTACTTGTAAAGTATTATGTTATTTTAATTATTGTGAATGTGAGGATTATGTGGGTCATTGCTTTTTTTTTCGCAGTTAATTTTAATCATGATCTGGCAGATTGAGTAATTTATGTGGCCTACCCAAATGTCCTTTCTTTGGTATTGTTCGTCGAATCGTTGAGCTCCGTAAGTCCTGACTTCCTGAGTTGAGCTGCACGATTACTGACAAATGCGTGCACTGACTGGACAGGTCCACTCAATCTGTGTGGTTCTTTCCTCAAAAGACCATTTCAGATACCAATCTACATGGTCTTCACATGATTTGACCAAGATTATGTCTGGACTTTAAGAGAGACTGTGACCTCTGAGTTTGTTTCGGCCTTTCTTCTCAGAGTAGTCAGATAGGAAACGCCGACCTCATCTAGTTTAAAAATATGATTGACGTGTAAAAGTGTTTGTACAAACCTATTTACAGAAATAAAATCATTTATCATTTACCAAATCTCGTCAGCAAATGCTCCATTCATAATTATACAACTACATTACCCTAATCCTGATGATGAACTTTCACCCCCTTAAAGCTTTGCACCCAGCTTCCAAACACCCTGGATGGTGTTAAAAAACATATATTTTACTTTACCTAATGATATTAAGGGGACTACATGACCTAAACCCAAATTTATAATGCCTAAAAATATATGATCCACTGCAGTAACCAAAATCAGAAAAATATATGATATTCTTCTGGATATGTGCTAGTTAGATAGTGTGTTGAAAACATAATACAATTAACTTGATATGATAGAAAAAAATCACGAAGATACCTCTAAAAAAAATTTTTAACGGTTAATTACCATACTAATATACATGCAAACATTCAGTTTTTTTGTCAGATAGTTCTACACGCAACATAGTAACGTAATAGTGTTTTAATTTTTTTGTACAATGAATAGATTTTTTGTAAATCCATAATTGCTTCATATTTTGTAGTAAATTACCAGCGTTGTATCATCGCGCGTCTCTTTCTTTTCTATGCAATCGGACAGTGACCGCGCTTTAGCTCTTGTAAGCCTCTTAATTTGGTATGTCAGAGATAGTACCATAATAATAGACGTATATTCATGAATACTTTAACACTCTGAATGTATTCAAAGTGAACCTGTAGAAGTCACAGCGGGGATCCCAGACCAAATAAAATAAAACATTACTAATAAACCGCTGCTGATAAAAGAAACAAACTCAAATTAAGACTCCTCATGTTTACAAACATATGACATTTATATGGCGGTGTCTCTGTGTCCTATACCCTACTTATTGACATTTATACATGGCTGCATCCATGAAGCGGTGTCCTGTCAGTCTGTATGTGACAATAGTCCGTCACTAAATAATTGCTACATCTAACTGCGGGGTACCATCCTCTATGGCACCGCTTTTCCAACTAAAAAGTGTCGCGACGTCAAAAAGTGTCCACTAGCCCTTTTTGCTAAGCACTAATTAGTTTCATAGTGCCTAATTACAATTTTAGATCAATTTATGCATTTGTAACAAAGTTAATTTTACACGTGACATTTTGTTTGAACTAATGGCTTGCTCGTCGGCTTCGCTTTGGGTGACAAAGTGTACAGATGACATTAATAAAAAGACTTAACTTTGAAGTAAAGGGTAAATAACAGAAAAACGGTTGAAACTGCGCTTATAAAATAACCCTGCCTATAGACAAATACTTGGTCCAGAATAGGAGATTTTATTATTAGACTATCTACACATGATAAAATGGATAATTCTGAAAATCATTGCAAATATCAAATACATAAACTCACACCTTCTTCCTTTAGGGATACTGGGTAGGCAGAAACTACGGAATGCCACCTGCTAAGATCCTTACATACTCCTTTTAAGTATCAAATAATACGCTCGAATTCAAGCAAAAAACTGATATTGAGAAAAACCTAGTCAATGGAATCAAATTTCAATAAAGAAAAGCTCTAGATAAGAGTTTAAACCTAAGAAAAATAAACCCATTACAAATCTTTCACGATACAATTTCCATTTTAGCAATTTCTGGAACGGTTTTCCAATCCCCACATGAGTGAACTAAAGAACGATGCATGAAACTTTGCTCATATTTCAGCGGAAACTTTACAACTCACATTAAAATGACGAACGATCGCATTAAAGTGTTTCCTTCCGGCTTTTCTCCATACTAAATTATAATTTGTCAAATCTAGAATAGTTTGTATCGTTTTTGTTGGTAAGTACTGAAGGTAAGTAATTCGAATTAAGTTCCGAGTTGAGCTGCACGATTACTGACAAATGCGTGCACTGACTGGACAGGTCCACTCAATCTGTGTGGTTCTTTCCTCAAAAGACCATTTCAGACACTAATCTACATGGTCTTCATATGATCTAACCAAGATTATGTCTGGACTTTAAAAGAGTTTGTTTCGGCCTTTCTTCTCAGAGTAGTCAGATAGGAAACGCCGCCCTCATCTAGTTTAAAAAATATGATTGACGTGTAAAAGTGTTTTTACAAACCTACTTACAGAAATAAAATCAATTATATATTACAATTATGTTTAAAAAATATTGTAAAATATAAGCCTAACCTAAAATTAAATTTAAAAAAACCTACCTAAATAGGCAATATTTTATCCGTTCCAATATTTTGAATAGATGGCTAAAAAATATCAAACTTGCTAGTTTTTACCGAAAACTTTATATCACAGGTAGGTCATGATTATAAGAATTATTATGAATACTTACAAAAAAATATTACATCGATATTCTGATACGAGACCATCCCATCCCTTTAAACAAAACTATTTTAAAATCATATCATGCTAACTACACCCGACACATCAAATTGTTCAACCGTCCCCCTTTATTTATCGCTTTGATTAAGTAATTATGTAATTAAAAGACATTTTATGTAGACTTTATTCGTTTTTAAAGACTTGACATAATGCCGCCGTCAATTATTTTATTTGGGGAAATACTCGAAATGTTGGCCTGTTTCGGCTGAAGAACGTGAGATATCCGTTTAATTGTGTATTAAAATAACTCGGAGCTTGCCGGATTTATCGCCGGTTCAAAAGAGTTTAAAGGTTCCTGCAAACAGGTGCGACACGCGGTGCCTTTGTGTCGCGTGCGATTCGCGTCGCGTGTCGCGCCTGTTTGTAGGACCCTTAACTGTGTATTTGAACTGTTGAGATCTTGACGTGTTGGTTGAGTATTTAAGGGTTCATCATTTTGAAAATTCCTTGCAACTTTGAACAAAACTTAAAATGCAGCATTTCCAATTAGATTAAAGTTACATTATTATAGTTGTTTCGTTTTAGCATGGCAATATCGGTCATTGCCCTTTCCCTAATATCTCTCCGAAGGAACTCAAACAATTAACTATGCATGGTTTTTCGTTATTGGAACATGTTCAAGAGCACGTCAGGACGCTAACGGACTTTATTTCAGTTGTTGAAATAAAAAATGCTAGAAAATGGTCAAGGTGAGGTCAATGACCGATTTTACCAAGCTAAATTGCATCAAGGCGTGTCCGGTGCATTGGTCACCGCCTAATACTTAATAGGTATAAATCAGGTGAATTTGTAATTTAACATAGAATAACAGCACTCTATAAAGAGCCTTCGCCGAATGTCCTGACTAATTTATTTGTTGCCAAAACAATAGGCAAACGTTATCATCCACCGATCAACACGGATATATTTAATATTCACAGGTCATCAATTTTGAAATTATGTGCTGGCATATTAATTTGATTTAGTTCTAAAAAAAAAACTGATGTGGCTCTGTTATTTTTTTTTTAACAAAGTCAATGACGTATGGCGACACGTTTTAAGTGGCTACAATATTTTTACCCTGGTAATCCAGCTAGGAAACAACATTACCGGGTAACTTGTAATAAAAAAAAACTTTTTTACAGAAGAAGAAGTCGGTTGTTTTTTTGTAAAAAAGTTTTTATTTTTCACTTTTTAGTTGCGGTACCTACCCCACACAAATTCGTATACCACTACTTGGTGTGTAAATAACAGTGACAGGAAATTATTAACACATCATCCATATAAACTAAGTGGAAAAAATCTGCAGTATTAAGGATAACTCAAAAACTACTGGTCAGACTTTTATCAAATTTAAATGGGACCACATGTGAAGCACCAGCTATCAAATAAAAAAAGAATCATCCAAATCGGTTCACCCAGAAAAAAGTTATGAGCTAACACAAATAAAAAAAAAAAAACATACAGACGAATTGAGAACCTCCTCCTTTTTGTAAAGTCGGTTAAATATAACCTAAAGCCGACGATGACGTTAATGATTTTCAACACAATTACACGATAAGTGGCTCTGATTGCACCGCTTTTAGAGTCGGTCACGAAAAAAATATCGCGGGAACATCTGGGGTCTACTCCCGTCAAAGAAGATACGGGCCCATCCGAAAGTAGTTGATCGGTCAAAGCAAGTGACTATTTCAACTTTTTGGACGGGCAAAATCACATCGGGGTTAGAGACAAATGTCATATCGTGTTTTCATTCATTGTAAGTTAGGGCCCCGAACTAATTTATGGATTACGGCATGCCCGTAACTTCGGCCAATACTACGGGTATAGGCCCCCTGATGTCTGTCACAAATATTTTATTTAATTTTCCTTAGCAAGTGTGTTGAAAATCGTTTCATCCGTGTGAGCACTTACATCAAAATGTACAATTTTCTTCCGTGCCACTGAGAAACAGTAGGTATAAGACGCATTTTGACAGCTACGAACTACAGACGTCAATATACCATCTTAATATGCAAGCACCATTGATTAGTGGATAATGCAACATAAATGTCATTGTTATACCACTTTGTATGCGAACGTGATCGCCATGGCAAAGCCTTAGCAAAACATTAGCACACTGATATTAGTCACACAATCAAGGACAAATTGCATACTTTTATATTGTTATCATGACAATTTCTTGGAAATTGTATATAGGTTTATGGCGTCGATTCGACGTATGGGACATATTCGGGGAATATTGTGGATAGGCGTAGTAAAAATGTTTGTATGTTTGTCGATGAAAGTGATAATGAATTAGAATGTGTCAACACTGTCAACAGTGATGTAGGCGATGTTCAGTGTAGTTCGATGTAAAATGGATATGATATAAAACCATTTTTTCACTGGAATCCGACCCTTGCCTATGGAAATATTCAACACCTATGTTGTTACTGGAAAAAGGATTGGAGTTTTCAACTTGTTAGTAAATACGCATCTACTAAACAAGGGTGCTTCATCATCAGATGAGACAAATTTAAAAAATTGTTATTTGCGTGATTTTCCCGGGCAGTGGGAGAAGAGACAGATATTTTAAAGACTGATAAAATTGTTGTATGCGCGACTTTGCCCGGGCAGTGGGAGAAGAGACAGACATTTTAAAGACTGATAAAATTGTTATATGCGTGACTTTGCCCGGGCAGTGGGAGAAGAGACAGACATTTTAAACACTCATAAATTGTTATATGCGTGACTTTGCCCGGGCAGTGGGAGAAGAGGCAGACATTTTAAAGACTCATAAAATCAAAAGTCATTTATTCAATTTGGGGTGAGAATAAGCACTTTATGAACGTCAAAATTACATATAAGACAGTCCCCCAAAACGCCCACCCTTCACCTTCCTAGTGCTTTAGCTGGGGAGAAGAAGTGGCGCAACAAACTTCCCAGCGACGAAGCTATTTGTTAAGTTAGAAGAACTTGATAAAATAATGTAAATAAATCGGTAGTCTTAACCAAAAATCCAAACTAAATAAATGTCTTTTAACAAGCTAGTAGTACCAAAGGCTAGTAAACAAGGTGATTTGGAAACCCACACACTACATAATTATTCAAATTAGATCTAGCTGACAAAGTGGGCATAAAATATCGCCCGATCGTCATCATGATTTCATAGAGAACATTTATCAAAAAATAACATTATAATACGACATTGAAACAGTCCTTTGTAAGTCCGTATGATTCCCGGCTAAGTTGGACACCCTTCTTTCCCTGAGGAATAATTTACAAAGGTTTTTTATCATCTGTATTAAAAAGAATTAAAATAATTAATAGACTAATTAGCAACTTAACTCTAAAAATTTTTTTTTCGTGATAGGTTACGTTATAACTATGAATAGTGTCAACAGGTATTTATTAAGGAAAGTTATTTTACTGTAACTTTACCTTTAAAAGTAAAGAGGACCCTGACTGACTCATACCGTAAAGATCCTTAATGCTTAGCACACACAACACAAAATCGTAATATTATTCATGCTGAATGCTATTTTTACGCAGTATGATAAAGACTCTTTTGTTAAAAGTGCGATATATGAACGTAAACGAAGCAATAGTAATATGTAAGGAATAGCTTTGCCCGCGTGGAGGTCAGAAATGATTCCACAGGAACGTACTACCGGGATAAAAAGTAGCCTATGTGTTATAGGTTATAAACTATCTGTGTTCCAAATTCCATTCAAATCCGTGCAGTAGTTTTTGCGTGAAAGAGTAACAAACATCCATCCATCCATCCGTCCATCCTCACAAACTTTCACATTTATAATATTAGTAGGATGATAGCAAGTGGCGTTCTATAGTTTCTGCCTACCCTCGTGGGACAAAGGTGCGTTTATGTATGTGTACGTGTGTGTTAAGTGCAACTTCACAATACATGGCTTCTCAGATTTCCAACCAACTTGTTTACAGCGAGTTATCGTTAACTTTCACACCGATCACTATCAATAAATAAAGACATAATATCTTAACCAACTTTAAAACCTTAAAAACACCATTTGAAACCGCTTTATTACTATAATTTACTTGTCATAATCAGCGTCGGCGTTTGCACACGGTACGATTGTTTATCAACCAATTGATTTTCAACCTTATTAACTTCGAATTAGATATGGAATTAGATTGAAATCTTTTAGAATAAAATCATTTCTGTCCAGTCCTTAAAAGGCCACAATAAAATTGAGGTTACATTTTACTTCTATTTTCTTTCTCGCTCTATCGCTAGTGTTTTTATATTGCCGTCTCATTTTGTCGTATCTATATTGTATATTATCAATTTGTATGCCTAGGTATGTCCATTGATAAAAAGATATCTAGTTTCATATTGATATTATTTTCTTATACTAGTTCTGCGTTGTTGAAACCTAGATAGGGTTTATTTAGTAAATAGGTATCTTTATTTACACCGATAAAGTACTTCTTGCAAAGAATTAGTTCTGATTCTTAACCGGAACCGCTGCACCCAAAGACCGTAGATATATAGCCACCTAGATGAGACCCATAGAAGCCTTTTCGCGTTAGGAAAACATCTAGAATAAATTCAAAGGAAAATAATTATCTTTCACTCGCTGCGAATTATCTGAAATTTATTCAGAAATTAGGATGCACAAGATTTCTAGAAGAAATGAATGATTTATGTGTTAAATATACGTAGGTTGTACTTAAGATGTCGTATGATTTAAAAGTAATAATTACTTTTATAATATGCTACTGGACCGACTTCCGAAACTAACGTTATTTTCAGTTTTAAGTGTCTGTGTTTGGAAGTCGGTTGTAATTTTAAAAAAAAATGTTTTTTATGCCGGTGTACGCATTTATACCCTTCAGTTGGAATTGTCGTTGAATTGTTGAATACTTACTTCTTTTTTTCGTGGGTTAACCATCTCGGATACCTTCCTTCCGCCTGGGGAGAACGGAGGTTTAAATGATAAATGACACATAAAATAACATCACGCCTGTATTCCCAGAAGGGTTAAGCAGACGTGTACCTATAGTACACCCACATTTCGCCAGTTATGTTTAAGTCCCATGTAATAGGGGGCGAGCCTATTGCCATCAACCGGGCACAAATCCAGACTCCGGGCTGCCACCGAGAAATTCCAGATGGAAAAACCCAATAACACTTTGCTCGACCCGGGAATCAAACCCAGGGCCTCATGCTCAGCAGTAGTGCTTCGACCACTAGACCAACGAGGACAGGCAGAGAGAGAAGGGAAAGCTCACCCCTCTGCCTCTCCCCCTCCGGGGGGGGAGGGGGAGAGGCAGAGGGTTGAGTTTTCTGTAAGTAAGTTTGTATAAACACTTACACGTCAATCATATTTTTTTAACTAGATGAGGTCGGCGTTTCCTATCGGACTACTCTGAGAAGAAAGGCCAAAACAAACTCAGAGGTTACAGTCTCTTTTAAAGTCCAGACATAATCTTGGTCAGAGCATGTGAAGACTACGTAGATTGGTGTCTGAAATGGTATTTTGAGGAAAGAACCACACATATTGAGTGGATCTGTCCAGTCAGTCCACGCATTTGTCAGTTTTCTTGCAGCTCAATTCAGAACTATGTTATATTGGACTCCTAACGAATAATATCTACGTAATAAATTAATGTCTTTGATCCAGTTAATTGTGGTTAAAAACTAGTGATTCAGTTAAAATAGATACAACGTACTAATTTGCGGTTTCTAATACGAATATAAATTAACTTGTTCATTGTATAATTTACCATTATTCACTTATTATCTGTTAAATGATTCATTTACTACGTATATTGTAATTATGACTATTGTTAGCTAAAAAATAATGAGGTAAACTGAAAATTTTATGATAAATTAAACCTCAAATAGTTGCTGGTTAAATTTAATTTTATTTTATTAGGAGGTAAATTGTTGCTATGTGTAATTTAATTAATTATGAATGTTATAGAAAACTAGGACTGGGATCTTTTTGCGATTACATTTTCCGTAAAATAAGGCCACGGTCAAACAGTTTATTTTATCGGTACTTACACAATAGTTCACATTATTAATTTATTTACATAGATAGGTGCATTTAATAAAATCAGGCATTATCTACCAGCCAACCTTTGGGTTAAATACTCTCCTCCTTTTTTAAAGGCTCGTACACAGGCGCGACGCGACAGCGTCACACAAAAGCACCGCGTGCCGCGCGACGGGCGGCGCCTTTGTGTCGGGCTGTCGCGTCGCGCCTGTTTGCGGGAGCCTTAAATCGGTTGTAAAGGATATGGAGTGATGACGATGCGCTACAAAGATGATTTATTTTTTTAATTCGATCAGCTTTTTTAACGGACACGTAATACACTCACTTCATCAAACAAATATCTACCTATTCTCCCTTACATACATACATAAACACACGCCTTCTTCCCATGGGGGTAGGCAGAAACTACATACTTCCACCTGCAACGATCCTCTTACATCTAATACAGAATATAATATATAATAAGTAATAGAGAAACTCCCCGCCATAAAAACTGACAAGCACTTAAGTTCATAACACCTTGAGCAAACAAAAACACAGCTATCCGATTACTGGCAGCTTTCATCATAATTACTATTTTACTATCACTACTCCCGCGCAAGCAGGACGTGTGAAATTATTATAATGAGACGAGTAACTCATCTGATGTAGGGAGACTATGAAAGATGGATGACGCGGGCTAACGAATAGATTAATCAAGGTTAGAAACGTTTTTTGCGTTGTTCAAAAATCTGAGAAAAAAAGAACAGTATTCAAAGAATATTCTATTTTCAAAAACCTGCAAAGTTGAAGTGGGACTACGCTGGTCACGTCTTTTTTTTTTTTTGGGTGGTAAATCATCAAATGACCTCTCCCGCTCTGGGCGGAGCGGAAGGGCGTGTCAGACTCTTACTGACTAAAACCCACCCGTGTTCCTTCAGTTGCCTGTGCGCCAGGGCCACGGTAACTCTTTCGAACAATCCGCGACCCCGGCAGGCGTCGGCCCTGTCGGACCCCGTCAATTATGCTGACAACTCTTTGAGGCGCGCGTGGAACACAACGCGCCGTCGACCCGGGCCTGGTCCTTACCGGACGGCGAGCTGCCCATTGCTCGCCGTCCGCAGGCCCGCGCCTACGGTGGCCGGGAGTCGGCTATGGACTCCCGACGCCCAGGGTGTCTCCTCCTGCGGCGACTAGGGACGTGAGGGCGCAATGATTGCCTCTCCCTCACGCGCTCCGCCTCCTCCTTCGCGAGCATTACTGCTTCGCAGAAGGAGGTGACTGCTTCCCATTCTCTCTCGCTCCGTACTATGGCCTGAACCAGGGCCGGACGCGAGAGATCGCCGCCGCCGATCGCCGCCACGAGGACACGGCGGTGCTCCGCCTAAGCCGGGCAGACCTCCACCGTATGCGCTACCGTGTCCTCCGGTACGCTGGTCACGTCTGCTGCATGCTCAATGATCTGTGGGCCAAAATAGTCAGTATGTGGAGCCGACACAGCCAAAAGGCGTCACAGCAGACCCCGTCGAAGATGGCGGGATGAGCTGAAAAAGACAAACGAGCAATGGTCCAGATATAAACCCTGAATGGCAAGAGCTGAAAGTCATGGGAAGAGGTTTTTGCCCAGCTGTGGGATGAGTGGAGACTAACAGTAACAGAGCCGTATTGATGAAAAGTTCTCCGTAAGAGTAAACTTTGAAAGAACTGTAAAAAATGTAAACGTCATGACAATTTCCCGAACTCTTATTTTTTACAAAACTACATAACTATGTCTATTTATCTGTTAATAAATTAATAATCTATAAATAAAAAGTTACTTGTCAAATTAGTGTTATAAATAATGTCTCGCTGGTGGTGGCGTATATGTTGGAATATGAAGTTCCCTTCAAAATGGTTGAGCTGAATGGTGCTGATCCATACGTCATGTTCGTGAACGGGCGCCGTCAGTAGGGACTGGTCATCTTGGCTGCCACGGCTTATTTAAATTTAAATGTTTGATTTGTTTTTATCTTTTTTATTACGGATGCTTTAAACGTGCATGTCTTTCTAAGTTTCTACATCGTTCTCACATTTTTAATTTCAACATGAATGATGTAAACAATTTTTTTTGTAACTATATGTTGATTTAAAAGAGTGTCCATGGAGTTTCTTGCCCGTTCTTCTCCATAGGTACCTACTACGCTTTGGAATGGGCATCTAGCTTCATTTTTCTGACTGACTGACCCATTGACAATTCAAAAATGCCTGTAATTGGTTTATTTGAAATAAATGTTTTGAGTTGAGTTGAGTATAAGTTGATATAACGTGTAATTAAAATAAAAAGCTCGACGCTTTAAGTTTGTCCAATAAAGGCCAATTGAAGTACACGTGTTAATAAACAGGAAAATTAAATGTT
The DNA here is from genome assembly GCA_916610205.1 of Griposia aprilina. Taxonomy (NCBI): domain Eukaryota; kingdom Metazoa; phylum Arthropoda; class Insecta; order Lepidoptera; family Noctuidae; genus Griposia; species Griposia aprilina. Next base: position 21,149,958 of record OU744296.1, read on the forward strand.
GACCTCATGAGTAATAACTAATTCTAAGATATACCTATTTAAAAAAAAAAAATTTTGGTTTCACTGTGGTTGAAAGCAAAAGTACCCAATAATAATATTATTCAAATGACAAATTCCGATATGGCTAGTCATTCATAATACACGCTACACTAGTCATTAAATTTACTTAGTTGGTAAGTAAATTCGTAGAACAGATACTGCTACTGGTTTTAAATCAAAATTCACTCAACTTTAAATTGGCATTTTTATACAACAAATGGAAAATATTATTAAGTAGGTATTAAATTGTTATTGTAACAAAAATATATTTAATTTAATAACTAAGTCATATGTTATAACTGGCTTGAAACATGAATAAAGCTACGGTTTCCTAGAAAAGCGGTGGCCGCTTCATAACGGCTGCAATGACGGCTGTCATGAAAATGATGTCAAAAAACGCTCTCTAGTAAACACACTACCTCACTTTCATAAAAAATACGTTTCAGTGACGTTATTCGACGTTAAATTGCGGACGCTATGTGGCGACCACCGCTGTCTAAGGAAACCGTGGCTTAAGATAAGATAATATTTATTTGCTAAATAGTAATAATAAAGGGATTAAAAAGACTTAAACAATCCCTGCCTAAAATAATCCCTGTATACTAAAAACCAGGACATGTCCTTTGTAAGCCGAGAGTGTGGTTACCGGAACATTAGTCATTCACTCGGTTATTAGTTCCCAGTCAATGAATGGTTTTAAGATGGCGCGATACGCAATCAGTGGGAATCATTTATTTTGTTTTTTTTTATCTGTAGCCACTGTTGCTTTTATTTTTGTTGCCAGTAATTAATACATTAAACTGTGATGAAAGGCTTTTATTTAGTGTGGGTTTTGTTCGGACGTTTGATGGAGTGAATGAGTAAAATTTATTGTTGTTGGTGTTTAATAATGTGACTAAATGTTTGTTTTAGTTAAATAGCTTACGTGAATAATGAATTTGTATAAATACCTACATCAAACAAAAGTAAATAATTAAATAGTAATTGTTGGAAGCTAAGATTTGGGGGTAGGTACCATAGGATCTAGACAAGTGACAATCACTTTCATTGCGTTTCGTATTTCTACAACGACTTTCAACAGGATTGACAAAAGCTTTTCGGTAGCTTATGTCAAACCAGTAAATTTTTGGATTTTTCTGTCGTCGTTATCAATGACAGAATGACGTTTTGTCTAGGCCCTCTGGAAGTACGTTTAAAGATATTTCTCGCTCCTCTTGCTCAAAAATTTCGTCATTGTAGCGTATCAGAGCGGGGATAAATAAAATAGCATATTTTCCTCTAGGAGAAAAAGATTTTTTATTTTATTTTTGTCTGCTTCCAACGATTCCACAAAAACGAAAAATTCATTCATTCATTACAATAATCATGAATTAAGACTCGACTTATTACTGTTTCAATAAAAAAGAAGAACATTTTATTTTTGAAAATGGAACTAAAACAGGCGATCTCTTCGGTAGAATGCGTGCATTGCGTTGCGGCTACAGAAGAAATATTGTATTGGATTATTTTCTAATAAAAAAGTAAACTATTTAATATTGTATTGGATTTGTTTTTTCTCGCAATCGTAGTGAAAGTAGAGTGTAACTTACGGCGACAAAACCTATTATAACTTGGTTTATATTTACTCCTTCGCTAACGCTCGGGAGTAAAACTACCTCGTATATAATGGGTAATTTTAGCCCCTTGTATACTATATAATACTATAGGAAGCATAACCATGAATAAGCATATAATAAATAAAAATATCTATAAACAAATTCAGGTAGCAATCGATCTGATTGTGAAATCACTACCACAGAAGCAGTAAAGAAAGTGTACAGGAAGCCTAATAAAACATGAAAGACTAATAACAAATAATACAAAAATCCCCAAACATGAGAACTTAAGGACATACAGGCATTGTCAAATGGAAGTCGCAAAAAGGACATTTAAGAGCATCACATTATACAAAGTTTGGGAGTATCCAAAGTTTGTATTACTGCAACCCATGTCCGACATTCGAATTGTATTAATTCGATTTAAAGGGACCCATTTGTTGTGTTACTCGATATTTGGATCTCAGTGAGGCGTTTTATTGCGTCGACTTCGTTGTATGGAAAAGTCATTTCGGGCTTAATGAAAACTCAATCGGAATTGAAGAAAGAGCGGATTTATTATTTACAAATATTGCGTTAATTAAAAAACGGAAATTATTGTTAAGCGAGATGAAAGTTATTACTATTTTACCTTCGTCTTGCGAGAAAAACCATTATAGTGTTTTGTTGAATGATGCAATTCCATTTCGTAGATTAATGTCTAAAGAACCCATCAAATTCTAGAACTCGAGTTTACCGAGAATTTCACAAAACACTTGAGAGTGTTTCTCGAAATTAATTGAAAACTTTTTAAGGTAGGCGGCTGCACCATTCTTTGACCAATTCATTCATTCCCAGCGGCTACAAAGTCTCTTCACAAACGCTAATAAAAAATTCAGTCCATTTTTATCGAAATAAATCGATTTTCTTTCCGTTCCCGTTTCGAGAATCGCAGCATCGGCCCGTCATTTCGGATTCGTGCATAAGTAGACAAGTTTGGACATGTCAACAAAAACCCGGGACATGCTCTGGACCGTGTTAGAATCGTGTTTGGGACATTTGCTGTGCAGTTTTTGTGCATATTGTAAACCTGTGTTTCGCTTGTTAGATTTGTTCTGGCATTTTTGGGCCATTTTGTGGTAACCGCTTGAATTAAATTATCTATTTTTACTTGGATATTTTTGTAAAGCGTTTGCGGTGCGTCTGACTTGAGTACCAATGGTTTCATTAGCGCGTATAAACGTATAATTCAGGGGTTTAAAGGTTTAATTCCAATGCCGGTATGTGTGTGTTTTTAGTGGAAACTGAAGGCTGGGCATACTTTTTGGAGTATTTACTTGACGAATATAAATATTTACAAGATGATCTGAATTGCAGAAGCTTTTGTGCAAGAGTTGGCCATTGTGACATGAGCCTTGTTCTTCGTAACTTGTGCTGAATTAATCTAATTAAATACTCATTACTACATATACATATACGAAGGTTGTAATACTGTTTGCTGTTAATCTTAGTTGTTGAGTCAGTGGACCACACCCAGTTACCAGCAGTCGTAAGGAATGTTCTACACTGTGGTTTAACGAAGACCCTGTAACGTAGGTGACAAACTATCACAACGACAACATTGAGAAAACAACTCGTAATTCACTGCAATTTTCACCCAGCACCCATATTTCAAGCGTAAGTAAAAAATACAATCAATCACATTTACCTCCTTAGAATCCACAAGGTAACGGCTTATGGCGTGACTATTTAACTTTAAAAGAAAATACAGTTATTACAGCCATTTATCACCTACAAACTATCTTCCTTAAATAGGCACTTAATAGGCATCAATGCGTGCTTCTGTAAGCCGGGGCCTGTTCGTTTGCACACGCCCTTATAGAGCCCGTCATTACTCGGTAAATTACTATAATTTAATATTATATTAATGGTGTTTACTTTATACTCTAATATTGTAAGTAGGAATGTTAGTGTGTTTCTTATTTTCACTACTTTGTAAGTTTATTAATTAAAGCACATAATTTGTACAGAGGCAGACTTACTGTCTGCTAAATGGCTTTGGCATTTTCTGCCAATCGAACTGTAAGTTCTTAGTTTTTTTGCTAGATGATATTGCGTAATGCTCTTTTTGTTAGATGATATTGCGTAATGCTCATTTTTACTAGATGATATTGCGTAATGCTCTTTTTTGCTAGATGATATTGCGTAAAGGTCTTTTTCTAGATAATATTGCGTAATGCTCTTTTTTCTAGATGATATTGCGTAATGCTCTTTTTGCTAGATGATATTGTGTAATGCTCTTTTTTGTTAGATGATATTGCGTAATGCTCTTTTTTGCTAGATGATATTGCGTAATGCACTTTTTGTTATATGATATTGCGTAATGCTCTTTTTTGTAAGATGATATTGCGTAATGCTCTATTTTACTAGATGATATTGCGTAATGCTCTTTTTTGCTAGATGATATTGCGTAAAGGTCTTTTTTCTAGATGATATTGCGTAATGCTCTTTTTGTTAGATGATATTGCGTAATGTTTTTTTTGCTTGATGATATTGCGTAATGCTCTATTTCAAGTGAAATGTGTAAATACTGCCTCGTTGGTCTATTAGTCGCATGCGCTACTGCTGAACATGAGGTCCTGGGTTTGGATCCCAGGTTGGGCAAAGTATCATTGGGTTTTCCATTAAGAATTTCTCAGTAGCAGCACAGAGTTTGGATTGGTGTTCGGTTGATGGCAATATGTTCGCCCCTTTATTACATTGGACTTAAACATAACTGGCGAAATGTGGGTGTACTGTAGATACACCTCTGCCTTACCCTTCGGGGAACACAGGTGTCATATTATGTTATTAGAAATTATAATTATGTAATATCTGTGGTGTTTATAGGAAGTATTCGAGTGGGTAAATTATACAACAATTCATTTTACAACAGCCACTGACCTGTATTGTACAAGTACGCTGGACTAAATATACTATACGAAATGACAGTTGTTTGTTGTGCCGATTCAATGCGCCCCCCCGTTCGAGCGTCTCAGGAACTAAAATTGACACATTGTTGCAAATGGCCGTCCTGTTGTTTTAATACGTCTCCGATGATTTAGATCTAAATTGTGGAATAAGACTCTTTTGTGTATTTTATGTTTACTACGTGAATTTCGACATCGATAGTATGAAGTCCAGCGTACTTGTATAACATAGGTCAGCGACAACAGCGGAGGTCGAACGTCCGCATCGTTCGGGCGCCAGCAAGCAAGTGACCATCGGTGTGCGCCGCTACGCTAGTTTATTATGCTCTCCCATTTTATCAAATTCAGATTGTAATATAGGACATAGATTATGACCTAGGTCTTATTACCTACTAAGCTTATAAAAAAGCATTAGGTTTTTTTTTGTTTTCTAACAAATCTCATTAGGCAGTATCTCATAATTAGGAATATTATAGTTTGTTACAATCTTGATTAGGTTTCCTTAAGAATTTAGCATTTAACAGTAATACAAATCAATAGAATTTGTAATTAAAATTAATACATTAAATTAGACAGCTTCTGCAAAGATAAAACCTTAGTAGAATGACAAGTACCGAATTAGTCAAATAGAATAGTTTGCTTTTTATCCACTAGGGTATTAACCCATTGGAACTATTTAAGTTTTGTTAGCACAAACAAAACAAAACAAAAATTGGAACCTGGTTCTTATAAAGTATTGAAAAAATACTAAAATATCTACCTACAGTAAAAATAGATGTTTCGAGGTAAATTCACGACAAACTCCGTTTTTCCGTCCCCACTAAATGAGTTCTCTGTTTCCGCGCAAAAACTTTGTTATACCCGTTTTAATAAATCTGATTATAAAGCAAGCAAGTGCAAGAAATCTTATAAAGAACCCTGCACTTTATTATGTTTTAATTAGATGAGAGAAAGCTGAGAAATTGAGAGAAATAAAATGAAATAACAGTCAGACAAAGAAGTGGTTGAGGAAGAACTGCAATTCATTTGATTTTACACATAAAATAACATCACGCCTGTATTCCCCAAAGGGACATTTCGCCAGTTATGTTTAAGTCCCATGTAATAGGGGGCGAGCCTTTTGCCATCAACCGGGCACAAATCCAGATTCCGGGATGCTACCGAGAAATTCCAGATGGAACAATCCGATAACACTTTGCCCGACCCGGGAATCGAACCCAAGACCTCATGCTCAGCAGTAGCGCTTGCGACCATTAGACCAACGAGGCAGTCACACAACACAATTACAATTAGTAAAGTATTTTTTTTGATAAAATGATGAGAAATAGTTTCTTAGAGGCCTATTTGATTTTCCCATATATATCGATTATAACTATCTATCGAGTTATTTCTGTTGTTTTAAATTAAACCTTTTATAAAATCACATAATAAAACACGTTTGCAGTGTAAACCTAAATCCCTTCCATGTTTTGGTAAAAAATGAATGCAAAACTCAGCAATTGGATTACCGGGACCACCAAAGTTTTCCTAAAACGTCCAACTTTTATCCAATTTCCGTACAAAAACCGGCTAAAATCGCTTATAACTTGTTGTTTATTCATCGAAAATTGATTAAACAATACGAAAGTTCTCGATTTGTCGTCACAACGTCACCCCCACTGTGATCGACGAGGGAGGTCGCAAATAAGAAAAAAACACGGAAATTTATTTGTACAAAATCCTTTTATTTCCAACAATTAATTGGAGATATCGGTCGCGACGAAATCATTTCGCTTTGACAGGTCCTAAGCCAATTATTTGGATGTTTTTTTTCGCAAACATATTTTTACTTGCTCCTGTTTCTTATCACGTCGCGGTAAGGTTCAGTTTGGGTGATAATTCTTTATGGATCAATGCAGTTGTAATTTTGTTTTATAAAAAGCGAATCGGTAGGTTTTTGCGGTGAAATGAGTAGGACGAGACCACACAAGATGAGTTCGAAATGTCCGGTGAATCTGTCATGCGTCTTAACTTTCCAACTACAGCATGACACAATATAAAAGTGTCACCGAGGGTCTCCACATTGACAAACATGAAAATTTTATTAAGTGTTTAAAAAATATCATTAACGCACTTGAATAATGTTCTGACCAATTCAATCAAAGTTCAAAGTTCTGACAATGTCAGAATTCGGCACAAAGTTTCGTATAATTCTATTGGATTTTTTAAACTTTCGAAGCGGCCTTTGGTCAGTCACACGTATTCATCAAATATGTACTTAGAAACAAAATACTTTTTTTATTACTCTCCACCTACATAGTGAACTTAGACGAGAGCTTAGACGAGAGGTGTGAAACCAGGAAGCCTTCCGCCATTTTGACGTTCGGCATAGAAAGTAGAATAGAAGATAAGAATATAAAAAGTAACATTAAATTGCTTATTTTTTATTTATATATTTATTACATTTGGGAAAAGAAACAGTAGTATACTATGAATAAACAGTGTTGTCTTAAAATTAAAATTAACAAATATACTACCCACAACATTTTCCACAGATTACGTACTATATTATATAATAAAAACAAGCTGTTAGCAAACGTTAACTGAAGTAGGGCTGGGCTAACTTAATGAAAAAGACGATAAAAGAAAAAAAAAAAAGTTAAACTATATTCTATAAAAGAAGTAACAAAATTTCAATTGCATTTTCAAAATTTCAAAATTTTCATTTTATTTCGATCTAGAAATGTAGACGACAGGATTTAATAACCGAGACTCTGAAGCTCAAAATCCAACATGTCAAATCTTACGTAACTTTTGTAACCTCTACCTTATATCTACGTGCCGACATGAGAGAAATGTATGTATAATTAATATTTTTTGTATCGCCGGCGATCATGAAAGCTCGAAGAAAATACTAAATACGTCACAATTGAAGGCAATACGCCTTTTCTCATGTTTGTGAAAACAAAAAGTATTGTTGAGCAAAAGATGGATTGAATCAGTCGATAACTGTTTTTATGCAAAATAAAGATACATAAATACAGCCGGTCGTAACACGGTACCCGCGGAGTTATTTGTAACAAACTAACAGTAGGAATGGGTTTCATTTTGACAGTTCAACAACATTCATTGCGGTGTTTAGGTATACGTTGTTCAGCAGACAAATTCTCGAACTCAAACTCAAAGCATTTATTTTAATTAAACCTTTTACAGACACTTTTGAATTTTTAAAGAGTCGGTCAGTTAGTCAGAAAATTGAAGTTCCACCCAGACCCATTCCAAAACGTACATCTCTATGGGGACACGCTTTTAAATCAAGATATTACAAAATCCTGGGTATATTATTCTTGTTGCTTCTATATGTGAGAACAATGTAAAAAATATATTAAGAAACAATTCAAAATATATGATTAAAAATAAGCCGTGGCAGTTAAGAGGTAACCAGTCTCAACCGACGACGGCGCCCGTTCACGAACATGAACATATGAAGCAATGGATTAGCAATAGGCTTCAAAATGATTCAGATTTTCATTGATAGTGTGTTATACAATTAGAGTGCCGGTCGTAAATACAGAACATCGAGTTTTAGAAAAACTGGCTTTGCAAAGCGTCCTCTCGTCATTTGTTCGTCGGTGTTGCCTCTTTAACATTTATTAGTGACCTACCTTTTCACTCTTATTTAAAAGAGTGTCCATGGAGTTCCTTGCACGTTCTACTCCAAAGGAACCTACTACGCTTTGAAATAGGCTTCATCTGCTTGCTTGCCTCTTCTTTCTGACTGACCGACTCCTTGACAATTCTAAAGTGCCTGTAAATGATACAATTGAATTATGAGCTTTGAGTTTGAGTTTTGTTTTTAAAAGGGTAAATGCTTCTGTTCATACACACCCGCTCCTGTAGTCTTCTCTGTAGTGCTAATTGTTACGAGGCTTTACGTGAGAGGTTCTCATGACCCTGCAATTTCAAGCAATCTATGGTGAGTGAGTCTTATTACGTAATGCCTCCGACAGCACATTAAGTCGTTGGTCCCGGCTGTCATTCCTGGGTCCATGACAGTCGTTACGGGTTGTTAGAAGCCCGAAAGTCTGACAACCAGTCTTACCAAGGTATATCGTGTTACCCAGTAACTGGGTAGTGGAGGTCAGATAGGCAGTTAGTCTATGTAAAATATTGGTATTCAGCTGCATCTGGTTACACTGGAAGCCGACCCCAATATAGTTGGGAATAGGCTGGGCTGATGACGAGGTAGTTAATTTTCAGAAGAAGCTAAACAACAATAAGTATAGTTATATATTTTCATAAGAAGATGAAACTCTTTAATAACTGTAACAGCAAAACTCAATACAAATCCCGTACAAAAACACTTCAGTCAATTCCGCCCAGAATCCGTGAAGTAACAAAAGTAACAAAAACATTTTCCCGTATAATTGATATTGTCCCATTCCATCTCTCAATAGTAACATCACAATACAATTTAATTCAATTAAAACCATTTTCTGTTCAGTTCTCCGTAACTCATAACTGTCGCTTATTTACAACATACAATATTTCCTCACATAACATAAATTATTATTAAAAAAAACCCTATACGATCTCAGACAGCACAATGAAGCTTTCCCTCATAAGTTTTTTAGTTTCCAAATAACGTCTTAATGAGACAGGATGATGTGTGACCCGACGTTTGGTTATGATTGAATTCTGTATAAAATTGAGAAAAAATAATCATATTGTATACGATGGTATAAATCAATATGATTCGATGACGTCTGCTATGATTCATTGGCTTAATGTTTTAATAGGGGTTGGTAATACGGGACTGTGGTGACTCTCAATTGAATGATACATTGTTGGTACATCCATCCATGCCAGAGACAAACATTGGTACGGAACCTACACACAGTAAACTAGAGACAGTCTTCTGTAAGTCGGCTAAGAAGTTAAGGGGGATGTGCTAAGGTAGCCCGCAAAATTCGAATTTTCTTACTTTTTTTGCAATTTGCAGGTCAGTGTCAGGTTTTATGTTGATTAAAATATAATTCGCGACCGTAACAAATAGGTATGGCTTTACAGAATTCATTAGAATCAGCAATACGACTCCTTAAGTTAGAATTGGCCTCAAATGTCAAGATTTCATGAAATAGTCGTTCAATAGGGTAATATGAACTTATAGAGATGTATTGATGATTTTTGTGAATATAATTCTATAAATATATATTTGCTACGGCCGCGAATTACATTTTGTTAGACATACAACCTGATACTGACCTGCAAATTGCAACAAAACGTAAGAAAAAATGTATTTCGCGGGCTACCTTAGCGCATCCCCCTTAAGCTATAAATGTCATGAAAAACCAGTGACTTCTCACAACTCAAATCTGGTGATAAAACAATAGTTTGTGGAACATAAACAACAAATTGAACCTCACAAAAAACACAAACAAATAACATAATCTATTGAATGTAAAATCTATTCACAGGAAGAAATTACAAGTTCTCAGCTCATAGCTCTAGAAAAGGACATTCTAAATGTAAGTAACAAGTGCATACAAAATACGAACCCATGACAGCACGCGAAAAAGTACGACTTCACGTACTATATTGAACAAATATCCCGCAATGACATCCATTGAACGTTTTCTAAAGAAAATCTTAAAATAGATCAGTGTAAAACTGTCAATGGAGAAGGCGGACGGCGAAGATAGCTGTGGGACATTTGATCCTAAGTTTATGACTACGCTTTTGCTCTGCAGGACACAAAACCTGGCATTCGAGAAACAAGAGCTAGTTGTAGGGTGACTGTGTATTTTTTAGGACAGGCTTTCATCAAAACGGATGTGCGGACTAATCGTCGAAATACGAAGCTGTAGTGCCTTTTCGTGAAGAAATATTTGAGTATGAATGTGAAAGGTTTTAAGAGTACGGGAAGACCAAAAATACGATGGATGGACTGTGTAAAAGATGATATAGCTAGAAAGGAAGTGACTACCGAGATGACGACTAATAGAGAAGTGTGGAAGAATAGATATGTTGTGTTGACCACTATTATATAGGGATGAGGGCGGAAGAATGATACAGGCCCACTTAACAATAACCAAATATTGCGTATAACGCATGTCTTAGGTAATTATCTAGTAAGTGTTACGTTCGTATAAGCTTTAATATATAGTTCATTACTGCAGCGGCCGGCAACAGAGGCATTGTTGGACGAACGTGAAAATGTGGGCCGAGGCGGATACGTGAGTCCATCAATGCCTGGTTGCGGCCAAGGCTTGTATAGTATTTTTCTCAAATAATGCGCGGAAATTCAAACTAAGTAAATTAATTATAAATTTCAGAATCAATGACCAACAACGATAACTTTTCTCGTGCCAATATGTTCATTTGTTTCTTTTTCACATTAAACAGCTCTATTTGCTAAGCCAGTTCGAGATTTAAATAAAATCTTTGATAAGTTACCTCCTTGGTTGCCATGGGTCGAAGTAAAAAGTTCGTTCCATTTTTAAATTACACGACAGATATGGATTTTTATACTAACATTGCTGGCCGCTGCTCGCATGTATTTGATCAGCACAGATTTTTCGATTTATCTCAAAGAAGGATTTCAAAATAATGCTCGAATTTCCAAGCATGTTTGAGAAAAATAAATAAACAAAACACTAATAAGTAAACGTTTATATAAAGGCATAATATTTTGGGTACAAGCATGAGTGTATGCTCTTTTCTCCTCCTTGTAGATACGATAGAAAGAATACTCTTTATTCAGCACCATGAATGACAATTTGACGATTTGGAAGTTACGTTCATTCGGTGACCCGAAATAAGTACCTATTCACCTGACCAATTAAACTGCTAAGTAGGTTGGATACTCTTACTCTACTTTTTCTTTTCGTGTGGATGGTAGTCTTCTTGTTTGTGTATATTTTTTGACCCCAATAAGTGTCCATGTTGATTGCGGCTTCAGTGGCATCATTTAGGTCATCAAAGGTGCAAGTGAAGGGGCACTTAGGACATTCCAGCAAGTGGGACATGGTCTGATCAGAAGCACCCACACTCGCACTGTGTGTTGGATGGGTCAGTATATATATCCCCCACTTCGACAACTTGTGTCAAATTGTGTAATGCTTATCTCGGGTCACGAAACAGGGCGTTCTATCTACAGATTCAAACTCAAACCATTTATTTCAAATAAACCAATTACAGGTACTTTTGAATTGCCAATGGGTCCGTCGGTCAGAAAGATGAAGATAGTTACCCAACCCACAGCGTAGTTGGTACCTATGGAGAAGAAAGGGCAAGAAACTCTACGGACACTTTTTAAAATCAAAATATTGGTTACATCATTCATGTTGAAATTATGCATGTGAGGACAATACAGAACGTTAAAAGCGTCCGTTATAAAAATACAAAAACAATTCAAATAATAAATTACACAAAAATAAGCCGTGGCAGCTAAGACATGACCAGCTCCTACTGACGGCGCCCGTTCACGAACATGACGTAGACGTAACTTTCGATTCGACATGATAACATTCGACTGCCCAAATCCTTGCTCTCCTTACCTTACTGCTTTATGGAAACCTTAAGACCGTGCATGACATAAACACTACGCGCCACATATCCCATATACTTCAAAACGTCTTGTCACAGTTGAGGTCAGGAGGTGAAGTCGGTAGCTGAGATGATACGATCCGATACGCCATGGTAAAGGTCACGGCTCCCGTATTGAGGAGTATTGTCTGATATGTCGCCGTATGGCCTGGCGTGGCCACCATTTTTAATGGCCGACTCAAGAATGTTGTAATGCGTGTTCGATAGCTTGATAGAATGTTTGCAGTGGGTATTTGACATGCGATTGTTTAAGGGAACTCGACAGAACTAAGTTGATCGTGGCTTGTTTACGGTGAGATTATATTTATGCATTTTATTATGTTTCTTTTAAACGAAAACCATCGTCTTTCTGTATATGGTATCAAAATAATACTTACCTTGAAGATACAATATATTTATTTATTTTATATATTTTTAGCTTTCAAAAGTAACAGTTAAACGAATACAGGCTTACGATTTTAAGAAGATTGGTCCCTGTATTTCCCTATTTTTATGAAATCACATTTAAAAAAAGCTTTGAATAAACACAATCTCATTATTGCAAATTCAAATAAAGTAACGAATCGAGACCAAGATGGCCGCCATAAAACATGAAAAAGGCGAAAGTAAATAAAAGAAAATGTCAGAAACTGAAACATTAAAATTCAAAGCAAATAGGTGGGTTATCATAACAGAATCTCGAATAAAGAATTCTTTGGGAACATGGGACATCAAAATGTTATGACAGAATACGATTTTTGTCGGCGCTATAAAGATGGCTTCGGTAATAATAACATTAGGTTCATTTTATGTCTGTCTGTTGTCTATTATATAAATGATACTTAAATGATAGAACTTTATTTACGCTGAGAAAAAAATAAAGAGGAAAGTGAGAGTGAAATAATATTATATTTTTTAAGGCTAGAGAGATTATATAACATTTCCTGCAATGTTCAGCCCAATCCGGATGTTTAGGTGGTACATGTATGTTACTATCAAGTATTTAATCAGTGACAGAAATTAGTTTTTTTCACGTTAGAGCTTGACCATAGCAGTGCTTACTTTAAGAAAAGGATGGGATTTTGTGAACCCAAACGCTTTTACGATTTCGTTATCAATGAGTCTGATAACGCCCTCTATTTAAAGGACAGGAGAAATGCAAGATTCACACGGGGATTTAATATCAGTAGGTAAACTTTGGTACAGACATATTTTCTGATTCATTCAATAAGTGTAGGTACAGGATTGTAGGGGCTTCGACGCTGTAACCATGAAATCAGCACGTGATTCTAGCGTAGAAATTATGCGTCGGAAAAAAACTGCAAGTTCATAGAAAAGTGCAATACCTACGTGTTCAAAATGCACTGAACAACACTTTTTTTTTTAATAACTGGCGAATACATTAACGCAGGGGAGTTCAGAATCATGTACATATCCATGGTAACAGGTTGCGCGTCGCAGTTACTGCCACCCTGAATATATTCGGTTACTGTGTGTTTAATAATAACAAATATTGAAGAAAGTGAAACCTGGATTGGGTCCTAGTCTAACATTATCTTTCGTCTAAATCCCAGAAATGTCGTAACAAAAATCATATCGAGCAACATCAAAAATTTTAAAAGACTTCCATTCACTCAAAAATAAATAATTTATCAAATCGAATCGATTCACGTATTAATTCGAATATTTAATATCGATCATCAATCATAATCCTCGATGCTCGGAAGACATTATCACAAAAGTGCATCGCCGCAGAATCGAACCCCATACCTTTGTGTTTCTTGTCAACTCCGAACAACAATTAACTATTGTTTATTGTATTTCAATACGAATTGTATTGAATTGGAATCGCAAAAAGGGTATTTTATACGATACTTAAATAAATTTATTTCTGTGAGAGTAGATAAATTTTTTGTTTATCGAAGGGTCTGGATACACGGCCTATTTTATCGTTCATAAAACGTTTAAAGTAATCATCGTTATTTTACTTGAGAATTTTGTACACAATTTAATTATGAGACTGAGTGATCTGAAGAAGAAGACTGAAGAATCAGTCTTAATACGGCCACATTTACGGCTACATTTATTAGTACGGCCACACTTAAAAACACATACCTAGAACTGCATATAGGTACCTACTCGTAGAAATTCTTGTTCTTTTTTTGTTTCGCAAAAATATTCCATACATGCTTCACTTCATATGAACTAGACATGTTACAGGTTAGTTATTCCATTTTTATTTCTTTACAAATAATTAGTGCATTTTCTCCTAAAGAGTGATGCATTTTAATCATTACTATTGAAAACTATATTTTTATATCATTGGGTTTCCTTCAATCTCATGATTGTAAACGTAAATAATGAGTTCATTGAAGTAGTCATACTTGAATAAACATCAATAACCGTAACTTATATGCATTCAACAATAAGTTATCAGAAAATGAAGCCATTAAAATCGTATTATTTCAATTGACAACAGGAAATTCTGTGTACAATATTGCTGTCCCTAATAGGAGATGCTTAAGTGACATGATTTCTGCACAACGCTATTGAAAATGATTGCATAAACACAAAATAAGCCAGTCCTAGAATCTTCGGTACAAAACAAATCTAAACGCCTTTCGTCGTTTACCGGAAATAAAAGTTTTTTCTTTCTTTAAACATAAAGTAAATATAACATAACATCACGCCTGCATTCCCCGAAGTGTTGGGCAGAGGTGCACCTAAATTACACACACATTTCGCCAATTTTATTATCTGTCCCTTGTATTAGGGGGCGAGCCTATTGCCATCAACCGGGCATTAATCTAGACTCCCAGCTGCTACTGAGAAATTCCTGATAGAAAAACCCACTAACACTTTGCCCGACCCGGGAATCGAACTCAGGACCTCATGCTCAGCAGCACCGTTTGTGACCACTAAGCCAATGAGGCAGCCCGAGACATAAACTAAATGTGCGTATAAAATGTATAGGTAGTATATGCAACATAGCCCAATAAAATACCGAGCCCATTCAATTCGTAATCAAATAAGCTTAAATAAACCTAAATACATTCACTCTGTCACATTAAGGGGTATAATAAACACAAAAATATACAATCAGATGCCACCGCCGCAAAACCTCCAGTTTGTTATAACAAATAAATTCTTCTATGCGTCCTCTGTATAGATCATTATACAATTCTGGTATGTCCGCTGAATCATATTTAGTTTTTTGTGGACGCCAAATGATACTTGCTATATCTTTTGGCGCTTTGTTCGATTTGTAGTAAATGTAAGTTTGTGAGATAAGTTGTGGATACATTGTTGCAGGTTTCTTGATTTAAAAAAAAACAGGCAGGTAAATTTAAAGTTGGTAAGAAATAAAAATTCATGTAGTTTCTAGTGATATTTTCAAACAATTACATATCTTCATTGACATGTTCATGCACAATAATAAGTGATCAGATGGATTAATAATTTAATATTTACACGTCATTTGTTAGGGTCGAGAAGAAAGTACATAGACCAACTGAAGGAAAATGCAAAACTATAGACATGTATAAGCAGCTAAAATATTTTCTTAGCATTAGAATAGAAATTGCTACCAGTTCTTAAGTTTTGTTTGGATGGCACGAATCCCACCAACAGTCATGGTAAGCACAAATGCTTTTTTATAAAGTATGCATCCTGTTTTTAATTTAAAAAAACTTGCAGAATAGAAATAATTTATTCGCTTTTAATTTAGATAGGTATTAGGTAGGTATTTTACCTTACGGCATGTAGCACAAGTTACAAACTTACAACTAGATATTTTGATGCACGACTCAAAAACCTTCTGAATAAAGCCCATATACTGCACAAACATTCTCAACCCCATCGTATCTAAGGTGCATTTATGATATGAGTTTTTGCGATATACACGGACTCAGGCGCCGGCTGTTATGGCACCGTGTTATTCGCCCGCTAGTTCAATAACAATTTATTAATAATCTCCTTTTTGCCCTAACCCTGAGACATAAATATGTCATTATTCGCACTGCTCAATTAGGGAACCTTTATATTTTTTTTCAGTCCATTTTTTTTTTCTTTTCCTGAAGATGCATTTGAAATGTTATAAATATTACATTGATTTGAGCTTGAATTTGTGGTCAGTTTTGATATTATTTTTGTAGGTTACGTTCGTTGATATCTTTTGTTCGGGTGAGCTCGCCTCAATGAATGTGGCGCAGCAAAGTAAAATAAGTTTAATAGTAAGTTATTTATTTTAGCTTAAAGCTACTTTTGTTACATCAATGATGTAGTAAAAGAGGACTGGGACTCATTAGTTACTTATTCATCTTTTTAATGACTTGATATTGGGAATATTTTACTAATGTGTTCCTTCATTTTGTTACAGGTAAGACATAACGGGCATGCAACAACTGGTTCGTAGATTGAAGATAAGGTATATTGAAATGGTTTTTTTCGACTTACCTAGTTTTTCAGGTTGCGTGTGTCTCTTTAACAAAATCGCTGTCTCAGTTCTTATATAAAACTTCAACAAATGCATCCAATTTACAAATAAAAGTTCCCTTAATCTGCTATCCAATATTTCAGTTTCACATCTACCAACATTCATCGCGCGTCCGCGTTTCACACTGACTCGCCGCCCATTACACCGCACAGAACATTACGAAAATTATCATTTGTGATAACGCGAGACATCCTCTCTTTAATAGCCACAAGCCAAACAGTTAATTTTTAAAAGCCGACGATACTTATAACTCATTCGTAAGGCGTTATTTTTCGTGCGTTTATCTGTGAATCTGCGGTGTAACAAGCGTGATTAATTCACCGTGTGATCTTTAGTACCGACCCATCTGCCTTCGGGCGGCGGCCATTTAAAATTTACCGTTTTCCTTTGCGAATGTTTATTTGCCGCGTTTTTGAGAGAGGTTTAAGTACGATGTAACAGTTTCCATTTTAATGGTTACAATTATTATTGATGTTCCTGCTGAAGATGGTACATGTAATGCTTTTAGTGAGGATGTTGCATTATTTAGTTTTGTTGCTAGCAATTTGTTTCGATGTAGTTACTAATTAGTTCATTTAATGATGGCTAATTGAAATATCGGATAGTTGAGTAATTTTATTCGCTTATAATTTTATCGTTGAGTATCAGTCTACAAATGTCATTGGACAAAAAATGGGTAGCAAAAACTGTCCCACTTTTTAATAAACTTTAAGTTGATGTCATTTAATTTAAAATTAAATTGTTCCAAAAAAGGAATCGCAGACCAAAAGTGGTGATCCAATTCTCATGTTTTATTTCAAACACGTAATTTACTCAAAAAGTATTGCACCAAAATCGTATGATTAAAAAAGAAAAATAATAAGTAGAACAGACATCCTTCTGTCATGAAAGTCAGATTACCTAAAGAAATGTTCCACTCCACCAATCCTTAGAATATTTCAGTATTCATTTTATGCATAGATTTATTTTTAAAGGTAAAAACGAAACACCACTCCTTTGGGAATATATTGATTTCGATTTGATTTTAATCAGTCTTAAATAATACGGAACATTATTTGGAACGAACATTCCTGAAAAAATATAAGGCATCTGATAATGAGTACTTTTTGGTCAGTTACCTATCTCAACTGTAATTTCATGTTTCGAAAACAATTTCTAGAAATCATTAGAAGAGTTGTTGCAAACATCTTGCGAGTTTTAATACTCAATTCTTTATTGCATTCCATATGTATTACATAGATGGTCTAACAAAGTAAAAGATCAATAAGGACCCTGTCGGGCACAGCAAAATTAAAAGAGAGAAAGTAAAATATCAATATGGACCCTGTTGGGCACAGCAAAATTAATAGAGAGAAAGTAAAAGATCAATAAGGACCCTGTTGGGCACAGAAAAATTAAAAGAGAGAAAGTAAACGATCAATATGGACCCTGTCGGGCACAGCAAAATTAAGAGAGAGAAAGTAAAAGATCAATAAGGACCCTGTCGGGCACAGCAAAATTAAGAGAGAGAAAGTAAAAGATCAATAAGGACCCTGTCGGGCACAGCAAAATTAAGAGAGAGAAAGTAAAAGATCAATAAGGACCCTGTCGGGCACAGCAAAATTAAGAGAGAGAAAGTAAAATATCAATATGGACCCTGTCGGGCACAGCAAAATTAGGAGAGAGGAAGAGGGCTAAGCAGCAATTCAAGCAATTCAATGTTATTAAAAATTATTAGATGAGTTTAATTGGGTGTATAATTATGTATTTATATATATTATTAGGTTTGTGTATAGTATTTTATGTATAGCACAATAATAATGTTTGGTGAATAAGAGAGAGAATAATTTTATTTTGCAATGGATTTGTCATCTAAAAACTCCTTTACTGAGTAGTATGACTTAGATTCCAGAAATTGTTGGCTTCCTTAGAAAGCTTGAAAGGTCACACAATAACGGCTGTCCTAATACAGAGCGTTCTTTGACACCTTATTGTCAAATACTGTTGAAAATTACTGATTTTCATAGCAGCCATTGTAATATGACGGAACCGCTTTATTAGGAAAAAAAAATTAATAGCTATTGATTGCAACAATAAGTTATAGGTCCATTCTCCAAAACTATTTTCAGAATAATTAATAAAATAGGGTGGGTATCAATAATAGATTTGAAAATTTTCATTGCAGTTTTACAGTAGTTGCAGTCGCAAAAGTCATATGTGCCGCAAAAATACTCAAAAAAAACTGAATTACTTTATTATAAGCCACGTAAATCTTTAGCAACTAACAAATCATTACAACCTACAGATTAATTTGTCACTTAATTTTCTTATCCCAATCTTCACAAGTAAAATTATACAACTCCAGCCAACACTACAGGCTATGCAAATCGCTCGATATCGCAACCGTCAACAATAATTAAGCCTGCAAACCGCCTTGATACATATAATCGATTAAACACACACGATTATAATCGTCGAATCGATCATCGTACGATTTGAGGTCGGCGCGAGTGGGCTGTCAGAGAATTGCACCTTCATTACTATACAGGAGCGGGTAGCAAATCAAGTAGACAGACAGACGGACAGACGAGCTCTGGATACAATAAGATATTTACAAGCGGTTGCGAACGAGTCGATATACGAGTATGCATTGTTGCAATGTTGATCGAAATGTGTGCGGGATTGTAGGGTAATTTTTGTTTTGACAATACAAATGCATTTTATATCGTTATATCGGTCTGTTGGCGGTTTATGCGTATTTGTAGCGGTGTTTCGTAATTTTTAATTCGTTTTCTTTGTTTTATGATTTGTGTCAATAAAAGCTAAGGGGCTTAATAGTTCCTACATACATTGTCGACTTTCAGTACTCCAAGTGTTCCTTCCCTATAAAAGTCTGTAACGTTCTTCGCTTTTTCGAATCATAGAAAAATAAACTTTTTCTCTCTTTTCAAATGATCACTTGCGACAAACTTTGAGTTCATCTAGTTCATATTGACCACCTGAACGTCCAAATATCATGACATCAATGTCAAAGATCAGGCTTCAATCAAGCCCGACGTGCGACAGTGTCATTCGACACACAAAGTGTCCACTGAACTCCACAGCCGATATCATTAGGAATCATTAAAATCAATTCACGTGTATCATGGACAACTTTTTTTGAGTCACGATTGCTCTTAATGATGCACTATTTTCAAATAAATCGTGTTAGCTACGCTAAGAATCTATCGCCGGGCCTCCCGTGTTGGCCAGGCCTTTTATATACAGAGATAAACTTAAATTTTATTTCTGTTAAAGGCATTATTATATTGTGGTCTTTAGCCTGTTTCATTTGAACAGTATTAGTTTGTAAATTAATCTGTTTAAATATAAATAGTGTTACGGTCTTGAAATTTTTAAGCGTCTTCATAATACCATTTCAATTTAAATTCTCGTGTTTTAGAACGAACTAGTTTATAACAATTCTCTTTCATCTGTTTATTAGTAATGTAGTTTAATAACATCGCATTAATAGGCCTGCTTATAATGCAGCAAATATAAAGACATTAATTAGACTATCACTATTATTGCAACTGTCATTAGACTTACCGCCTGCTTAAAGGTGAACAATATTACAATTGAATTTATATCATTAAGGTCTTCTCTCATTTCGAATATCGACTCTACTCCTCCGATTTTAGGTCCTGAATTGTTTGTTAAAAAGGTTACATTTAGGTTTTTATAGTATTGTTCGCAAAGAACCGTAGCATAGCAGGGTGATCCGAAGTGCGGTGCCCATTTAGGGTAGTCGCGCGCTGAGCGCGTGGCAACGAAACGTCTTCAAACTTTTTAAAAGGTTAATTGCACGCGAAAAACTGACTGCACTACTGTTGGAATCCCACTGGGTAAGGCCACCATCAAGGTTTTCTGTATACCCATGAATATTGATAGGAGCCAAAATTGTTTAGATTTTTATGTTTTTCCTTCGAAATCTGGTTAGTCCGTGGGTGTTCACATTTTTTGGCGCGATGTGTTTATTGGTGTAAAAAGTGGAGTGGAGTCGTTGGCAGTTTTATTTTCTACCGGAGCGCTATTGTTCTGTGCGGTAATTGAATTATATCTGTTTCTGGAAAAGATTTAAGTCGAAAGCCTTCGGTTTTTATTGGATTTTTAAAAGCTAAGTACTTCTTCGTAATCGTAATGAGACGTTGAAACTGTCCCATCACTGCGTCATTCGCATGCTATGAATAATTTCGGATATAAGTTCATGAGCTCAAACCTAAATGTGTTTAACTTAAACTTGCTCCTATCACTTGCCAAGTTTAAGTGCTTAGTTGAGAGAGTTAACATGAATACTGAAGCAGTGACCCGTACTGTATATTTATGATCTACGGCTGCAAAGATCCTTTCATCCTCACTTCTTTAGGTATTCATATCTAGCTAGGAGCTCTAATAATAAACTTTATTCTTTTATCAAAGATTTTTTTGAATCTATTAGCCATCAAATTAATCAAGAATGGATAGATCCTGTCAGAATCTGTTCTTATGTCAAAAAACATATTGTCGATTTTCTATAAATTCATTAAAACTACCACACTGAGTGATTCTAAATAATCTGTCACTAAAGAAATAAGAACGCTGAATTTTCTCAACAATGCAATTCTTTCTTACAATACCGACTACGAATAAACACCAAACTAATAAATCAATACAAAAATAACGACATATAACAATTTACTGAAACAGTTCCTGATTTTTTATCAACATCTGACATGATTTCCATAAGCCAAGAGTGCACAATTAAGTTCAACTAACAAGTGGACAATCAATGAGTTTTTATTCAACGATGACCATATTAGACCGTCTAACCAGGAAGGTCTGATGTAAACATAGCGCTTAAAAAATATCGTGTTAGGCATGATTCATACTTGGCTGTGTGACCACAATGTAACTGTATTTGTGGTCTTCAAGAAGGTTTAATTGTGGTGGCATTTGCGCTGAAATGCCGTTTGAGAGTGTTCCGATTTGACTTAGTTTATTTACTGACAAATTATTATCATTATTAGTTTTAAAAAAATGGTATACATAGGTACTGATCTGCCGGTTTTTTAGGGTAACACGGGCTAAAGACAAGTGCTACCCCTAAAAGTACTAACCTAAGTGATAGTTGAAGATAATATATGGCGTGATGATATTATGTTTTGATTTTGTGTTGCAGTGGTGAATGATGTTTGTGCGTGTGATATTTGTGCATCATTGTCATCATTGTCTGCAGGAATTTCCGGACAATTCTGCAAGTGTTCAGGATGGCAGCTTTCTGTAGGGTTAGGTAGGTGGAGGGAACTACTATTATGTTGGATTCATGAGCTGTTTTATAGAAAAGTGCAATACCTACGAGGCCAGAATATTTAGAAAAGCATTTCTTTTTTTTAATAACCTAATAAACCGAAAATTTTCAACGCAGTAGGTTCAGAATCATTTACTTACTGAATCTATAATATATATAAACTATATGTTTCGTTATAAATCGTTTCATCTAAATATGAGTCGATCAGTTCAGTATCATTTTGAGAAGGCATTATTTCTAGGCCTATAAATTAGTAGGTATTCCCTTTGTTTTCATAACCATCAAACAAGCACAATACCCAAATCTATTTTAGAGTGGAAAGCTTCCAAATCAATGATTCGTTCACCTAAGGCAATATAGCGAATCTCTTTTTCTAAAAATAATTTGCTGCTTTACTGTTACACATTCCCAACCACAAATACACTAAGTATCTGACCACACATTACCTGTACCATCTACTCATAATGTGGTCTACAACCCGTACAGTGTAGCCCAACCTTGGAATTGCATAATTAAATCACTGTTCGGCCTGTGCACACTGACGAACCTTGTTACTTAGCGCCTAGTCTTTTAGAGCATAATATATTATGTCTGCTCTTGTCGACACTTGGCTGGAGTTAGATTAATTGCGATTTGAATTGTTAAGTTTTTATTGTTGTTTTTTGCCTTTTGAGTTGAATTGTTGTTTGGACTTTCATTAGGCAATAAGTAGATTGATTTACGTGCATGTAAAGGGAGTGTTAGACTACTTTAAATGTAAATAGCAGAATTTTGTTCTTGTTACATTTATTTTAGGAACTTATTATCCTTTAGGTCAGTTCTAATGTGGGTACGGGCAGCAGTGGGAACTATGCCTATTGATTCGATTAACCCTGTAGCTTTCAAAACGTCTAAATTGTCACAAAACTATTCGTTATTTATGGTTTTTTATGTAGGTACCTACTTAAAGAGTTTATGATATTTAAATTAAGTATATTTTGTAAATATTTTGTTTAAAAATTACGAATAAAAAACTGAAGTATTTATTAATCAAATTTGTAAATCTGAAGTATAAATCGTTGTTGGTTATACCATTAGCACTTAGCAGGACTTAGGCAAAAAAATGATTTTCCGCCCATACGTATAAAACATAACCAGCTTAATTTATGATTGAAAACATTAATTGTGATATTAGACACACCAAATAAAATTAATAACGCAAATAAAATATTTATTTACCTGCTGCTCTTTGTAAGTATAATTTGTGAAGCGGAATGCCATGAAAAATATTTAATTTAATATTTTCTGGCGACGTTAATGATTTACTGGTAATTCCTACAGTGAAATGTGTCTGATGTCAAGTTCCGTAAATTTTAATTGAATTCAATTTTGCATTTCACGTTTTGTAATGTGCATCGAATTGTCATATTACATTTTCTGAACCTGAATTCAACAAAGCTCTGTTGATATCACTTTAATTCAAATTAATCGATTGAGAAATTTTATTTTGCTTAATTATAAAGAATCCATCAAATAAAATAAATAAATTAAATGATTTGAATGCAAGTTATGGACTTTCCGGTTATCAACGAAAATAAACTCTTATTTCTAAATTAATATTATAAAGAGGTAAAGATGTACGATTTAAAAAAATCTTTATTATTTATTTTTGGTTATTTATTATTGTATATATTATATGTAGATAAGTATATGTTTTATGTATGTATGTATTTTTTGTATATGTAAATGGTACACCATTGACTACCTGCATTCCCCCTTCTCATTTTCCCTTTCTTCCATCTATAGGTTATCTGTAAAAAATCGCTTTTAGCGATAAGACCACCCATTGTATCACCCTATGTAAAATTTCTACATGTATATCTGTATTTTTTATGATGTACATAATAAAGAGTATTCTATTCTATTCTTTCACTAGCAGAAAGATTCACTATGACCAAATACCACAAGGTATGTTGTATAGTATAGTTGACTACAACGCGAGCGAAATCGCGGGCAGAAGTTAGTTTTTTATGTTTTGTACTAACCTCAGTAACCACTATTATTTGTTGTGTTGGGTCATTAAATTCCCTTCAGAATGGTTGAGCTGAATGGTGCTGATCCATACGTCATGTTCGTGAACGGGCGCCGTCAGTAGTGGTCATCTCTTGACTGCCACGGCGTATTTTAATTTAAATTTTTGATTTGTATTTTTTTCTTTTTTATCTTTTTTATTACGGATGCTTTTAACGTGCACGTCTTTATACATCGTTCTCACATTTTTAATTTCAACATGAATGATGTAACCATTTTTTTTTGTAACTATATGTTGATTTAAAAGAGTGTCCATGGAGTTTCTTGCCCGTTCTTCTCCATAGGTACCTACTACGCTTTGGAATGGGCAACTAGCTTCATTTTTCTGACTGACCGACACCTTGACAATTCAAAAGTTCCTGTAATTGGTTTATTTGAAATAAATGCTTTGAGTTTGAGTTTGATTTGACGATAATTTTATACCACCACATTTTTAATAGATAGCATTTATTATGTGCTATTTCTACATTATACAGGGTGGCAATGACATTGACGCGCAAACTTTAAACATTTCAAATTTCAAATTTTCAAATTAATTTATTTAAACATGAATTGGACACATGATTCTAGGACCCCTAGCGTAGAAATATTGTTTGTTATCAAAAAAGAAATCTGCTGTTTCATATAAAACATGCAATACCTACGCGGTCAAAACGTATGGAACAGCATTTTTTTTAAATAACTGACTGAAAATTTCAGCGCAGGGGTGTTCAGATTCATGTATTGATTCCATGGTTACAGGTTTCGCGTCGATGGCGGCCATCCTGTATAGCTCCTAGCTGCGTGTCCGTAAGATAGATAGTAATGGCGACAAATAGTGATTTCAGAAGCCTACCTTTTTCAATCCAACGAAATAATTTCGAGGTATCACCCATTAGTGTGTGCCAGCCGTATTATAAGGCTGCCTTTCCATCGGAGATGTGCTAAGCTGCGTAGCGATGGATGTGTGTGATATCAACCAATAGGATCGTTTGATTCTCATAGCGTAACTTGGCTTAGCAGCTCTGGTCGAAAAGGATTCAATGAAAGTTTTTTTGCATACGTGCAAAGTGCCATCTTTGTAGGTCATCTTACCCGTTGCGCTACACCACTTAACTCTGGTGAAAATAGACATAAATGCCGAGATCTATAAACGTTACTTAGCACGTACCTACTTAGGCAAAGCGTTATTCCTGTCACTGTCGCACAACTGTCGAACTACAAGTTTACGATAGAGACGGGAACCTATCTAAAGTAAAGCTCAGGCTAAGTAACGATTATAGATTTTGGCCATAGTTTCGTAGCTTAGCTTCACCGCTTAGCTACCTCACACATGTCGGTTGGAAAGGCAGTCTTATATCGGTAATGCTAAGCAATAAATTTATTTTTTCTTCCACCGCAGGGTGCCTGCACACTGAGCTTATAATCGTCACCATTGAATTGTAGATAGAAGCTAATCATTACTGTTTGTTTTTATAATTTTCACCCGGTGTGAGAGGACAAAGGAATGTTTGGGATCGTTGGAATATTTTTGCTGAGAATTTTCTTGATATTATGTTGAAAGAGTTTAATTAGTACTTAGTTATGTAGTTCCTCGACTAGATTATAATCTATTTGATTTATAAATGGAGCTTAAAGGAAATAAAAGCACAGCAACCCTGTCACTACTTCTTCCGGAAATAGAGTACTTCTTTATCTCAACTAATTATTAAACTAGGGACTTTCAGTGTCAATCTGTCTGATTGCTAGACAAAGTCTAGGATGATTTCAATTCCTACCCATCTATTGATATATCATTGACAAATCTATTTGAAATTCCTTGAAGAAAACATCGAATTTCTATGAACAATTTTGCATTATTTATCAACTAGTCATTACTTTGTCCAGTCCATCTTTATCACAGAATCTGCATCTTCTCCAAAGAGAATATAATCACAGATTGGTAAAATTCCAAAGGAGTACATTCCAGCACGTGCCGAAACTGCTCTTGCGATACGTTTCGTGGGCTGCGCTGGCGCATAAACCTGACGAGCGTATGTCAACGTCAGTATCTGAACTGTATATCTATGTTCGAGGTGCACGGGCTTATTCTGGAGGTAAGATGGAATGAGAGATTGGTTTTAAATTCGGTGAAATATCCTGATATTTTAGAGGATGTTAATCATCACCTTTACCCAACTGGGTTGGGGTCGGCTTCTAGTCCAACCCGATACTGCTGAATACTAGTATTTTGCGTGGAGCAACTGCCTATCTAACAGCCTTGTAAGTCTTGTTTGTGTCTTCATTATATTTTCAGAACAATCATCTCAAATCTCCTTTTGTAAGAAATACCGTTAAGCTTGGTTTACCAAGTCGAATCCTGATCTAGTCGAAAAATATATTTACAATCTCCAGAATAAGTCCATCATGATTGGTGAACAAATATTTCAGCTGGACATATTCGTGCCGCCACCCAAACAATTTGTTCTCGTTTTTAGTTCAAACCGAATTGTTTGCCGAACTTATAAATTGTACACTTTTTAGTATCTGATAACGTATTAAATAGTTTCTCTTAAAATAACTATTGCTGGGTAGTCTGATCTTACCGGTATCTCTGCAACAAATCAGTTTTGTTGAATATTTCGTCCATATTTTCTTAAAGTGAAACGGGAATTGAGACTGATATTTCAAGGATGTGTCACGTTAAGGCACATTTCGTTACATGAGAGAGAAGAAAGATATAACTTTCTCTGTCTCTCACACTAAATCTCTCTTATTTTTTAAGATATTTCACTTCTATCACGTGTTCGGTGCTGCCGGCGTAATTTATTTTGTTGTATATCCAATGTTCATCTGTAAAGAAATTTGTTTTTTCTAAATTCTAAGAAATTACTAGATATTAAAGGGATTCGTGACCTCTTGCCCGCTTCAGTACCAACACAAAGCTTGGTTGAACTCGGACACTTTCTAAGGAATATAGTCTTTGGAAGAAATCTAGTTTGTATTTAATCCTATACATTTTATCCCAGTTCTTGGAATGAAGTTCAACGCTTCTGATATCGTCGGCATAATACTGAGATTTGAAATTGCAAATTCTATAATGGAATAGAATATAATAAAATAGAATTCATTATAATTTTTTGTCTCGTGAACTTTCAGTAAAATTGATAGTCTCTAGTTTCACCACTTTCTCATCTGATCCAACTCTTTCTTTTTGTATTTGTGTGTTTTTCTCTGCGTCATGTTTACCTTAAATAAACGTATTTTCTTTCTTTCTTTCTTTGATAGTAAGCGATAATGCGGTCAGCGGTGGTGTGCGCTTCACTAGAAGGAATTGATTTGATTTAAAAAAGCGTCTATGGATTTCTTAGCCCGCTCTTCTCCATAGGATCCTACTTCTCTTTGGAATGGGCAACTAGCTTCATCTTTCTGACTGACCGACTGCTTGACAATTCAAAAGTGTCTGTAATTTGTTTAATTCATTTAAACTCAAAAGTTTGAGTAGAAGTATCCTATTCACTCGGGAATTGACGACTCCCAGGTAGAGCCATCGGGAAAACAAATGCGGCAAGGAGTTCTTCTCTTAATATCTACTTAATATTTTCTACTTAATATTTTCTACTTAATATTATCTACTTAATATTATCTACTTAATATTTTCCCAACTGTTTTAGGGTAGGCTTCCAGTTTATCCGGATGCAGCTGAATACCAGTATTTTACATGGAGCAACTGTCTAGCTAAGGGTATCGTTATACCCAGTACAGTTACTGAGTAACACGATACCCATTGGGTAAGACTAGTTGTCAGACTTTCGGGCTTCTGACGACCTGCAACGACTGTCAATGAGTTCCTCTCTACACCGTTAATACTATCAGCTCTTCAAATGAGTGTTTTGAACTCCAGCAGCACATCCCTGATCGGTCTGCGCACACGTTTGACAGCCCTCATCCTGGCATCCCCGTTCGATGCGTACGCACTCGTAGCGTAGATTTTTTGTTGCGCGCGCGACTCGACTCGAATATAAAGCCGATGCGAACTTCCCCCGCCTTTTAAGGCCAGGCCCTTAGTCCGGATTCCATTGGGGGACGTGTCCGCACAATAAAAAGATTTATATTTATTTATCGGATAAATAAGAGGACGATCGGACCGCGCGTTCCTTGAAAGTGTTTTAAATTAGTATTTCTTCCGTGCCGCGTGCTATGCGCGGTAAATTGGGCAGTTTTTTTTGGTGGTGTGTTTAGCGTAAGTGTACCTAGTATTGACATTCAAAGTGGTACTAAGGTTCTGTTAAATCGTCCTGCGTCGACGCTCGCAATGACAGTTTATCCTAAGATTACGTGTAGCATTGCATTGTATCGCATTGCAGCATTTACGCGTTTCTCTTGCTTATTTGACAGTGCCTCACTAGATAAAGAGATAGATCCTGATAAAGTGGAAAAAGTATGAAACGAGTAACCATCTAACCATATAGTTACAGTGGAAGCTTGTCTTAAGATGACGTCATAGATAACTCTGTTGGAAAATTTGTGCAGCCGTCCACAGCAGCAGATTTTTTAAATCAGTTCTATACATTACGGATGCTGCGCTCCTTATTTCTTCGTAAACAAGACCACATACATACAGCACGTTTTTTGCACTAAAATTAATAATTAAATGCACGAGAAAATTAATTGATTAAATTAATTTGTAGTAGTTTACTTCTCATTAAAGCACCACCCTATTTGGACACTCCATATTTCTTACACTTGGCACAAGTAATAATAAAAACTAACATCTTATAATTTTTAATATTCCACATCACTTTATAGATCATACTTACAGATACCAATAAAATCATAAATTCTGTAAAAACGATTATCGATGATTATGACACGGTAGTTCTTCATAATTTAATATCGATTATAGACGTATCCACAATCTATGTTTAGAAATGCGTAGCTCTAACATACCACTGTTTTATAGTACGGCTATCCTAGTAGGGGGAGGGTGCAATAGTTGAGAGTATCGATAGAATATCGATCTCATCTTATCGATAAAGAATGCAGCTCAAAAACAGGGCCACTCTTAAGTAACGGTACCTGGGTTTGAATCTGTACTTTGCTTAAAGCCAGCTGTTAAAAATAACGCTATTTCAATTATTTAATTTTCAGTGACATCAAGGGAAAATCAGAAATTAAATTTTAGTTTTTTTATTAATATAATTGCTACTTCACACAGTCACTAACTAGCTACTGCCCGCGGCTTCGCCTGCGTGGATGTCGGACCCTATGTTACTCCTTATAACATTAGCCATCTGCCAGTGAAAGTCCGGTCAAAATCGGTCTAGCCGTTTCGGAGATTAGCCGGAACAGACAGACAGACAGAAAGACTGCCAAAAAATAAAAAACATGATATTTTGTTCTAAATAACGTATATACTTTCATATGCATTTAGTAAAAAGCTATTAATTTGACATTACAAACAGACACTTCAATTTTATTTATTTGTATAGATGTTTATCCAAACAATTTTCAAAACGTACGACAACCACGCAACCAGTCGTCGCATCCCTACGCATCCAAGAAAAACTGCCTCGCGGCTCGTAGCGTATAGTTCCCAGCCACTGTTCCGGGTTTTATTCTCCGTAGCACGTGGGAAAATCGTGTCTATAAATCAACGCATATATTTTTTACTTGAAACTCCTTTAAAATCATCCAGTGGACACGCAGAGTTATTAGTTGTTGACGTTTTTTTTTCGGCTCCGATCGTCCAGCCGGTTGCGGCTGCGCCGATAGTATTAATTACTGGTGGTAGTTTGTTCGGTATGTTTTGTTTGTTTGTTGGCTGCGTTTTGCATTGTAAAGGATTCTTTGTTAGGAGTATTCTTCGTATAATTTATTATTGCCTTGGAGTATAAAGCAGAGCTTTCTGGTTTTACTTTGAATTGTAAGTTAACCGATCTGCTTACCTATTCTGACCCATTCGACAGGTTGCCACATTGGAAATCTATCAATTACCAATTTGCCCCTAACAGCAAATAGCTGTCGGAAGCATGGCGGTCGTGTATTTTTATTAAAACTGATGAAATTTTCGGGTTTTGGATTTGTGAACAGCCTTTAGAGGACTCTTTTGATAACATTGATTGATATTTGATTCGGCACGGAAGCATATCGAAGGGCTGTGAATAGCTAATGTAATCTATTTATCCTTTCTTTTAAAAATATACACATTTCGATCAGACGAAAATAGTTTCATATTTGATGTAGCTATTGATAAGCTGGGTTGATACCATCAGGTTCGGACTGGGCCGGCAAGGTCCGGGTGGCTCCCCACAAGCCTGGGGCCCGCGACTGGAAAATGGTAGATGGGATACTATCGGAAAATAATGAAATATACAAATGATTAATTATCAACGATATTTTCTTAGGTACCTAAGTACAGTTCCAATTATATTCCAAGTTACCGTGTTCTTCAAAAAAAGGAAGAGGTTTTCAATTCGACTGTACTTTTTTTTATGTGTGTTAGTTAGTATCTGAAGATAATGATAATTTACTAATGCATTTCTTGTCCATTAAAAGCAACCATTAATCAAGTGAATACAACTTAATTAATTATACATATGCAACTTTTTATCCTGATTTACATTAAAATGACGTCAGAAAGCTTTTTTCCTTTGTCTCAAAATGTAAACAAACCCGGTGACATCACATGTTATGTATGTCCATCTAAGAAATAAACATTCAGAGTGACCATAGCGTTCCCAGAGACCAGAGGTTACGGCGACATTTTTTTTAAACGTCATCTATGTGACAATTGACAGATGACGTTTAGTGTCAAGGTGTGATTGATTTTTCTTGTTTTGACATTACAATTTTCAACCTTATGATTGGAGCCGTAAGGTTTAAATTCAGTTTGATTAGATTGTAACCAATTGCAGGTATGATCCATTTTTGAACATGAATGCATCATAATTTGATACTATTTTGGAAATGGTTCGTTTGAAGAATGGTTGTCGCTTACGTAGATTGCGGTAGTGAATGCATTGGAGTTTGGATTGATTGAGGTGGGTCGTTTTTGAACTTTAATCACTTCCTAGTTAGTCCATAAATTGTTGTGGTTGTCCGAGACTCTACCTGCGTGATTTTTTCCTACAGTCAAAGAACAGTAAAGCATTGCTACAGCAGCACAGTCATTTAGCGTCAATGTTCCTTACACCGTGTATATTTTTTATAGATTTTGAGGGACTTTTGCCGCTCACGCCGCCATATTGGAAAAATGGCGCCCAAAATCAGTTTTACCATGCTAGCCATGTCTAGTACTTTATCAAAAGTTTTAATGTAATAAAACGTGAAATTGTTTCTCTCAAAATATTAGCGTCACCAAGTCATGACTTTCCTTGCAATGGGAAAGTTATTCCTGTTTTGCATAATTCTTGCGATGAGAAACTTCGGAGACATGTTGTACTTGCACAAAAAGTTAGTTGTGAACTGAAAACAATTAATAAGCCGCGGGACTTGGAATCATGCTCCATGTCAAAACCTTTCGCGTGCCATTTAGGAAGGAGCCACGAAAAGTGCGGGCGCTGATATGAAGTAGTGGATGACCAAAGTATTCTCAGAATATATTAATATAAATATTTATCTTTTGTTATTAAATAATAAGATTTTATCTTGTTGGATTCAAGTTTACTAAATAAAATAAAAGAAAATTTAATTAAAAAAGTAAGAAACTCATACTTTCTTTCTTTTTATTTTATTGGTTTCAAGTTTCATAACTCAGTAAGTACTAACTAACATGTAAATTACAAATAGTGAAATAAAGTGTTTAATAAACATTTTTACTCGTGGTGATTTCCAATAATGTAGGACGGTTTTAAAGTTTCCAATATTTAATCAAAAGCTCATCCAACTATTTTACAAATCTTCGCAACTGGTTGGAGGTCAAAATAAAGAGGGTTAAAAAAAGCAGCATTATCGCTTCCTGTTAAAATGATACAATGGAATTTTTCGCCACTATAAAACTGTTAGCTGCCTACCTTACCATCCATAAAAATACACATAATTCCCTATTATTATTTTTAGTCCGCGAGTTACCAATAACTTTTTTTTTACCTCCACTAACCTTTTTTCTGCCTGACCAGACAATCATGTGTGACCAGCCGTACATTCCCGACATTCTTGCACCGCTGTCCTTATAGCCTGACCGTTAATGTTTACTCTGGGGCGGGGCGACCCTCCCCCCTCATCTATATGCTAATGCTGCAATAACCGCTGCAGCCTCGATGACGCCTCGCCAACTACATATTTACAACCTATATTCGAGAGATATAATCGATTTTGATTTTTAAGATGTCAAATGTTCAGGTATGATGTTGGGATCTTTAAGATTTAAATAGTAACTGACTTCGTACTAATAGTTTCTTTTTCCAATTAAAATATGTGCAACATAAGACTTGGTTCCTCTGGTGCCTGTGAAAGGTTCAGCATGTCAGATGAATGGATGTGTCCATACCCATAAGATAACAAGTCCTCACCATGCTTTCTTGCACGGCTAACGTCTCGATTTAGGTAGTAAAAGTTAGAAATGTCCTCAGAATGGTGGGTATTGCGACACATGTAATATTTGTGCTTTAAATAATATTACAGCTTGAAAAAAATCCCTACCTCCTTGGTCCAAATTCCAAATAAGCCAACCGCAAGCTTCAACGTTTACAAGAAAAATATTCTTGATAAGCATTAACTTTAAAAGCCTTTAGAATACTTCATAGGCAACACTAAGCACCGCTTACTTAAGTACATATTACAGTAGCCGGGCCGGGGTTCCTATTTTATCTGTGGCAGGCCCTGTTGCTACTAGCGCCACGCCTCTATGAAAATTAAATACTCTGAGCGGACGGCTCGCGTACTAAGTTAGTGATATTAAAATGTAATGTTTACTAGTGATTGCGTGCGGTTTCGTACGCGTTATTATGAACGTTGTGGGGGCAGTTTGGAATGTGTTATTAAATGGATTAACACCGCCTAATGGACTGTGGTTGTAATTGTAACAACTGAGAAATGGTTCTGTTATTGCAACATGTAAAATCTTCATTATAGGAGGTTGGGTGATGACAAATTAGTGGTGAGATTTTGCAACAACCAGTCCATTTACTAAACCTGGTGATTGTAGAACTGAGTCGTTCGAATGTTTCACCTAAATGATCAGGCTTTTTTAACAAATCTGCACCACGCTGCATGGCTATTTCCATTCATTGATGTAGTAGAGTACTCCGCCACTTGCTCAAATTGTGACTTTCGAGCTTAAGCACTTATGTATTTTTTTATGCCATCCATAATGGCCCCGAAGGATTAAACTCTTCATGGCTAATGAATAATTAATGATACATAAACACAAACATACAAGCTTATTGACCATTGTATAGTCCAAGAGATGTACACGTAGATGCAGCTCATCGGATAATGCGATCCATTAAAACAACACGCAGCGGCTGGACCAATATTGATTTACATCAGCTCGTACACTGAAGATACTGTAACAATATAGTTTTAATTGTGTAGGGCTGATGGTTTATTGAAGGCAGTGTATAAATAGGTGGTTTAATTAAATCTACATCTCTAAGAGAGATGTAGATTTAATTAGTTCAGATATCTGTTATCTTATCTCGAAACCTTCAGGAATATTGTGGTGTCTTTAGAAATTGATTCTTAAGTTGATCTCTCAAATCCGTTTTTTCATAAGAATTATCAATTTGAACTTTCGCATAATCAACCTATAATGTCCCCACAGCTGGGACCAAGGCGTTCTCTCTGTGTGAAGCAATGGGTCGTAATTCACCACGCTGGGTAAGTGCGGGTTGTTGTACACCACTTTTCATTGAATTTTTGGTTCAAGGATTATTCTGGGTACTTCACGATCATTAAACCAAGTTAACCAAGTTTCCATTGTCCAGTGAAGTATACTCTGAACGGCAAACGTAAAACACAAGTAAAACTACAGGACCATAAGAAAAAAAATGCGGGGCAGTCTTTGGGGACTGCCAATAGAAGTGAAAAGTAAGTAACTTGTGAATTCTATCGTCGAAGCGTGCGGTGATGATGACGCGAGTTTCACCCTTTTGCTCACCCAAAAAGTACACATGTATACGTGTATACATATAGGTCATTGAAAGCGTTCGGTGACGATGACGCGAGTTCCATGATTTTTGTTCACCCAAAAAGTGCTCAACGCGCCTAAAGAAGTTTTCACTTCAAAAACTTGTGATTTTTGTTGCTGACGATCCGTCTGTGTATTTCATTTGATTTGACGCTTATGAATTGGATAATCGGAAGTCTACCCAACCAATGTCATCAAAAGTTAAGACAGTCGAAGTTCGAAGTCAACAATTCGCATGAAGTTCTTCGCGTCAATGATTTAGCATTAGAAGTGTAAGTCGCGGGCCGCCGGCCTATCACGACTGCGCCTATCTGACACCCAGCAGACACGAGCGAGATCCAGACTCATATTTAAATATACAGGACAAGTATGAGATCAGAGTTGGAATGGTGTTCCGTACAGGCAAAACGGTATAATTATAAGGTCTTAAAAAGGATTCAATTAGAACGTAAGATTTCAGCTAGTTGCTCGTATCCATAGTGCCTTTACAATTTACATACAATTCGTAAAAACTTTCCTTCTTTGCAGATAAAGAAATATTTAAAATGACAATGAGCAAATTCTTTTTTGTCTTAATAGTGTTTCAAATTTATTACTTTAGCCAGATCTTTGGTATGTATTCCTATTCGTAATTGGATTATTCCTTTCCAAAACAAGTTATACCTTGGCGGGTAGAACATTCTTGGCAACAAACTAACAAGAGACAGTTTGATATACACCCACTGTAGTTTCCGTTTTGCTTACGGAACTCTAAAAGCAATTTGTTTTCACTATCTCGCGAAAATGATTTATGAGCTTAAGTAATCAGATCTAGGAAATAAAACATGGTCTATGCCGCGTATCATCAAGTATAGTTTTTAAGTCAACGTAATTTGTTGATTCTGTTGTGTCATCTTTATGAATATTCCAGTCTTCCAATCTATAATTGGAGGAAGGTTTCTATTCAGCTTAAAGTCTCATACAAACAGGCGCGACACGCGACACGAATCGCACGCGACCCAAAGGCTCCCCTCGTCTCGCGTCAGGCGGTGCCTTTGCGTCGCGTGCGATTCGCGCCTGTTTGAAGAAGCCTTTAACTCATGTCTGGCATTCAGCTTCACGGAACGCCAAAGATATCGCTGATGTTTTTTTTTTAAATTACTGGACCTGGTTTAAGCTGGGTCCATTTTAGTCACTCCAACCAACCAATTGAAACGGTTGCCGGTTTCAATAGAAATCCAATTTATTGTCAACGCCCGAGTGCACCCTACAATCATGTTATTTATGATACTCAGAATGATTTCAGAGATCCCAATAGATTTTCAAGGAAATTCATAATCTATTGCTGCGTATGGTTAAAAAGTTTGTCTGCTGAACAATGTAAATAACGCAATGAATATTGTTGAATTGAAAAAACTACTCCGCTGTTCTGAACCAGGCTGGTTGCAAAAGTGATCTTTAAGACACAACTCTCAACTCGGTCGTAAACGTTAGATACACTATTGACACCATTTCAAGTACAGCCCATTACAAAACAAAAACAACATATTAAAATGTACCAGAACAGTTGTTAAAAGAACAAGATTAATTATTTCTCAGTTCCAAGTGGTCCCGTTACGTTTTGTCCTAGCGGGCGGTGACACACGTGACCGTTTTCTTAAACCTGTGACCTGGCGCCGTGTGTGGTCCAATCGTTGATCTTACGCTTCTCAGTATTGATGGATGATTGTTGAGCGTTTAATGTGAGGGGCATATGAGAAGCTACTAGTGTGGATAGACTATTGGTGCTACTGTTTAATATTGACAATTCATGTGATTTTTACATATAATTATATTGATTATAGAGGAGAGGGAGGGGGGTCGTTCTTGCTGCGTAAATGGTTTTTATAAAATGGAATATCAAGTCGACGAATTAAAACTAGCGCGTGGTAAAAAAACACCTGGAAATTATGGAGGGTTTTCTAAGCTGTTAATTTCTAAGTGAGTTAAGTACCCAATCAACCGAACAATGTTAGGAACTTAGCTGTGGGTTTTTATATCTGATTTCACTTAAAATTCACGGTTCTACATAATATTATACACTCACGGACAAAGAAGACGGGTCAGTACGAAAAACTGAAATTACTCTTAAAATAATAGAGCTAGCGGCATGAATGAAACTGTATGTTGTAGATAAATTACCAGTTAATAAAACAACACCTTTTTAATTGTCAAAATTACATTAAAATAAACAAAACGTCAATCATTTTTACGTTACAAAATAATGGTTGGTATCTCACATACAACACAAAAACGTTTTTAAAACAAAATTATTACTTTGTATTGCCTCCACGGGCTCTTCTCACAGATGTCAGGCGATTGGGCATGCTGTTCATTACGTTTCTTATGCGATGTTGCGGGATAGTGGTCCATTCTTCCACTAAAGCATGTTTCAGGTCTCGAAGTGTAGCTGGGGCGGGGATTCGAATTTTACACAACTCGCAAGCTCGTCCTAAGCGTGTACAATTGGATTCAGGTGCGGGCTTCTCGCGGGCCAGTCCATTAGATTGATGCAAACGTCCTGGAAATACTCATTTACAATTTGAGCTGTATGTGACCTGGCGTTATTATGCATGAATATCGAATTTTCACCAATACTAATTAAATATAGGCCGACAGGCTCATTTAGAATTTCTTCCAAATATCTTGCACTAGTTAGCGTGCCATTTTCTATCAGCGACTCAATGAACAGATTCCAGCCCAAACCTTAACAGATAAACCACCGAACGGCACTTTTTCCTCAAAACGAGCTGCAATAAAACGTTCCCCTGGCCGTCGGTAAACTCTTCGCCGCCCATCATGTGCTTACAGCATAAATCTGGATTCGTCAGAAAAAAATACTCTTGCCCATTCTTCGTCTCCCCATTGTGCGTGTTCGCGGAGGTAACGTATCTTGCTACTCGATGTTACCTTTTATGTTTTGGACCATTTGCGGGTCTGTGTGGGGTTAAATTATCTTCAAGGAGCCGCCGCCTTACAGTACCCTCGCTTACGTCGTCTTTACGGGTCTTCCGAAGTTGATTTGTTAATTCAACTACCGTGAGGTGCCGATTTCGGAGCATGATCGTAACAATAAATCGATCCTCTCGAATCGTAGTTCATCTCGGTCTGCCGGTTCCTGATCTTATGTTTTGCCCAGTTTCTCGGAAACGTTGGACGTGTCGCTGCACTGTAGAAAGTGATACGCTTATTGTTCTTGCTGTACTTCGCGGACTTCTATCTTCTTCTAGCATAGTAACGCGTACATTCTTTTTCGGTGTTAGCGACATGATAGTTATTCAATAATGATGGTGAAAGACGGCAATGACCGGCTTTTATAATTTTGATATAACAGATTGAAAACAAAAGTGAGAAAACAAGCAAAAGTAAAACAAGCGCGAATTAAATTATTACAAAATTCGAGGTTTTAAAATTTTTAACTTTTCTTAATTACGTTGCAGATAATTTAAGATTTTATTGTGTACGATATTAAAATTCACTGTAATACAAAGTTAGTTTAATGCGTGTACCATTATTAATTTAAAAGTTACAGGAATTTTCGTCATCGACCCGTATTAGTTGACCGCGAGTGTATCTTCAAGATCATCTTCGAATGTCTTTTCTAATCTGATCTCAAAGATGTACTAGAGATCAAAACAATAACAAATTGATGTAACGTCTGCGATGGTGTTCGTACGGAAATCGCGAGACGCCCGCGGGTTGCGCTGGCGCAGCTCCCACGTGCCGCGATGCAATAATGTAGGTTACTGGCAAGAAAATTAAAACTTATCTTACCGTTTTTTTTATAAAAACGTAGCCTGAGTTACATGTAGCATCAATGTTTTAATCCCCCTGATTCGAGCATGAAGCATAATTCAGCAATAGCATTTTTTTAGACTAACGTCTTGATCTATGTCAGCCTTTATTAGAATCCAAATAACTTAATTGCTAATAATCCTATTACTGGTCACACTCTTATGCTCAATCTTTGATAACCCATTGCAATTAGTTTAACTCTAATCTAACCATGCATTGGGAACTCACTCTTGCTTATTGATCTTAAATCTCATTTCTACCATCAAATTTATTCATAAATCATTTATTTCGCCAGAGATATGGTACAATGGGTGTTACAAGAAAGTATAGTGCTTTACACATCTCACCTATAGGAGGCATGCGAAAATTTAAACACAGTCAAAACATAATATATTAATAGGTCACAAGTATAACGGATCAATAAATAGTCTTAAGTAAAGGGATTAAGTCTTACAGTTAAAAAATCACCTAAGGTATAAAAACAATTCTCTATTAACCATAATTTCATTTGCTTTTGAAACTTATATAAGGGAAGTTCTCTCAACACACGTGGAATATGGTTGTATACTTTAATCGACATCATATAACTATTTTTCTAATGCAATGCACTCCCACAAGAAGTATGAATGTTCAATTTACTGGGGTCTCTTGACTTATATTTACGGTTTCCATTACTGTCCACAAATAAATGTAATTGGTTACTTACAAACATCCCAATTTCCATTATGTACATAGATACAAGAGTAAGTATTCCTAGTTTTTTGAAAAGTGGCCTACCCATCTACTACTTCTACTATTTTTCTTCATCTACTATTTTTATGCTCATTGGTGATGTAAGGCATTTTTTTGCAGGCAGCCTATTTTTCTTTCATTTTCTCTTTTATCTAATGCTTCCCAGCTACTTACCACACAGTATTCAAGTGTGAACTGTTTATCCGCAGCGTGCTCTATCGCTCAAACGTTTCATTGGTTCGTCGTGTCTGACATAGACTCTAGTACAGCACTCTATCATTAACCTTTTTAACCGACAAATTGAAAAATATTTACAGAAGTATTGTTTTTTTTTTTTTTGTTGTATCTGGACTGTCATCCAGGACCTAATCAGATTTATGGCCCTGTCTGAAAAACATTAGCAGCAATATCCTTTGAGGAAGTTTGAGCTGGGCCCATTTTGGACCTCGTGTCCAACTTTTCTTACTCACTTTACTTTACTCAGCTAGAAAGGGGGTAACTACTGAGATTATGGGTCATAGAGATTTATGGAAGAAAATGACATGCCGTTCCGACTCCTAATAAATTGGTAGACGGGCTGCAAGATGATGAACGAGTTGAGAGGGAAGAGAGAGACCAACAGTTTACGTATTATTGACCACCTGACAAAAAGCCTAAATCGGGAACGAGATCAGATACAGGAAGATATGGGACTGTAGTCCAAAATTCAGCAAAAAATAAATAAATACCGATCAATATTTTTCCAAACCCATGCACACGGTGCGTTCACCGTCAGCATCGGCCGACGCCCGCGGCGAACACGACACGCCGATCGGATCGCCTTCGCCCGTCATTTGCGTTAGACGATGTTTGCAGCGTCGATTTGAATTCGTCACGTTCGAACGCAATATCGACGTGGTGCAAATTTTCGAGGCGGTGCCCGAAACGTTTCGGTGTGAAGTCTGTGTGAACTGTGTGTTGGGGCTTTTATGTTTATACAGCGGGTTTTTTGTTAGAAAGTAATTGCATATAATTTTTGGACCATAACATATCGCCTGTACACCCCGAAGGTTTAGGCAGGGTGTACCTAAGCACACCCACATTTCGCCAGTTATGTTTAAGGCTCAATTTACACCGCCGTGGAATGAATTATTTTTTTTTTACAAAGCATAATGATCTTTATGTCAATAGTGTAACGTACCAACTTGATACGAGCCAAATAACAGGTCGCGCGTCTCCTGTAGAATCCTCGCGCATTCTCTGAATTTCTCGCATACAATTTCGTTGCAAATAGTCGTTTCCATTCTATTCCGCGGCGTTGTAAATTGAGCCTTAGTCCTATGTAATAGGGGGCGAGCCTATTGTCATCAACCGGGTGAAAATCCAGACCCCAGGCTGCTACTGAAAAATTTTTGATGGATAAACCAAATTACACTACCGCGCAACTTAGAAATCGAACCCAGGACCTGGACCTTATGCACGCAGTAGCGCTAGCAACCACTAGTTCACATGTTTTCTGTAATCCAATAAATACTTCCAGCGTATTTGCATCTCTATCACAAGTATGTTAGTATGTGTGGTTGCTAATTTTTTGATGATTTCTTATGTCAAAAAGATATCCATCTGTACTGCCAAAAAATTGCTATTAATGAACAACCAACTTGACCGATAACTTGTATGTGTACTAACTTTTGCCCACGGCTTCGCCCGCGTGGATGTCGGAAATTATCCCACGGGAAAGTGTTAATCCAGGTTATAAACTATCTGTGTTCCAAATTCCATCCAAATCCGTTCAGTAGTTTTTCCGTGAAAGAGTAACAAACAACACACAAACATTTATAAAATTAGTAGGATACAAGTTATCAAATAATACAAGTAGGTACACATTTCTGTACCTACCTAATTCTTAAGCTACAATACTTAAATGAAAACACAGCGGTGACTCGCAACTTGTATTAAGGGAAAGCTAAAGTTGGGCCAAGTAAGACTTGAAGTAAAGCTTGGAGGAACCAGCTGCAGCTTGGAACTGTGCACATTACAATATTCTAAGCTAGCAGATGTATCTACATCTACTACTCATAAGTACCTACGGTATACCCTTGTACTAGAAATTGTGGTCGAAATATTTGTTAAACTTAGGTTTAGTTCCAGCATTACGTTCTTACCAGTAGTTTGATAGTTTACCGACTTCGGCACATTAGTTGATAAAATCCTATTTTTTTTCGCATAAAATAAAAGGTTTTGATGGTGCCACTTAGGAGAGCAGTGGTGGCCCAGTGGTATCGGCCCCGACTTACGAGTAGTAGGTCGTGAGTTCGAACCCAGGCAGGCACTTTACTTTGTGTATTTAATTACATCACCACTGCTCACAAAACGGTGAAGGAAAACTTCGTGAGGAAACCGGCATGTCCAAGAACCAAAAATTCGAAGACATGAGACATCTACCAACCTGCACTGGGCCCGCGTGGTGGATTATGGCCCACTCCCTGTCACGGAGAGGAGGCCGTGGGGACGTTATAAGCTGATTATGACAATTAGGTATTATTTACATTAAAGTGTTTTTCTCAAAATGCAGTACAGTCTTTAAAGATAAAAATAATGATGACATGAAGTGAACTAATACTGGTATAATTTAGCCAACTGTACTTTGCAATTATTATGTAAATGGTTTCTTCTGATACATAAACGACAAGCTTTTATAAATTAATAGGCCGATATCTCTGTGTTATCTTTAAACGAGTAGATGACGTTAATTTTCTGATAGGTACTTGAGAAAAACCATGATTATACACTTTGCAAGGACACGTGAGACGTTTTTTGCCCAAAGTAATTATGTCGATACATCATAACCCAAGCAGGTGGAAGCTAAAGTTAACTAAGTAATTAGGGTTTAACAGAAGTACCGATTAAGTTTGCGGGCAAATAATCATTCCTTGTGCTAATCTAAAACAAATTCACGCAAAAATTAATTTTAAAGTATTTTTATTGGTGTCCAAAAAAATATATCAACACACAGACAATGAAAAATACTCATAAAAAAAAAAACTTCCGGCATTATTACAAACATCCTGTATGTAACGTGGGCGTTGTGCTTGTAGGTCCGAAAGTACCGCACTGGTGCACAAATATCGCTCCGATGTAGATGTACCAGTGAGTTGTATTTCGCTATTATTACAGCTGAAAATAATGATGTACCTACTAAGTAGGTTGTTAAATTGACATTGAAGAGAAGACCAAATTAAAGATGTCTTAATTTAAGAAATATTAGTGCAAAAAAAAAAATGTAAGTAAGTAAGTATTTATTTATTTCTCAGTATATGGTGCAGTGAGATCTTACATTAAACATTGCTTCACATATGCTACCACTGCTGGTGTAGAAATAATAAATAATAAGCTAGATACCTAGTAATGTAGCAATCGGTGCAATCGTAGCAGGTGGCGTTAGTTTCTGCCTACCCACTCCCATGGGAAGAAGGCGTGAATTTATGTATGTGGCTTGAAATTTTTTGGCAAGAGTGTAAGTAAGATTAATTTCTATGAAAACTTCATGGAAATAGTTCTACACTAGTCGAGTCGCGCCTGTTTGCGGGAACCTTTATGCAAATTAAGGATAGTAATCGATTAGGACGTAGTTAGTTGAGTAGTTTAATGATATTTTAGCACTTTCACCCATTCCAGGCCAAACTACCAACTACCTGCTTAAGCTCAGGTAACAAATTAAGAAACCGGTTCAGTATTTTA
Organism: Griposia aprilina; assembly: GCA_916610205.1. Lineage (NCBI taxonomy): Eukaryota > Metazoa > Arthropoda > Insecta > Lepidoptera > Noctuidae > Griposia > Griposia aprilina. The sequence goes on from OU744296.1 coordinate 21,192,331, forward strand.
GCCTAGAACAACCATCCATTGTTTACCTTTACTTAATTACTGAAATGAAACAATTGCCAACTTAACGGTCAGAACTTAGTTCTAAAGTCTTTCCTTACCTTAGGAAGTGTCGGCACATTCCACACACGATATCCCACACGGAAATACCCCGGTGTGGTCTACAAACATCCTACATACACAATACCCACATCCGCAATAATGGAAAAAGATCGGCAAAATCTCGATGGTGTGGCGATAAGGAGACAACAATGACCAGCGGCCACCATTAGCAGCCATTACGTAACGCATATTAAGTGCGCTTTCATCTCGCCGCCTATTGTGCACTGTGACCGTCGCGACTTCCGTGTGCCTTGTACGAAAAAGCTGGTTAGGGAAGCGGGGTAAGTCGGGAATCGAGATTTTTGAGATGAAGATCGAATTTACACTAAAATTGTTGATGTCTTTGTGAACATTTTAGATAATAATTTAATATAATAATAATAAGTTTGATTCTGAAATTAGATTTGACTTACATACTCACTCGACTTTACAGTAGAAGATACCCTAGTACTAGACCCCAGTTTGAGGCAGTACTTTTATTTTTTTATGTTTCTAAATGTTACAATTAGTGCAAAAGCCAACGTCAGCAACCTTTCATGCAACATTACCCATAAGCGCGCCAGGACATAAAGTTAATGCAGTTGTAAAGGTAAGTAACCCAATTACCAGTCAATAAATACTGTATCAATAGATCAACAGTAATCAAAGAACCTCAATAAAAACAAACACCTCAGCAACTTTAACCCTAACGTGCTATAAAATAAAACAAAATGCAGACCCGAAATAAAATAACCATATAAACGAAATAACGATCGGAAAAGCCAATAACATGGAAGAAGTGAACCACACTTACTTTTATGCCAATCCCTGGAGTTTGGCATAAAGCTGGGAACCACTGGGGCGGAAGGGCGTAAAGTTTAAGCAGTAAAAACGTCGGTTTCCATTGAGGATTAAGGCAATTTAGTCAATTACTGAGCCTATGATGGTAAATAAAAGTAGGTGTTTACAGGCGTAAACATAATGTTAACAGGGTAAGCATTATGTACCTACTGTACAGTACACGGCTAATATTTTGACTCGTGTTTTAGAAACATACAACATATAGGTGCCGATTCTCTTGTGCACCGAACTAAACTAACTAAACTATCTCTAAAATCCCATACTTTTGAGTATGAGAATCTTAAAGCTATTCTGCAAAAAAATATCTCTAAGTTTAAAAATAATTTTGGCGCAACAAAAATTTTATTTGACAATCGCGACTCCACGTGGTACTTGTTTGCCCTACCACGTGATTTTTTTTACAGTCGAAGTCACGCATGGGGGCAGCCTCGACGTGTTTTATATGGAATTTTTCACTTTTATTTTATGGAAAATATGAACAAAAACATTACCTACATGAAGAGTTTTAGGGGTTTAAGCGCTTTATAAAGGGGGTCGAACTTTTCATTATTTTTGCGATAGGACACACCATTTTCGAGATATAAGCAAAATATTTTTTTTAAAAGATACAGTACTGTTTTTGCACCTGAAGTCGAGGTCTTGTGAATTTTAGTTCATGACCACTAATGTTATTCCACACCTTTTTAATCGCGATTAAAAATAGCCAGATTTAGTTAGACAACTAAAATTTTAGTTGAAAAACGTCAAATTCAGAATAGCAAAATTGGCATTTTCACTAAACTAATAATTCAGTGCCATCTTAGTGCTGTCAAATTAAAATAAAGTTAAGTTGTGTCACTTTAGTCAATTTCAAAATGAGAAATCGTAGTTTCACAGGAATAAACTAAATTTTAGTGATTTTTAGTCTAGTTTCGAGAATTTTGTGACAAGAGAATCGGCACCATTGCATTGTCACACCAAAGACGGCATTCTACAAAGACGAACTTTTATTTAAACTCGATGTGCTATTGTAACTATAACTATATCCTAAGGATAGGTATACCTACTCATTGATTCTAATTACTTCCAAATTACCAAACATACATAAAAACATCATGTGATATCTACCAACCAGCACTGGATCCGCGTGGTGGATTATGGCCCACTCCCTCTCAGTGAGAGGCAGTGGGAACATTATACTCATTATAGGCTGATTATGTAATTACCAAGGATAGTAAATATTTATCTGATCAACATCATGATTCCCTCAAAACTTCATTATCGTGGTATGTGGGGTAGCCTATGTTCAGTAGTGGACGTTTTATACGAGAATTTACCTTTAAAGACGAAACTAATAAATTATTTCCTACATTCCTTGCATTTTCTTTATGTCGGAGCTCATTATGTAAATTCTGATACTTTCTTAGTTACTCCCTTTCAGTCTTTTAATCTCTCATTCAGTGGATATAAAAGTGCTTTTGCTTTAATTCATCTAACAAACTTTTTATGTAATCTAAACCAGAGAAATATATAAAACATAAAGATCCAGAATTTCAAATAAATGTTTCCAATTTCATCGAACTCATCAATTAAGCGGGTGTACTCAACCCTATCGGTCTGACCAACGAGGTGTTGAAACAAGCGCGAACACAAAACAAACAAGTATCCATTGCTTGTTGTTCGTTCCACAAAGGAGTTCCCATTGTAACGTGCGCGTCAACGGACTGTGACACTTCAAAAAAAACGCCCCTTTTTATCGCAGTTTGCATCCTTTTGTAAAATTTTAATGATTTGCGGGAATTGCAGGGGTTTTACAACAAACTAATGATTTTATTTATATTTTGTAGGAAATGAATTTATGTATAAGACTGTAATCCCTTTTTCTGTGCTTATTGGAGCTCATTAGGAAAAGCATGAAGCGATTAAATGACTAGTGCATCACTAATTGTAGAGAAAACAATGTTATTGTAGAACGATCGATGTACTATAGTTTATGCGCTTTTAGCACCACAATTATGTTTGTGGTGTTACGCTTACGCTAAAGTGATTTTCACGGCTTTTCTTGGGTGTAAGTGGCGCTAGATAATAATATTTATATTGAATAGCTAGCCTAATGCTTTCCATAGTTTTTTTTTTCACTACTATTTTCATTATAGTTTCATGTTTAGCAGTCGAATTTTAAACATGCATAAGTCTAGTTTTATTTAAAGTTACCTCTTTATCCGATTTCAATTAAATAACAATAAACACGCAATTTTATTTTTGTAAAAAAAAAAAACTCCCAAAAATCACAAAGCCGCACATAACCCACTTTGCCTTTCACCGCACGCTCCCGTTCTGTTACAATTTCAATCCTAAATAGGTTCTAGCTTGTTATTATGTTATTAACATTAGAAATTACGACATCTCATTGTACTGTAATCGGTAGAGCTTGCCTTTGTATCAGCTACACAGTACACACCATGTTACTTCACTTGATTCACATTATTTCTATGCAAATTTAGAAATAGGGTACTTTCGTGTATCGGTATTTTTGTGTGCTGAAAGTATAGTATGATTGTACTTTAGCAGAGTATAATAAATAATAGGGGAATTAAATCATTAAAAGCAATTAGATTTCAAAGTATGTAATCCTTACTTTACCAAATATAAGAAAGATAATCAATCGCCCTTTCCAAATAATTTTGCAGATTTTCCTGCCTGTATCATCCTCTAAAGGTGCCTTATCAGAAGATGGCCCGCGTCTGATAATGTCGATGCATTACAATGCACGAGCAACGGAAATATGATTGCCATAGAATTTAATAGAATACTCTTTATTATGTACACCATAAAAAATACATATATAAATGCAGAAAAATCCATGTGTGTGCCATAATCATCATTTGGAAACGATTCATTGACAACCATGATTGTGTAACTGCCTATAGTTGATACTGAAGTTAGTTTTATATAGGCATTTAAGAAAGAAAATACGTTTAATTGCGGTAAACATGACGCAGAAAAAAACACACAAACACAAAAAAGAACAATTAGTGTACAAGTATTTACATAATTAAGTACTTTTCTTACAAACAGACTTCGTAATTTTCATTGCCTATAAATATAACTTTAATCAGGGAGCCTCAACCCTCAACATGTCCTATCTAACACCCTCAATATCCACCCCCTAATTCCGACACCACAATGAAAATAAACTGAAAGTTATTTTCCTATATTATTTTCCTTTTCAACCCAAATATGGGAAGTACACGTATAAAAATATGATCTAAAAGGGACAACGGGTGACAGTGACAGGTTATGTGAAGGCAGCCCGTGTCACAGAAAGTAACACGAAAATGTTTTCACCCCTGCTGGGGACGAAAATGACAGTAAAATAATATATAACGTGTTCTTTCTATTTTGTTTCTTTGGGCAGGGTTCACTTTGGAAATACTTCAATATATTTAATGGGTAGTTTATTTTTAGAGGCGCTTGTGGCAGAGTACTAACAGCCACACGGGTCGATCGATCAGGTTATGCTGCGCTTGTTGCGGTTGGTCCGTGGATGTGTGACCATCTTTACATACCAAGATCTCCGTGCCACGGAAAGCACGTTAAGCCGTTGGTCTTGGCTGTCATTCCTGGATCCTTGACAGTCGTTACGGGTCGACAGAAGCCCGAAAGTCTGACAACCAGTCTTACCAAGGGGTATCGTATTACCCAGTAACTGGGTTGTAGAGGTCAGATAGGCAATCGTTCCATGTAAAATACTTGTATCCAGCTGCCTCCGGTTAGACAGGAAGCCGACCCCAATATAGTTGGGAAGAGGCAGGCAGATTCATTGATTGTTTAATGGATTGGTTATTATTATTGTTAGTTGGTCTGTTATGGTAAAGGTGTAGGTATGATTCGTGATTAGCAGATGAATTGGTGTTCGCAGTACCTATGTTGTTAGTGGTAGATAGGATGAAAGAAACAACTGGCCAATATGGCCCTTCTTATGAGAGTAAATATGTCACTGCGATATCTTAGGTGAAGTAAGCTTGAAGAGAGCTGTCAATCGTGGCAATCCCTAGCATCAGGAGGAATTTCCTTCCTTAAGTTCTGAGTTGAGCTGCACGATTACTGACAAATGCGTGCACTGACTGGACAGGTCCACTCAATCTGTGTGGTTCTTTCCTCAAAAGACCATTTCAGAAACATATCTACATAGTCTTCACATGATCTGACCAAGATTATTTCTGGATCTTAAAAGAGACTGACCTCTGAGGTTGCTTCGGCCTTTCTTCTCAGAGTAGTCAGATAGGAATCGCCGACCTCATCTAGTTTTTAAAATATGATTGACGTGTAAAAGTGTTTGTACAAACCTACTTTCAGAAATAAATCATTTGTCATTTATCAATGACAAATCACTTCAACTAAGTTTCAAAACTTGAGTGAGTGAAAGAAACGGTCAGTTTTTTTTTTACGGAATATACCGGCAGGTAGTTAGTTGGTCGGTGATAATAAATTCATATATTCTTATAGACGAAGGTAAAGCTAAATAATGAAGTAGTAACGAAAGATAATATAGCTGTTAGGGGTAGATTTCTTGGGCACGCCACAATTGCGGCGGTAAGTCCCCTCTTTGAGGAGTGGCTTGAGAGGCGCCACGTAGTCCTCACCTTCCGCTAAGAAAACATAGCTGTTAGGGGTAGGCTTGTATGCAACGACAACTAGGTTTCTAATTTCTTAGAATTCCATTTACTTTTATTCATCGTAACTAGACTCAGTACATCTAATTGTGATTAACGAAAGTCATAAGGGTAATCGTATGTGTGTCAATGTCTAAAAATTCGAGGCAGATGCGAATTGCATATTTTTTATCCTAATTATAAAAATATCTTCTACAAATACGAAACTGAAAAAAACTTGCCTCTGGCCTAAAAATAACCAAAAACCCAAGTAATTGGCACCTCAACTCGTTTAAAATTCAGGTTTGTCCCGTCAGCCGTTATCTGCGTCGGCCGGGATCGAACCCGTACAATGGACATGCGTCAACACCTCTGCGACAGACACGCTTCGACGGTTTGCTCCTATTTGTCTTTTAGTTACACTTTATGTACTTTATATACTTGTCTCTCAGGGTTTCTGTGTAGAGAGATTAAGAAGTAAAACGTAGAGCTAGAAAATTCATGATGCGTTTAGAAATCTCTCTTCCTGCAGTCTTATTGGCTCAGCTTTACTCGTATGTTACATTGTTTGTGCATTGAAAGAGGCTTCTCGAGTGAAGATATACATACAATTATGAGTGTTTGATGCACCTTGCCTTGTATCTAGCGGTATGTACACTATGTACATCGCCACATGCGAGCTTCGCGTCACACTGACGTCACGCAAAATCCTGCATCGCGCAAGCAGAGTTTACCGCGCAGCTAGCATATACACAACGTCCCGACATCAAAAATCGGCCGGTTGCCCTCCAGACACAACACCCGTCTGGTCGGAGGATCCTCCCTTTTCTTTGGACGTATGAATGAACTTTACATCCTGTTCCTGTTACCTCTATAATTATACTATAGTCTAGAGCAGCCATTTTCGCCGCCATCTTTGCTGATTGACTATGTTTTCGCTAGACCAGAACCTATTTTCGTATAGCTCGTGCGATGATGACAAAAGAATAATGTTTTTTTGTTTGCGTTTTTATTGTTGTGGTTGGAGTACGTCACAGTAGCGTAGATTCTATTTAGATTTAAGTTCAGTTTAATTTTAGTTTATGTTTTCCAGTTATGCAATAATCACTACGTCCTTCACTCTCAAAATATCGCAATTCCGACCCCAGGGTACAGGCTATCACCTAGTTTGGGGGTCACCGTCCAATCTGTTCTTTTACACATACATATATACATAAACTCACGCCTTCTTCCCATGGGGGTAGGCAGAAACTACAGAACGCAACCTACTACGATCCTTACATACTCCTTTTGTCTCGTTTACGTTCATACATCTATCTGGTCATACACGGACGCCGTTCTTGTACAATCTGATTATTATTAATAAATAAAGAAATTTGATTCGAGAAATTTCTCTTATACTAATCTAACCAAATCTCGTCAGCAAATGGATTCTTCATACGTAATTCTACATTACCCTACTCCTGTACTACCCGAAGTTCTGTAAAGCACAAATCCGCAGCTCGTAACTCAGATCCGTATCACTGGTACAGTTCAGACACAAACTGGACACCGTGTAAGTGAAGTTCGGGTTTGTACCTACGGAACCAAGTCTCAATGGCGCAGATTAGCCTAGGTCTGACTTAGTTAGTGTTGTCGCTTGGATGTACGTTTTGTAGGTTAATCAGATTATTTGTCGGCAGGTGTACCGTGCAAGAAGTTAAATGTGTTACAATTAGTCAGATTGGTACTGGTTTATTTGGATAGATTGGGAGTTGACTACATATTTATTTATAAAGGTACACCAACAGCTTCTTTAAACAAAATATCACATAACAATAGGTAACAGCCATGGGCTTATACAGTTGCCAATAACAGGTGAACCAACATTCTCAAATACAGTGATAACCTAAGTTAAAAACAAAAAGCTAAAAAAAAAAAAAAAAATGTGATAACAAACCATATAAACAGAAATATCATACACAGGGTTATTGGTTATATGTATGTCGGCAATCTATTAAGGGGATGTAGGAGAGGTCATTTGCAACAAAATTACCCCGATGACCCCTATGCAAATGTCAACCGTTTTCGAGTAATTTGTTTTTTTTTTAATTTTTTAGCGGTACACAACTTTAAAAAATATAACAAAAGAACAATGCATGATTTTTTTAAAATTATTATTGTCTGCTTCTACTTCAATACATAATAATCAACCATTATCTTTAATAGTTTTACAAATACATAGTTACTATTTTCTATCATATTGAGCAGGTTATTTGACTAAAATAGTCGATTTCTGCAAAAAACTCAGAAGTACTTTATCGGCAGAACATTTCAAAAACATGTACAACTTCTCAACCAGCTAACGAGATACAATAAGATACCAGATATGTTAAAAAATATATAAAATGTCAAATTACTCGAAAATGGTTGACATTTGCATAGGGGTCATAAGGGGTCATTCGGTTGCAAATGACCTCTCCTACAGCCCCTTAACGTATTACCGACATATAACCAATAACCCTGTATAATATATCTGTTCAACAGAGCGTTATCTTCTCAAGACACTTATGCCAAACTACCTACTTGATTTTTGCATCTTTCAAAGCTAGATAGATTCGTTAATTCTTTTTACAACACACTCGTCCTGAGATCTTTACTAAGTCAGACCGACGAGATGTAATTCAGAAAAGGCTAATGTATTGCACTTTTCAAATTACAGTAACCAGCTGGTCAATATTTTTCCCGCAATTTATTGCTCCTATGAAGTGGTTTTAGTAGACACATTCATAAAGCAAATGTGGTATTTCGGCCAATTCTGAAAATGCACTTCCTTTGTCAAATAAAAAGAATGGTTCCATATAAACGTCACATCTTATCTACTGTACCTGCAATCTATGCAAATATTTTTTTACTAAATTTACTTTACTTTACAAAGAGGTATTGTAGTTGTAAGTAAGAAAAAGTCCAAGAAACCACTTGGACAGAAAAAAGTTGAATGGGCCCTCGACCTTTACCCTTCCTTGACTACTCCTCGTTCAAAACATCTACATACTAACATCAAGTCAGAACTACCACTCTCCACCACCAATAACTTCAGCCACGTCTCTTCGACGAACTGGTGTGTATGAAAGTAACACATACATACACTTTACCAATTGTGCCTCGGCGGCAACATTAGCGCGATTGACGGGAACATGGGGCTTGTTACTGAACTATCGAGATGCGTATCAAACGCCTTTGGGCTACTGTTTTCGTATATTTCTTGTGGAGTTAAAGTTTTGATGGAAGAGGCACTGACTTTAAACACGACGTTTTGGCGAGTTAACGACATACAAATGTCATGAACATGATATTAGCTGGATGCGGAAAGAACAAGACCGTTATTTGTTTTCTATGTCCAGTAGTGTGCAGTCACCAAAAGAGAAAAGTAACCAGGGTCGTCGGATATGGTTGAAGTTTAGTAAGAAACTGATGGATGTTTTCGAATTAAATTTAATTTGATAAATGACCTGTTTGTTTTCTATTAATTAAATTAAATCTTGTTCGAATACATTCAGCGGTTACTTACTTAACTTCAACCATATCCGACGACCCTGGTTACTTATCTCTTTTGGTTGTTATACTACGTTTTTCGGCTAAGTGGAAATTGATCAGTTTAGTTTTTAGTAAGAAATAAAGCCGATGTGATCTGTGGGTGTCGTGTGACTTAGATAGTCAACCCAACCACGATTAGCAGACGGATTAGTGACCGCAAAATGTCATTACCAAAATTTATTAAAAAAAGTATGCAAACTTTTTGAAACAAAATCCCGAAGTATTTCATGACACCCCTAAGTAGAAAAGGGGTTTAGTACAAAAAAGTATTACAATTCAAATCATTCACAATACCCCAAAAATCAATCAATGTCGATGCTGTCACATCCAGCACAGCAACATCTCTGTGGCCGCTTCTCGGGTGTAAATGGGTGCATAATAAGCGACCATTCAACATCAACCAGACGCATTCCGCCCGGTATAATAGGAATTCTTTACTATACACATGTTTGTTAGGTCGTATGTGTGTCCGACATTTGTATGGGAGCCTTGAATAATGATTTACAATGTATTCGGTGGAAATAACGCAGAGCTTTTCGTTGTTATCCGAAGATTTTTATCGGTTCAGTCCTGTTTGTGGTCTGAAAATCTGGTTTCAGTTTTTTTTGGGTATTTTTTTTGTAAGATTGTTGCGTTAATTGGTTTAGTGTAGGTCTATGAATATACTATCACTAGATTGATGTAAATATTAAAGTATGATAGGAGTGAAATAGTTGTAATCATGATCACGCCGCCGATCACTATTGCAATTATTTTGTCACCGTGTCAAAAACTATTTATGAAATTCAGGGTAGTCTTTAGGGTCTGGAACTCTTGAAACCACCTACTTTGTTTTGATATTATTTAAATTAAGGGTGACAATAGGAAACACAATCTCTTAATTCACAGAAACTCACAAATCACTGCTAATTTATACGAAGTACTTAAACCAGAAATTATTCCATTCATCCTTGATATAATGAACATTTTACCTTACAGACTTTTCCAATAATTATCTTGAAGACTATAAATTACGATTTTAAAGCGACATAAAAATCATAGTGTAGTACAAATTCATCTTATTACGAGCATCTGTATCGTATCGTGCGATCGACGATATATCGAACACGATCGATGGCGATACCATCGACCGATTGTGTCTGTACGGTGTGTTCTTGTTTCGACTGTTTTGCTTTTCGTCAACAGGTAATTTTAGTAAGAAATTTTAATAATTTAATTTTAATAATAAAATAAACAAGTGTGATAAAGGACCATTGCTGACTATTCAGAAGAGTTGTAGAACTGAATAATTAATAATAAATACTACTTCCATGATAGCTCTCTATTAGGTATGCCCCCAATTTGCAATGTATAGTTGGCTTGCCTACGAATCCGTTCATTCACTTAGAAAATCGTATTGTGAACTTAGTCAGGTATCACCAAATGATTAACACTTAGTTGATTGACCATTCTTAGTTCAAGTTCAAAGTTCATAACTATTCGCAATTATTAGCAGTGACGTATTACATCTTTCTAGGATTCGCCTAATGATACACTTATACACAGCTGCTTTGAAAAACATCAGTTTTCTCAATAGACTCTTACGATTTGCGTAGGCGCAACAGACTGTCTGTTTTTCGTAATTTAGTATAACGTCTCACCGGCTTCTAATAAACCCATAGTTGAAATTTACAGGGTTAGAAAACGTCGAACTGACATTAGTTCTGATATTTCTTTTTACAAAATTAAGTATAAAGAAAAGACCAAGTCACACAATTAGCTTCTTGTTGAATATAATTTTAAATGGCTAATATTATACAGAATTATCTTCATTATTCCTCTGACCGTTCTGTACCGTTCGTAGCTTAGAATTTTCTTTTCATAATTAAGTACACACGACGACATATCAAGCTATACATTTCCAGTATAAGCTGGCTTCTCATTGTACGTAAAGCGAGGTCAGGTAAAACTGAAAATGTATATCTTTATTATGTCCTCGTGTGTACCAACAAATATGGATCAGAAATTAACGCTAATAGGATACTTTCCGTTCACTTTATTCAATCAATATCCATTGAGGCTTCACTAATCATCATTATATTATCTAATTGAATTGGGCCGCTATCCATTTAACTTTTATAAATGTACACACCAATCTATTTTTACCATATTTACTGCTTACGTTTGCTTCACTGATAAATAAAACGAGCAAGATTTTACACTGTTTTTCTACTCCCAATCTATACTTCAACATACCAAGACAAAAAGTCACTAAATTACATTACGTCACAATGACGTAAGTTCATGACCAAAATATTTACGTTACCCAAATAAAACAGTCACGTGACGGGAGTATACCACGTATCACTTGCGCGTACGCACCTGTGCATTCAATATGGCTGTAATGGCGATTTTTGTTCGTACTGTAATATACTTGGGGTGATTTATAACATGTTTCCTGCTTACGGCTACAGTAAGTAGTTATTCCTTGAAAAATTTGATTGGACTTTCTTCTGAAATCAGTTTTTATTGATACGTGTTTTAACAAATTCATTGTAGGGCGGGACAATTGACTTTTAAGAGTGTGACTGCCATCTCACATGTGCAACCCTAAGTGGTCATACACACGAAAAAAAAAAAAAAAAAAAAAAAAAAAAAAAAAAAAAAAAAAAAAAAAAAAAATAATTGACACGCGTCAACGGCAGAGGTAACTGCAGTCGTCGAGAACATGCCGCTCGTGTATTTGAGCACCGTACTCAAATACACGAGTGGCACGTTGTCGACGGCATCGGCAGTAGTTGCGTCTGCCGTGGACGCTTGTCGCTCGTGTGTATGCACACTTAAGGCTAGATTAACGTTTACTTAATGATACAGTTTTGCTGAAGCATGATAATTCAGGTCAAAAGCACAGCGCAGCGTCAATAATTATAATGTTTTTGATCCGTATTGCCCGTCCCTAGTAAAGCAAATAGTAGTTAGTAGTGTTATTTAGATTAATGAGTGATGAATGATAAAAATATCTAAACATGAATAACTTTTGCATTTTCATGATACCTACCGCATTTAGTTTAAAGAATGATGAATGTGTATAAAAAAAAACAAATATCACTTTCTTTCTTATCTACAGTATTCTGTCTCCAAAGTCAAAAAAATCTATACGAAAGGCGACATTGTGTGCTTAACTGTAGGTACTCGGAGGTAAATCGATCGTCGTTGGCACTGAATTCCTCGCAAATATTGATCTTTCTCCTTTATTCAATCCTATGTTCAAATATCAAGCCTAGACCTTTGTAGGCAGCTTGCGTCGAGAACTTGAGACACTATTTCCGCAAAATTCTATAATTTTTTATACTTACGACTTTTGTATGAGAACTGTTTCTTCTTAAGATGTCGTGAAACTGTAAAATGATAATTAATAAATATTTTACAGATTTTTTTAGTTATACTTATCATAACCATATAAGCTTGGGAAACATTCATACCGCATGTCTTGGAATGGCCATTCGCCTTTTTGACGAGAGCATGGGCAGAAGGGTCTTCATACTGCCATAACACAATGGTGTATTCTGAAAGCGAATCCGTTAACCAAGCTTTTATCAATGATCTTGGCAATGTCCTCTTTCGCTGTTCCTTGAATTTTAAGGCCTACGTTCGGCATCGATCGTTCGAAACCAACTTGTGGAGTACCATTTCAAGAATACCAACATAAATCATTCGATTAATTGCCAATGCATCGAACTTGTCTTAACTTACATTGAACAGTAATTTTATGATACAGATCTCATTCGTACTTAAAAACGCAAGTAATCCCTATTATTTATGACCGGGTTTCGATGATTTATGATAAATTGGCACCAATATCTGATCTTGTCAGATGTTTCTAAGAATTGAAAGAAATCTGTAAAGATTAAAGGAAAATGGTATGCTGTGGTTCCTTTTGGAACGAAGTTCCTTATCGCGCGTTGTGAAAGGGGGCTAGACGGAAAAAATTCTTACGAAAAGTTGTCACGACACTTTTTGCTATAGTAAGCTTAAAAAGAAGAAACTCGATGTTATTATTATTTATTATTTACAAAAAATTGACGTTTATTTTATTAAAAGTTTATTATTATTATTTATTATTTACTAAAAATTGACGTTTATTTTATTAAAAGAAATTATTTAATAAATTGACTGGAGAAAAAAAAAAAAAAAAAAACATATATATATTTATTACAATTCCTTCACTAATAAATCGAAAGGAACTTCGTTCCATCCGGGTGTCCCTTGACACCTCTCAAGTTTTTTTATTTCAAGCAATTGAGATTCGACTTATGAACAACATTATCACTTTAGTGCCGTAGAAGTATACTGTTAAATACACCATATAATTCAATAAACCCTAGACAGGGTGGCACTGACATCGAAACGCAAACTAGAGCTAGCACACGTAGGAAAGTTGTCAAACATAGTCCGAGGTATCAGTCTATATTTTTATACAACAAGTTGCCTATAGAATTCAAAACCATATCCAGTGTTAACTTATTTAAAAACAAATTGAGAAACTATTTATTGGGGAAAGGCTATTACAGTATCAACGAATACCTAGATGCCATATGACATTGTAATTTATGATTGATTTTATTACATTGACATTTATTATTTATGTTATTAACCGTTATTATTTTATCGACTTTTCTAAATGTATTTGATGAGTTTTATTTTAATTGCAATTGTATAATGTTATTTTTTTAATTATAATTTTTCAACACAATTTATCTATATTGTTATGAAATAAATTACATAAGACTTATGACTGTAACCATGAATTCAGCCCATTATTCTAGAACCTCTAGCGTAGACATTACTCGCAGATTATCAAAAAAAAAAACTACTGTTTCATAGAGAAGTTACCTATCCGTGACCGTGGGTCAGTGAGCTACGCGGTCAAAATGTACAGAACAGTTTTTTTTTAAATAACCGTAGATAAATCTCATACGCTGCGTTGAGATTTGTCGCAGGTTATTTAAAAAAAAAAACTTGAGAGGTGTCAAGGGACACCCGGATGGAAAAAGTTCCATTTGAAAAAAAAAAAAGAAAATATATATATATATAAAAAAAATAACTGTCTTGCTTTCTATGAGAGAGAGAGAGAGAGAGAGACAGACAGAGAAACACGCGCACGCCGCACGGCTTACAACTATAAAAAAGTGTCGTTACAACTTTTGGTCTTAATTTTTTCGTCTAGCCCCCTTTCGCAACGCGCGAAAAAGAACATCGTTCCAAAAAAAAAAAAACAGCTTCATTTACTGAATCCATGGTAACAGGTCGATGTCGCATGCCTCCCTCTATATATTATAAACCTTGTAACTGATGTACCCATAATGTAACCCTTTACCATAAAACATTAAAAGAAGAATACTTCTATAGTTAGGCAGGTACCCATACTTCCCATAGAGCAAGTCTCCATTCTATTACTTAACAATACAACATCTATACCCTAAGTCATCAATTCAGATAATTTATGTAAACAAATGTGATAACAGATCAAAAAAATATCGTCTTAATGGTAATTCACATAAAATGGTGGAAAACAAGGTTAGATTTGCTTTTAAGTTCTGATTTTTAAAATAATAATTAAAAAATTATTATACCGTGTTAATTTTTATAAGTTTTCGGTTTTAAACAAAGTTATTAAAAAAAGAAAATTTTGTGGTATAAAATATTTTATGATACTGGTAACACTATCGGAGTTCCCAACATTCTCAAATTTCGTTTGACATAATTACAAAGTCGCGTCTTTTCACAACATTCGTTTTCTTTTCCCGGATAATACTATTCGCTGCGTCTTTGTTAATTGTGCTTTATTATCATCGTGTTAACTGTTTCATCTTGTTGTTAGTTGTTATATTTCCTTGTTTTAGTTGTGTTTTTGTTAAGTTTTATTTGTTAATTGACAAATGGAGCCCCAGCCGGGTCCCTCGAAGGCCGCTGCCACCGACAGTTTGTCGCCTGTCAAAAAGCGGCCTCGAAAATCTCTGAGTGCCACTGAAAAACTGCCACTGATTTTGGGAGGCCTATGACTAGCAGTGGACTTAAAAGGGCTGATTATGATGATAATAAGCCGCGACTCCGACACAGAACAAACACTGTTCGGCTACGATATTTTGTTTGCATAGCTCGTATAAATAGTTAACTGTAATGAAAAGATAGAAAAATTTAATATTAAATTGTTTTGTACCACTGTCCTGTCATTTTGACAATGACATTTCTTTGTTTACTTAAATTATCTGAATTGATGACTTAGGGTATAAGTGAACAACACAGTAATAGTTAATTTACAGTTAGCACAATAATGAGGTAACTGTAGCATTGTGACGTCACAAGTTGGTAAACAAACTGTAGCGTCCAAAAACGGCGCAGCCGCACCGACCGATTGTAACAGCGGACACTTAATGCCACCCTGCTGTACCGTACGCAGAATAATGTCGAATAGTTAATAGATTTTTACTTTAACACATCCGTACCTACTTGCTCGACGGGATTTCCCTTAGGCAAAGAACTTCCATACATAACTTTCATCCCCCTATTTAACCCCCTTAGGGGATGAATTTTCAAAAGTCCTTCCTCAGTGTTCACTTTCGGTATAAAAGGAACTCTTGTGCAAAAGTTAATGCTTCTAGACACAGCGGTGAATGAATTTAAGATTTTTATGACGTAGATAATTTATAGTTTTATGATGTAAACATGTATAGTTTTATGACGTAGATAATTTATAGTTTTGGTTTGATTTATACCTACTATACAGGGTGTAAAGGTCATCGATGCGCAAACTGTTACCATGAATCCAGTTCCGGATTCCAGACCGACCAGCGCTGAAATTGATCGCCGGTTATAAAAAAAAATCAGCAGTTCCATACATTTCAACCAGGTAGTTTTGTATGAAACAGCAGATTTTTCTTTACACTGTTTATTTTTAATTTGAATGACTGTTGTATCTGCAACTGTGTATAACTATTTTAAAAAGACGAAGACGACACGGAGTTTCTGACTTTGGGAATCAATAAAATCATCAAAAAATCTTTCAAGACTGAAGTCGAAGCATTTCAAATCAGTACGTACTGTAATAAAAGTCAGATAATCCATTTACTTCTAATCTTGTTTTTTTTTCTGTGCTCTCTACAACAATACCCAAGAACAGAAATTAACAGGCTTGTTCGAAGACTGCAAACTACTAATGTCACTTTAATCGGTATCTCCAACAACGCAAACAAAACAACCTGAAAACTTACAAGACATGACAAAAAGAAAACTTCCTCGTACAATAAATAATCTCTTTTTTTTCTGTCTGTACTAGCCAACTTATCAGATGCACAGAAGAAAGCCGAATGCGTTAAACGGTAGTTAGTTAACCACAATTATTATTATTTAGTGCGTCGGCGAATAAAGGCAACGCCCACGCGGGCTAGCGCAGAAAGAGTTGTGTGGATGCGCCCTTATTGTTAGAATAGAAGGTTGGTACTGTGTTAGGACTCCATTAAATGATTATTTTTGTTCTATACTTAAGGAAAAACGGAACCATATGTTATAGATTGGTAGAAAATAGCTACTTGTATTGTGCCTAGCATACATTATGAAAACACGTCGTAAGTAGTAAATAATTTATTCGCATAAAACATGGTATGGGTACAATGGTGTTAATATAACTATAATGGCACAAACCTGTTTAGTAACAATGGACCAATACATTATTCTTATTCTAACTAAAATGATTTATTAACTTATTTTGGCTTTATTTGAATACAATAAATTTAAATTTCAATAGAATGTACGAAGAACATAACCAACCTGTAACTCCATCCTCCTTCGTCAACATCTTTCCAGATTTAATACATGTTGTGGTTGTCTAGCTGTTAGTAGAAAGACAGACTTAACAGCAACTCAGGAGCGAATCAGTCTAATTTAATGGCTAATCATTTAACCGGAATAAATACCAACATAATCATTTTTCATTGCACTTATATTTTTTTTCCTTTATTGGCCAGCCCTCAATTGTTTACACTGTAAGTAGTTGAAGTTATATCTAAGGTTAGTGGAACAATTTCTTACAGGTTAGCACCGCATCATAAACATAATAGGTGTGCCACAAGCACTAAACTATAAAATAAATTTAAAATAACTAAAATAATTAGCAAGTTTATATTAAAATCACGTGATGGGATATAAAACTAATTTAAACAGCATAAGCCCAAACAAAATCTAACTGCTGTAATCTGTCGAGGAGCTCTCTCGATTGTCTTCCGTCTCCATCATCAGATGATCTCCAGGTCTCTTTTTTGTTGAAGCATCATTAGAATTACATATATGTGCCAAGTTTTAAACAGAATCGGTTCACAAGTGAACATTCAGTAGGTGAAAAATCATTTTACCTCTATTTTTGTACCCTCAGGCACCCCTGAGGGTACAATTACGAGGGTACAATACGTTTTTCAATTTTAAATGGGATCAACTTCGAGGTAAAAAAATAATCATCAGAATCTGACGACTCTGTAAAAAGTTATGCGTGGTCATCCTCCTTTTTTTTCGTCGGTTAAAAAGTAAAATTTATTAATAAAAATAATAGGTAATAATTATTTTCCGTCGTATCCTCACTCACCTAACACCAACAGTAACGACGATGCTATCAGCGCCCGCGTCCCTGGAAATCATCCTATGTAGGTATTTATTAACAATTGTGCTGCTTTGATGCGCACGATACCAACTAATTACTACCGTGATTTATCTGTGTGACGTCATAAAGCCTTATATGTTTGTGTGTGTTCGTACGCGCAGGGTAACAATGGCCAATATGTTGTTCGAATTTTGAATGAGTATTGATGACTAGGCAGAAGTGGATAGGTTTTTGATAGGTTGAGTTACAGAAAAGTTTGATACTGTTTTCGAAGAACCGCGTAGCACTTTCTGAAAGTCGATAAAAAGGAGTGCTCGTAAAATAGAGCTTTAACACCAATTTTTTTTTATATAAACCGTGTTTTTTTTTAAAGCCTTATGTATTGAGCACACTTTTGCCTTTTTGCTTTGCAATACCTTATAATTGCTTAAAAAGAAAGCGTTATTTGGGTCAGACTACTTTAACTTTTAAGACGGTAACTACTAAACGTTTTTGCCATTTCACTTTTGTTGGCACTTGGTAACTACACTAAAACTCTTCAAAATAGATATTCTGAAAGCCTCAAATACATTTTCCTTCACTTTAAGCCCCATTCCACTTAAGTTCTATCGTCTGGCACGCGATATAACGCGGTAACTAGCACCAGCAGACGTTTTTACACGTTCGCGGTAAAACGCGGTAAGTGCACAGTTTCAGTAACACCTGCCGGGTTTAGAGTGCGCCTTGTAACGTGAAAAGTTAAATAAAGGTGAGGTTTTCGCGTTAAAAAGTAAGATTTTTTTACTATTCACTTGGATAAATGTAAACCAGTATCAATTACAACGAGTCTCTTGATTAAATTGGAAAGTCAAGGGGATCAATCGGTTTCCAAGAAACCAGTGTCTGGCAACTAGTCAGTAACAATATACTATTACTATCGGTATTTCCTTGTAAATCTAGTTTGATTGGCAATCTCTAATGAAATGATGATGAATGTGATCATCGTTCTTAGGATTTCGAGATGCAGTGACCCGTATTTCAGTAATAACACTTGAAATATGAAAACTGCAGTTAAGCTAATATCAGATTTTTCACTCGATTGAACGTAAATTTTCTTGTTTCATTTCCCGTTCACACGACACTGTCTACGAGTATACATAGGGATGAACCTTCATCTGCTCTTTTCATTTAAATTTTCGATCAGTCGGTTGGCGAGTAAAATGCCGAAATCCAACATCGTTGGATCGGTTCCCTAATAGTCTCTTTTTTTGTCACTTTTGTTTAATTTAGTGAAGTGAAGTCAAATCATTTATTTCAAATAGGCACATAAAGAACGTCCAAAAAGAGAAAATACAATAAAATAGAATTGATTCTAGCTGCCCCTTCCAAAAGGTAGTTTCGTATGGAGAAGAATGGGCAAGAAACTCCACCGTTACTCTTTTAATTTTTTTGTACAATATTTTGTATATTTTTATTACATAATGTGGAGACAATGCACCTAGAATAAAATTACCATTCCACAATAGGTAAACAAAACTAAATATAAATCAATGACAGGTAAATTCATTTTGTGATAGATACATGGTGCTCACATATTTACGAATATTGAAAAGTAGATAATCAGCCTATAGTGTTCCCACTGCTGGGACACAGGCCTCCTCTCTTTGAGAGGGAACGTGCTGTACTCTGCCACGCGGGCCCAGTGCGGGTTGGTAGATGTCACATGTCTTCGAATTTTTGGTTCTAGGACATGCCGGTTTCCTCACGATGTTTCTCTTCACCGTTTTGAGAGCACTGGTGATGAAATTATTTACACAAAGTAAAGCGCCTGCCTGGGTTCGAACCCACGACCTACAACTCGTAAGTCGGGGCCGATACCACTGGGCCACCGCTGCTCTGAAAAGTAGATGATTTTACTAAAATTTAAACAAGTAATAATTTAGTGTGTGAGTTAAAGTAGTAGTAGTGTGTTCAGATGTTTCACTTAGAGTGAAAGATGAACAAAAAGTGAAGCGTCTGATGTCTGCTTTATTACTGGTTACTATGGTTACGATGAACGTGCGGTTGGCTGTAGATAGCAATTTAAATATTTTGTGTACGCAAAAAATATTCCAATAAGTGGTATACAATTTGTCAAGTAAAATTTTCCCCGCGATCAATCTCGTGATAAGAAGCTGTGAAATTCTTTTATTCGGGTATCGGACAGCAGAAAGCTAATTCAGTAATCAATATGCAGATTCAACTGTTAAACAATAATAGCACTTCGGCAGGTACTTGTCATTTGATAAATGTCTGATAAACAATGGAAAGAAATTATGGAATTATGAAGGTTTTTGTTTCTTTTTACTTATTTCTTTGACATAATCTCATTATTTGACATTATATACCTCGGATTCTTATTTCAACTCCTTGTTTATGGCTTTTGTGGAAAGGATTTTGATTCCGATTTGTTACAGTAGTAATGGCAATCATGTCATTTGGTCTAAATAGGCTTTTATTTTTATATAGATTCTTCTATATTTTGTGAATGTGAGAACGTTGTAGACCTAACTTGTAGACTGTAGATTTGTGGACCTTTTTATATTTTGTTGAGTATCTATTACTTGTTGACAGGCCTACACTGTCCTCCCGTATGTATCAACACTGTAATTGGAAACATTGTAAAAGCCCCTTATTTTTAAAAGAGTAACCGTGGAGTTTCTTGCCGGCTCTTCTCCATAGGAAACAACTGATTGGAACCGTGCACCTAGCTTCTGACGTTTCATAAGTGCCCATGTTGGTTTATGTGAAATAAAATATTTTGATTTTGAAATGGTCTTAAAACAACATAAAGAATGGGGAAAGGGAAAGCGGAATTATGTCTTGCAGTAGGACGAAAAAGCTTTGCATCTTTTATTTCCATCGACATCCTGAGAAGGAGGTAGATAACCCACAGCCTGAAAGAATCCGTAGGAACTTGTCCGGTCTACGGCAAACAGAAAACGTGTAATATGTTTCGCGACTTGTACTGACCTGTATTTTCCTTTCATTTTAGTTGGGTCAATAAAATATAATAGTTAAAATTAAAAAAAAAACCGACACAAAAATGAGCTGATGACCTTGAAACGGCTAAACCGATTTTGATAAAACATGTTAAAGAACCACCGCTATAAAACCTGCTTTCAAATAAAAAAATCCCCATCCAAATCGGTTCACCCGTTTAAGAGCTACGGTGACATAGACAGACACACACACACACACATAGCAGTCAAACTTATAACACCCTTCTTTTTGCGTCGGGCGTTAAAAAATAAAATCCCATGAGACACCGACATTCGAATTGTGCACCACGTAGTGTTTTTTTATCTCGACGGAGAGATTTTTAAACTTTCATCTATCAATAACTCGTAGCTACACAACCATCGAGTCGTGACCTGCAAACATCCTTACTAACTTAACAATTCTTCTTCGTAGGATGAACCAGCATCATCAGGCGACAGCGGTGACGAGAGCGGCAGTGAACCGGAGTCGCCCAGTGAGAAGCTGCTTCAAGTCCACAAACAAGAGTGGACGTGCGATAATAATGAGCGAGAAAGCAAACAGAGGTATGACTTGACCTTCCACATCAGTCTTTACTTGTCCTAATACAGAGGCGAGAACTATTCCTTTAATTGTCTACAATCTTTGTTCCACAATATTCTATCAATGTGTAGCTAGAAACTAATTACACATCGATGTATGTGTAGCCACAATTAAGTACCCAATGTGTAATTTAGATTGATCCAAATTATGGAACACAGGTTGTAGAGAAACCGAGGGCCTAGACAAAGTAACATTCGATTAGCGATGACGTTAGTAGAACACCCAAAAAAAATATGGGGTTGACATAAGCTCTGGAAATGTCAAATGATCATAGGTCAACGAATAGAAATTAGCTGGACAATGTTAACATCATTCGATTCTATGAAACGAATCGACAGCGTCGAACGATTACTTCCGTAGAGATGCGTGGCCAAGTGGCACTTTTTGACAAGCGTTATCGCTAGTTATCGATACGAATGATGGAAACATTAGCGAAAGCGATATTGATTGTAGAAATTAAATTGCTCCGAAGCGAATGCCATTTGTCTAGGCCCTCAGATGAGTTTTCGATGCATAATTATTTTTAAAACTGACTGTACCTACTTAATCAAACACAAAGGTAATAAGCCTCGCTTTCTTACTGCTATTACCTGTTCCATAGCGTTCACTGAGCAGTTTTATAACATCACGCCTCGGCTGTATTTCCCAAAGGGTTACGCAGAAACGTATATTTCGCTAGTTTACGTTTTTTCTTTTGATTTTATATATTGAACTAGCTTCTGCCTGCGACTTCATCCGCGTGAAATTTCATGAATTTCATGGTCCCCAACCCATCCCGTCGCATCGCATCGCCTGTCCGCGCTATTACTTCGTCTCTGCTTAGCGTCCTTTCTGACTTTTTTCCTTTTTGCTCGTCTCCTTAGGGTCCTAGCGTGCTGCTAAATAGCCTTATAGCCTTCCTCAAGAATTGGGCTAACATTTTTTTTTTTAATCTGACTGGTAGGTTTTGAGATTAGCGGGTTCAAACAAACATAATCTTATCTTTATTATTAGTATAGATATAGATAGATATTGTTTATTGGGAAATTATATGTGCGGCAACAAAAGTTTTCTTTAGCACCTGCAACCTAGCGTCTTTTTTTATATGTAGGCAACGAGTTAATAGAACAGCTTCAAGTATATTAATTCATCATCTTTACTATTCCAACAGAATATCAAAAAACCAGCGTCAATTTACGAGCGTAAATTAATAAGACTCCGAGCTACCGATAAATATATTTACTTCTGAATTGATAACTCAAGTGACTAATGTTGTAAGTGAGCTACTAAGCGAGCTCGGGACTTAGGGCACCCCGACTCGGACAGGTTAGGTTAGAAGGGAATGGCGGGGTCTAAAAGACCCCGCCATCCCCTTCGTGGTTATTTTTTTTAAACCACCCAGAAGTAGGAGCCCCGCAGAACGGGGCTCCGGCGACTACGCTTGTCATTATTCATAATGCGCGGGCATTATGAATAATGCCCCTATTTATTACTTGGTCCATAACGTTGCTTAAGAATTATCACCATGCTGCGTCATATTAACAGTAGCTCGTTTTACAATATATATTCGCTTGAAAACCATTTATTAGACGCTAAAAGTTTGTCGCTTACCTATTAATTATTTAGACAACTAAATATAATATATTTGAAGACGAGAATGACATTTTAAAGAAGCTGCCTTAATTAGCACCCTTGTTTATTGCCGTTAAGGCCTATATGGGTTGTAGGGGTGCCAGTCTATTGCCATAATGCAGGTTTCCTCATGTTTACCCAAACATTCGTCTCGACTATAGTTAAATATAGAGTTCAACATAAACATAAACTCACGCCTTCGTCCCATGGGGCTAGGCAGAAACTACAGAACGCCACCTGCTACGATCCTTACATACTCATTTTGCGTCTTTTACGTTCATACATCTGGTCATACACGCACGCCGGTTGCGAGTACTACGCACCTAACCTTTCTGAATAACATCACCAATAAGGTCACTATATGTCCTCCTAGGGTGACCCCTCCCGGCGTGTCCACTCACATCTGCCTTTGTGTTAGTCGCTTTCCATTCATCCTCTCAACAAGACCAAACCATCTAAGCATAGTCTTAAATCTCTTATTGAGTTCAATATTACTATTAATCAAAATTCAAATCAACGATATAGATTAACTTCTGCTTAACCCTGCGGGTATTACAGGCGTGATGTTATTATGTGTTATTTGCGTTAATATAATAAAACTTCACTGAGTTTTTGAAGCATCTATCCACTGCCGTAAACAAAAACAGGACAAAATAAGATTTCTCACAACCCTTAGCTAAACCACAAAAACATTTCATATTTCTCACAACCCTTTGCTATACCACAAAAACATCTCATATTTTCAGAGAATGCCACAACGAACCACATGCCTCAACATCCTCAACTGCTCAAGAAGCAGACAGCAGCAAGCCAAGCCCTTCCCTGCCCAAACTCTTGCCCAAGCTCGAGATGCCCGGAGGAGCCATGCTGTACCACTCAGGAGTTCTCGCTGGGCTGGACGGCATCGGCAGTAACCTTGGACTGGGGAACCTGGCTATGGGATATCCTCATGGTTTTATATTGGGTCTTGCTAATCAGGGTCAGGAAGGAGGTGAGTAATAGCTACTGCTTATAGAATAATGATTACTTTAGAATTTACATTTTGACGGTCATTGTGAATGCCTGGAAAATGGAATTTCTCAAAAATATTACATGTCGTGTCTTTTAGTTTTTGGGTCTTGGAAATAGATACATAAATACTTATACATAAAAAAAGTTTTAATTCATAATCAACTTAATAAAGAAACAAAAAAAGATTGTTAGCAACAGCGAGGTCATTTCGTAACACACTAATAGTAGCAGCGGCTTTCATTTTGACAATTCAACAACATTCATTGCGTTATTTACTTTGTTGAGCAGACAAATTTTTCGAACATATGAAGCCATGGATTAGCAATATCCTTCAAAATGATTCAGATTGTGATAGATAGTGTGTTACGTAATTAGAATGCTGGTTTGTTCCATAATTCTGTCACATTATGCAACAATTGACATGGGAACAGTCCAACAGATACAGCCCAATTCAAACTTTATGGCGCCTGTGAAGTGCGCTACTCGCTGCGCAGTGCCTCACCCCTCATCCCCGCTGACACGTGAATTTGTTACTGCGCAGCGACTTGCCTCATGTTCCGAGCCGCCATGAAGTTTGAATCGAACTGTACTTTGCACTTTCGATCCACACCCGCTGCACAATTGACGTGAATCCTATCAGAAGTATACAGCTTAGTACGATACCTCATTTAACAGGGACACTGGTAGTAATTTCTAATTCGAATTTGGAGTGAAAATACAACAATGATTAAATGAGGACTTTCACTGTCCTTAGCATCATCATCAAACCAGCCCCAGTTCATCACTATACCGCTATCAATGGCCATGGCGGCAGCAGCTGGCGGGCCATCATCCACTGTCACCAACGGCTGCGGAGCCAGCGCCTCTAGCGACGACAGCAGTGAACTACAAGACTTGAGCACCGGCAGAAAGTGACGCGGGAGGAACGGTAAGGATTACATGGGATAGTTACTGACAATCCCGTGCTGTGTAAGATTAAGTTCCAAAAGGATTTATCTATCAAGTAAACATTTACAAAGCCAGGACCAAATTAGGTAGAATAAAATTAAAGACATATTTAAAAACACTTTCATGGATACTATAGAAACAAGGAGCAGTGGTGGACCAGAGGTAACGGCCCCGACTTACGAGATGTAGGTCGTAAGTTCGAACCCAGACAAGCGCTTTACTTTTTGTAAATAATTTCATCACCGGTGCTCTCAAAACGGTGAAAGAAAACATTGTGAGGAAACCGGCATGTCCTAGAACCAAAAATTGGAAGACATGTGACATCTACCAACACGCACTGGGCCCGCGTGGTAGATTACAGCCCATTCCCTCTCACAGAGAGGAGGCCTGAGTCCCAGCAGTGGAAACATTATAAGCTGATTATGATGGATAGAATACTTCTAACAAACCGACAAAATCTTTGTTCATTGATCGGTTCCAACAAATCTACAATATTTTTTGATTATTACAATCTATTTACTTCTTATGTTTACAATATCCATACCGATGTGATTGAGTGTCATTTGGTTTTGTTAAATAATAACTCCAGCATTACTTTTACACAAAAATCTTACGAAACAAACTGTACGAATCTTTTAAAACATATTTTTCTTTTGTTTCAGAATCACCCGCAAATGCCGGAGATCGTTATGTATCAATATAATCTTATGATAAAAAAACAGTTAAAAAATTATGTACCAAAGTTAATATTTGGACTTCTAGTAATAACACGGTATTTAGATTTGTTTGTAGGTAGGTTCAAAAATATATCACATTGTATTTTATACATGTCATTAATATTGTTCCATCGTAAGGTCTTGTTCAGATTGTAAGCGAGTATCATTTCGTTCAGAATTTGTGAAACCAGTTCCATACTTTTTTCATTGTAAATTATTATGCTTTATGTGATCAGCATATTCCAAAACTTACGTCTTGATTACGTACTATTGTTTAAAAACAATGTTTTAAAAAATATGAATAATTATTTTGCGCAAAGAGGTACATAATGGTAATCAACCGAATTCGTAACATAACAGCATCAAATTGGTCCAGTCACCTGGATATTGGTTTGTGTTTATTTCATTTGGTAAAAAATTAGTTATGAAATAACACATAAAAGGCATAGCCAAGAAAACTTTTCATTTAAATATGAAAAACCCGACTGAATTCGCGACACGAACTTTACGGAACAATTTTGTAAGTGCCTCACCTTTATTTACGACGTTATTTTTCGTTCCTACTATCTTATTTAGTTCACGAGTTCTGCAAAACAAGTTTACTTAACTTGATGAGGTTCCTGTCATATGGAATAGCACTGTTTACTCTATATTTCGACACTCGCTTGCCTTTTAACTTGGTTTTATTTTAAAATAAAATGGTGATGGTTTAAAACTATGTATTAGCCTTGCAGTGCATGTCCTTGCCAATCAAGAGTCACTTACAATTTTTTTATTAAATATGTATAAATAGTGACCATGAGTAAAAATTGTATCGTATTAAAATCAAAAACCTTAATTTATTGTATTTAAGTATGTAGATATTAATATTGTTTGTATAAAAAATAACAAAACACTTGCGTATTTTTGTACCAAACATTAATACTTCTTATTAATCTGATAACTCGAGGTTTTAGAGAAACATTGATACACTCGTTTAAACCGCATTTTAAATATAATGTGAATTCTACCTTATTTTAGTTTTATTTTCATTTTGTTTAATTTTTAGTTTTAATTAAATTTAAACGGAAGCGGGTCGATTTATTTTAGTTAACTGATATGTACTCGTATTTCAGGAGGAAAAGCAAGGAAATCCTGCGAGCTTACTTAGATATAATTATTGTGTAACGCAATAATAAAACATTTTGCTTTTTTATTTCATTGGTTTTACCTCATCAGTAGATTGTAGGTATTATTATGATGTATAAAATGCTTAACTAGTTATGTCAAATATAAATGCTATAATCTCGAAAATTTTATATCAAAATATTAGTTAGGTATAATTCACCCGTTCCCGCTACCTCTTAAGCGCCCGCCGTCGGTGGGACCGCGGCCCTATCGTCGTCACTATCATTGAAGCATTTATTATTCTTTTGTTTATTTTACAGTATTTTAGTTATCCCGAAAATTTGATCACAGGCAAACTTAATTTTCACTATTTTTGTGTTTTGTTTTTCCTAAGGAAATGCAAGAATACTCGTGCAAGACATAGAGAGACTGGCAAAAAAATCCTAGAACAATAAGTATTATAGGTACACGATTACAGTATTCAAGCTAGTCAAGTTCAATGAAACATCAAACTTGCACTTATTTTCGTGCGTAGTCTCGCCAGATGTGAATAACCTTTTTATTTTTTATTCTACCTGCGTAAGCTAGTAGGTATCATTAAATATTTGTTGTATTTAACTAAGGTAGATATATCACTGTAGTACTTATGTATCGTCCATTTCGAGTTTTTCTGTGTTAAGCCTGTGGTCTAAAACTTCTTTGCATAGATCAAGTCAACAACAATGGTGTAACTTATTTTTTTTTCTTATTGTAATAAATGTTCCTTTCGTTTCGAATTTTTGTAATAAAAGTAATTAAAAATTAATGTTTATTTTTGTTATCACCTTATATAATCCACACTAAGAGCTTCTACAGTATATATACCCAAAATCTTCTAGTCTTGGATATCTATTCTAGATTAGTGTTACTGCTAATGTGCGTAAATTCGTTAGAGTGCAGATTAACTTGTTAATCTGCAGATTATCTGGTTGAGCCCGTTACAAGTGGAAAAAATTGATTCAGTTCTCACATTAACTAGATAATCTGCAGACTTAGGACCAAGCATACGGTTAAGTTAATAAAACAGGTCCTTTGGTTGAATAAAACATTCGAATTCATTGTAATCATTTATTTAATTTGTTAAACGCATCAACAAATACAAGAGCGAGCGAAGCGAGCTCGAGACTTAGGGCACCCCGACTCGGACAGGTTAGGTTAGAAGGGGATGGCGGGGTCTCAAAGACACCAGGTAATTTTTTTTAAACCACTCAGAAGTAGGAGCCCCGCTTTGTGGGGCTCCGTCGACTACGCTTGTCATTATTCATAATGGGTGGGCATTATGAAAACGTGGGGCTCCGTCGACTACGCTTGTCATTATTCATAATGGGTGGGCATTATGAAAACGAAACAAAAGTGTTCCGCGATTTAACGGTGTAGTATCCGTAAATATGCAGATTAACTGGATAAAGTGCACATATGTGCTACTTTATGTAAAATTTCACACTATAACGGATCGTACCCGATAATTTGCAAATTACCTAGTTAATGCGCATATTAACGTATTCCGTATTCTAACGGTAACATATTATACAAAAGTATAGCTTAACCTCAATCCATGGTGGATTGGTGCTCAACCAATCTACGATGGTCGATTCGAATCCACACTTACCTACTTAAGGTAAGTGTGGATTCGAATCACGTATTAAGCTAACTTATAACCATACCCAATATAGGTAGCAATATTCTAATCTACCTCGTATCTTAAAATCAGCATAATATGTGATGTAAGTGATACATTGCTGACCAGATATCAGAGAACATGATAAAATCTATTGCTTTCCTAATTTGACAAATCAACTTATTCGAGAAGTTAATTTACACATACAAGAAAATATCAATTCATACAGTAACATTTTAAATGATAACGTTAGCATTGTCCGCCATGACACCGATCGAAAAGTTTACAATACAATGTATAATTGAAACACAATTAACTCTGGATCCACAAAAAAAGATTAGTCATAGCCAATCCACCATTACAGATAAAAAATCCGAACATAAAATATAATAGCGAATCGACTCGCAAAAACTCTGTGAAACCAGTTTTAAAAGACCGAGTGATACAGTACTGGAAATTCGAAATTCCTTGAAAATGACAACACCGATTGGAACTCAGGGTTCAAGTAATATTGGTGCAGATATTTGGCGTAGTTATATAGCATCAACAATTATTATTCGATATTTAATAACATATCGAGTGAATGCTGATTGGCTGTCTGCCAACCAATCAGCTCGTCCGATTTGTAATGAATATGCTGTTCGATACTATGAAATAGTGGAGACGCGAAAAAGTACAAACGCCTATTATATTATGTATTTTATTGTTGGCAACCCGTTCTTGAAATGACAGTCGCACGGTAGAAATTGGTTTATTCATTAAATATTTCTAGGCATTTGTTAATAATGTTGTGACTTAATCATTTTATTGGCAAACTTGTACTGATATTAACTAGTTTTTGTCTGCAGTGTTAGATTTATAAAATTGTTAAAATGTTCATTGTTTTAACAATGGACTATTGGTAGGTAGAGTACGTCCGTCGAGAGAATGCGTTCTTGACACCTGTCAGTTTCATACAAACGAATACGTGTTTTTCGAATGTGATCTTTATTAGATACTATAGTTATTGTCACACTGAAGGTGTCAGGAACGCATACTCTCGACGGCCGGATTGTATTAATGATATTTGCTAATACTCATAGGTACATATATTTAAGTGTACGTTCTTAAATCCAAAATACAAAATTCTTTATTTCATCCAATAATTTTAAAAAAAACGAAAAACCTATTTTTTTTTAAATTAAAAACGTCTTTCGGAGGTGCACATTTAATGAGCTCTGTAGGCACTGCTTTGATTATGTAGGTACCTCTCTTATTAACATTAAAGTAGTTTCAGAACACGCTACAAACAAACCCACACCCGATTATTTTATAAATTTGATGCAAATTCAGGCATATCTATACCTCGATCTAAAACTTAACTAATATAAGATCGCGTCTCCTCACCATTTCTGTGCGCATTTGACAAGCTCCCAACATGGCAGGCATTACATATTCAAGTGTAGACCATGGCGAGCCACTGCGCACATGTATGCACTTGTTAATCACTCCACGACCAATGAACTGGCCTGTTTACTTAGCCAAGTATTACAGTGTTACTTTGTCACTAATTGTAGAAGGAAATTACAGATTTAAGTTGCAGGTAAATCAGCTTGATGTGATTCGTATGAGAAGACAGCGCTCTATTTCAATATTGTGTTAGTTACTAAGAAGAGTGACAATGTGAAAAATGACAATATCGTTTAATGGAAACAGAATGATAATCCTAACAGACTATATTATATATAATATAGTAGGTATTATAAATGCGAAAGTAAGTTTGTTTGTTACGCTTTCACGCCAAAACGGCTAAACAGATTTGGATGAAATTTGGTACACAGATAGACCATGACCTGGGTAAGGACATATGCTACTTTTCATTCCGGATCGCAGACGAAGTCGCGGGGAACAGCTAGTTATCTATAATGATGCAACCAGTCGAAAGAAGAGTCAAACCCAGAAAAGGAAAGGTTTCAATTGTGCAATTTAAGAAAAGGAAATTAAAAAAATTCGACGCTGTGCTTGAAAGATGTTATCTAAATCGACAATTCAGTTGTGTCACTAAAATAGTTAAGGGGATGCGCTAAGATGGGCCGCGAAAAGTTTTTTTGAAATTTGCAGGTCAGTGTCAGGTTGTATGTTGATTAAAATATGATTCGCGACCGTAACAAATATGGCTTTACATAATTACAATCATTACAAACAGAATCTCTTGGTTTCTTTAGTTAGAATTGGCCTCAAATGACATTATTTCATGAAATAGGCATTCATTAGGGTAATATGAACTTAGAGAGTTGTATTGATGGTTTTTATGCTTTTAATTCAAAATATTTGATACGGCCGCGAATCATATTTAGATCAACATACAACCTGATGCTGACCTGCAAATTGCAAAAAGCGTAAGGAAATTTGAATTTCGCAGACTACCCTGATGCTTTCGCTTTAAAAGTTCAAGATTTAGTTTTCAGTAGCATAAAGTTTAAAAAAGAAAGTAACTAAACAAACTTAATTAGTTTCGTTCTCACTAATTTCCATACAATTCTTAACCCCAACTAAAATACGGACACTTTTTCCTTTCCTTTAGTAAATTATGCTACTAACAGACAAAATAAATTGAAAATACACAAAGAATAGCAAATAAACGTCGTCTCAGCTAAGCACTAATTGTATACGTCGAACAGGCACTATTGTCATTAGTAACTTCGACGTTAGAGTTTAGTGTCGGTATTTTTAAATGGACAAACGGTTCGAGAGAAAAATGTACAGAGAAACATCGCTTCCACATTCCACAGAGAAACGCCAATAAAAAGTATTTCAGCTGCCAGAACACTTACATATTCGGGTAGAAAAGGTATTAAAAAAAGTTGAAATATTCGCTTTGGGGTGAAATCACCCATAGGAAAAACCAATGGACTGGTATAGCAACACATAAAACAGTGTAAAAAAAATCTACTGTAGCGGCAGATATTTTCCACCAACTGATAGTATGGGAGCAATAAAACCCGTGTAGAAGAATTCTAAAAATGGTTGAAGATGACATTTTTAGCTGAAATTTAAATACAGTGTACGGAAGCATCACAGCCGTGTCGCAAGTGGGGCAATCTCTCTACGACACATGTTCTTCGAATTGGATGCTATTTTTATTACTAACGTCCTTTACTACAGTTTCCTATATCGTACACATGTTTCATGAAGTTCTTGGAAAATCAAGTTAGCTTGGCTATCGTAAAATGCAAGCAACACTACCAATTTCTGGAAACAAGAGCAAAGTTCTCAATAGTAAATCAGCTTGCTTTAAACGATTAACAGAAACAAGGATTTCTTTATTACTTTTAGCGCTCAACACATTTAGTGCCAATTTCATTACGTAATCAGCCCATTAAAACTGCTTTCAAGGGCTGTTAGTGTCAATCCACAAGAATACACTGTCAGCTCTTGAACGCTGTTTAGATGTGCTGATAGCGTTCAGTTTAATTGGTGAAATCCGCCCTTAGGGATTTTGTGGTGCAAGCGGGCGTTAGAGTTGAAAACAGATTGATTTGAATAGGGCTTTACAGACCGCAGGTACTGTTTCTTAAGCCCTATTCAAATTAATCTGTAACGAAAACCGATTGATTGGATCTACCTCCTATTTGCTAACGACAAACTGATAAATACTGAATGCAGCTGAATTCACATACAGTGTAAGTAAGTAAGTAAGTCACATCTACATAAGAAAATAATACTTTCAGCCTCTAAGCTACAAACTCATTCTATTATCAACAAAACCGGGATTTCAGCTTCTCCCATCCACATTCTACTGAAATATAACATGTAACCAATCTGGCTAGCCATCAACTTACGAGTATTCCGATGTAAACTCGTGTAAGTATCGTATTGCTAATGTATTACTGGCAACAGTCCGTTCCTCACACGGCTATCTGCTATCTACGGACCGTCACTCTAGTTTGCAAACCTAATTCCTGTATGTTATACATATAAATAAGTGTTACGACGGTCGGTAAATTGTAATGGGGACTTATTGGAAAAGTGGCCTTTTCTTTTGTGGGTCTATTTCGAATCATAATTTAGTATGAGCCTGTAATTGCTTCGGTGCAAGACAAAGAACAAAGTAATGAGCAATGATCTCGGTTGCTAACTGTAAGTTCCACCATTGAAGTCGAAGTGACGGAGATTATCGCTTTCTCATGCTTTTAAAAATTCGGTAAAAAAAGTCGGTAAATTGTAAAGGGGTGTAATTGGAAAAGTGGCCTTTTCTATTGTGGGTTCTATTTTTAATTTAACATGTTTTAATCATAAGGTGGTATGAGCCTATAATTGCTAAGCACAATACATTATACTTTAGTCCAGCGTGCAGCGGGACAATTGCTAAGCACAATACATTATACTTTAGTCCAGCGTGCAGCGGGACAATTGCTAAGCACAATACATTATACTTTAGTCCAGCGTGCAGCGGGACAATTGCTAAGCACAATACATTATACTTTAGTCCAGCGTGCAGCGGGACAATTGCGTAACGCACTCACAATCTCATTGCTATTAATTTTGATAATTCAACATTATTCATTGCGTTATTTCTGTTGTTGAGCAGACGAATTATTCAAACATAGAATGCAATGGATTACGAACATTCTTCAAAATCCTTCGGATTGTGATAGAAAGTGTTTTACGTAATTGGGAAGCAGGTTTTCTCGGGATGGTTTCCTTCGCTTAAGCCCAAGTGCCTGTTTAGTGAGACTTTTTTTCTTACGAATTTTTCAGTTTTATATGCATATATAATACGGTAAGAAGCTCTCGACCTTTCAAAGTGTGATAGTATTTTTTTCCCCAATACGATAATTTCAGCTCCTTTTGGAAACATGGCTTACAAGCACAAACAAACCAAACTTATGCATATTCAGCTCAGTTGAAACCAATCACATCTCGACTTCAGAGCAACTACAACGTCCGAACTTGTGTACAGAACAGTGGATTGGAATCGTAAAGTTATGACAAGTTGCTAGTCCGACGGTTACAAACATAATTACACGTTGCCCTGCGCTTTGCAAGTTTAGCTTCTAAACAGAAGGCAAGACATTTTAACAGCTTAGCTTGAGTTTGGTGATGTGTTGAGAATGTAATCCTGTCTTATGCCTTCATGAGTGTCCAAAGTATCCTTACAGAAAATGTCCGTAAACCTGCACTTCCGAGGACCTAAAAAGCCACCAATGCCTCCATTGGCGTGGCCATCTACTTGGCCCAACTCATTTAATACAATATGTAGGTACATTTACCATCGACTCGAAAAGAAGAAGCCTTCATGAAGGTAAAACTTTGTTCGTTTGTCGCAGTTAATCGGAGCTAGCTAGGCGGACAATTGGAAAACATCCTTCATATCTCTCAGTAAATGCTCTAATATTAATATTGTTATAGCTAATGTTTGTTGTTGTTTTTTCTATTTGTTATGGGTTAATGTCAGAAATATTCCTCGCAACCGGCGTGCCTGTACAAACGAGGCAAAAGTAGTTTCAGCCTACCCCCATGGGGGGAAGGCGTGAGTTTATGTATGTGTATATTTTTACTATAATAGATATTTGCACACCTATTAAGGTAGGGTATGGTTTAAAGAACTTTTGTAGTAATTATGTATCACCTCATGAACCTACACATATTCAAGCAAATAAATGATTTGATAAATCAAATCATTTATATTATTTTTTATTTCATATTTATTATATTTTTTTATTTATTTATTTATTTATTTATAGATATGTTAAATCATATCTATAAATTTTCAGAAAATTTCCGGACATAATCATGAATCTATCAGTTTCACGTTCGTAAAGTTATATACACTCGAGAGCAATGAATCCGGGTCACTTAAAGAATGTTAAAAATCTCGGAAACTAAAAATGATAGGTTAATGCAATAAATTGTATTTAATAGACAATGTAATACTCCTTAAATGAAAGTAAAAAAAATATGAGTCACCGTACATTTTATTAACACAAAATTACATAAAGAAAAAAACTGCTGATCTCTCCTTAAAACAAAAATAGGAAACATGAAATTTTTGAACTTTATTACGATTTTCTTGAATTTTAATACTTCGTATTGCCTCCTCGTGCTTCCATTACTGCGTTTACGCGGTTTGGCATGCTGTACACCAAGTTCCTTATACGATTTTGGGGAATATTCTCCCATTCCTCTGTGAGAGCAATTTTGAGCTCACGAAGCGTGATTGGGGGAGGGTTTCGTTGTTTTACGCATCTGCCTAGCTCGTCCCAAGCATGCTCGATCGGGTTGATATCCGGGCTGCGCGCTGGCCACTCCATACGAGTAATGTTCATCTCTTGAAGGTAGTCATTCACAATCCTACCTGTATGAGGTCGGGCATTGTCATGCATAAATATAGCATCCTCACCTAAATTGACCATAAATGGACCAACGTGATCATTGAGGATTTCTTCCACATATCTTACGCTAGTTAAAGAGCCGTTTTCTATGATCACCAGCTCTGTGCGACTTTCAGAAGAAATTCCGGCCCACACAAGTACAGACCCACCACCGTAGGCTACTTTTTCTTCGATGCATGCTTGCTTGAATCTTTCCCCTGGTCTTCGATACACTCTGTGTCTTCCATCGTGCTTGTAGAGCATAAATTTTGATTCGTCGGAGAACATAACTTTTGACCAATCTTCAATACTCCAATTTACGTGGCTCTGGGCATATCTTAGTCTTGAAATACGATGCCCACGCTCCAGTTTAGGGCCGTTTGCAGGTCTAAGGGGTTTTAAGTTAGATTCAGCAAGCCGACGTCTTACTGTCCATGCACTTGGGTTACTTCCTCCGAGGCGTCGAAACTGATTTGTGAGTTCAGTTCCTGTGAGAAAGCGATTTCGAAGCATGGTGTTCACCAAGTATCGGTCTTCTCGTGCTTTGGTACACCTGGTACTGCCCGTTCCTGGTCTGCGTAGGTTAGAACCAGTTTCTTCGTAACGTCGGAGAACTCTTTGTACTGTTGACAGCGACACACCGACAGTCCTGGCTGTATCGCGCTGACTCCGGCCGGTTTCCAGCATTGTAAGTATTCTGGTGCATTCTTCAGGCGTAAGCGACATAATTTCAGCTTGAATAATGAATATAGAGCACTATCAACATGGTTTATGTACCCACATAAATGACAGATTACAAACAAAAGCAAAACCAAATGCTGTAATTTCGTAGTTCCATCTTCGAAAGTGGCCCTTTTTCAAATTTGATTTTTTTATGATATAACTTTACAATAACTAAGAAGTT
Organism: Griposia aprilina; assembly: GCA_916610205.1. Classification (NCBI taxonomy): domain Eukaryota; kingdom Metazoa; phylum Arthropoda; class Insecta; order Lepidoptera; family Noctuidae; genus Griposia; species Griposia aprilina. The sequence goes on from OU744296.1 coordinate 21,228,016, forward strand.
TTAATACCTTCATTTAAGGAGTATTACATTGTCTATTAAATACAATTTATTGCATTAACCTAGCATTTTTAGTTTCCGAGATTTTTAGGATTCTTTAAGTGACCCGGATTCATTGCTCTCGAGTGTATTAGAGTTATAAATATAGAAAACTAGTAGGTAATTATTATAAACAAAGAACTAACAACATTCCCAGCACATTGTCAAGACATCTACCGCAAGGATATCAGCTTCAAGACAGCAAGGTTTGTTGAAATTAAAATATTTTTCCTGTACGCAGCCATCTTGAATAGTTCCTACAAGTCTTTGTTTACGGAAAATTATTATAAACCTAAGCGACCCATATGTCGATTTTTTTCTGTTCTTTAATATTTAAAACCATGAAATCTATGCAATTACCTAAGTGAGTTGGTCAGTTTTGCATCTTACCTTACGTTAGAGCCATTACGGCTGCTGTTTTAGTTTTAATTTTGTTAGTTACACACATACATAAACTCACGCCTTCCTCCCAAGAGGTAGGCAGAAACTACAGAACGCCACCTCCTACGATCCTTACATCCGATCCTTTTGCCTCGTTTACGTTATTTTGTTAGTTCGTGCAAGTATAAGTCACCATCTTAGAAATCGTGGATGGCGAATAATTTTGTCCCTAAGGTAAAATAATATTTTTCAAAGATAGATAATATTTTTCATTATCATTCTAACAATCTGTGCACTTCTTAAGATTATTTAAATAATGCCTGAGCGAGTGAACACCATTATCAAAATCACCACTCATAGAATTGGTTTTGGTAGATTTTTTTTCAATCATCCTAGCAGTCTGAAATTTTCATTTTCCATGAGCTCACACAATTAGGTAGGTACATAAGTATCTGCGGATTCTCATAATTATATAAACAACATACAACCATCAGATATATGACAGGCTTCACTAAAGTAAATAACTATATTTACAGCCGAACTTGATAGTACGGTGGCCGTAAGCGTAATATCCTATTTTTTACGATTTTGTTTGTCACACAATTACGCTGGACCTTTCAGAAGTAGGCGAAATTTTTTCGAGGGTATTTAAAAAAAAAACTGCTATTTCCTACAATACCTACGCGGTTAAAATTAATGAAACAGCAGTTTTTTTTTTTAAGTACCGACGAAAAATTTCAGCGCTGGGATGTCCAGAATCATGTACTGAATCCATGGTAACAGGTTGTGCGTCGATGTACAACCTTACTTACATAAAATATACATATTTTATGTAACTTACTTACATAAAATATACACATTTTATTTGTACTTACATAAAATATACTTATTTTACTTGTACTTACATAAAATATACATATTTTATGTAAGACAAAATATACATATTTTATGTAAGTAAGTAAATTGTAAGGAAAAAAACAGGCAGGTTTATATAGGCTAACAATACACCCCTTGCTTTGCCTCGCTGTATTTCTAAAATCCTATTTATTTGTATCTTCTATCACATCTAGTTTCCAGTAGTGTTAATATCAAATTATCAACTGAGATAAGAAACAGCAGATTTTCTGTTCGGATACTTGATCAGGAAAACCTGGTGGACTGCCCACCACAGACGATACCTGTCTTTCGTATCTATATCGTGGATTATCAACAGCAACTTATCATTTCACCTACTACATATTTTATCTTTTACTAGCTTTACCCGGCCTGGCTTCGCACAGGGAGCACTAAGTATCTAACACCTACCCTACCTACCCTACCTACCCTACCTACCATACCTACCCTACCTACCCTACCTACCCTACCTACCCTGCCTACCATACCTACCCTACCTACCCTACCTACCCTACTTACCCTACCAACCTACCTACAAACCTTGTCCTGACAAAAGAATTATCCAATTTAGTGCAGTCGTTCTGAAGTTATGCACGTACATACATTTCGGCTATTCATTTTTATTTATATAGATAGATAAAAATCGGGAAAAGATTTTCCTCAACCGGAAACCGCCCAAAAAACCACATTGAAGGACTTCCTGCATAAGTAGCTACATACCTGCACATAACTTAAGGAAAATTTTCCTCTTAACAACGGACAAAAAACTCATTAAATTAAAGATTCAATGTTGCCAACGCATGAATATTTTGCTAATGCTCATTATTCTAATAAATGTAACCCGTAATTGGGAACCGCACGTCATTTTTGGTTAGGGTGACCATAATAAAAAACAAACGACTGTTGTATTTGCATTGTCTAAAGAGTAAATAGATTTTCATGCAAATCTAATGATGAATGAAAATCTGTTGGTTCTTAAAGTGTCAGCCATTTATAATTTTGATTGGCAAATTAACATCTTTAGAACGTTAATCTTTTCAGAAATGAATATTTATATTGCCCGCATTCGTCAAAGTTCCTAATGAAGTTGAAGAAGGATAACTAGTAATTTTGCAACTGGTAAAATTCAGCAATGTCTTACGCAATCATAATCATCAGAAAAATTATCTACATAACATAACATAACATCACGCCTGTATTCCCCGAAAGGTTAGGCAGAGGTGTACCTATAGCACACCCACATTTCGCCAGTTATGTTTAAGTCCCATGTAATAGGGGGCGAGCCTATTGCCATCAACCGGGCACAAATCCAGACTCCGGGCTGCTACCGAGAAATTCCAGATGGAAAAACCCGATAACACTTTGCCCGACCCGGGAATCGAACCCAGGACCTCATGCTCAACAGTAGCGCTTGCCACCACTAGACCAACGAGGCAGTCAAAAAAAAAAAAACTATGAAATAGTAAAACTTCTGTCTATATCAAAACAGACGAAAACAAGTAAAAATATTGCGGTATTTTTATCAGAAGAATAGGAATACGAATTCTTCTTCATCGAAAGTCAAAGTCGTGAATGAAAGTAATTATTAATTCAGCAAAGCTATAAAAATAATGATTTATGAGATAATCTTTTTCACAAAACAGCAAAATCACGAAATCTTCAAAAACAATGGTCACATCAATAACCAATCGCTATGTACAAGCACGCGCCCGCCTAAATCGTCCGTCCGGTCTCAATATGGCGGCCCATCGGCGTTCAACTCACGCGCAGCACCGCGCACCGCCTGAAGGACGGTTTTCACGTGGAAATGTCATTGTTTGTACATTTGTATGTGTGAGTGAACGTTCTTTGTGGATGTGTGTGTGAGAAGAACAAAGAATATACCTATGTAGGTGTTGGGTGTGGTTAAAGTTTAGTAACGTGCTGCCTCGCTAGAAATAATGAACGACTATTTGGGGGTTTAGAGGGTTTTCTGAACCCTCAACAACATTTTTTTTATGACCGAGACGTCTAATTTTTTTCTTAAAAAATAACGGACGAACGGCCATTCATTTACGAGAATAAGCAGTAAAATGCCTGAACGGACAGTTACATATGGCCGATTAACAAATCGGAATTAGTCGGTAAGAAATCTAAGTAGTGCTCGCCGGCCGCTAGCGTGGCACCGCTCGCTACGCTCGCTCGGCTTGCGCGCGGTTGGTCGCATTTCTATCCTAACCTAACCCATTAAGTTAGGTTTTTGTAAAGAAAAGGAAAAGTTCGTTCATATTTTATATACTTTAAGACTAAGAGCTCGTGGGACACCCAAATATCGAGCTTTTTTGTATACCCAGCCTTTATCAAATGGGTCAAAACTGTTTTGTGGTGAACCCCTAACTTTTCAGCTATATCGTAACTACTAGTATACCGAACATGCTCCACTATTTCAAAAAATGGCATCGGCCATATCCGTAACAAGGCGACCAGAGCGAGCTGCATCTTTGACATCAAAATTCCCGGACTGAAAACGGTTGAACCAACTTTGTGCTACTCTTACTGACACTGCGTTAAGTCCATAAACTTCACATATTTTTTTTCTTTAAATTATGGAGGGTTCAGAAGACCGCCTACAACCCCCAAATAGTCTCACATTCTGTCTACCGAGGCAGCACGTTATTATACCCAATTTTGAGTGTTTCAATATTTTCATGATTCCGGGATCATTTTGAAGCGTAGTTGAGTTTTCCAGGAATTTAGATTGTTGTTCAACATTATGGCTATTGACCTATTTGAAGGTTAATTTGCACTTGATAATATTTATTTATTTATTAACTCATCATCACTATCATTACAGGGATTTCCTAATTCCATAGTGTGGCCATAATTACAATTTTATTATTTACTATAACATATTATATACATCGTGGCTTTTGTGAACTCGCTCAGAGAACAAGTAAAAAGATCTATGCTGTCTGCTACGTCATTAAGTACGCGCAAGGTACGCGTTATAGGGGCTTTACTCAGTAAATTGGTCCTACTACTATTGTTGTTTGTATGTTTGACTGGATTGTTGGATGCGTGTGTGAAGGAAATAAACTGCTTGTTGTCTAAAATTTTCTTAAATTGTGTGCGTTAGTAGAACTTTATTTCGATTTGTATATGTATGTACCCGACATGACAGCTGACACAACCCAAACGAAGAAAACATAATGAAAACTATTAAATATTTTCATGGATTTTCCAATGCATTCTTTTTCACGCGTATGATATCAGTTGCATTGAACTGTTGTTGTTGTTGTCCGTGTTACTTTTCATTATTAAGACGTGATATTTAATGTATTTTATCGCGCCCTACGATCAACAGGAGATTAGCTTGTATTGTGGTAAAAAGATAGCCAGTCTGCTAATTGAAAGAGAAGCTAACTGCTTAGGGTACGCCAGACATTATTTAATTATCTTTACTCGATGATGCCCTTTTAAAGCACCCTGACGTTCTATCAATTTAAAATGATAATTTTAACTTTCTTTGCCGGTTTTCTACATCAATAATAGATTGGGCGAATAATAAAGGACCACACATCCTAACGCAAATACAACCTAAACAGTGTATCTAGGTAGTAATTAATCCTTTGGTACATCAAATTACAGCCAAAAAACACAATTAATACGTAAGCAACACCTGACATATATCTTTACACTACGACCATAAAACCTTAATTATAATTCCGCAACTATGCGATTTTTTTATTCAGAGGCTGAAATATGAGTGCCTTTGCCCCACACACACCCGGCTTTTGAGTGCAAAGTAAACTTTAATTATGCGACATGTTCTTTTTTTGTGTCAGCCATTTTGTGCTCGCGTATGGTTTTGAATTTGGAATTTTGTAACATAATTCGTAGTAGTTTTAGAAAGTACGAACAACCAACACTCTATAAAATAAAATATTATGGCACTATTAAATTAAAAATAAGAGGTAAATTCAAATTCTATGCAAAGTGTAGGTTTTCCTAATTAAGAACTGTCGACAGTCCCTTGTTTCAATGAATTACGACAATATGCTCTTTTTAACGCAGACAAGGGTAGCCATACATTAGCAGTGATGGGGTCTTATCTTGGTCGGGAAATACATGGAAAAAACAATATCTCATAGGTTTATAGACTTATTTAACGCATGTTAATCACGAACTAGCTAACTATCGACCAATATCACGTACAACTGTACTTAAAACAGGTAGGTAGACCTCTAAGGTACGTACGAATTTGGACTAAATATAATTGCCGTCAAAATTGCAACCTTTGCAAAATTAAATGTTAAGTTCAATTACCTACATTTAGTATCTGGAAAAACGTTTAAAAATGTAAATGAATTTGCAGCTATCAGGATTAAATGCAATTCCGAATAAATACATGTTTTATCTGTTAATAGCTACTAGCGTGTTTTCATGCCCGCAACAATTTCTTTTTCTCTTTAATTTATGTAACAGGATATCGGGAAAAGTAATTTGGGTCTGTATAACATCTAGAACTGAAATGCCTGTCGGGTATTTTCTACATTTGTTTTGGTCCTAAACACAATTTAATTTATTATATGATAAATGTTTTTTTTCTGTAAGTTTGTACAAACACTTTACACGTCAGTATTTTAATTATATGTGATCGATTACCGACTTCACAGTAGGAAAAGCTTATATCCAGCCTCAGATCAAGTAAAAAAGGTAGATACCGCACGTGGAATAGAAAATTGTAACCATTTTTTTAAATATGTGTGAGTCAAAGAAGAATTGCCACTTTTTTTTTAAAAGTCCCTGAATATTACGTAATAATAAAAATAGGTATTATGCGAATGCAAAAGTAAATCTGTCTGTTTGTTTGTTTATATTTTTACATTTACCGGAAACAATATTCCTTAACGTCAAAAAATCAAAGATATGCTAAACGTATTTCCTACGTTCAACATCTCTTTGAATTTTGACACGTTTTTATCACTTTATAAATAGATAGTCCAGGGGTATGTGATCAGGGAGAAAAAATACAACAAAAAGTAAAACAATTATATATTTGAAAAAATATCTTAATACAAAAAAAAACGGAATTAATGAGTTAAAAACAAACCACACTAAATGAGGATGGTTGCCATTGTGGTTCATTTCGGCCCAGTCTTATAGCAGCTACCCATTCATCTCTTATTATAATGTTCCTTGGAAACCTAAAACCATAATATTTCATAGTAAAACAGAAGGTATGTAAGTAAGTACTCAAGAATTTAAACAAAAACATAAACAAATTACAAAATAAATATTTACCTTGACTTCAATTAATGTAAGATAAAATCACGTAATTAAAAAAAAACAACGTTGTGTCCACTCTCTACTTAATTATTTTTCTATTACTGCCTACAATTTACTTACCCACATTTTGGGCTAATAGAAATAAGAACTACTAGCAACACTCTCCCGGTACGTCATTTCGGGACATTGACATTATCTGTTCCGAATAACCTCAAAATTGTGTTGGAATGACAAAAAAAAAATAGTTTTATGTGTTCTTACGTGTGAAACGATATTCCTTCAGACTTTTTGTTCACTTTTGTATTGTTTTTGCACCATTTAATTACAAAGGACGGCATTTTGTAGGCAAACTTACTGCACGGCGCCTCATGAGATACTAACGAAAATGAGCTTAGTTTGATGCACGTGTGTGCGTGAGCGCGTGTGTTTACTTGGAGGAGCTGAGTTTTGTGGCTTCACTAACAACAAAGGCCGCGCGTTATCTACCTTTTTTTACTTGATCTGAGTATCCAGCTGAAATCCGATAGGCCGAGTTGATAAATAGGTATCTTTGTACGTTAAGTTTCAGTGTTTTTTGGCCATAAACTTTTGCCTGTATCTTACGGTAGTATGCTGAAACAAGTTCATAACGTGCATGGTACAATAATATGTGTATGTTTCAAATGAAACGATACATTATAAACATGAGTACACATGAGTACAGGATTGCTATTTGTAGTATGTTGACGAGACTGTGTGCACTCAGCAGTTATGACGCTAGTACCGCTAACTAATGCTACGTTTAAATGCTATCTATCTAAGTGCGTATTACGTGTAGCGATTTTAATTTCTGGCTGAGACAATTCAGGATTGTATTAAGTAGATGGAAAGTCTATACCCCTGAAAAATGTTTTTAGCAGTATTTCCTTATTAAAGTCTGTTCACTTTCTTTCCGTAGCTAGGCTACATAGAAACTTAGACATTCATAACTTTGAAGCTAATGATTGGGAGAACAAATAATGTTTTACTTTGTGTCATGAAGTCATATTTCTGGGTAAATTAGATTAGAAAATCCTGAAACAACAATGTCTATTGTAACCATCCCGAATCCCTTACACTCATAGCAATAGCAACTGTCAATCACCAACGGCTATCGAACGTAATAGAGCATCTTCCTTAATAAGGCCAGTACAGGACTGAGGGTAAAAAAGTCTAAAATTATGAGATGGGACGATCGTGTTACGAGTGAGGGCAAAAAGTGCGGCCGGCACACACGCATCGTACGAGACGAAAGGATCGGGTTGTAGGGAGCCCGGCTTTTAGTGGACGCGGGGTAATGTCGGGTCGGATACGTGTCGTTGGGTGTTCAAAGTTTTGAACGTAAAACAGAACAACAACTAGAAATTAAAATGGAATAGACTATAGAAAAGGTAGACAATGTTGCAAAATGTCACGTAGAAAAGTCTAAAAATGTAAGTCTAAATTTTGCAATTTCTTAGGTACGGAAACTGAAAATCGCATGCCTAAAAAGGCACGGGACGTTTTTTTTTGTAAAATTTTAAATCAACGTTTGACATTTTCTTACAATTCAATTCTGTTAATTGTTGTTTGTTTCTAATTACATGAGAAGCCGTGTCGTGAGTATAAAGGGAGTTTATCAATTGTCGATAAGTAGCAGTGAGTAGCAGGTATAGAGGGCGTAGCTCTGTCTCCCGTCGACATCGAACGCTTCACACGAGGCGATGTTTGGAAAATACTGAAAATTCCTTTTAAATTGTTTCGATTTTCACGATGATTTCGCTGAGTTGCGGAAGTCGAAAGAGCCTGTTTACTATAATAATCTGTATTTTCTGCTCTGGAATCCCTCAAGAATGTTCAAAACGTTTTATAGCTGAAAAAATATGGTTTTAACCACCATGTCCACCTAGTGCTATACGAACTTTAGTTACTCAACAAAACAGATCTTCAAGCCTTTTCCACCAATATCAGTTACAGAACAAAACACAAGACCAATACAATTCAACGAAAAATGCCCCCGTGTGCGCTACACCGCGCACGTAGCTTATGATATTCAGCGTACGCGCACAGCACAAAAAGCGGACGCAGCCATTTTAGTGGCGCGCGCGCACAACGCGGTTATTACGGGAAATCTTATGTTAATTACAATTATGTACTCCCAGTCCAGCGTCACATACGATACTGAGCAAAAACTCAGATCCTATACAATTTTAATGCGCTCACTGGAATTTACGGGAGATTCCACGTGGGGCGGCGAAAAAACCATGTGTTGTGCGGCGTGTGCGTCGAATTTTGATTCTGTTTGGTTCTAGCGACGCGCGCGCTTGTACCGGCTTCCAGGCTTACGGGTTATGTAGATAGTGGGGGACGCTAATTGGTTATTTCGGGCGATGAGGAAGTTTTTCGAACGTAAAAAGATTGTTTAAGGTTTTGCCGAGGTCGGGTATTCTAGTGCGTTTTGTACCTATAGTTAAAGGTGTTAGATAGACTGTTCAGAAGTTTTATAATTTCAGATATTTGTATGCAGAGTTACTTTACAAATCCATTTGAGGATAGTTTAATTAGTCATTACATATTCTTTGAATTAATTTCATCGCTTAGGCATGTCGTTAGACGAAACAGCGTATTAATTATTTGTCATTAGAAAATTGTCGTGCCAATAAAAAGGTCATTAGCATATTTTATTATAGTAACTTCTAGAATACTTGCAATATTGCAAAACCAGTTGGTCTAAAGGGGAGGAGACATGATCCCACCTGCCCTATTTCTGTCCCACCCCACATGATTTGTCCACTCGGTAAATATTTATCCTATGTACTATGTAAGAATTGTCCTAGCTTGAATACTGGCACAAAAACTCGACATTCTCGCATGTTGTATCGATGTTATCGTGAACTCTAATGAACAGCATGCTTTACGTTTATTTTTAATTTTTAAGTGTATGATAGTAATCGGTTCGACATTCGTTGGAAGCCAGCGAGATATGAATTGAACTATTTTGATGATTATAGAATTAAAGAAAAAGGGTACAGCTGCATATTTTCTTAGTAAATTGACATACAGTAGTGATGGTTTAATTAAAAGGGCATTTTAGTAGAACTAATTATTCATTATTATCACATTCGTATCAAGCATTTGTCCTGCTGGGGGGTCTATTTCTCGGTAATTCGAAAACCGATACAATTATCACATTTTATTCCAGTAAGAATTTACCGTAAAATAAGCTTTTTGTTTATGTAAACTGGCAATTTAACACATCTTTAAGGTGGCTTGCCTTTAGTGGATAGGCAGCGGTTGACACAAGGGACTTCAGTTCTTTTGAAGTCAGATGTCAAATAAAAGCCAAAAGACGTTTTAATAAGGTGAAAAGCACTTAAACGGTGGTTAATACTTAGTAATTGTTATTAGGGTCTAATACTTGTTTGCAACGGTCGCATACCTAAGTATCTATAAGTATAATGTATAAGTATCTATAAATTAAATTACTATAGCTGTGAAAACATTATGCTTAAGTATTTACTAACCATCAATTATGCTCAGACAGAAAATCTAATTGTTGTCTGCAAATAGAACCGCTAACATGCTATATTACTTTTATTTACCTAAGTTCTATTTTAGTTGTAACTTTATACTTATTGTTAATTTATTACATTAAATATTTATGCAATTTCTAGCCTGAAGCACAGGTCCAACCTAGTTAAGGCAAATTAGCAAGTGTGCTCTATTTTAATTGTTAAGGTATTTATTGTAAATGTGTAATGTTTGTTGTAATGTGTGTGTGTGTGTGTGTGTGTATTTTATGATAAATGATAATGATAAATGATTTTATTTCTGTAAGTAGGTTTATACAAACACTTTTACACGTCAATCATATTTTTAAAACTAGATGAGGTCGGCGTCTCCTATCTGACTACTCTGAGAAGAAAGGCCGAAACAAACTCAGAGGTCACAGTCTCTTTTAAAGTCCAGACATAATCTTGGTCAGATCATGTGAAGACCATGTAGATTTATGTCTGAAATGGTCTTTTGAGGAAAAACCACACAGAATGAGTGGACCTGTCCAGTCAGTGCACGCATTTGTCACTAATCGTGGAGCTCAACTCAGAACTTAAGGAGCTCAACCACTCGGGTAGGCCGCATAAAGCACTCACCATTTGGGTAGGCCGCATAAAACACTCAAACTGCCAGATTATCATTGAAACTACCTGAGAAAGTGAAAAATAAAAATAAAAAATAAAAGTTACCTACATAGTCCTCACATTCACAATAAATAAATAATAATACTATACTTCACAAAGTAAATTGTCATGAAATTGTATATATAATAATTATCAAAATGTCAAAATTTATGTAAAATAAAAAACTAAAAAATTAGTAAAAATATAAAATAATCAAAAAAAAAACAACATTCAGTATGCAAAAATTGGAGCAACTCAATCCCAAGCCTTTTTATCCTCAATATAATCCTTAACGGTATAAAAAGCTTTCTGGCACAACTTACGTTTAATTAATGATTTGAATTTATTAAGGCTTAGATCTTGAACGTGGCTTGGAAGTTTATTATAAAAGCGAATACATTGACACCTGAACGAGCCGCCTATTTTTTTGAGCCTTGTTGTAGGTACAACAAATTTGTGTTTATTCCTAGTATTTATATTATGGATATCACTGTATTTTTAAGCAATTTTATATTTTTATCTGCATATAAAAGATTTTCATAAATATATTGAGAAGGCACAGTCATTACATTAATCTCCTTAAATTTCTCTCTGAGAGATTGTCTCGGACTTAATTTATAAATTGATCGAACAGCTCTTTTCTGCAAAATAAAAATAGTCTGAATATCGGCGGTATTTCCCCATAACAGAATACCGTACGACATAACACTATGAAAATAGCTAAAGTACACTAAACGGGCTGTCTCTGTGTCGGTTAAATTACGAAACATATGTTAACATATCTCGGGACCATGGGGTCCCGAACCTTTGGAAGGCCGAACGAGGGGCCGAAGCCAACTCGCAGAGGCCCCACATTTTTTTTTAAATGGAATTAGGCACCAACCGACGATTATCCCTGTATGCACTGTGCAAGTGCGCCCAAGTACAACCCCCGGTTGGTGTCGGACTATTGAAGAATATGGAAACAAAGATATTGGACTATTGATTTGGGTAGCTTAAGTGGACTGGTTAGCTAGGACTATGGAAAGACTATGGCCCCTGCCTGACCAATGTTTTAAATAAAATACGCATATATAATAGCAGGGGGTGATTTGCACACTCAATAATGGGCCACCGAAAACGGTCGCTAGCACATAGTATCGTAGCGACAAAAGGGCAACATATCCTGAGGTGCCTATGAGGAGTGGAGATGTATCCCACGGCTATCAGGGCAATATTATTATATTTTTTTTTGTCTCATCAGTTGTGTACCTAACCCGTTTTTTTAATTTTAATTGTGAAATTGTAAAGCTCGACTCTTTTCAACACAAGTCTTTCTAATGTAGAGCTTACGCATTTTAAGACATTGATTTCTCAAAATAATTACAATACAAATTCACTTATTGGAAAAAATACAGATATTTTAAACAATATTATGTCCCTACTCAATATAACAATAAATTTACTTTATAATCATATTTCTTTAAACAATATGATTTATTTATTTATTGTAATATTTATGTACACAGTAAAATAGATACAGGTACGGCATATTAGTATTGAGTACAAAGGTACTGCTTATTTCTTAAGAAATTTCTTCCAGCAAATTATGTACCTAAGTAGGTACATGATATTGTTTAAAATATTTACGCTTACCTAACTGTTAACTGTGCTGACCTTATGGCACGCCTATAACTACCTTATCAGCTTTTGGTTATGAATCACAACTAATACTCGTTATAACTTATGGTAAACAGACCCCAAAAATACCCCTAAAATCGTGAGGATGAGATGATCAGCCACCATCGAAACAAACAACTCTTAAACATCTAGGTACTAGACTGAACGTGATCTTTCAACTAAACTACTACAGCGAACCCTCGTGAAAAGATATTTCCTCAATCTTTACACTTGGCTTTCTAGACATTACATCACGAACTTTAAGATTATATGAAAATTGACTATCTCTCAGATTTAAATAAAAATCAAAATAATAAAAAAAACAGTCATTCAAATTGGGCTGAGAATCATCACTTTGAGAACGTCAAAATTACTTAAGACTGCCGCCCAAAACGCCCGCCCTTCAACACTTCCTAGTGTTTTAGATTTTGAACACCAACTCATTGAGATGGGTATCTTGATATTTCCCTTTGCCAAGGTATCTGTGTCATACTGCCACATTGTCTGCTACTCTCCGGCTGCCGACAACATCCGACCAGCTGCCGGTCCGATTAGCAGGCGCCGCACACTGCGCGTGCGTCCCCGTATGGCGAAAGGGGCGATCAGCTTAGTTTACTTTCGTCGCCTGCGTCCGCCGGATGCGAACCGTTCGATGCACGCGTATGGTTGTGGCTTGTTTGATTGTTTGTGTGTTGGGGTGTTCATTAGTTATTTAGAATATTTATACGTTTCATTTCTTTGTTTTAAATTACACTAGACAGGTTAACCAAAAAAAAAACCGTGTAATGTTTGAGTCGTAATCAAGGCCCTAACGACGGTAGATTAGTTATCCAGCTCGGATTGCTTGTAATGTTGATTTTATTGAAAATGCAACTAAAATCTCACATTAATCGGATACGTTTTACAAAAGAAACATAGAGGAAGAAGGAAGAGAGTGGACGTGGACGTAAAACCTGAAAACTCATGAAATTGTCACATCAAACCATATGCACCTAAGTGGTTAATAGTGCTCGTTTAGGGGGTTATTGAATAGTTTTTTTTTTTGTAACACATGAGGTTTAAAAAGTTATAATTCTCAATATGAAATTACCCAATAAAATATCGTCCAAACAGAACGAACCCACGGCAGCGCGTGCTCAAATCAAGATGGCGATATTGTTATGCAATTGGCGCGAAAGTAACTGTCAACTACCTTCCTGTGGCACCGGATATTGAAATAAATAAGTTTTAGTGCCATTATGGTGCCAATCACGTGTACATACGTGTGCATGAATATATGATTGACATTGAAAATTTATATCATTTGTTATTTGGTATGAAAGTACTATTAGGTGGTAATAAGTTTTTAAGTAGGCTTTTTCTTCGTTGATAAGTAAGGGACCTGAAAAAACTTAACGATGTATCGTGTAACTGTGTTTTTGCCTTAGGTTTTTTTTTTATTGGCTTAGAGTAGCCCAGACTCTTTTTAGTATCCTAATGAACCATTTACTTTACAGATAAAATTGTATGCAGTCTTTTCAGTCGACCAGTCTCTTTATTAAGTCAAACGAGTATTTTTTTAATAAGTTACCGTGCAATAACTTTTCCAAAAAAAAACTTCGTATTTCAATTTATAATATTTTGCTGAATTTAAGAAAAATCTATTCATAATTGATTTTTCTTACTAAGCGTTGTTCTGGCTTTCCCGACCTTGCAACGTGCTTCGAAAAAGGTTCTACGAGAGTACGGAAGATCAATAATAAAGAAAATGGTGTTAGAACAGTTTATACTGAAAGTGGTGAAAAAACTCACTTGTACACAATATCAACTTCTCTTCAAAAGAAACATTTTCCATTCAAAGTGATTCATTTAAATATTTACTGTTTCATGGCAACTTCACAGCTTTATGACTTTTCTATTTCCAAATAATGAGGACAGAAAAGAAAATGCTACAGAGAGGTATTATAAATAGGTATTCATATTTCTAGGGAAATGAGCAAATGAGTTATATTCGTAGTATTTTTTTTTTCTATTTTCGTTGTTCACACAGGGTACTTGTACTGTATTTCTAGTTTTTTTTATTATATGTTTGAGTTTTAAAAAAAAGTTTTTAAACGATTGATGAGGATCACAATCTAATGAAAGCTTTCAAACGACCCATGGGGATAATTCCTTAATCACCTCGATTGACAGGTAAATGGATAACCGCAGTAGATTGTCAAGAACAGAAAAACACTGGTTTTTATTTTTTTTTCAATATAAAAATTAAAACATTAAAGAGACCTCCGGCACAAACAAAAGCCTCTAAAAACAGCTCAACAATTTTTCGTAGTTCTTTTTTTTTTAGCTAAGAACATTCGATCATGTAACCTTAAAAACAAAAAAAAAAAGCCGTTTGGGGACAACGATAAAAAGTAAGTAAACAAAAGACTGTCTGCACAAGGATACTAGAAAGAGAGGCTGTTCCAGAATCTAAATGAAAATTATAAAGTCTATTTAAATTAATAACTTAGAACTACTCGTAGTACCTACCTACAGTACTGTAGAGGTTGTCTGCATATGTCAACCTATTGTGTTGATAGGCTGGTAATATATTATCGCTGGTTTGCCTCGAACAGTCAAGCAAGTTTGACATAAGCTTTGGAAGTAAAAATGATGGTAGTTTTTTTTTTATGTAGAGAGGCAGAGCTAAGGCCTGCCGATGTGTTAGGAGAATTCCTTGATAAAATATAATTATATTCGATATTATACGACGTGTATTGCTCTACCGCTGCGTTTCCTCGATTAGTTATTTAGGTACACGTAGTATTTCCCACCAAATTCCAAACCAAATCCACCAAAACAAACCAAACCAAACCAAACAAACATTTCAAACCAAATTCGTAAGTCATCATCTGCCTGCCTTTTCGTAACTATGTTGCAGTCAGCTTCTAGTCTAACCAGATGCAGTTGATCACCAGCATTGTACATCGAGGGCCTGCCAGACTTGCCTGACCTGACCAGCGGCTGTACTATGACGTGTTAAAGCCATCATTGTTCCAGCGTGAAAGAGAGACGGAGCTATATATGACCGATAGCACTATCCCTTTTTCGCAATGGAACCATGATGGTATTAGCACGCCATAGTACGGCAACAGAACTGCCTAACTGACCTCCACAGCCCAGTTACTGGGTAATACGATACCCTTTGGTAAGACTGGTGGTCAGACTTTCGGGCTTCTGACTACCCGTAACGACTGTCAAAGATCTACATAATATGATAGCTGGGACCAATGGCTTAACGTGCTTTTCGAGGCACGGAGGGGTCTCGATATGTAATAGACGGTCACCCATCTGCGGCCTAACCACGGTAAGCGTAGCTTAACCTTCAACTATCCCGTGCAGGTATTTCATTTTAGCCACGAGCCCCCGTACAAATTTGTATGTACCTATGAAAAACATATGTCACACAGTCACTTACCGTCGGCAAGTGCCATTATTAGGCCTACTATATTTATTTAAACCAATCAAATGTAATGTCAATTCAATCATGTGTAAATTATTTATTGATTGATGATTGATATTGAGCAACCAGTGTCGGAGATTCCCAGCCATGCAAAATCTTTTAGAAAGTGGGCTTTTGAGGTGCTCTCTTTTGTTATTTTTAACGTTCAAAACTTTGTGATTCTCACTCCTATTTGACTCAATAAACTTCAATTGTAAACGAATGAGTTCTCCAATTTTACGTTTAATTTGAAGTTCCGGCTAAAGTAGACAAATAGTTTGATAATATCCCTACGTAACCATAAAATTTATTACAAAAATGTATTGAAATTTGGGACATTCCCAATAATACATTAAAAATCGTCCAAGTGCGAGTCGGACGCGCACACGAAGGGTTTCGTACCACCGTACAATATTTAACATCCTAAGTATAAGTTATAAAACTAAACCTGAACTAAAACTGAACGTTTTGTATTTAAATTTAAATATTTCTTAGTCTGTAGTCCGTTCGCATGTCTTATACTTATCCTAGTTATACAGGGAAACCTATTATTAGCCATACAATACTGTAATATACATACTCTGTAATATGCTATATGTATCGCTGTTGGTTGTCTAACAATAGAAAAAAAAAAATAACATTACCTTTTTTTAAACACGTTTCTTGTATGCCACCCTCTTTCATTTTTCGTCTACTCTTCGTTTCGTCTATTTCTCTCGTCTTTTTTGTCTGCCTATTACGGTTCATGAGATATACTCGTAGCCCGCTGACAGATAGACGGACGGACGGACGGAAGCAGCGTCTTACTAATAGGGCTCTGTTGGCACCCTTTTGGTACGGAACCCTAAAAATTTGGTGAGTGAGTGGGGTTTTGGCACACCTACAAATGATTAATGAAAAAATGATATTGTACTGACCATACTTTCAGTGTAAACAAGTTAATTTCGTTTTTCATTAATATGAGGTTTTGTAAATTAATGAATTGTCCTGTTTTTTTCTAACTTTAGGCTGTTAATTTATAACATTGTTTTTTTTTCATTAGGTACTCGTAGCTTTATTTAACTTTATGATTTGACCAAAGTTCAGAACGACACGTCAAAGCGTAAATCAAATTGATATTGAAAATCGTTGACTGCCAAGCGTGAAGTGTATTTATCAACAAACTGAATTATCAGTCGTAAATGTGATAAGTGTTTGCTTTTCAAGGACAAGGTGACATAAATCTAAATAAAAGCTGTTGAAGCGTCAGATTTGGGCAATTAGAGCGATACCTTGGTCCTTTAACTAATTGATAAGCTACTGTAATACAGTATCAACTAGTACGGAAGGGATTGTGACTGATAATGCAGGCGGCCTTATATATTATAATATCAACAGTATAATTAAGGTAATAAATAGTGCACAAAAAAAATATGTCTATATATTTTCCACTACTTTAAAAAATAGAAAATCCTGAGTTGCCGATTTTTCAGAAACACTCTCTATAACTTGGAACTTAATGGCAATTTCCATATAAAAATGTAACAGCGCTAACTCTCTACTCTATTTACTTTATTTCTACTCTATTTCCAACACTTCCTGCTATACTTCTTCAAACCGATCACTTAACCAGAACACAAAACAAACAAACTTTCTCATAGGAACATTTGGACAGGCCCATATCTACCACACTTAGCGCTCGCCATAAAAATCTAAAGACAAAAAAACGTGTTTGAACCCGAGTTCAGTTCAGTTCATTCATAATAATAATATTACGTAACAAAACCTTCCATTGGAGACGGCAGACCAAAAGGAAACCCACGGCGCTAAAAAGAGCATCTTTAGCGAACACTTTAGGTCCCTGCCTTACCGAGATGGATGGCTAAATATGCTGCGCTAGTGATGGGCAAATGTGCAGTTTTCGATTGTTTTTCTTTGATGTTGAGGATTTTTTGTGCGAATTGTTGTGCAAATTTTGCACGAAAGACGAAAATGAAAATCACAAATGAAGATTTTCTGGATTGCTAAGATAACATGAGTTAAATATAAGCAGTAGGTAGTTTTTAAGGCAGAATCTTCTGTAAAAAATTGCAGAAGAGATTTTGGAAATCACTTTTGCGAATCGAAAACTACAGGACAATCATTCATTTTGGAACTTTAATGAACGATTGCATAAACGCCACATTTCTTAATTCCATTCAAAAGTTGGTACGACACGATTAGTTAGTGTGAATTAATAATTCGTCCTCCAGCTAAAAGGTGGCTGGGACCGACTGGATGCGAAAGGCGGAGGTTAGGAGGTTGTGGTGCAGCCTGGGAGAGGCCTATGTCCAGCAGTGGACTGCGATAGGCTGAGTTGATTGATTGAATAAATCGCCGCTTAGACTGTGAAATACTAGATTAGTGTTGTTTAAACTCAACTCAATATTCAAGAGGTGCAACTAGATCTGCAATTTTGATTATCTCAAAATAAGTATACTTCAAAATATGTCACAAAACGATGTTTTTGATCGACATCGATTGACTGCAGTTTTTTACTTTACAAAGGTTTACTGTACAATCAAAATTTTCGCACACACGCACTCGAATCGCCCAACACTAGTCGTTACTCAGTTACTGGAGTAAGTCAGCGACTCCGTTCCCTTGGTTATGGATTGGATCCAAAATTATGGTCTGTTACTAGTATGGAAATGCACGTGGTGTCTCTTGGGTATGTCTGGTCTTTTCTCACATTGTCTGTCGGCTAGGAACTCCGTCACATGGAGCGCGAAATTAAAAGTACTTCCCTTAATAGTATTGAGTACGTTTGGAGATGTTTACATGTCGCTTTTGGATCGGGCTTCCTTTATTTGTGCCGTTTTTATATGGCGATCTGGATGGATACTTTCGATTGTAGTAGTAGTAGTCCTAAATTGGGTTGTTGCAAGTGTCTAACTGCCTAACTGGTTTATAACTTTGATAAAATAATAGACCGAGCGAGCGCGAAGCGTCTCCGTTTCACCTAGGGCAAAAATGCTTTCGTATGTCCGGATGTCCGGCTGTTCACCTTAAAGGTCGCATTTCTCAACCGATTCTCGTGAAATTTGCTAAGCAGGGCCGGTAGTCTCGACTAGATAGCGACGCTGTTGCAAACTACCGATCGCTAAATATTAAGGTGAATCCTCAGTTTAAGCCCGCGAAATTCAAATTTTCTTTAGTTTTTTGCAAATTGCTGCTCTGTTTTACTTCGTATGTTGATCAAAATGCGATTCTCGACTGTGGAAATGATATATTTATCGAATAATAATCATCAATTTCATATCAATCGTCAAATTCAAAGAAAAATTTAATTTGGCGGGCTACAACTGAGGTTTCACCTTAATATTTAGCGCTATCTATGTCGAGACTATCCATGACTAGCCTAGGTTCGATAATTATACGGTTTTTTTTTTTTGAAATTTAAATGGAGAAATTTTTCAAAATGGCGCACAGTGGTTCGAAATCGACGCTCCGTGGACATTGAAATCAAAATTTCTTTAGACGAGAAATAAAAATCGGAATGGCTTTATTTCAGTATTATTTATAATATTTGGTAATATGACAGCTATAGACAGCACCATCTCCGAAAAAAAAAATATTTAATATTTTTTTGTATGAAGAAAAACACAAAAGTCGTTTTTTCTCATAACTTAATAAAACTTAAAGCCTGCGGCTTACATGGGGTGTTGTCCTACATGAGGCGATTCCGAAATGCTATAACACGCACACCCATGCGCGCCGCTTCACTCACAGCAGAGTGTTGAATTTCGAGAAATTCAGTTAGAGATTTTTACGTTGATTTATGTGTGATCTTGAAAATATACAAAGTAATTGACTTTAGTTTGCTAATTTGATTAGTTATAATGAGAAATAATGGAATATACAATATAAAAATACTAAAAAAAACACTCAAATTGAGACTCATTTACAATATAAATAGATTTTGCAATCTTTCTTATAATAATTTAATTCGGTGTTAGTAGATACACAGTTTGACTTCTTAATTAACATTAAAAAAAAAAGTACAAAAACTTATAACTAATACAGAAAAATACTAAGAATAAGCAATTGTATAATTGAGAAATATATAAAATTTACACAAAAACATCAAACATTAAAATTTTGTCTACTGAGTTTCGTCATCACTATCAAAGAATTCAAAATCAGAATCCATCATACTTGGCACCTCAACAAATTCAATGTTTTCCTTATCCATGGTATCCGGGTCAATTAAAAGAAGAGACTTCATTTCTTCAGTTAAATCATTTCTACTCTTATTTGTCAGTTTAGGTCGAATGCTTGACAAATATGGGTCTGAGGATACGATGAAACCATTAAAGATGTCATGGTTTGTCGCTCTGCGACAAAATTTCCGCGTATGATGTTCCCTGAGTTTTCTAAAATCTTTGTTTCGGGCCTCAGATGCCTCTTCTGATAGCTTTCCTATAGGCAAAATGTTGAAATGTTTTATTATTTCAGCTCCATGCAGCAGAAGTTTGTGGATACTGGAAGGCATGAAATACCAGCCATACAGTTCCACATACAGCTGCGCAGTTTCGTCGAGATAATTGGCAAACAAATCAATATTAATAGACTGTCCTGATGATACAACACGGAGAATAGTTGCGAATTTTTGGATGAGCTCCTGACTCAATCCAGTGATATTTGCAGTCTTCTCAGGACACTGGAAAAATTTTCTAGCCGTGTTGCCATCATTCGTGGTCCCAGCACCTTTATATAAAAAATACTGATATGAGAACATTATAAGATAAGTTTTATAGTATTACACTAACTAAAAAACCCTTTGATATTATACAAAATAAATAAATCAACTAACCTTGTTTTACGATATCCACCAGGAGTCCCATTTCCTCTCGAAATTTTCGCTGTATCGTCTGTTTGCGACTTTTCAAAGCTGCTTTACTAGCTTCATCTCTGGCTTGCCATTTTTTAAAATCTAATCGGTAAGCGATATGCAGCAGGCATTCCATGGATCTGATCCATGCATGCAAAGTCGACAAACCGTACTTGTAAATATCAGATGATACAGATTTCCTAAAATATGAATAAAAAGGTTAAAAGTGTTTTTCAATAAGAAAAAAATAAAAAAAAATAACATACATTTCCAATATTCAACTTACATGTGAATCTTCTCCAAATCATTCATTTCACTTGGTACAGCTTTACAGATGTCACATGTTTGCATAGAGGTTTGTGACAGGTGAGACGTTATTTTGCCATCTATCATGGTCATTAACATTGAATGTTTAACTTGTATATTATTTTCAATGATAGATGGCTTCAATGCTTTAATTTCAGCATCGATCAAACCCATTTCCTCCTTCATGTCCAACTTATTTTCGCTGACAAACTTGAAATAAATTGGTCTGCAAAGCATTGTAGAAGAAGGTTTTGGGTTTTCCCAGACCAAATCCTCACCACACATCAATTGCAAGGGTACAAAAGAGCTCATAAAAACACTAGAGTCGTCTTCATCTGCATTCATGCATTGCTTGTAGTTGCTTTGATTTGACGCACCATCGAAGCCCCATTTGCAGATTAAGATCAGTTCTTTATCTTGCAAATGGTCCAAGTTTAATGTTTTGGCAAGTCGAGTGACAGTGATGTCCAAAATAGCTTGAAGTTTTACTTTAACTCCTCGTTCGGTCACTTCAATATCGCTCTCAGGAGGATAGCATGCCTTCTTGGCATTTAAAACCGAATAATATGATGGGTACAAATCTACACCACTTTCTTTCGCAGTTTCCCTTAAAGTTATATACTGCCACTTCGACAATTTCAAAGAAATAAATATACCCAACGCTTTCTCTGCTGAATACTTGTTAGTAGTTGTCTTGCCTTTCAAAAAATTCTTGATCTGTGCTGCTTTTTCAGGATGCTCGGTAATATATTTTATTAAATCTTTCACGTCCTCATTCTCCTCACCACATCTCACTGCAGTAGCATATGCAAGTTCCTGAGAGTCGTGCGTTAAAAGTTCTTCTATTCTTCTCTTCTTCTGTTTTTGGCATAATTCTGAGAAAGGTTTTCTTGGGCTCCTTTTTAGTGTTGTAGTGCTAACAGTACATGTAGTTACTTTGGACGTGGATGCACCATCATTTATACCACTAGCACTTGAGGTTGAAGGTTCAACAGTATCAGTAACAGAGTCGATTGATACCAATCCAATTTCTTCACTTTGTACAAATCTGTCTTTAATGAAGTTGGGCCATTTGATCTCTTTTTCTAGCCATGTCTCATACTTCTTG
Source organism: Griposia aprilina (assembly GCA_916610205.1). Lineage (NCBI taxonomy): Eukaryota > Metazoa > Arthropoda > Insecta > Lepidoptera > Noctuidae > Griposia > Griposia aprilina. The sequence goes on from OU744296.1 coordinate 21,250,158, forward strand.
ACAAATGTATGCATTGTTCGATTACACGATTTCCAATTTCTATGCAAAACACACATATACACTTGACAAAACTGTTTTAATTTTTTTTGTTCTTCTTCAGACAAATTTGTCGCTTTGGTTAGAAGTGCTTCTAACAAAATACTAGGCTGCGAAAAGCAACTTTTTGTTTTCACAAATATGAATATGTCCAAATTTGTATAAAATCCTTCCATGATAATAAGTAAGTACGTAAGCAAGAAGTTAATGTTATAGCGCGAACAGTTGCTGACAAAAACTAATGATTTTGACGATGTTGTCCCTATTTATATAAAAGTACCCTCTTAATCGTATCTTAATTAATAGTAGTTAGTTAAACACTTCGTAAAAATAGCCCTTAACTAATGTATCTTAACTCGTTAACAATATTTGCAACATGCACTAATGAGATGAGACTAAATTACCATCATAAGTTAATTAGCATGCATTAAGCATTGATTTCCTGCTAAACTTGAGATTACGAACAGCTTACATCAAACAATCATTACTATGTAATTATCGTTGCCCATTGGTATGTGCACCTATCCCAAAGATATCAAATAATATAGTATTAAATTCCTTCGAGAAATCCACTGAATTTCTTGAAGTTCATTACTCTGCTCTGAGTGAAGTGGTGAAATAATATATTTCTCAATTATACAATTGCTTATTCTTAGTATTTTTCTGTATTAGTTATAAGTTTTTGTACTTTTTTTTTTTAATGTTAATTAAGAAGTCAAACTGTGTATCTACTAACACCGAATTAAATTATTATAAGAAAGATTGCAAAATCTATTTATATTGTAAATGAGTCTCAATTTGAGTGTTTTTTTTAGTATTTTTATATTGTATATTCCATTATTTCTCATTATAACTAATCAAATTAGCAAACTAAAGTCAATTACTTTGTATATTTTCAAGATCACACATAAATCAACGTAAAAATCTCTAACTGAATTTCTCGAAATTCAACACTCTGCTGTGAGTGAAGCGGCGCGCATGGGTGTGCGTTTTATAGCATTTCGGAATCGCCTCATGTAGGACAACACCCCATGTAAGCCGCAGGCTTTAAGTTTTATTAAGTTATGAGAAAAAACGACTTTTGTGTTTTTCTTCATACAAAAAAATATTAAATATTTTTTTTTTCGGAGATGGTGCTGTCTATAGCTGTCATATTACCAAATATTATAAATAATACTGAAATAAAGCCATTCCGATTTTTATTTCTCGTCTAAAGAAATTTTGATTTCAATGTCCACGGAGCGTCGATTTCGAACCACTGTGTGGCGGAGGTATTGCGGTTAAAAACGTAAAAAAAAACATAATTCAGCCATTTCGCGCTCTTTGCGCGCGCTTTTTGTTTTAAGGATTTTGTTTTAAGGTGTGTGGTGAACATTTATTCAGTTTTAAGCTATGCAAAGACAGACTCGCGAGATCTACAGGTCACAGAACCACTAGTGTATGATGATTTTGCGATACTACACACAGTGCATCCTCTAGTAGAGAGTACTTCTAGTATATGTCATCCGCCTTTTCTTCTTGTAGGTAACACTGCGGCCATCAATCTATGGAGGATGAATATGATAAGGCGATGGATAAGGTAATATGGATATGATTATAGAGCTAAGAGCAACACGGTGGAAAGTTCTTCGTCCTCCCAGAAGGGTGTTGTGTTTGTTGGGCTTCCTTCAACAACGGTTGTGTCAAAGTCAAAGTCAAATCATTTATTTCAAATAGGCACATAAAATGCACTTTTGAACGTCAAAATTTACAAAAAAATTGAATTGATTCTAGTTGCCCCTTCCAAAAGGTAGTTTCGTATGGAGAAGTTTGGGCAAGAAACTCCACAGTTACTCTTATCTCTGTGTACATGTCGATCTGCGTGCTTTGTTGAAAATGGTAGGTACTTATATTTTTTGGACAATCATTGTAACACAGACCCGTGCTAAGCAGTGATGTCTGAATGGTGACTGAATGTTTTAGCATTGTCAACAGCCAATTAACAAATTTCACGTTTACACCCACGTGATCAAATTTTGCTAATAAATTGACATTGATATTTCAAAAAAAATTACACAGTAGGTACGCTAACAATAAAATATCACAGTGATAAAATATTGTTGGTAGATGTGATTGTCATTATGATATCAATATTGAGAAGCCTCCCCTAATTAGTTACAAAAATAGAATAGTTTATATTTCTATTTTTTAATCCTACTTAGGTAAGTAAAATACTAATTAAATTAAACTTGAAAGAAAAGAAAAGAAAGAAAGAAAATGAATTTATTTAGCACAAACTACTAGGCACACAACACAACATATAATAAAACAAACAAATAAAAAGTGCGTGCGTGCGTGCGTGCGTGCTTGGTTTCAGATATTTATGCAGTTATAGAAATTATTTGGAAAAAATATTCTGGAAGTTTTGTCATGATAATACCATATTTATATACTCGTATAATAAAGAAATCTTGATGTTTTATAACTCTTGAAAACCGTGCGAAGCAGGTCGCTAGTAAAATATCCTAGCAAATTGATGAAAGCTATATGGTGGAGCATAAATCAACCTATATCGTAATTTATAAGATTAACGTGGCCAAATAGCCATTTCAGTGACAATTGACTTTCAGTGAAGATTATTTTAACTATGTGCTATTAAAGGATTTAAAAAATATTGTCTTGGACATATTTTTTTTTAAAAGAAACGCGCGCGCGGTTTGAAAGAAGATGTAGTGACAAAAATTGGAAAGAGTATGCTAAGATGGTTTGGTCATGTTGAGAGGATGAATGAAGGGCGACCTAACAAAAGGTATTTACAAGGCAGATGTGAGTGGAAACGCCGGGAGGGGACGCCCTAGGAACACATATAGTGACCTTATTGGTGATGTTCTTCAGAAAGGTCAGGTGCGTAGTACTCGCAACCGGCGTGCGTGTATGAACGTAAACGAGGCAAAAGGAGTATGTAAGGATAGTAGCAGGTGGCGTTCTGTGGTTTCTGCCTACCCCCATGGGAAGAAGGCGTGAGTGTATGTATGTGTAAATTTGTTTTCGAAACTATAATACTTTACTGCTTGTCATCATAATAACTCTGGTGCATTACTCTATTACCTTTGCAAGGAGCTTAACAGCTATAAATTAATTAAACTCCTCCATATCCTCAGATATTATTCACTCCATACAGATACAAATTGCAAAAATGAACTGAAACCTCGCTCACTTTTCCTCAAATATTACAATTACAACTTCAGATACCTACCAACTCTCGTTTATTCTTTTACCCGTGGCTTCGTCCGCGAGGTGGTCGGAAATTACCCCACGGAAACTTACTACCGGGATAAAAATCAAAGTAACCTATGTCCTTACTAGACCATGGTCTACCTGCAGCCGCCTTAATGTAGAAAAGGTAAAGGTCAGACAGACAGAGTTACTTTAGCATGTATATAATATTATAATATTAAGTATGGATACTATCGTATGGACTACCCAGGTCATGCTCTTTATGTGTGCCAAATTTCATCCAAGTCAGTTCAGCCGTTATGTCGTGTAAAGGTAGCAGACAGATAGGCAGAGTCACTGTCGCATTTAAATTATTAATTCTAACAATGAACTGAAACATCACTTACTTTCCACAATGTTACAATTACAACTTCAGATACCAACTCTCATTTATTCTCCATTCTTGGAACATTATAGTGTTAATAAGGAGTTTCTATGAATGTCTGAAACAATTATTTCAATTATTTCGCTGATTCATTCATTGTTTTTTTTTTTCATAGAATAGATAATTACTTAGTCGCGAACGTTATGATTCATGAATATCTGATAGTGGACTTTCCCGAAAGGTGTACTGTTATGTGTTAGTTCTACAGTATAGGTTGAGGGTTAAATTCTTGTAACTGAAAAGTGTGTACTCCTAAAAAAGTCCACTTCTACATATTTTTCGCTCATTTTGTTATTAAATTATTTAAAACAACATATGAACATAAAGATGGTGGACTTGAGTACTATTTCGCATGACAAATTTTTATTTAAGAAAGAAAGATTTAATAAAAAACAAAGGAAAAACTTACAAGGCCAGAAAGGAAGGTACAGGTAGGGAACGATTAAAAATTATTATTATTCGTAAACTAACCTTTCCAAGAATTATCCTACGGGAACGTACTACTGGGATAAAAATTATCCTGTGTGCTAACCTAGGTTATGATCTATCCGAGTGTCATTTCATCCAAATCGAGTCAGACGTTAGGGCGTGAAAAGGTTACGGAAATAAAACTATTACTACTATTTGTTGATACGTTGAACTTTCGCATATATAATACCTGTTTAGTATGGATTACAATGTATGATGCTCTATTCATACGGCATTAAAGTGCATTTGTTATTATCTCTGTCGCGTGTTCCATGTCTATAAGGACTCGAATCAATACAATGACGAACGCGTCATGATAACTTCGATGTTTTTACTTGGAAATGTGACAATACAATGTTTGTTAGTATTTTATGCCCACGTGTTGACAAAATTGATTGTTTTTTTTTTAATATATAGGGTATGCCTCAGGGGTGGTCCAATATACATTTTATTAACTTTGCTTCAGTAGTTTTTCAGTTAGCTTCAATAATACGTATTTTTTTCCACTTTGTGTATATTGATAATTTTCTGTCACTGTTATTTACTTAGCAAGCAGTGGTATACGAATTTGTACGGGGTTGGTACCACAACTAAAAAGTGAAAATACAAACAATTTTACAAAATTAAAAAAAAAACTTCCGTATTTAAAGTTATTATTCACTTTAAAGCGTTTTTTTTAAAGTTGGTTGTTTTTTTTTATATTGAAGGTTTTTATTTGTAAAAGTGATCCCGATATCCTATTTACAGAATAAACAATTTCATTTAATGTCATGAATTTAGAAGAAAAATCTTTATCAAACGGGTAGCTGTCGTATCTTATTACATAATATTAGGTCTTTACCTATGAAATTGCCGTTCTGCAGTACTGGCCATTTCAAATCAAAATAATTTTTGTTTGGCTAAGAATTCTAATTTCAAATTAATTTTATTTTAAAAACATGGATTTTTTTTTCTAAAAGTAGTCATTTCTTTATTGATTAGTGTTACATTTTCATCGCATTTCAATCTTTTTCGTCATCATGGATACGTTAAAAATTCGAGTAATCATGGAATATGAGTACCGTCGTGGCAGCAACGCGGCACAAGCGGCACGCAACATCAACGACGTTTACGGAGCTAACACTACAAACCAACGCACCACCTGTTATTGGTTTGCTCGCTTCCGTTCTGGAAATTTCGACCTGAAAAATGAACCTCGCGGTCGTCCGAAGACTTTGGTCGACAATGACGAATTAAAGGCGATTGTGGAAGCTGATGATACACAATCTACGGCTGAATTAGCAGCAGCTTTCGACGTTAGCGTCAAAACAATATTGGTCCATTTGCGTCAAATTGGCAAGGTAAAAAAGCTTGACAAATGGGTGCCCCACGAACTCAATGATCGCCAGCGCGAAGTACGCGTCGAGACGTGCCTTGCACTGCTCAACAGACACACAAATGAAGGAATTTTGAACCGCATTGTTACCTGCGATGAAAAATGGATTCTGTTTGATAACCGTAAGCGCTCAGCAAGTTGGTTGGATCCTGGTTCAGCACCTAAACAATGCCCTAAACGAAAACTTACCCCTAGAAAAGTGATGGTCACTGTTTGGTGGTCTAGCGCCGGTGTGATTCATCACAGCTTCTTACCAAACGGGGTGAGCATTACTGCAGATGTGTACTGTGAAGAACTGAACACAATGATGGAGAAGCTGGCGCATCTCCAACCAGCATTGGTCAATCGCTCGTCTCCGCTGCTCCTGCACGACAACGCGCGACCTCATACTGCACAGCAGACGGTCTCCAAGTTGCAAGAACTGGGGTTGGAAGCTCTCCGTCATCCGCCCTACTCACCAGACCTTGCGCCTACAGACTACTACTTTTTCCAGAATTTGGATAACTTCTTGGCGGGAAAAAAATTTAATACCCGAGAGGCAGTACAAAATGCCTTTGAAGAATTTGTTGCCTCCCGTCCAGCTGATTTCTTTAAGAAGGGCATCAATAAACTGCCACTGCGATGGCAAAGATGCATTGATTGCATGGGTGATTACTTCGATTAATACAAATAAAAAATTCATGAAAAAAATTCGTTTCAATTTTTTCATACAAAACGGCAATTTCATAGGTAAAGACCTATTATCATGCCTGTTTTTCCTGAGGAGGTTAGCAGAGGTGTTTACTATCGGGATTGCGACAGTCATTGAGAGGATCCGGCAATTGGGACTCGAGGTGGCCCTGCACAAGTCCGAGGCCATGTGTTTTCATGGTCCTCGGAACGCGCCACTGTCGGGTTCCCAAATAATGGCGGGAGGGGTTCACATCGGCGTCGAGTCGACGATGAGGTACCTGGGACTCGTCCTTGACAGCCGGTGGAACTTCGTCGAGCATTTCCGACGTTTGGCTCCGGGGCTGCCTTGAAGCGGCTCCTGTCCAATCTAGGGGGTCCAAACGCCTCCTGCCGGAGGCTCTACGGGGGTCGTGCGGTCCATGGCCCTTTACGAGGCACCGGTGTGGGCGCGTTCATTGAGGCTCCGACCAGCCCGCCGGTTGAACGCGTCCCAAAGGGTCATTACCATCCGGCTGGTCCGAGGATACCGCACGGTCTCCTGCGAGGCAGCGAGCCTCCTTGCCGGATTGCCGCCATGGGATCTGGAGGCAAAAGTCCTTGCGCACATTTGGGAGTGGCGCGAGGAGGCGAAACGCCGGGGCGTAACTCCGCTGCCGCGAGAAATCGCGGCACAGCGGACAGAGCACCGGCGGGATCTCATGGCAGCATGGAGAGTGCGACTGTCGCAACCCAGCGCTGGGCACGCCACAATTGCGGCGGTAAGTCCCCTCTTTGAGGAGTGGCTTGAGCGGCGCCACGGCGTCCTCTCCTTCCACCTGACGCAGGTCCTCACCGGACATGGCTGTTTCGGGAGGTTCCTGATAAGGCGGGAAGAAACGCCTGGGTGTTGGCATTGTGTGCATCGACCGGAGGACACGGCGGAGCTTACGGTGGAGGTCTGCCCAGCTTGGGCGGAGCACCACCGTGTCCTCGTGGCGGCGATTGGCGACGACGATCTCTCGCGTCCGGCCCTGGTACAGGCCATGGTACGGAGCGAGAGGGAATGGGAAGCCGTTACCTCCTTCTGTGAAGCAGTAATGCTCGCGAAGGAGGAGGCGGAGCGCGTGAGGGTGCGGCAATCGTTGCGCCCTCACGCCCCTAGTCGCCGCAGAAGGAGACACCCTGGGCGTCGGGAGTCAATTGCCGACTCCCGGCCACCGTAGGCGCGGGCTTACGGACGGCGAGCAATGGGCAGCTCGCCGTCCGGTAAGGACCAGGCCCGGGTCGACGGCGCGTCGTGTTCCACGCGCGCCTCAAAGAGATGTCAGCATCATTGAAGGGGTCTGATAGGGCCGATGCCTGCCGGGGTCGCGGATTGTTCGAAAGAGTTACCGTGGCCCTAGCGCACAGGCAACTGAAGGAACACGGGTGGGTTTTATTCAGTAAGAATCTGACAAGCCCTTCCGCTCCGCCCAGAGCGGGAGAGTTCAATTGATGAATTCCCAACAAAAAAAAAAAAAGAGGTGTTTACTGTACTCAAATTTCGTCAGTATTGTATGTAAGTATAAACTAATAGGGGCGAGCGTATTGCAATTAACATTAAAACACCATAAATAACATCTAGCCAGACCTGGTGACCGAACCCAACACAACACGCTCGGCAGGCACTCCTTTAACCACTACACCAGTGAGGCAGGCAGCGAGCGTAATAACAATAACACTTAAAGCTTAATATAACTTAACGCCTGTTTTACCCGAAGCTTAGGTGTACAGTCACGAGCATAAATATGTATAAATTGGCTGAATTTTATAGCGATTTTCTCCTTAATTTTTTAATGAAATGTTATGTTGTTACGAACATAGTATTTTCGAACCCATAGGTTTATGTAATATGTCGCATTTCAATGTTGCATTCATTATTACACGAAAAAAACGGTATTGAAAGTTGCCAAGTGTAACTAGTGTGTGTAGTTGTAGTGTAGTGTGTGTGTGTGTGTGTAGTGTGTGTGTGTGTGTGTGTAGTGTGTGTGTGTGTCGTGTGTAGTGTGTGTGTGTATTAGTGCTCGTGACTGTACAGTACACCCACATTTCACAAGTCTTTTACAGTTCAAGCAGTACGGTTATGGAATGCCGTGGAATGCTCAATCTTTGTCCAGTTTTAAAATTCTGGTTAAAAAACACTTCCTCTCTCCTTAAACATCATTATTAAATTTAGTTTCCTTGGTCTTGTTTCATGTTTATTATTGAATATATATGTAGATAAGTATATGTTTCAAGTATGTATCTATTTATTGTATATGTAAATGGTACACCACTGACTACCTGCACTACTGTCTCTCCTTCTCACTTTAATCCATCCAAAGGTTGTCTGTAAAAGATCACTTTTAGCGATAAGACCGCCCATTGTGTCACGCTACGTAAAATTTCTACATATAAATCTGTAATTTTTATGGTGTACATAATAAAGAGTATTCTATTTTATTTCGGCAGTTATTTTTAAGCTCCATGTCATAGGGGGCGAGACTATAGTCATCAACCGGACACATAACCCAATAACACTGCCTGTTCTGGGAATCGAATCCAAGACCACTCTTTCAACTGTCGCTCTTTTATTAACCACTAGTCCATTGAGGCAGTTAAAACTCATAACAAGTTATTCTAACGTATTTTCCTTCTTTTCTTTAAGTTTTCCATAAACTGACAAATTATCCTTGGCGTTACATAACTTGTATAAACTTGAAACTAGTATTTTAGTTAACATTTGGTCACCAATTCGCGTCACCAAATACGTCATAGTGTATTTGAGTACACAATTTGTGGTACCTTGTGGTACCATAAATGGGAGGGTGCCTTTTTGAGCTACACCACTAATTTCACTTACAATAATTATGTCTAGTTTTGGTGTCAGTTTGTTTGTTATGTGGTTGACATGAGGTATTTAAGTTATATGTTTGAATAGGTAGGTAGGTAACATTTGTGTTATTGTGGTAGTACCTATTGTGATGTAGGTGTAATTTTTCTTGAGCTTGTTTCAATTGTGTACCTAATGGTCTAGAAAATATTTTACCATTCTATGATTACCGACGAGACCAACACTGTGATTGAAGAGAATCCTTGTTTCCAAAAAAAATCTCTCCAAATATCTCGAAAGTTAATTTGACTTTTCACAAATAAACAAATAAAATTCCTCGCGTAGATCAATTTAAGTTAAAACTAGGCGATTCCAAAAGAGCTAGAATTGAAAAGGCAACAAAATTAATTTAAGAAAATCCGTACTTCCAATAAATTAGAGAAACTCACATAAAAGCCGTTAGTCTGACCTCATCTTGGTGTCAAAAACCCGATATCTGGTCAAAACCGTTATTTACCGAACTAATTTTCCTAAAAAAGCGATTTTCTCCTGCCATACAATGTAGAAAACAATCGTAAATTACCGAAAAAGGGTATCTGCGGCCATTGTTGGAAGTCCAATCAGTAAATGACTACATAGTAATACTGTTTTGGTTATTTTAACGGGTTCTATAAGAAAGTTTGTGAGGTAGAGCGCACAGTTGTCGGTTTGCAAACATTTGTTTAAGCATGTAATTTTAAGCAGAAATAATTGAAAATGGGGCTTTCCTTGTTAAGGGCATAAAACAGGATAATTGCTACACGAGACTTATCTTAATATGTGCTAGTTAATTTATTTATGTTATAAGTTCTCAAATAGGTGGACGTCCGACCTGACGACGAATAATTAGGTATTGTGCTTTTGGAAATCTCACCACCCTGTAGTTGTAACGGTTCTTCACATAATTAAGGCTCCTAGAAACAGGCGGAACGCGATTCTGGTAGAACAATTTATATGAAAACTTCATGGAAATTGTTGTACAAGAGTCGCGTCGCGCATGTCTGTGGGAGTCCTTATGCCTTGCATAAGTAGCTCTACTATTGTCTGTTAGTTATAGAGCCTGCCTTAAATAAAATGCCTTTTTTATTGTTTTTCAAAGAAATTATTATTCAAAAAAATATTCCAATCCAACGATTTCATCTTTTATTACCTAAGAAGTTTTGCTTCCACACCAGACACAAGTTACTTATAACTATGTCTGTATCTATGTCAAACTAACTTCTTGTTGATGACGTCACGGTTTAGACATAGCAATAGAATACCAAATAAAGGCTATTTCGACTTATGATTATTATAATGTTCTCATTACTCTTGGTAGCGAGCCATAACTGAAGTATTCATTTTTGTTATCTAAGAAATGAGCATCTATTTTCTCGTAATAGTAAAATGGCGGATCGTGTATACATAATGATACAGTGGGTACCTACACCACAGTGATTCAGTGCCCCATCAGTATCAATGCTGATTGGCTAAGCATTTCAACAAAGGATGACCAATTCCTAAAGGTAGTGCTTAAGAGTAAAAGAAAAAATAATGGTCACTTCTTGAGGTATATGTACATGTAATTCTATGTTATGATCTGTATGAAATGACCGTTAGTATAGGATACCTTACCAAAAGGGAGAACGGAAGAAGACTTTTGGTAAATTCTGCGATAAACTATCCAAAATAAGAGATTTTTAAATTTAAATACTTACAGGCTGATGTCCTGATGATAATAATCATTGAAAGATGTAGGGGCGCTAATGTAGTATTAGCTCCTGCATTTTAATTTTATCAATATGCATACCATTTCCAAAAACCAAAATTAAAATTAATTTTTAAACTAGCTGCACTGCGTGACTTCTTTTGCTTGGTGCCCTACCCTACCCTACCCCTAAACCTTCGCGGGCGTATGCAGAAAAACTCACCAAAGTTTCATCTAAATCGGTTCAACCCTTACGGAGTCCATAGCGGACCAACAAACCAACATTTTAATTTAGATTTTTGTTTATATAGATAGATAAAACCAGCATTATTAACTAACACTTATTTAACCTAATCTTACATGAACAAAGTTTTAACTAACCACAGTCTCAAATACTACAAATTGCAGAATCCTTCAAATAAATTTTGAAGATAGTGCAATTCTTAGCTGGATATTACAGATATAATGTCCAGCCACAGGGCACTATATCAAACGAGTCCTAGTCGTCGTTGCAGTAATTCGAAGGCATCTGCCAAAGCTACCAATAACGGAAGTTATTTTTCCCAAGGGTTTTGACTTGACCAGCTTCCGTGAATTTCAGAGTGAAATTATACATGAAGTCTTTGAGCTTGGTTAGTGTAGGTAACTTTATAAATAAATGGTTTTCTCTACAAGAATTTTGTGTCAACCATTTTTATTTTAACATAGCCCATAATTATTATATCAGTATCATTATATGTTAATTTATACCACACTAGCTTTTGCTCGCGACTTGGTCCGCGTGAAATTTCTTGTTTCGCCGACCCACCCCGTCGCATACCCGCGCTATTACTTCGTTTTCGCTTAGCGTTCTTTTTTACTTTTATCTTTTTGCTCGGCCCCTGAGGGTCCTAGCGTGATGTTAAATAGCCTATAGCCTTCCTTAAGAATTAGGCTATCAAATGCAATTTTATTTTTCTAATCCGACCGGTAGTTCTAGAGATTTCCCCCTACATACAAACAAACAAACATATTTATAATACCTATGATATTATTAGTACAGATTGCGTACCTATTTGTTTTGTACTATAAGTATGTGTTATTTAAGTATAAATTAATTATACTCTGGTCAGTTCTTATTAGGTACTTAGGCAACTGAGAGCTTGTTAAGTTAATTTTAGACTACGAATCTTCCCAATCTCTTTCAGCAATGCTAGAAAAGCTTTGCTTTAAACTTGAATTTCCACACCAAATACTCTCACATTTATCCACTATTTAAATATTAAAACAGATAATTCGTGACTTCACCCTATTATTGTCGCCGATTCACCATTTTACATTAGTATTAATAGGCCGTTGACCTCTCGTTTATGCCCACAATCGGGCACTTTACCCCAATCTCTTCCTTTTTCGAAAACGCGTGGTACGCTGTTTGTGAATACGATTTAGCGAATCGAATAACCGAGTTTGGATTGGAATCGATTAGATTGGATCGAATACACTATCGGTTTGCGTTATCCCAGTTTTAGTTTTTGAGTTCTTGTTGGGATTCGATTGGTTATTTAATAACTGCAGGCGACGTTATGTTCAACTTTTGGGATATGAATGTTCTTAAATATCTAGTTTCACATTGATAAACTAAAAGCCTAAGATGGCGATAGGCTCGCCCCATAAATGGCAAAATGTGGGTGTATGTTTTTCTCTGCGTCATGTTTAACGTAAATAAACGTATTTTCTTTCTTTCTTTATTTCTTTCTTCTAGGTGCCAGTTAGTCGAAGTTAGTCAAAATGTTTTTTTTTTCATTCATTTCATTTATTCATAAAACAATTTACCTTGTGTTGAATATATACATGCAATTTACATACAAATACAAAGAACTATGAATTTATTAATTAACATTCCAAGTGAAATTCAAGTATAGTGCCAAATAGTTTTAGATATAATGTCAAACAAGTTTAAAATATAATGTCAAAACAGTTTTCAAGTTAAGGCGGTACCCCGACCAAAACCTTGCCATAGTGCGTTATTCAGAGGCTATTAACTCATTCACTATGGGTAATAAACTACATCTAAAAGCACAATATTAATGTTCGACAACCTGTCATCACATTGCACGTTCTTATTTGCTTTATGTGTTATAAATACATTTAAAATCTCCTTGTAAAAAAGTGACTAAAATGATTGAAATACACATATAAATAAAATAATAATATAAAATAATAATAAATAATAATAATAATAATATAGAATAGATAATAGTAATATATATATAATATATATATATTGGTGAATGTCACCTTTAGGTGACGTTCTATTAATTTGAAGATTACACTAATGGATAGATAATTTAAAAATTTAAATTTCGAAACATCGCTTGTCTTTTTTTATTAAAATAATTTCATTTTTTTGTAGTTTATGGTAAATGAGCGTGCGCAGGGAGCGAGACAGACCGAGACTCAGTGACGGGACAGAGAAGGACCGAACGCTCAAGGTCGTTTGGTCAGGGAAGCGCCTTAAGTAAATACTCGTTCCTCTCCGTAGCTTCATTGTCTAAGTATATTTAGGTAAACCGCACACTGATTTCATAGATTAATGGAAACTTTCCGGTAGGTTTCATCCCAATCGGTAGGTACTTAATTAATTACTAATTAAGGGTTAATTTTAGAGTTTCTGTAACAGCTTATGAAAATTTGAATTTCAGACGTTTCTTCGCAACGAAGAGCAGTCAACCAAAAATAATAAGTAGTGATGATTGTAGGATGGTTTCAAAATGTTTTATGAATCACTATAAAACTAAGCACATTGACATGATATTTTATAAAGACAAAGAACAGGTAAGTAATTAGGTGTGAGTTTAATTATCAAGACATTTGGGCATATGAAAAATAACTTTCAACAATACCGTTACCTATAATGTTTTCTACAGTTGAAAATACTTTACTAAATATGCCTAAGTAGATGAAAAACCTAAATTTTTCCTAGGTGGTTGGGTACTGATAACGAGTCCAGGTCGTTACTGTTCAGTTCAGTTCATCGGCCTCAGCTTTTGTAGGCTGAAAAGCCTTTCAGATGTCGGTATAAGTAGTGTAAACATTTAAAATTTGATCGTTTTTTTTTGCCCTAATTTAGCTGTCTACGTTTTTTTTTTCCTACCTGGAAGGGTTGGTAATACAAGTGCATTTAATTTCTTTTCACTAATTAACGAGTACCTATGACACATTACTAAGCAGGTACTTATATATGTACGGTACTTATATTATAACCTCAAGACGTTGGTAATTATGTAGGGATTGTTCCTACTTATAAGTTTAGAAAATTAATGAAATCGTTGAAAAAAAAAGTGGATAAATCGTGGATTGGATATAAATCTGAAATACAAAGATTATTTCTAAATGATTTTTATTAATTTAATATGAGTAATGAGGACTTCCTTGTACTCAATATCTTTTATAAAAATTCTATCTGCCTATTTCCATTTTAAAACTTTTTAAAGTAGAATTATTTTTCTTGACATTGATACAAGTAGCGCCATCTATCGACAAATTAAGTAATGGAGCCAAATCAATCGATAAGCGTGCGTAGTCAAACGGCAGATTTTATACGATTCAAACGGTAGATATGTATGTAATTCCTAATGTTTTGAGTAGATGGCAGTATGTGTCCATAAGCGGCTTTGTAAAAGATATCTACTATGTAATAGTTGTCCATTTCACATAATGAAAACTCAATTGTGACATTGAGATTTGAGATCCTGATGTTTCTAAACATACAGGGTGACAAGGATATCAATGCGCAGCCTGTTACCATGTATTCAGTACCTGCGTTGAAATTTTCCGTGGGTTATTAACAAAAATTAGCTGTTCCATATATTTGGACCGCGTAGGTTTTTAGCTCCTTTTTTGGCACTTTTCTAGGACACAGCAAATTTTTTATGATCACCGTCGAAAAAATTCAATGTAAGGGGGTCTAGAATCATGTGCTAAATTCATGGCTACAGTTTACGCGTCATATCTATGCCACCCTGTATAGTGCGAATTATCTTAGTAGAATCTAATTCATGGGTTAGGTAACACTTCACCAGCCGACGGTCCATAAGAGTTTTTAAAACTACTAGAAGGTCTTTGCCTCACTCCCTATTAAATTTTTGGAAGTACTGATAACTAGACCAAATTTTTGACAAGATTGATGTAATGCGTCAACATAGCTTGGAGATGCGCCACGCTGACAGACATGAGGCACAAATCGTCAGAGTATAGTATCTCCAAAATGGAAAGAAAATTGAATGGATGAATGGATGATGGATAGATGGCTAGGATCGCCGTTATGGAAATCGATAAGGAGGACTATTTATATATATATTTAATTTTTAGGGACTGAAAATGTGGAATTAATTTAGTCGAATTAAATGTTTTCCTTTGAGTTATGATGAATAATCGCTGAACGTACACGGACCGAGGTCGGTCCGTGGAAGGGTGACCATCCATTGCGACCCCTTCGTGCCTCGGAAAACACGTTAAACAATTAGTCCGGCTTTGACCGTCGTTACGGGTAGTTAGAAGCCTGAAAGTCTGACAAGCAATCTTACCAAGGGGTATCATATTACCCAGTAACTGGGTTGTTGAGGTCAGATAGGCAGTCGCTCCATGTAAAATACTGGTATTCAGCTACATCCAGTTGGACAGGAAGCCGACCCAACATATTAAAGAAATAAATAGTTGGGAATAGGCGAGGCAGGCACGCAGACATCCCGTATTTCGGAAAGCCCTTGGAGAGGAGGTTCTAAAAAATCATTTTGAACCACTATAAAGGGCCATACTGTAGAACCTACCTTCATAATTATGTTACGAACAGGTAAACTATAAATCACTTTATTCATAAAACTTTCATTCACTATGTACTTCTACTGGTATTCATACAACAAAAAACATTTTCAGTAGTAAACGTTATTATATTCATGTTAGGCTTTTGACGTCCATTCCGGTTCAAACTGGGTCAGATCTGGAAAATTCCGGATCAAACCAGATTGAATCCAGATAAAAGTGAGCTGTGCGCATATTGGATAAAACGCATACAATTTTCTAACAGAATTATGGAGGATTATGGATTTTTAGAATGGTGACGCTTTTAGCACGGACAGTAGGTTATGATTTTACATCTTTTAGAGGCGTTTAGACTTAGAATAATAACGCGTTTAGAATAAAAAAAGTCCCTAAGCTTAAATAATAAAATGCGGGTAACTAAATAATTAGAACGTAGGTACTCTAACACGAATAATCGCGAGCTTTTCAATCCCTTTTTCTCCTTTTAGTTTAGTCATGTTAAACATCACCAGCGCTACTGCTGAGGATGAGGTCTCGGGTTCGATTCCCAGGTCAGGCAAAGCGTTATTGGGTTTTTCCGTTTGGAATTTCTCAGTACCAGCCCGGAGTCTGGATTTGTACCCGGTTGATGGCAATAGGCTCGCCTCCTATTACATGGGACTTAAACATAACTGGCGAAATGTGGATGTACTATAGGTACACCTCTGCCTAACCCTTCGGGGAATACAGGCTTGATGTTATGATGTTATGTTAAACATCTTAGTAGATACTATGTACCTAGGTAGGTAAGTTACTCATAGTACTCATTACTCTGTTTAATTTGAAAATCAACGTTAGAACTTTCCACCCTGCAATCGGTAAAAAAAACACTCAAGTCGAATCGCGACACACCCACGAGACCCGACAACCATATAATTATTAAAATCGATTCGAAATTATTGACATGCATACCACGACCGACGTATCTTGATCCTTGGCTACACCATTATTCGGTTACTGATGGATTTGTATTTGGAGCTTCAGGGCTCACGGTCATTGGTCGATAAGATAATTTGAGGCCACAGGGGGTGGGTGTGGGTTGTCTATGCATTATGTAGGGGCAATCAATGGTAGGTGTTGGTGATTGTTCACCCCGATGAGTGACGAACCTTCTCTGTTGGCGTGGAGTCGATGTTGTGGCTACAAACAATATTTTGATTTTGAAGAGTTGGTGGGATTACCGCATTGTTTCTCCTGTAGGTGCTTAGCGAATAATTGTTAAAAAGTAGTACTTTTCCAATCGCCGTTATTAGGTTGGCTGAAGAAGGCATTACTGATTGTTTGAAAAAAATCGAAGTCTAGCGCCTGCTCCCTGGTGTTACCAGTAAATGGGAATCGAAATGATAATGCTCATAAGAAACGAACAGGCGGCAATAAAGTGATGACTGTTGGTATGAATACATAAGCTATTTGTTTTCGCATGTTTTAGCCCGAGTTTTCTCTATCTCTTTAGAAAGTTAAATAAAACTAGTCACTTATTCCTTACTATAAGCCCTTCAATGAAATTGAAATCAGAATGGTGCCTTAGCAAATGGCAACTGCAATTTAACATCAGGCGCATATTACTAATCCAATACATTGAATTAACTACTAAGCTCTATATAAGAAATACAATGAATAAATTCGTCTCTTGTCAGTTATAAGCTTAAATAAATTCAGTGCATTTTAATTAATTATTTTATGTTCCGAGTTCCTACCACAAACAACAACGGTTTGATTAACATTTTATTCGGAGGAAAGTTTGCAATAATATGCAGTCATTTTTAGTCATTGATGAAAAACACATATTGATGACTTTTACATAATAATGTATTTCATGTTAATATATCGAAACAAACAACAGCGGTTTAATAAATTAATATTTTATTCAAACTAGGTTTGAGTCACTTTTCCCAGTACCTACTATATTTATGTATCGACTTACCTAGTTAGATTAATATTAATTTTCCGTTTTGCATTGCAAATCTTTACTTTTTGAAACCTCGAGAACCATGACAATGCACGATATGTGGTACCTGCAGGTACCAAATGTTTGAAATGTAATTCTTATTAATTGAAAATTGCAACCACCAAATGCCTTGTAAGTCCATGCTAAGCCCTTTTAAGTCAACTATAGAGAAAATATTAGCAAGTAATGTCTTAAACTTGACCTATACTATCGTATTTTCAACTATTCGACTCCATAGTTTCCTATGTCTAAAACGTAAAAGGGGTTCGATGCGAGCGGCAGTTGCGATGGTAATTTCTATGTAAGCATTGTTACAGTCCTGAAACTGAGTCTAACAACACTGTTTGATACTTGACACACGTAACATTGGTTTGTTGCTGTGATTTCTTTACGTATTTATCCGGGACTGATTGGTTATCTTTATTTGTTTGTGAAGGCGTAATTGCTCTAATTAGTAAACGCAGTTTTCGGAATTAAAGCCCGTTTGAGCTTAATTTTTTTTTTTGTTTCTTTGTGAATAAAACACGAGAAACTGATGTTTGTAGCCAAGTTGTAGCTTTTTTAAAAGCAGTGAGAATTATTGAATATATTCCAATACAAGACTATAATCAACTTGATATTATTGCAGACCACGGAATAACAGTACAGTAAGGTTTCTAGCTTTTCTTAGTTCGGTAAAAACTGTAACGTAATTTTTTAAACACTACAGTATCAAGACATTTCAGTCGCAGTAGTATCTAACTACGTATGTTGAAAAAAGTGTAGTAGTGAGAATAAAATTTGTATTAATCGTCTCTGATAGTAGTGTCGACGATGCGGTCGCGGTCGCACGGGTCGCCCGGTCGAGTCCCGGTTGATGTACACAGAAATTAGGTTAATAGTTAGGATATGTTCGTTGTAGTCAAAGTGTGGAAAATAGAATAGTGATAGATATTTTATGTAGTTAAATAAATATAGTTTTGTGTATTAAAGTTGGATTCTCATAGCAATAACAATCTTGATTTCAGTGGAACTTGAAAGTAACTTTGATTCTTAAAGTAAGTATTTACTTAAGTGTTTTGTAGGTGCTGATAATTATTATAAATTACTTAAGCTACAGTCCAGCCATCAAGGGAATGCGTTGCAGGGGGTCTACTCGCTAAGTCCGTCAACAAAGATACGGGCCCGACCGAAAGTAGTTGATCCATCAAAATAAGTGTCAAATTCAATTTTGCGGACGGGTAAAAACTCATTGGGCATAGGGACAACTTGCTGTCAAATCGTGTTGTCATTCATTCTTAGTTCGGAAACCGATCTAATCTTATAGTGGGAGAGCCGACTGCAAAATGTCGCACCTACTTGATACCGCGACGAAAGGTTTCCTATAAAATATCAAATCTTATTATGTCCATAAGTGATACAGAGTAGTAAACGCCTGCAACTTCAGTCGAAACTACGTATTTCGTGCTTACGGAGTAGACCCCCTGACTCCTGTCAGTGCGCAAAACACGTATTCGTTTGTATGAAACTGACGGTTGTCAAGAACGCATTCTCTCGACGGACAGACTCTAGTCCTAGGTCTTTCCCAAGAGGTATACATATTAATATGTACATACTAATCTGAAAAGCTTTTAGTTTATTTCGCACATATTACTCTGTCATTTCCTCCGGGACGTAAAACAGAGGACGAGCAACTAAATACATATTTCAGGAGTTTCTCTTGTTGATGTGTAACAAATACAAACATAAATAAGTTAGTTAGGTACTTAAACTTAAAGCAGTCAACCTATTAAGCTGGGAATCAGACCTCCTCTCTGTGAGAGGATATAGTCCGCACCATGCAGGCCCATTGCGGGTTGGTAGACAATTTACTCCGTGGTGAGCAATGCTGGGGCCACACTAACGGGAAACGCCGTTGATTATCGCGATGATGGACGTTAACCGTAGGGGTGTAGCCAGCACTTATCGTGATAATTTGACAAGGCCATTCACATTGCCGTTTGACGTTAGGCGATAACTCGGGTGGCGGTATTGTTTGGCACATCAGAGATTTAACGCGAGAATTATTGCGTTGAAGTGGCCATACTACGTTTGTCATTGTGCACCGTGAGTGCGACGCGACGGGATCAAGGAAATTTAAGGAAGGAACTTTAGCGCCAATTTTATCGCAAATTAAATGAGCATTGACGATGACCGTTCCAAGTGTGGCCATTCAATTTATCGCGTTAATTATCGGAATGATTAGCGCGCCGTTTATGGCGATAATGGGCATTGGCGTTGACCGTTGGTGTGGCCCCAATATAAGAACTATCTCATCAAGTTACTTAAGTTTGTAAAATGAACAAGTAGGTATACACATACCTAGATGTTGTACAAATATCAAAATGAGCGTAAAATTCCAAAGAGTTGAGGATATCAAACAGTAAACATTTTTGTCAACACAATTTTATATGTGTTTTATGAACAAAAAATAAACAATAATAATAACAATCATAACTTTGAAGATCAGATTTATATCATTATCATCATTAGGTACAGACCGGATTGCTCACAACATTGTTCATTTATAAAAGCGACTACCACACTAATTGAAACGGAAAGGAAACAGAAGTGGCCACGGATTGAGTGAAAAAAATCTCCTCAATTTTTTTTAATGCAAACGTAACGAGGTCATACAGCCATTTATGCCTCGAGGCAACAACCGGCGGGATATAATCAGGAAATATTGCCGGCAATCCATCGCATTTCCCCTATCCCAGTCGCGATCGGGGTAAATAGCAACACCGGAGCAACGGTGTTACCAGATTGAAAAATTGCTAAGCATCCGTTGAACGTCGGCCATATTGATTTATTTTGTTTTTTCTTTCACTTAACGGTTCAGTTGAGATTAATGTTTTTTTTCTTCACTTTCCGGGGTTACCGGACTTCCGGTAATACGTCGGGGTGAATTTGCACAGTTTAAAATAACACGACACCCTTTTCAAGTTTGTATCTCATTGCAAGCCCGGCTTCGGTAGGCTTATTTGAAGTTTCAGTATTGGCACGAGTGATTCGAAATTCGGAGAAAATATTCTTCGAGTTCTCCTTTGTATTTGCTCCTACAGAGTTTTAAATTCATTGTGAATTAGTGATCTTTTCTTGAGTAAATAACACAAGGATTCCGTTTGGACAATATCCCTATGTAGAATTGCAGACACCGGCCTGCTTCGCTCACACATTAATAATAAACTATGCCTACTTATCAGAAAAAACCTTTATCACTCACGACCTTTGATGTTTCAATAAAATCAATAAGTTCAATAGAAGAAATGAAATGCCCACAGGCAGTTTTCAATGTCAATTGATGTATAATCGTGAGAAAGCAGCAGGTCGTGAGTTTGCGACAGTTTGATTGGTGCGTGAATTGGCATGACGTGAACTGGTGACATTCTGATTGGTGCAGGTAGAGTAAGCGATTGATTTCTGCAACGGTCGCGGGATTTCAGTACGGAACTAATATTTGTCAGGACTACACATACCTAGCTCTGCGATTGTGTTTGTTTAGGTGCGATCCTGCCTGTTACACTGGGTGAGTTTGGAACAGGAATAGTCTTGCTTGGGTAAAAAACGTCTCTTTTTTGTGGCAAAAATACAGTCTACAATTTTGTGTTGTAAGTATCACTAAAGATGACGTTAAGTTTGTGCCAACCGAGATTTTCAATTCATTTTTCAATTTGAATAGCTTTTTATTACTATTGATATTTAAAAAAAAAAAAAACGGTTTATTTGGAAAACACAGTTAACAAGGCATTAATGCCGGGGCTGAAGACCTTGTCTGAACGGTGGGATTTACCAATGTTGCAGGCGTGGATGGGGTGGCACTCTCTTTGCAACAGGAGATGAGTGGTTCTCCTTTCATGCCCGATTAGTTTAATATTTTACGTACTAACATTTTCTTTAAGACTGTAATACTAACAAAATGGAACCTGATTTCCGAAATAAACGATTATTATTATTATTATTTCCTTTATTTCATTATTTACATATAAATTACATTTTTAAATATTAGAATATAAAAAATATAAAAACATTTAAAAATATGAAAAATAGTAGCCCACCGGTATCGGGAACAGGGTCCAAGCTACCGGCGGTCAGGGCTTCAGAGAGAGGAACCTCCTAACAATGCGAGCCGTGTCTAGAAGTACCGCTTTCTGAATCAAGCCCTTGATCCAGCTGCCCAACGAGAGCCTCCTCAGGTGTTGGTCGAGGCTCTTGGCTATTAAGCCATTGGCTGTCACGACTATCGGCACAACGATCGCTGAGTCCACATCCCACATGTCGACAACCTCGCGAGCCAAGTCTAGATACTTGATTTGTTTATCTTTCTCGGCTTTTACGAGGTTCCCGTCATGCGGGACCGTTATGTCAACAATTATTGCGCGCCGCTCTAATCGATCCTCCACCACTATATCAGGCTTATTGGCAACAATAGTCCTGTCAGTGATGATGGATCGATCCCAGTACAATGTGATATGTCCATTTTCGAGAATTATTATATTATTATTCGTTTATTCATTTATATACTTATTTATATACATTTTTAAATATTTTTATAAAAACATAGAAAAAACATTTAAAAATAAAAAAAATTGTGGTCCGCCGGTATCGGGAGCAGGGTCCAAGCTACCGGTGGTTAGGGCTCCAGAGACAGGAACCTCCTCACGATGCGAGCCGTATCGAGGAGAACTGCCTTCTGGATCAGGCCCTTGACCCAACCGCCTAACGAAAGCCTCGAGAGATGTTGATCGAGGCTTTCGGCCATCAGGCCATTCGCCGATACGACAATCGGCACAATGACAGCCGAGCTCACATTCCACATGTCAACAACCTCGTGTGCTAAGTCGAGATATTTAATTTGTTTCTCTTTCTCAGCTTTCACGAGGTTCTCGTCATGCGGAATGGTAATATCGATAATCATTGTGCGGCGCGCTAATCGATCTATCACCACTATATGAGGCTTATTGGCGACAATAGTCCTGTCAGTAATGATAGACCGATCCCAGTACAACGTAATATGGTCATTTTCGAGAACTGGGTCGGGCACATACTTGTAATACGGTACCTCAGAATCCACTAGTTTATATTTCAAAGCAAGTTGTTGATGAATAATCCTGGCTACTTGATTATGCCTGTGCAAGTACTCGCCGTTAGCCAGACGAGAACAACCAGAGTCAATATGTCTGATGGACTCACCCGGACGATGGCATGCCCGACACACGTCAACCGTCCCGTCTTTCATAATATGTCTCCGGTAGTTATTCGTCAAGATAACTTCGTCCATAATTGCACAGACGAAACCTTTGGTTTCCCCGAAAAGGTCACCAAAACGTAGCCAGGATACGGACGCTAAGAAATCTACACCGGGCTCGTGAAGAGCCCGATAAAAGCGTCCGTGTAGCTCCTTGCTTTGCCATACCTCCTTGCGGTCATCGGTAGTAAGTACCACAGGTTTGCGCCAGTTATCTTTAGCCATGGAGAGCGGGGTGAGGCCCTTGTCCACTGCTACCACATCACGGTGCATACCCACTTCGGCTTTTAAAAAATATTCCCTGAGACTGCACACTTCGCGGTTGTGGAGGGTCTTTGCATTTAAAAAGCCTCGACCCCCGCACTTCCGCGGTATGTACAGTCTCATCACCGATGATCGTGGGTGATGCATCCGGTTTGCGGTCAGCAGTGTACGGACCCTCCTATCCAGGGCGTCGAGTTCGGTCTGAGTCCATTTGAGTATGCCGAAAGAGTACATCAATACTGGCATGACCCAACCGTTGAAGGCGCGAACCTTGTTTCCGCCTGAAAGAAGACTAATTAATACCTTCCTCAGGCGACCAAAGAATCGCTCCTTCAGCGATTGCTTCATGTCAGCAACATTGATGCTTAACGTTTCCGACATACCCAAATACTTATAGCTTTCGGATGAGGAGAGGGATCTAAGGTGTATGGAATCCGAAAGTTGAATTCCTTCGGACTCCATAATCTCACCTCGCTTTACATGCATGACTGCACATTTGTCCACACCAAATTCCATCCTGATGGCGCTACTGAAAGTTTCAGTTACCTTCAGTAGTTTATATTATTATTATTATTAAGGTATTCGCTTATATACTCCACCTTTGTTGCATTTATGTTGTTTATAGTTTAATAATAGGTACCGATAAAAATCATCCATCATTCATTAATCAAAATAGTTCAATTTACGTAATTGGTTTACCCCATTTCAATTGAAGGTAAATAAACAAAATAATAGTAATACCCTACTTATTTAACTTTGAAATGTCTACAATGGATTAGTTTAAGGAAAGTGGATTGAGAACAAGGAATGCGAAAGATACGAGTATTAAATTAATTTGAATATATCGTGACGAATTAATTCCTATGAAACGCACAGTCCAGGTCCCTTTTTATTCAGTATTCTATAATAATAATAATAGTAATCAATCTACAAGATTACATTTACTCAGTAATAATCACTGGCAATGGCTTCAATCCGAAAACAAACGGCTTACGCGAAACTAATGAGGGCGCGTTTAATTCCACGCTTCAAATCGGATTAGTGTTTCGCCCTCAGCCACTGTAGTTATAGAAAGATTCAAAAGGCTCACTTGAAAATAATGCGAAATTACTTCAAAAAAATTGAGATTCTGGCGGCATTCATTTACCCGAAGTTGAGTGGAACACGGACTCCTCTTAAACACTTTTTGTTGCTGTTTTAATAAGCACAGAGTGTGTCTTAGGTATCCAATAGTAAATTAAGCAATAGTATCCTGTAAAATTATTGAGCTCATTAGTACCAATGAGTACTGATAAAGAGCCTTCAAAGTAATTTTTTTACTGCATATACAGCCTGGACACATCTCGAGATATGATAAACTGAAGTTTGACTTCAGTATAAACAAATAAATATACAGAAATTAACAAAGCTTTTCAAAAACCTTCCGAAGCTACGTCGACTACGCGATCGTAGCACTTGCTACGCCGTAGCGCTTAAAGCTACAACGTACCAAACATTTTGCACTTACCTTATTCATGTCTTAACCGTATCTTGTAAGTAGCCGGCCTTTTTAATGATAAATGACCACCTTTTAGCAAGCCAGACAGTGTGGCGTTGGTACAAAACCCCTTTCAAGGCCAGGGGGGAGGAATCTAATTTGATTACCGTGCTAGGTTAATGGAATCGATTTAAATGGCAATGAGGTTATTAGGTGGCCTTTGGATAACAATTAGGAAATGTCGGGTCGTTGGACGAGGTTTGCCAGGACTACAATAGTAAATATGTTAAATGGGTTTAGACCAAATGAACAAAGAACCAAAACAAGAACAAGAACATTACTTTCTTCATATTCTTGATATTTTAGTAAAATAATGTTCTATCCCTGTTTACTCAAAAATAATTTGGTAGAGTGGGAATAAAATTTGAATTTACCCGTTTGTTCTAAACCGACCTTTACAGATAGTCCTCTTTTGACAGTTTTCTGAATAGGGAGATTCGTTCCTTTGTTCAGTTGCGTATTTTCTGGCACATTGATTACTACAAAACATACTCATGTTATTATTGATCACTACCAGAAATAGTACTAAGTACTATTGTTTTCTGTAGCAAATTTTCTCTTCACTCTTATGACCAGTCAATGGGTTGTGGAGGTCGGATTGGCAGACGCTCCTTAAAAAAATACTGTTATTTAGCTACAATAAATTAGACTGGAAGTCGACCCTAACTTAGTTGGTCATAAGCTAGGTAGATGATGACCAGCTCAAATTGTCAAACTATCACCAACACAATTCATCCTATCATAGAAAATAAAACTTTGCAGCCGTAACATAAAAGCTCAAAATGGGCTGCGGGTCCTCAACCACAGCGGTCCCGGTGGCCGAGGAGTCTGCAAATGGTGCAGTGAAGACATCCAATGGTGCTGGAGTGAAGGGCCACCACGATGATGAGCCTGATGACTTGCCGACTGTGGTACTGCCGGATACACCCGTTATACCGAAACCACGTGAGTTTTTAATATCAGTGTGAAGTACATGAACACTTTGTTACAATATTGGATTTCACGACATTCTTTGTTAAAATATAAAATTGTATAAAGCTTATTCTTCTCAAAATGGTCTTCTCCTTTGTTGTATCTGCACGAACTATGTATTTAAAATAAGCTCAAGCCCTGGTAAATATATTAGCTATTCAACAAGGGGGTTTTAATGCTTACGATGCGCTAGACGTTCATTTAAGAATCACCCCTCGTGGAGGCTATTTTAATTGCAATTTATTTTAAAACAACTTTTAAAAATGGTAAACCAGTAGCTAAATTAAACAAATAGCTGATGGTCTACTGGCTCTTTCTAGCCTTTTCATTTCTTCAAGGCAGATTATTCACAACGAAAGTCTGCCGAAAATGAAAAGAGAATAACTTTGGTTCTAGTCAGACCCCAGGTGGCTCGCTAGAGGGCCATTACAATAGATAATCAATTGTGTCTCATTAGTCATGCATGACTATGACACATTTTCAAGATACTGGAAGGTATCTCCATATTGTTGTGGTTTACTGACTCTTTCATTTTTCAGCAGTAGCCTTCGAAATACCCGTTGAAGAGTTCGACGGCACCAAGCGTCCCACCACCCCACCCCCTCACCTGCAGAGACTGCTGCAACCTGTTCAGCCTGACATCAGTCTGCCTGACATTGAGGAGAAGCTGGCTGAAGCGGAACAGAGGAGACAGTCTGTAAGTACCTATATTACTACATGCCATGTTATCTGCCATCGACGAAGTTTCTAAACAAGTGCATATTGAAATGGCTACCCAGTACCCGTAATTATAACGTTCGATCCAATATGTTCGTTTTAGATTTTTTAATATTATTGTACGAGTCATGGCACGCGCGCATTGCATAGATCAGCACTTTTCCGTCACCTTGTATAAATTATAGCGTAACGCGACAGTACACAATCAGCGTTCATAGTCAGCTGTACTCATTCACACAACATTCATATAGCATTAGTTACGTGGTAGTTAAATATATTCAAAAAAACATCATCTTTGGCTGTCCGTGACTCATCATTCAAGCTAACAACCAAGGTGTGTGCGATCCATTCAGCAACACCTGCAATTATTATATTTGATTCTATTCTAGAGGCATACATATTCTGATTGCTGTTGGTTGTAATCTATTTCAAAACAAAACTGTCAAATGTAAAGGAGGTTCTTCTTTAAAACGACGGACTAGTGGTGTGACCTATTGGCATGGCATTATGCTAGGTACGCGAACGCCATAGGGACATTCTGGCCATAGTCTCTAAGGAGATGATGAAGATTTTGTGTGGCTAGGAAACTTAAGTAAACGTGTTACGTTAAACACATTACAGATACTACAGGCGAGAGCGGCATCAGCGCAGAAGAGGGCACAAAAGGTTATAAAGAACGTGCAGGAAATGGGCAAGTTTGACACAGAATATGTGAGTATTGTAGCGGTATCTACATCGCCACATGCCAGCAACACGTCATACTGACGTCACGCAAATCCTGCATCGCGCAAGCAAAGTTTACCGCGCGACTAGCATATATACAACGTCCCGACATCAACCGTCGGGCAGTTGCCCACCAGACACAACACCCGTCTGGTCGGAGGATCCTCCCTTTTCTATGGAGGTGTGAGTGAACTTTACACTCTGTTCTGAGGAACAGAGTGTAAAGTTACCTCTATAGTATCAAAATCAATTCCTAAGCCTCATGTCGTAGCAGGCAGCAGCACTTTGTCAAGTCTTCTAGTCGCCAATCCAGCAATGTATGAAGACTAAGGTCTTCAACCAGTGCGTCCTGCCCGTTATGACATACAGTGCCGAAACGTGGACACTGACAGTCGGGCTGGTCCACAAATTTAAAGGCGCTCAGCGAGCTATGGAGCGGGCTATGCTTGGGGTTTC
Source organism: Griposia aprilina (assembly GCA_916610205.1). Taxonomy (NCBI): domain Eukaryota; kingdom Metazoa; phylum Arthropoda; class Insecta; order Lepidoptera; family Noctuidae; genus Griposia; species Griposia aprilina. The sequence continues at coordinate 21,277,627 of OU744296.1, forward strand.
TTTGAAGGATAAAATCAGAAACGAAGTTGTCCGGAAAAGAACCGGAGTTACCGACATAGCTTGCAGAGTAAGCAAGCTGAAGTGGCAGTGGGCTGGCCATGTTTGCCGGAGGACCGATGGTCGGTGGAGCAGACGAGTCCTGGAATGGCGACCGCGTATCGGCAAGCGTAGTGTGGGACGCCCCCCAGCTAGATGGACCGACGACCTCAAAAAACTGGCTGGGACAGACTGGATGCGGAAGCCGGAGGACAGGGTGTTGTGGCGCAGCATGGGAGAGGCCTATGTCCAGCAGTGGACTGCGATAGGCTGAGTTGATTGATTGTTTGATGTGATAGCAGAAAAACAAAGATCTTTTTGAGATAAGATAGATAATTCTTTATTTGCCTTAAACATGGTATAAAGTTGTTACAGTCAGGTATTAATCTAAAGTCCACATGTTTATCTATACAGGATATGTACCAATTGCATGCAAAATAATGATTAGTTAATTGTTGTTCAATGTCACAGATATAAGGTCAATACAATAATATAATAGTTTTATCTCAGCACTATCCGCAATGACAAAAGTCCAGAAATTTATAACTTATTGTTAAAAAGTCTTTAATGTCATAAAACATATGTTCTTTCAGGCATTTCAATAATTGGTTTTTAAATGAGTTAATATTTTATAACAACTTTACTTATTTTGGAATTTTGTTATAAATGTGCATACTTGGCTGATTTAGGAGTATCCTGCAATACAAGTCTGCATGGATCTCTATGAAGGACTTCTATTTGATTAATTATAATAATTCCAACAAATTGTAAGTGATATGACTGAATCGTTGATCTCATTATCGCAAGTGTCGGGTTGTGGGTTTAATCCTTGGGGTTAGGGCTCAATAGTATTAGTAATACGTCAGTCCTATTTGCATACCGGGCAAACAGGACTGGCCTGTTACTCAGAATTTCTGTTGTCTGCTGTTTCTGGGCTAAATCACTACTAAAACGAACCGAGCCCAAGAAGGAAAAGTTGTCAAACGATTGGCAGGCCTGGTCCAAAAGCACTTTCATAATCCTCTTTAATTTCCATTTACAGGAACACGCAGAACCCATGAAACACGTGTCGAACAGCCTGACAATCCCTCCAGAACCAGGCGTGTGTGAAGATAAGAACATTTGATAGAATACTTTTTAAGTCCTAAGTCAACCGATAGCTATGTTTTACGAATTAGAAGCACAGGATTTAACAAATGATGAGGCCTAAGCAAATAACAGACTATATTATCTAGGAATTAGACTAAACGAAGTGCTTTTAAACTGGAAGTCCATTTTAGTTTTGCAAGTTCTTTCGGGGAATTGAAACTGTAGCTTTTGTAGAAGTTTACGAGATTCGTTTGTTTTTCTTAGAGCCGGAAATAAACGAGGAAAGGCCAAGGTTTTTAATTTTGGAGTTTTTTAAGTTTAAGATCTACTACTAATATCGCTGCCACACACTCGTCGAGTGGCATGGGAAGTAGCGAGGAAAGAAGGAAGAGACGTAGTGTGGCCACGTTACTCGACATGCCGCACGTCATGCTCCTCGTCGTTGGTTTTTTGGCGCGAGTCAAAGGACCGGCAATACGAGCCCGCAGTCCGACGATTGACGACGACATCTTATTATGACATTTAAATAATTTGCTATACTATAAATGCATAGTGCGCACGCTGCCACAGTTTCGACGTCCATTGTGTTGGAAAGACGAGCGCCGTAGTGGGGAGCGTCGCGATTAATTACACGACTAGAGCAGTGTGTGGGCAGAGACGGCAACATCGAGGCAGCGCGATAAGCAGCACGAGGAGCATAGTGTGGCAGCGATATTACATCATAAAAAGTGTCGAACGAATTTTTTGCCAGTGTTTCTCTCCAGTGCAAGTCTCTTCGTAAAACGTAGTTGTCGATACACTTTTCTACGTCAATTTGCATAAAAGCTCTCTTCCTTCAAGGAGGGAACAGTCGTGCAATTTTAATCGGAGAAATGTTTTCTGTAAATTGTATTGTTTTTGCCTATTTCCAATATCTTTAGTTATATAAATAATTTATTTGGTGTTATACATGATAGTAATAAAGTATACGACTGTTTGTATGTTAGATAGAAAATAAATTAAATGCTTAGTGAATTTTGTAAGAGCTATATGATTGTTCTACGTTTCATTATGTATTATTTTAATGCTTGGAGTTATTGTCGATATAAAAACAATAGTTCAGAAAAATTGTAAATATTTGTGATATATTTCATTCCTACGCTTTTCTTTAATAAACGCAAACGTTATTGTATTTTCTCATCAAATAAGCCATAAAATTAAATTGAACCGAATCCACCATTTCACTTTAAAAGGTTTAAATAAAACTTACGGTTCGTAACAGCAGCAATAAGGCTACAATAGGTAATATTCAAAAGTAATAAAGAATATTCATAGTTATTTTAGCAATAACTAGAAATGTAACGATCTCATATTTTATACGAGCAATTTCATCCGAATAGCCTTTAAAAAGTGCATAAAAATCCTCTAGGAGCGTCATTTTGCTGAACGCGGAGTGCTACTTGTAAGGGTTGTCACCTATTGACTCATCACCATTACTCGATCAGATATTGTCTTGTCAAATGTTAACATGCAAGACTATGTTTTAGAGTTAAAAGACATAATTTTTAACCCCTGACGCAAAAAGGGGGGTGTTATAAATTTGACCGCTATGTGTCTGTCTGTGGCACCGTAGCTCTAAAACGGGTGAACCAATTTGGATGCGATTTTTTTATTTGAAAGCAGGTTTTCTAGCGGTGGTTCTTAGACATGTTTAATTAAAATCGGTTCAGCCGTTTCAAGATCATTAGCCCTTTTGTTAGCTGCGGTAGGGATGTTAGACGCATAATGTTTTTTTTACTTTTTATAGGTTTTTTTGTATCGGTTTTTTTTTTTTTAAATATAGTTTTTATTATATGTGTTATTATTATCATCGACACGTTTAGAAGAAGCATGTACCTAACTACTACTTAATTTTTGCATAGCAATACTTATCTAGGCCGTCAGGGAAATTAATTGATTATCAAAATTACCAACTTTATTTTTCCGAACATTCAAATCACAACTTTCATTCTTTAAGAGTTGTATGAAATGGCTATAACACGGCAAATTGACGTAGTGTATCAATTTGATCAATAATTTATTTCCCTGACTTCACAATATCTTTATTAATATAGTCTTAAATTTGAACTGCAAAATACTATTACGGTAAATTTGGTGACGAACTATTGAATCAATCATCCTTAATTTTCAGCAATTATGTATGATAATTAAAAGATATTGCTTTTATTTACAAGTTTAACATTTATATTTGTGCAATATGTCAACTTTCACGTGATACTTTGTGATTTTCAATTAAAAACTTTTTTAATATCTGTAATTTTAATCTTGCTGCTATAAATGTGTTTATAACCTACATTTCAATAATAAATTAAAAAAACAAAGTCTATATTGAAGTAAATGACAGATAGTTGGCTTAGCTTTGGTACCTTTTAATTATTTGTATGAAACATAAATCAATAAAAGTAAAAACTGCATGTCTGATAAGAATCACAGCCCATAACGGCACCAGGCATAACGATAATGACCTAAAACTAAAATCAACTATGTTAATTCAAAAAGGTCATATACCTACTTTTACTAATCCATCCCAACTTGACCCCCTTTCCGCTCAACATTTCAACCCCAAACCTAGCGCAATGAATTATAAATTCAACCCTCACGTGAAAACAATTCACCCCGCGCTGCATATCTCCGGACAAAAGCACTTACATAAACTTTATTACTCGCACGTTTTTTTGCTATTCTACGTTTAGGTGAACTTTGTGCTCAGTAGTTGAGGTTTACGAGGTGATTATGATAATACCCATTACCCGAAAGTAGGGGTGAAATTAAAACGAAATTCGCACTTTATTTCAGCCCGTAAACGTCTACTGCTTAAATTTTTCGTCACTTTTTGGGAATCCTTTTTCCCACCCCCTGTTTTTTACAAATACTAATTTCTAATTTCCCACTACCTCCCTAGCATTGTCATATCAACCAAATATTCTTAACTAGGTACTCTAAAACACAGTATTACACGTCACTGCATAGCGCACTCGGCTGAGATAAATCTCTTAGTTACCGCACATGACAGGCGGGTGAGGTTGCAGACTCAGAATACATTGTAAACCAGAAGGCGCATACGATCATAATTAACTTATAATCAGCCCATAATGTTCCCACTGATAGGACACAGGTCTGCACTCTGTGAGAGGGAGTGGGCTGTAATATACCACGCGGGCCCAGTACGGGTTGGTATGTATCACATGTCTTCGAATTTTTGGATTTAGGACATGCCGGTTTCCTCACGATGTTTTCCTTCGCTGTTTTGAGAGCAATGGTGATGAAATTATTTACACAAAGTAAAGCGCCTGTCTGGGTTCGAACCTACGACCTACAACTCGTAAGTTGCGGCCGTTACCACTAGGCCACCACTGCTCCACGATCATAATTCCTTGCCACGAACTGTGTCTAAAATCTAAACAAAATCAGGGCACCTGTCTCTCTTCATCGAGTAAGAGTGTAACCAGACCGAGGTCGATCGACGTCGTCAAAATGTGATATCCTCATACATCACAATGTCTCAAAATATGTCAAAATGTCGTCGATTGGCCGCGATCAGGTTGCACCCTAATATGACTGGCTTGGAAACTATTTACCATGGAAATAACGCGTTCTGCTATCTGACACACATAAATGCTTAAAAACAAGTTAGTAAAAGCTTGTAAAAAGAAACTGCTACCTATGTAGGTAGGTACTTAAGAAAAAGGGTCTAACTTTCAAACTTTACTTTTAAGAAAAGTTTTTGACGTTTCTGTTCTTTGCGCCTTCTGTTTTGTTCTGTATTCTAAGGTTGGAGCATGTCGTTATTAGTTCCCAGAGAGTGCTGCCATCCCTTGGTGCTGCTGTAACGACTTAATTGCTTACAACCCTCGTGGGATTTATGTGGCGATGACTTGAGGAAGTATCTTTGAGTCGTTGCAGACCTGATACAGAACTAAGACTTCTTCTTCATATAAACAGTTAATAGAAATCACCACGGCTCTGTTACCTACGATTACACATCGACTTGATGAATGCAGTGGGAAAGGTTAAAAGCGAAAAGCGGAGAATCAATCGTGTCTTTGTGGAAGTCTTATGTCCAGCAGAGGACGAGGAAAGGCTTTATTGATTTCCTGAAAGCACCAGGATTTATTCTAGCTTCAGCTCGCGACTCCGTCCGCGTCAAATTTCGGCCTCCGACCAACCACGTCGCATCCTATCGCCCGCCCGCGCTGTAACTTCGTTTTCTGACATTTTTTTAATTTCGCTCGGATCCTTAGTGCCTTCCTCAAGAATTGGGCTATCAAACGCAAAAAGAAAGAAATCAAACTGATAGTTCCAGAGATTAGCGCGTTCTAACAATAGATAGTTAAAGATAGAGATATATATAGATTCACAGTATCTACAGCTAAAAGATTAATTCCAATCCTTTAGCTTGCGAACACACTACGTTTGTAAATAAATAATTAAGTTACACAAAGCCCCGATGACCATGTAAACAAGTAAACTATAGACGTAGTAACGGTGATTCCAATGTTTCCAAGTACCTCTATAAATAAACAATTCTGAGATCAACCCACTAAGGAATTGGTCAAGGTATTTTTTTGTCTTGTTTTGTATGTTTCCATGACCATTTGCGAATAAGATTGGTATAGTATGGCTAAAAATCTTTGCTATTCTTAAATTTCATCCCGCGGGTTAGTTGCGTAACACACTAACAGTAGGAATGGCTTTCATTTTGACAGTTCAACAGCATTCATTGCGTTATTTACGTTGTTGAGCAGACAAAGTTTTAGAACATATGAAGGAATGGATTAGCAATATGCTTCAAAATGATTAAGATTCTGATTGATAATTTGTTACGCAATTAGGACGCTGGCTACAATGTGTCACTGCTATTTGTTGCTGTTTTAGATTAAGAACTGAAAATTCTAAATCTATATATATAAAAATTAATCTCTATTTCCCTTGGTCATCACATCACGTGTGAATGGATGGAACAATTTCGCTAATTCTTTTTTTGTTGTGTTAATTATTGTCAGGAGAAGGTTCTTATGAAAGAAAAAAATAAGGAAGTTGAGCGGGACGTTACCAAATTTAAGAAAACTTAACGCCAATATTAATTTTGCATAACTGTCAGTTGTTTGAAATAACTGTTAGCGATTGACAGAATGCGCGCTGCAAATATCGTTTAACACAGATGGATCGGTTGATAAATGAGTCGATAGTTTTAGTCAATAGTCAAAACTAAAACCAAACGACACATGACATTCTTAGTTAAGACATGACAACGTCTGTCGGGTCAGCTAGTGTTATATAAAAACAAAAATCGGTTTCACTTCCATGCATACAAGTAGGTACCTATAAAACAAGTACCTATGACATTTCGGTCGAAACTATGAGATTTTTGTTTTCTATCAACAGTTTGAACAAGATGCGGCGGGAATCCTTATTCTTGGGATTTTCACACGAACTTTTTTACACCTGGATATACAGGTTGTTCCTGGAAGTATGGATCTAATCGAATAGGGGCGTAGGCAAGGTCATTTCCAAACTTTTTAACCCAAGTATGTCGGTGCAATTATTTACGGTTCAAAAGTTATGACCATTTTATTTTCTAGATGCGTAAAGAAAGGAAAGAAAAGGAAAGGGGAATGGAAAAGAAAGGCCCACTCTTCAATTTTTATTTTATTTTATTATATCACAAGCCCTGCTATCATTACAGGACAAATCCTAATGCGGTAGCGTGGCCTTAATTAATCTATCCTAAATAACATAACACATACAATATTTCTTTTGTGAATTCGTTCAGAGAGCAGGAAAATAGATCGATCCTGTCAGCCGTGTCATTCAGTGCGTGCAAGTCGCGCGTCAGTGGCACTTTGCTGAGCACGTTGGTTCGTGCGTGTGGCACTGCTAGTAACCGTGGCTTCCGGCGCCGCAATACGTAATTGCCGAGCTCATTCAGACAAATGTCCTTCAAAACACCGGAATGATAGGTCTTACCACGTAATAGTTGTAATACATATTATGTGGTTATAATTTTAGAGTGTTCAAAAAAAATGTCTTAAAAAAAAATGATGGCTCTGATATTTTTTTTTAAAGATTTTTTTTCTATGAGCACTGCGCATTGATTGAAAAAAACAAAAATTAGTCGTAACTTTTGAACCGTAAAAAAATGCACCGATATTTTTGGGGTTAAAAGGTTTGGAAATGACCTTGCCTACGCCCCTATTCAATTTGATCCATACTTCTAGGAACAACCTGTACCTAATCCATGTGTAAAAAAGTTCGTGTGAAAATCCCAAGAATAAGGATTCTCGCCGAATCTTTTTCAAACCCTAAGAATGACCAAATCATGTACGGACCATTTGATTTGGACCATACTTCCAAGGACACCCTGTATAAGTTAGATACGGAGGTATTGACGTATATATCATACGAGGAACACAGAATTGTCAATGTGAGGCATCATACATTTACAGACAGCACCATCGATCGACCTAGGCAATGACCACATATCACGAGCCCCACAAATTGTTCCATCGTTAGCAATCACCACAGTACTAATCGCATGCAAGATCACGTCTCCATCTGCAAGTATCCAACGCCGCAAATAATATATATTTTATGAAAAAATCCTTTTGAAAGCACTTTTATTTGCATTTCCTCGGTAATTATGCAAAATGGAGGCGATAAGGGATCGTTCTCACTGAACGTGGTTCCGCACCAAATGAATAGTACCTAAACGTGTTACGAGCCTGCTCGGAAATTAGATGTATTTGGTACTGCAATATTTTTGAATATATTATATATCGCATGTTGTGTAAATAAGGGCGTTAGCGAGGTTGTTTTGTTGATAGAAAACAGGGATCGGCTAATTGATTTGTTGGAATTAAGAATCAATGAGTTTACCTACTCATTTTGTCGTCAATCGAGTCTTCTGTTCCACTAAATGCCCTTGCATTTTCTAATTTAGGCATTTGGATGAAAAGGAAAGGAATTTTTCAGTAGCAGCATGGAGCCTGGATTTGTGCACGGTTGATGGCAATAGGCTCGCCCCCTATTATATGGGACTTGAATGTAATTGACGAAATGTCGGTTTTCTACGAGTATGTACCCTATACCTTTAAAGGTCTTTTTTGTGCGAATACATACATTTATCCTAAAAACGATAACAATATATACGATCATTATCTCAAAATTGCATCAACGTATACCACCTAATTATCCCCTAAGCAGCTTATAAGAGCTTCCTAATTGTATCAAGAGTACGGTAGTACGCCACTGGAGATAAACTAATGGCTGTGATCCACCGACGGGGCTAACGATATTATCATTACGTTATGGGACGCACTCGCCGCACTCAGTTTATCATTTTATGAAAGTTATGGGTCGTTCATTTTGTAACTGAATTAGTAACTAGAATGATGATATTGTGTGAGTGGTTTCAGTTTTTTCTTGTATTAAATAGGATTAGGACTCGAATTATTTATCACAATTTGGACAATGCTTTTAGGAGAAATGGACAGATACTTATTAGAAAATTCATGTCTCCAGCAATATCATGGTCTGAGATTTTTATTTTTATGAAACAAGTAAATATTAAGAAGGGTAACCAACCAAATAGATTTTCGAATCATCAGTCACCTGATTTAGGTACCTACAATGCTAATCCAATCTTGGCGGGTACCAGCACACCTGAAATTGTATCAATCTTAAACGGACAACATTTCGTCACAAATTATAATTGTAGGAAAAACAAGACACCCAAAATCGATGTCACGAACCGAGAAAAGGGGTCTTCTGATTACAGGCTCTAATGTAATTAAAACTTTCCGGCACCATCTCAATTTATTTTGGAAACGAAAAATAATGTTGGGTTCAATATAATATCCTCTTCCTATTTTAAATGGAACGGAGAGGAAATAATTAAAATGGGACACCACAATAAATCAGCTTATAAAACATTATTAAAAAAATATAACTTTCGGTAATTAAAAACGAGTCAGAATTGAGTCTGTCTGATATAAAAAAGACGTAACGAATGCCGTAGCTACTTAAAGACAGACTAGTCAATTTCGATTTCAACATAGCCAACTGACTTCTAAACTTTTAATTTCGAATTTTCTGAAATCGTTCTACTATTGGAGCAAACTGTACAGAAAAATAAAATAAAAACGAGGAAGGAAAATGTGTGAGAAAAACAAAACAAAAGCCAGCAACCAGGAATCATTTGCGAAAACAAAGGAAGAAGGAGCGACTGCGCAAAAAGTGAATGTTTTAAAGCAAAGCGGATCTGGGTGGCTCCGGTTACTACCGGTTATAACTAGAATTTACTGGATATTGCATTTGGTGAAACTATTCGTTTGTAGGATTATCCGGGCAAGTTGATGGAGTTCATTTAGTGGATGTTTTTTTTGAGCGGTTTCGGTTTATTCTGTTTCTAGATTCAAACTATCTGTAATGGGGGCTAATCTCAGCCGCTTATGTTGTTGGAAAGATAAGACAGATAACAGACGTAGAAAACACGCGTTTGATCTATTTTAGCTATTTGCAGCATTTCGTCATATGCCATTTTACTGTGGGGTCGGGCTGCTGACATTAAATCTACTTTTAATTTACAAAAGAGAGCTTCAGAGTCATTAACCATCTACGTCGCCGAGAATCTCTTAGAGATCTATTTAAAAAGATTAATATTATGACGGAACCTTGCCAATTCATTTATGAAAATATTATGCATGTAAGAAAAAATGTACACATTTTTAATGAAATAAGTGAAAGACATAATTTGAATACTAGAAATAAAGATAAAATAGATCAACCATTTTTCAGATTATCTAAAGCAATTACATCTTTTATGGGGTACTGTGTTAAATGTTAAAACAAAATACCTTGTGATATATTACAATTAAATGAAAGAAAATTTAAAACTCATATTAAAAGTATACTTTGTAAACAAGCATATTACAAATTAGAGGATTATATTCTAGATAAGAATGCTTGGAAATATGCTGGTCCTGCTCCATAGGACAATCTAGAGTCTAGATAAAATCAAACTGGTTGCTAATTTAATTGTATAATTTTTATGACATTGATTTTACATTTTGTAATTACTTTAACTCACACACTAAATAATTACTAGTTAAAATTTTAGGAAAATATATACCTACTTTACAATATTTGTAAATATGTAAGCAGCATGTATCTATCATATAATTAATTTACCTGTCATTACTTTACATTTAATTATTTTTACCTATTGAAGTACAGTAATTTTATTCTAGTTGCATCGTTTTCACATATAATTATATAATTAATGTAGACAAAATATAGTAACACATTTTAAAAGAATGGAGTTTCTTTCCCATTCTTCTCCATACGAAACTATCTTTTGGAAGGGGCAAATATAATCAATTCTATTTTCTTGTATTTTTTTGCGTTCAGGAATGCCTTAGAGGTGCCTATTTGAAATAAGTGATGTGACTTTTGACTTTAACTTGATTGTACATAGATATTTATCGACTAAAATAGCAAGTAAAGAGCAAATTTCCACCATATTGAAACGATGAAAACGTATATAAATTTGAATGCAATGCCCACAACAGAAAAGTCCCTAGTGTAAAATAATGTTCATAGGAACAACGTGAATTAATAATAACGAAAATACTGTAAAACGGTACACAGCGCAGCAAATGATGTTTTCCGAACAGTTTGAATAAACAAAACGAATGCAGTTTTAAATTCGAGCAGAATCCAGTTACGAACGGTTATGACTGGTTATAACCGAATATATCCGGATATTTAAATGGCAATGTTATGTTGATCTGGTTAGATGGTGGTTGCTGGTCTGGGTACATGGAGACTTTAAATATTATTGTTTAATAGTTGCAACTTATCACGGGCGTTGTGGAATTTACTGTGTTAGTTTATGACAATTTTATTCCAATTAATAGCGGTTTTATTGCCAAACACAGGAGGAGGTTCTGAAGTCCATTCTTCGAGAAAACACACACAATTAATTCAGTAATAAGTAGGATTTAAAACCAAGGTTCTTAAACAAAGAATCCATAATATTTAAATGAATAAATTTGAACGCCAATACGAAAATTAATTGTTCTATAATTATCTAATTATAGTTAGTTCAGTGGCACACTAAATATTTCGTGAACTTAGAATAACTATCATGCTTCGCCGGTCAATGTACACGTTTTCTAAATGCACATGGTTTTTATAGCATACACTTTGTCTATAGCGGTAAATATTTCAAGTGTTAATTACACAGTTTTGCAAATACAATTTCATTGGTACAGATTGCAGCAAATTGGTTAGCTAAGTATGTTAAAAATACAGGAAAAATCAACACTGTAATTTAAAACAAACTGTCGACTGGTATGTTGGTTAAAAAGACACAACGCACTCATGTTGACATGACATGTTGTTGCTAATGCGCTACTTGTGAATGCCACCCTAATACAACGCATGATTGTATTTAAAGAGCCTCACGGCAGGCTCTATAAACTTCACTCAGCTCGTGCTTTGTCTTAGACACAAGAGAAAATTAGAGAGAAGAAGAAAAGAAGAATAGAGTACTTACAGAATAGAAGACACACATACACACATAACATCACGCTTGTATTCCCCGAAGGGTCAGGCAGAGGTGTACCTATAGCACACCCACATTCCGCCAGTTATGTTTAAGTCCCATGTATTAGGGGGCGAGCTTATTGCCATCAACCGGGCACAAATCCAGGCTCCGAGTCTTCCGGGTATAGAAGGGTAGGTTTTATATTAAATGTTCCCGTCTCTATCTTGCAGTTGTAGTTTGACAGGTGGGTGACAGTGACAGAAATAACGCTTAGCTAAAGTACGTTCAAAGTAACTTAGACACGGTGGCAGGGAATCAGCACATGATTCTAGACACCTAGCGTAGAAATATTACGTCGGTTGTCAATAAAAAAAATCTGCTGTTTCATATAAAAGTGCGACCTACGCGATCGAAATTTATGGACCAGCTATTTTTTTTAAATAATCCTCTAAAAATTTCAACGTTGGGGGTTCAGAATTATTTTTATTTATTTATTTATAAAATAAAACAAAATAAAAAATAAATAGAATCATATACTGACTCCATGTAACTCCATGTGACGCGGGGCTAGCGTTTCGTGACCATATAGTCAAGTGCTGTAAAAAGGCCAACAGAAATTTGGGGTTATGCGTAATGTTTGTGGTTTCACAAATATTACGGCGATTATCGCTTTATACAAAAGTTTGGTGAGAAGCCAATTAGAATGCAAGGCAGTCATCTGGGCCCCACAAGAGACTAAATATAGTCTCATGTTGGAGCGAATACAATATCAATTTGTTACATTTTTATATTTGAGACTCTATGGAGTATATCCTTTTTACCCGCATAAGTATCCAACCTAGTTTATATTAGGCATGGTTGGATACAATGAGCTGTGAGTTAGGCGTGAGTTCGCACTTGTCTCATATTTATTTATATTAATTAGAGGCAAGATACATAACGCCAACATATTAGAGTTGGTGTGTTTGAGTGTGCCCGACATATGTGTGGCGGCGACTGCGGCCTCAGCTGCTGGCTGTACCTCGTGGTCACACTAATCTGTTAAATGAGGCGCCCCTGACGCGGGTGCTTCGCACCCTTAACCTTGTAGCAGAGGAGATAGACATTTTTGCTTGTACACGGAGTGAATTCACAAAGATAACATTGTATATAATAAGTTTTAGAAAATAAGTTGTTATTACGAGTATTAAGTTTACTTCAATATTGCATTCGGTTGTACCTGTAATAATAGTTGTAAGTGATAATAATAAAGTTGCACGTCGATGTCTCTGGCACCCTGTATAGATCTCGGCCTAGGAGTTCTGCAGGTAGCTACACTTGTGTACCTACGACCGACGCATCCTATGCAGTTAGTCTGAGCTACTAATCTTCCTTA